>CM024514.1:37355646-38555646 GCA_014182375.1 Eucalyptus virginea
ACCACCATGACAAGTACAACTGGGAGAATCACTACTTTCTGGTGGCCAATTCCTGATGAATCCCCCGATTCTCTTGCATTACCTTCAGGTGTTGCCGAACTGTTAGAATTGACTTTCACGAATAAGGTCGAACTGGGGTCCTCAAACCCACCAAAATCCAAGCTCCTAAGTAGCCAACAGTAAGGCTTTTCCTCATCAAGTCCATAAACGGAAGCAACACATTTACATTCTGATAAACAAGCATCACCGCACTTCGAAACCGTAGCTATGTCACTGTAGTTTGCTACGATAGAATAATCAGAGAAATAGTAATTTGTCTGTTGAACCACTGAGATTCTAAACTCAGATGTTTGATTTCTATTTTCTGAACCGCATTTCCCGGTCAGGGAAGAATTTTCTGAGCACAATTCATCAGTGCCGACCTTAGAAGTTCCTGGCAGGCATGCACAAGTAGCATTAGTTTTGCTCCTATTTAAATTGCATATCCCATTTCCACAAATTCCAGTTATATCACAAGGATTTGAAACGGCGGCCCAGTCAGGTACCCATTGGCTAGAACCGTTGACATCGTTATCCCATCGGTATAACCTTAAATTTCCATTTGTCTCGAGAATCAATCTCCGAAGAACCGAAGGCCGAGTTGATCGGTTCACAGCTGAAGACAACCCTTCATCATCGCCATCGTTTTTATACACATACACCGCTCCATTTGCTGAATCACCGTACACAATCCCGAAACTTCCCGCCTCATCTACTACCGCTATCACTTGGCCAGTCACATTGGAGATGTCCGGTCCGGCCCAATAAGAGTAATTAGAGTACAATCCAGGGGAGGAATCATAGCTTCCAGGCAAGTTGTATGTGAGGGCAAGGCTCAGCGATGTTGGCTGTTGAAGCATTTTGAGAGTGTAGTAACTACCATGTGAAGGCGAAGTTGCAGAGGTGAGCTCGAGAGAGGCGGTTAATGGTTGGTTAGGGAGGAGTGTGTCGGTTGGGTGTGAAAAGCTCTGCCACACTATCTGGTCGGTGGCATTGTAGAGGATGAAGTTGCCAGTTTCGGACATAGTTGCTGATTGCACACCGGAGTTGGAGGTGTTGGAAATCCATACGGCAGTGTCACCTTCGAGGAGGACAAGGTTCCCTGTGGTGTCGAGCTCGAGGATCGCGTTTTTGCTGACTGGGGAGTTTCTATATGGAGATGATTGTAACACAGAGAATGAAATTGGTTGGCTTTAGTTCATTATATACACCTGCAGAAGCTCTTGTAAAGACTAGAGATGGAGAAAGAAATCCTCGCTTTCTTCCATTAACAAAGTCAGAGACCAGAAACTGAGAACTTTCCAACACGAGTGAAATGCAGTGAATGTACAAAAAGTAGATTTGATATACTAACTCTGATTCTACAGTCAGTTAAATAACAAATGAGACATGAATTAGACAAGTTGCTTTCATTGATCAAGAGAATTCTGTGAATCTATGTAACTCTATTATTATGTTGATGTGTGAATTTGAAATGTTAAGGACTCTAAGTCTTAATGATTAATCCTATAATCCACCGATTCCCTGCTTTCGCTGAACACTTTTCCACCTTCTGATATCTTTCGAAAAGAGTACCCTTCTTCTGTCCCTCTCTACTTCTAAACCTTAAGTGATCAAGGAAATTCTTCAAGCACCTATATTTGAGAGACCTATCCACCACTGGTCTTGTTGAAGTCACTGTGAGAATATCTAGGGGTGATCTGTTCTTGATCCAATCTAATTCCAAGGTGGAACCGAGAACCAGATCGGGAGGACTGGTTCCCAATTTCTAGGACCGAGAATCAAAATGACCAGTTTTGGAACCAGGAATCAAACCGACTGATTGGTCCGATTTGGTCCGGTTTGATCCGATGGAATTGTTCAATTTACTCAAAATTTCACACAATCAACCTTTTTTAAAGAATAAAAGAAGTTGTCTTTCCACAGCAAAATGTCTGGATGGATGAAGACAGGCCATGATCCTGTAGTTTCTACTCGAGGAGGACAAATAGAGGGAAATTGAGAAAATTAGTATTTATTAAGAAATTAATAAATGAACAAATATTTATATTGTTGGTCCGGTTCCCACCCTAGAAGCAGGAACTAGACCAACCGGCCACCTTTCAAAAAATAGGAGCTGGAAATCAAATAGCCGTTCGTGGGAACCGCCCGAAACTGGCCGGTCCAGTTCTCGATCTGGATAGTTCCGGTTTGGGCGGTTCCCATTGCGCACCCTTAAGAATATTCGACATGACCTAATTTGAAGACCGGCTAGACTTTTTCATCTTTGCCATTGCTAGGTAAGATGTAACAACATATTCAACGAAAAGCTTTGTCTACAATCATCTGTCTTAGAATAAACGGGATAGGTTACATCTTAAGAAACATGCATGCATAATCGACATTCACGTCTCGTAGACCTACTGGACGACTGGTTAAAGGACAATAAGTATGCAGGAAATGGCAACTCTTTAGCATTCGCATTCCTGTGAATTCATGAACAGAAGCAATATATTATGAAAACATTTCATTGCACTAATGCGAAAGGCGTAATGATGATGACTTTCGACTTACTGGTTAGCCGACCAAACTACGGTCCGATCACCGGGAAGCTGAAAGAACCAAACCGCCACCTGAAACCGGTCCTCTCGTCCATTCATGGCAGCAAAACCAAAAGCGAAAGTCCGATTATCCGAAACCCAAGCTCGGTCCTCACTAGCCACCAATCTCGACCCCAATCCTATCTCACCACCCATGGCCGTGCACCATCCGAACCAATGCAGAAGCACGACCCACAATGCCAAAACCCATGAACAATAAGAAGAGGCACGAAGCTTCATATTAAGCATGAAGGTTGAAGTTCTCGTTTCACTTGGAAAAAAGCTTCTGTGTCTGAAGACTAGCAAGAAACCTCTTCGCTCTATAAGTGGTAAGTTCACGCTCGTGGGCTCATATATACACGCGAAGATATCGTGTGAAGCTGGTCAGTATGGGAAATGGAATGAGAGTTCAACGAGGGAAGGGCCGAAAGAGGGAAATCGGGACACGTGCAGGGTGGTGGGTGAGCTAAACTTTGAAAAAATAGGCAGATCAAGTGGTCGGCTTCTGGATAGGATGGGGGACATGCATAGAACTACCGGGGTACGTGTTTGAATCTCTACGGTCTTCACGGACCGCTGGCGACGAGAGAGAGCAAGAATGGCCCATGAAATTCACGTATTTCCTACTGTGGTCTCCATGAAAATGCTCCGCGTAGTTTTATGTTCACACTGGTCATGTAGCATGGGCTTATAAATATTTTAATTTTACATATATTAGAATAGAGTCTTTGCAGTCAGAGAATTAATGAGATTTATAACGAGTTGGGACTTTAAAAATTGCTTCAAAATACATTACCTTATAAATCTTTTTAAGTAAATAAATATCACCAACTACTAAAATTGTAATTCTTGGGTGATAATATATCATTTTAATTAGAAAACATAATTTTTTTCATTTTTTTTTATGAGAACAGAAGATCTGAAATATATACAGATACTTGAATGACACATCGCACATCATTTTACCTCGATATATTTATTAAGTTAATACCTTTTTTCAGAGAACGTAGCTCATTGACAAAATTGAGGCGACTAATATTAATTGGCCCGTTAGTTTTACTCTTTTCTAAGAGATTGATAATTGTACCGGATGTGTTGTAGATGTTTTTTTTTCCTCTCTCGAAACTCAATAGGGAGCATAGAGATTATATGCAAAAATGAAATATGTACATTCAAAAGGTATGCCCATTATTATATTCATATACATACGCATGCAAATTGGAAAGTATTCAAAGCACATGAGTACTAAATCTCTATGATTTTTACCTTCTTGTACTTGAAAATGGAAAAGCCATATGTATTTATCTTAATTTCACTCCTTCGCATATTTATTTTTTAGAATGAAAAGAGCACGGTGTGGTTTGGAACTATAAATAAAATCTTTTTAAAACATTATCTGATTAGTCTCCACGGACCTCTTTTTATACCCTTTTCTTATTATTTAAGGAAGTACAGGCAAAGTCACGGTTGGGATCGGTGTGGGGGAGAAGGAGATCAAGCAAGTAAACCCCAATGATTGAACTTTGACAATTCAGGTCTTTTTCGTGTAGAGACAAGTCACTCTCCCTTGGCCGATTCATATTAAATGACTTTGGCAATAATGGTTTGGACTCGTGGCAGCGGAAGGTCCACGCCGCGACATCACTTTGCCAAAGATCATCTACATTGAAAATGGAATATACATTATATATGTACACAAACACATCAATGCGAGTGTTCATTAATCACTCTAATCTCTCCAATAATTCATCCTATTGACGGTTCTAACGCTTTCTTTTTACCATGTGTACTGAGTTACAAGGAAACGGAGATGTATCGTGTATTAGAAATTTTCTTTGGTAGAGCAAACTCTCGTAACAACAATCGATATCAATGCTCGTTTAGTGAAAATTTAAGATAAGATCTAGAAGATTTTTACTTGCATATCAAGTATATGTTCATAGCTTTACAAATTCCAGGTTCGGTTCTCTTAGTAAGTGCGAGCAAAGCAAATTGACATAAATGCAAGGCAATTAGCTTAGAGATGCTGATTTTTGCTAGGGGAACTAGTGCCGGAGGAATCGCAAATTAATGGGACCAAAACGGGAACGAAGGCTCTCTGGCCGGATCTTGTGCGACCGGTAAATATGCACTTGTTATCATAGATTTTCTTGCTGTATTTGGAAAAGGCCGAATCCTGTCATCAACCTTGCCGTTCATCGTGACCCGTCCGTCAATGTTTGCACTCAGCTGAGTCCCGGAACAAAGTCGTGCCAAGCCAAGGGCATCAAGGTCATGCTTTTAATCATCAGAAGTGCCGGTAGCTAAATGCTGGCCTCGTCCGAAGATGCTCGGATGGTTGTGCCTGATCTCTGGAACAACTTATTGCGAGAAAAGTCCTTTTTGCAGCCGCTTGGAGATGCGGTTCTGGATAGCATCGACTTCGTCGTTGAAGGAGGCATGAGCCAGCACTGGGGTGAACTCGTGACGTACCTTTCCGGGTATAGCAGACTCGGAAATAGGTAGGTGTACTTGACAGCCGCTCCGCAATGTCCTTTCCCCGATGCATGGATCCGGAATGCCCTAAAGACAGTACTTTTTGGACTTTGTTTAGTTCAGTTCTATAACAATCCGCCATGCGAGTACATTCCCAGTGATGTGGCCAACCTTGAGGAAGCCTGGAAACAGCTGACTTCGACCATTCTGGCTAGCAAGATTTTCCTCAGTTTACCGGCCGCGCCTCAAGCCGCCGGCAGTGGCTTTATCCCTGCAGCCGAATTTACCTTGAAAATTCTTCCAAATCTCGAGAGTCCAAAGAAATACGGTAGTATCATCTTATGGTCTATGTATCACGATGATTTCTCTGGTTACAGTGCCTCCATCAGCGGCGACGTTTAAAATTTGATGACTTCGCCATAGAGAAATAGCTGTATGAGGTTTTGAGACCTAAACATTAATTCACCTGTTCTTAACGAATGCATGGTACATCTTTTTGAAGTGTTTATCTCTAGCATTTTAATTGATTAAGGTTTGTGGGTAGGAATAAAGGAAACATACTCGATCGTTACAGGTTGGCTATGGGTTATCAATGATCTTCTGGAGAATTAGAATCGGATTGATTCAGACAGTCCCATGCTGCCCTTTGACAATCAGCTATACTCGCAAAAGTTGCGATGAATCTATCTCATTTGTTTGGCCGCTCATTCCTCTAATCCTGTCTATTATATCTGGTGACATTGTCGAGTAGCTACGTGTTGATTGGCCACTCATTCCTCTAGTCCTGTCTATATTATCTGGGCGACATTGTCGAGTAACTACATGTAGCATTAGTCGATAGATGACTGGTGATAGTAGAAGAGCTGAACTGATTATATTCTCTTTTCATTGTCCTGTAGACTTGATCTAGCCCTTCTTCAACTAATTCAAGAACAGTCTGTGGCATTGGAGGCGCGCTGATCTCCATCGAGCCATCTAGCATCCTCACCACTTCCCCCATTGTAGGTCTCATGAACACTTCATCTTGAATGCACCAGAATGCGACTTTCAATGCTCTTATTAGCTCTTCCTCATGCACAGACCCTTTTAGTCGTCTATCCGCCACTTTAATCGGTGTTCCCTTTGTCATTTCCTGCGAAGAGGTTATCAGGATTAATAATGGTGAAAGCATATGAAAAGAAAGAATGCACCAGATCTGCTATAAAAGGAAACGTGAACACTATTAACCGGTGTTAATTCTCTCGTTTGAGAGAGGATACCTTAAAAGCCCAGCCAGGGTAGAAGAAGTCATGAGTGTCGAAAGACATGTCCAGGTTTCTCCGTCCTCCGATGATCTCCAAAAGAAGCATCCCATAACTATAGACATCGGCCTTTACCGTGATAGGCCGGTTGCTAACCCATTCTGGAGCCAAGTAGCCTCTAGTTCCTCTCACCATGGTCATGACATGTGAGTGCTCCCTCCCCATCAACTTAGCTAGCCCAAAATCCGAAACTTTGGGACAGAAATTCTCATCCAGTAGAATGTTTTCCGGCTTAATGTCGCAGTGTATGATCCGGTTCCTACACTGCTCATGAAAGTATGCAATCCCTTGCGCCATCCCGATGGCTATATGGAAGCGGGTTTGCCAATCTAGCAATCTGTCTCGTGAGCTGAGCGAAGGGAAAATCCACTTGTCCAAGGACCCATTTTTCATAAACTCGTAAACGAGAAGCCTGTCCATTACCAATCAAGCAATCGAGAAGAAAAAAAATGAAAAGTTCAGTTTATAGTCAGGATTCTCTAGTATGACTAAATTAAATATACAAAGCCAAATGAGCACATGGCTTTTCTCACTGACTGGTATGCAAAGTTATGCAAATAAAGCTTTTTATGCTCCCAAAATACTTCATGGGTATGGTTTTTATACCTGTGTGGCCCATCAGAGCAATATCCGCATAAACGAACCAAGTTCACATGATGCATTGAACCGATAGTGTTCACTTCGGTTATGAACTCTGCCTCACCATGAGGTAAAACCTTGTCAAGCTTCTTCACTGCGATTAGAGTTCCATCTGCAAGGCTTCCCTTATACACACTTCCGAATCCCCCTGCAAATAACACAGTATACACTACATTAATAGTCTCAGATCACAGACTAAAGCTGTTTCCCCTATGCTTCCTTTGCTCTGTTTGGATATGGCACACAAAGTTTAGCACTATCAGCACTTACCTGTTCCAATTAGCTGTGAGAAGTTGCTGGTGCGAATTTGCAAGTCACGGTAAGTGAAATTCATTGGCGCACCAGACAAGGTTAATAAGGAACTTTCCATTGCCTTCCTAAGCAACCTCCTCCTGTTGACAGTGTAGTACAACAATGAACAGAGTAGACCCATGAGAACCACCATGACAAGCACAACCGGAAGAATCACTACTTCATCGCGGTCATTTTTTGCTGAGCCGTCAGATGTGACTTTCACGAATAAGGTCGAACTGGGGTCCGCAAACCCACCAAAATCCAAGCTCTTAAGTACCCAACAGTAAGGGTTTTCATTTTCATCATCCAGTCCATAAACAGAAGCAACACATTCGCAATCTGATAAACAAGCATCACCGCACTTTGAAATTGTAGCTACATCACTGTAGTTTGCTATGATAGAATGATCGGAGAAATAGTATTTTGTCTGTTGAACCACTGATATTCTAAACTCAGATGTTTGATTTGTATTTTCTGAATTGCATTTCCCAATCCGGGAAGAATTTTCTGAGCACAGTTCATCAGAGCCAACTTTAGAACTTCCTGGCAGGCATGTACAAGTAGCACTGGTTTTGCTTCTGTCCAAATTGCAAATCCCATTTCCGCAAATCCCAGCTATAGTGCAAGGATCTGAAATGGCGGCCCAGTCAGGTACCCATTGGCCAGGACCGTTCACATTGTTATCCCATTGGTATAACCTTAAATTTCCATTTGTCTCGAGAACCAATCTCCTAAGAACAGATGGCCGAGTTGATCGGTTAACAGCGGAAGGCAACCCTTCATCATCGCCATTGTTTTGATACACATAGACTGCTCCGTCAGCTGAATCACCATACACAATCCCAAAACTTCCCGCCTCATCTAGTACCACTACCGCTTGGCCTGTCACATTGGATATGTCAGGTCCGTGCCAATAAGAGTAGTTAGAGTAAAATTCAGGGGAGGGATCATAGCTTCCAGGCAAGTGGTATGTGAGCATGAGGCTTAGCGATGCCGGTTGTTGAAGCATTTTGAAAGTGTAGTAACCGCCATGTAAGGGAGAAGTCGCCGAGGTGAGCTCAAGAGAGACGGTTAGTGGTTGGTTAGGGAGGAGTGTGTTGGTCGGATGCGAAAAGCTCTGCCATACCATGTGGTCAGTGCCATTGTGGAGGATGAAGTTGCCAGCTTCAGACATGGTCGCTGATTGCACACCGGAGTTGGAGGTATTGGAAGTCCATACGTTGGTGGTGCCGTCGGAGAGGACAAGGTTCCCCGTGGTGTCAAGCTCGAGGATTGCGTTTTGGCTCACCGGGGAGTTTCTATATGGAGAGGATTGTAACAGAGAGAATGAAAATGGCTGACTTAAAATTCATTATATAAACCTGCAGAAGCTCTTGTAAAGACTAGAGATGGAGAAAGAATTTTTTGCTTTCTTCCATTAACAAAGTCACAGACCAGACTGAGAACCTTACAAGACAACTGAAATGCAGTGAACGTACAAAAGTAGATTTGACATGCTAACTCTGATTCTACAACCAGGTAAATTACAAATGTAGCATGAATTAGACAAGCCGCTTTCATTGTTCAAGAGAATTCTATAAGTCTCTGTAGCTCCTCATTATGTCCATGTCTTGGTTTTCAAAGTTAAGGACTCTTGAGTAAGTCTTAATGATTGATCATTTAACCTCTTTTCCACATTCCGGTATCTTTCGAGAAAAGATTTTCTTCGTCTCTGTCCCTACTACTCACTTTCCTAAACTACCTATAACATCACTGTACACATATTGTTCGAAGTCCAGGCCACGTGGGACAAAAGACGCACCCCCTTCCTACGCACGACCGGGGACCGAGGCGCAAATGCATCGCCATCCCTCCTCCTCGCCCCTCGGGGGCCAGGTCGTCTGGGCCGTCACACTATACACATATCGTCCGCTTTGGACACTAAGTCTTCACGATTTTGTTCCTTTCGGGGCAGCTCATACTACCCCAAGAAAACGCATATGTATAGTTAGAGACCTAAGTCTTATAAGTTAGCCCATGACTCCCTCCCTAGGTGATGTGGGACAAGAGACGCGCCTCCTTCCTACGCACGTTTGGGGACCGAGGCGCGAACGCATCGCCATCCCTCCTCCCTACGCACCGTCGCCACCATTGCCTAGGCCGTCACACTACCCACCGTTGGTCTTGTTGAATTCGCTGTAAGAATATACGACCTGAACTTATGAGAAGACTTTGGCTAGACCCTTTGCTCTTGGCTACTGCTGGGTAAAATTTAAGACATGTTCACCGAAAAAACTGTCTACAATCATCTATCGTAGAATGAAACATACAGGTTACATCTCAAGAAACATGGCATGCATAATTGATATTCACATCTTGTAGAACTAGTGGACAAGTATTTGAAGGACAAGAGGTCTGCATAAAATGGCAACTCTTTAAGCATTGGCATTCCTGTGAACTTATGAACAAAGCGATATATTGCAGAAACATTTCACTACAACCAAGTGACATTTACTAATGGGAAAGGCATAATGATGACGACTTTCGATTTACCGGTTAGCCGACCAAACTAGGGTCCGGTCACCAGGAAGCTGCGCGAACCAAACTGCCAACTGAAACTGGTCGTGTCGTCCATCCACAGCGGCAAAACCAAAAGCAAAGGTCCCATTATCAGAAACCCAAGCTCGGTCCTGGCTAGCCGCCAATCTCGAGCCCAAGCTTACCTCACCAGCCACGGCCGTGCACCATCCGAACCCATGTAGAAGGACGACCCACAGTGCCAAAACCCACGAAGGACAAGGAGAAGCGCAAAGCTTTATATTCCGCATGGAGGTTGAAGGTTCTTACGTCCCTAGGAAAAGCCTCTGTGTTGGGAGCGAGCGAGGTGGCTCTTCCCTCTGGAGTGGCAAGTTCATGTTCGTGAGCTCAGAAATGCACGCGTATATCTGGGGAAGCTGATTACAATGTGAAACGGAATGATTCTTCAAAGAGGGATAGGACAAAAGGGAGGGAAAACAGGACCCGCTTTAGATGGTGGTTGAACTAAACTTTGACAAATTAAGCAGATCAAGCGGTCGCTTGTGGAAAGATAAAACTTGCTAAGAGGAGCTTGGCAAGAGGAATTAGGATTTGTTAACTCCTCTAAAGTACACCGATTCTCTTACGTGCGACTTCTTCCTAACCCAAATTTTGAATATAAGTTTTCATGCCGAAAGAGGGTGATCCAGAATGCTACAAATCCTAATAATGTCAGATCATTGGAAGAAAACAGAATAGATTAGTGTTGCTAAAAATTCAACGAAAAGGTCAGTGTAATGTCTGGATACCATTATAGTTAATAAACTCGTTAGGATGGGCAAAAGGTCAAGATGATCTGGAACGCCTAAAAAATTCTACCAGCCTGCTACTAAATAATTGAAACAAGACAAAGTACTTAAATTTCTCAAGAAAGAGAGATGAACACTTTCTTTAAATGTGTAATTAATTATTATATTTTCTTTCTATTATACATGGGCCAGGGATTTCCCTGTCTGTAATAGAGAAGTTTCCCTTCTTAATGATGGAAGTTGAGGCAAAGTCAAGATAGGGATCGATTGTGGGGGAGACAGAGATTAAACAAGTAAACCCTATCAATTGACCTTTGGCAATTTAGGTCATTTTTTGAAGAGATAAATCACCCTTTTTCCGGCTGATTTAGAAAATGTAACTTTGACATTAACGGTTTGGACTCTTGGCAGCTAATGGTCCCCTCCTTGACGTGACTTTTGAAAACGAACTGAAAATGACATTGATAGTTCAAAAAATTTTGTCCCATTTATTGTTCTTGAATATTTAGTTTATTTAATATGATCTTAAATCATTCGTAAATTTTAACTTAGTCATTTTATCTGATCAAATAAGGAAGAAAGTCGTCGCAAGTCTTTAAACTATTGTAAAATGCACAATTCAATCATAACTATTGCAAAATGTGCAATCTAATTCCTTAAGAATAAGGCAAAAGTTGGAGAATAAATTGAGAGTTGGAGTAAGGCAGACCAAACAAAAAGAAATTCTTAAACTTTTAATTGGTTCGATCTAGTTCCTCAAATTTTCATAATAAAGTCAAATCACTCTTTCATATTATTCGCAAGTTTCCATAATTAAACTATTGCTTGAACTTCAGAATATCTTTTCATTTCAATCCATTTTCTATATCAACAAAAAAAAATAATGCTATATCTTTATTCTATTTTGACTTTTGGTCTTTATAATTATTATGGTAGCTCCATTTTTAAGTATAATTTAATTTATGAGTTGTATAATTGTAAAAGTAGAACTTCATTTAGAGTCGCATTGGATTTGATAGTATTGCTATTTTAAGACTAAGTGTGTTTACAAGGATATCTAGAAAAGATATCAATTTATCTATAAATATTCATACTTATATTAATCTTCCTAATCTTTTACATAGATATAAATTTCAACTTTTTGTGATTCATTTTTTTCTTAATTAAGTTTTGTTAAATGTGCGTGTTTTATTTTTGTAAGACTACGAGCCCCTTCTTTTTCCCCTCTTTCTCCTTCTTCTTTCTTCTCCTTCTTCTTCTTTTTCTTATTCTTATAAACTGACCAATTTCAATCATTAGCAAACAATAGTAGAACAAGTTTGACAAGAGTCTAAACAAAGTAATTCTTCTTCTTCTTCTTCTTCTTCTTCTTCTTCTTCTTCTTCTTCTATAGGCAACAGTAGAACAAGTTTGGCAAGAGTCTAAACAAAGTAAATCTCAAAGGGGTTGAAGAAATAGGCAACAGTAGAACAAGTTTGACAAGAGTCTAAACAAAGTAAATCTCAAAGGGGTTGAAGAAGTTTGGCAAGCCAATTGGGGAGAAGGGATCTTTTTCGATGGGTTCTCGCGATCCAACAGTAGAACAAGTTTTACAGGAGACTAAACAGAGTAAATCTCCAAGGAGTTGAAGAAGCTTGGCAAGCTAACTAGGGAGAAGGGATCTTTTTGGATGGGCTCTAGCAATCCAATGATAGAACAAGTTTGGGGATAAGTACACTAATTGTGTCATAAGTTGTGTACAGCGCTCACTTTGGTACCAAAAGTTTCCGTCGGATCATTTAAGTGCCAAAAAATTTGAAAAACACTCACTTTGGTGCCAACGCCGATCTGATCGGCCGGAAGTCTGATGTGGCCTTTTTTTATTAATTTCTTATGCTGATGTGGCTCACCGGAGTTTCCATTGGATCACTTAAGCCTTTAAACGACGTCGTTTTAGCATCCTAACACCAAAACGACGCCGTTTTGTGTCTTTCCCCGAAATTCAAAACCCTAAATCCCGAAACGATGCTGTTTTGTGTCATCTTCTTCCTGAGCAGATTCGTCTTCTTCCCTGAACAGATCCAACAACACCAATAGCACCAAACCAACAATACCAGCAGCGGAGAACCAGCAACACCAATAATTTTCCAGAAAAGAAACCACGCATTCGCCTTCGCCCTCCCCCAGTAGTTTTCCCCCATTTTCAATCACCTTATCAACCTTTCAAATCCCCAAATCTAAGCCTCACCACCGCCTTTTCCCAAGAAATATCATTGGGTGCAGAGGAAACGCAAGCTCGAAGAATCTCCAAAAGCACGAGCGATCCGACCAATGGTAGCCACGAAGATCTAGAATGTCACGGAGGTTGTCGGCGAAGCAACTGCTACGAAGGCGGCGGCCGTGGCCCCGCCATCCCCTCCTCCGCCCTCATCATCGACACCTCCCTCGTTCTCAGGATTTTCTATTTGTTTTTTTTTTCTTTCTTTCTTTTGTCTTGTTGTGGCAAGCAACTACAATGGAGGTCGAGGGATGGCGGCTGAGCGACGGTGGCCGAGGGACGGCGGCCAAGTGACGGTGGCTGAGGGACGGCGGCCGAGTGACGGTGGACGAGCAATGGCGGACAAAAAAACCCTAATTTCAATCTCCAAATAAAATAAAATAAAATGGCATAGTTTTTGTGAGGCTATCCACGTAGGACAGCAAAACGACGTCGTTTAAAAAGCTTCTCGATTTTTTTAAAATATAAAAGCCACGTAATCTGTCGTCGATGGCACCAAAGTAATCGTTTTTCCTCCGATTTGGCACTTAAGTAATCCGGCGGAAACTTTTGGCATCAAAGTGAGCGTCGTACACAACTTATGACACCATTAGTGTACTTATCCCAACAAGTTTGACAAAAGTCTAAACAAAGTAAATCTCAAAAGAGTTGAAGAAGCTTGGGCTCTGTTTGGTAACCATTCAAACAAGGCCAAATTTTGATTCTTTGTTCCCAGAATCAGTTTAGGCCCAGAATTATGTTTGGTAAAATTTTTGTTCCCGGGAACAAATTTGGAATATAATTTAGAATAAAAAAAATACTATGATTCTTGATTCTGAATCAGGAAAAAGAATAAAAAAAGTGGCTCTCTCTCCTCTGCTCAACGTACCCTCCTGCTCCACATTCTCTCTCTGTTCGAACCCTTTCTTTTTCTTCTCTCCTTTGCTCAACGTTCTCTCTGGTTCATTCTCTCCACAACAACGACGACGGCGACTGCTGCTTCTTCATCGTTGAAGTTGCTTGTTCAAGGTGAGTTCCCTTCACTCACAGCTAGCGTGGTTGTCGGCTGATCTGGGTGACGGCTCGCTCACCATCACAGTCGTTCGTCGTCTGCAACGGTTGGCAGGAGCGCCACTGGGCTCAAGTTGGCAGGCACCCGCATTGATCTGGCCGAGGAGTCGCTCGCTGAGCGACCCCCCTAGGCCCGAATCAATGGGCGCCAGCACCGATCTGGCCGGCGAGTGACCCCCTGGGCCCGAATCGGCGGGCGCCAGTGCCGATTCAGACCCAGGGGGTCGCTCAGCGAGCAACCCCTCAGCCTTTTAGGTCGCCCTACTTTGATGCGCTGATTTTTTAGTGATGCCCCTGACCCTGTTCATGGTGGTCGAGTGCTTTGGTGAAGGCATTGATTGGGTTTCATTTGCTTTTTAGGGTGGGGGATTCGATTTGGTTCCGTGGGAGTCTCTGCTCAAAATCGATTAGTGCGGTGCGGAGATTAGTTGGGTTCGTGCGGTTTCGATTGGGGTGAGGAGCGATTTTGAGGATGAAAGGTGTGGAGAGGGTGCTGTTGTGGTCCAAAATGTGAATGATATAGCTCCGAGCTTGAGAGTTCTGCTTGGTGTTCTATTTGTCAATGCTGTGAATGGCATATAAGGTTGCTGACTAGGAAAAAGAAACGGATGAGAGAAAAATGTACTAGTTCATCCTCTACTGATAATTTCTCACCAAGTTCTTATTTTTTTGCATTTTTTTTTTCCTGAAGTTAACATGGTTATCTAGATTATCCGCCCGCCTAAATCGGTCTTGTCAATGTTCACATGCTAATATCATATTCGGGCCTGAATCGGTCTGGTCAATTGTTTTTCTTCTCTTTTTGGCCAATGTCAAATTCTAATTACTTGACTTGCATGCTACACTAGATGTCAAGATTCTTTGGTTTGTATTGGATATCTTTCCCTTTGGTAACTTCTTTCTTAATTAGATGTGGTGTTCTCCCTTTTTGTGCCTATTGACTAGATTTCTTTCTTTGAAAAAGTTATTCTCATAGTTAATACTAAAATTCTTTTCTTCTAATGGGATCTGTTACAGAAAAGGCTGCAAGAGTTTGAAGCCACACTTACTACTTCTCCAAGAGATACCACAATACTTGAAGTAAGTAATGAGTCTAATATCAGCTCTCCATTTGCATTTAACTCTCTATAGTAGATATTGACTCATAAGTTTATATCTTTCATGATAGTTTTAAGTCTCATCTCAATTAATTTATATGATGCTCAATCAAGGTTAAATGGCATTCCAGAAAGAGATGTTCAATGCAAAATAGACCAAGTCTTTAACCAACTTGTTTGTAAGTTTGTTGGTAGAAGAGGTACAAAAGGGGAATCGCACAACTTCTACTTTTAACAAAGCATGGTGGAACAACATACGAGCAGAATTCACTAAATAGTCAGGATACCAATATAACCTATTGCAGTTGAAGAATAAGGTGAACTGAGAAGACAGTATGGTAGTTTTAAGAAGCTCATTTCACAATCTGGTTTTGGCTGGGATAATGTGAATAACAAAGTTGTTGTTGACGATCCAAGTATTTGGAACTCTCACATCATGGTATATTTTAAGTTTCGATCATTTTGATATTATTATAGATGTAAGTTTTAGAAGATTTGATTATGTTATTGACATTTGGCATTATTGTGAAAATTGCAGGCCAATAATGGGTGAGCAAAATTCAAGAATGATGGATTTCCTCAATATCCCCAACTGTGCATTGTATTTGGTGATACATATGCTACTGGAAACCATGCCATAGGAAATGTCCAAGATTTGACGATGTCAGATGAAGGTGATGGTGGTGGCAATGCAATTAGTGATCCATAAGACTTAAGTGAACACCCCATTGATGAGGACATATTTAAATCCGACCATACTTCAACTCCCATTCATAACTAGCACAGGTTGGATGGGACTCCAAATGTCAAGAGGAGAAGAAATAGTAGCTCATTTGGTATTGCAGACACGTGCAAAGCTATACAGGACATGCTCAAAGCTAGGTCAAGTCAATCTGGGAGTGGATCTATTGGCTCACAAGTGACACCACCACCTGTAAACTCCTTCTCTATAGCAGTTATGATTGATATCCTTGTTAGTATGAATGACTTGGACCAAGATCTTTACAACAAGGCAGTGGAATGAGCATGTAATAGTGCCATATGGAGAGAGGCATTCATCAAAACACCAGCTGAAAGGAGACATGGGCTTCTTCAATTTCTTTAGTGGATGTTGAGATGTGTTTTGTGGATTGCATGTGGTTTCACTTGATTGTGTATTTAACTGTGGAAACCCTGTGGTTGTATGGATAAGATGGATTGTTTGAAATTTTTATATTTGATTTGCTTTTACTTTAGAACTTATATTGTTGATTGTTATTGGATTTTTTTTTTTTTTTCAGATTTCTTTATTAATGTTATTGTATTTGTGTGATAATATAGGTACTATGGAAGAAGGATCAAATAGTATGTCTAATAAGCAGGTAGAATCACTTGACCAATTCTTAGATGACGAGGATCTTGACACATTGGTAGCATGGTCATGCATGGTTGCGATGGACATGTCCGTGCATACGAGAGAATCTATTAGGGATAGCAAACTATCAGGACCGAAATGGATAAGAGAGATTATTTGTGGACATTCAGATAGAATATATGAACCCTTCAGGATGGAGAGACATGTTTTTCTGAACCTATGTGATTTGATGAGGATAAGAGGTTGGTTGAAAGATAGTCGGTATGTTAAGATAGATGAACAAGTTGGGATATTCTTATTTTTGGTTGGTCATAATAACTCAACTAGAGATTTATGTGAGAGATTTCAACGTTCAGGACAAACAATTAGCAGGTACTTTAATTTAGTGTTGAAAGCAGTTCTGAAACTTGCAAAAGAGATTATCAAACCACCATCATTTGATATCGTTCCACCGGAAATTCTTATGAATCTCAAGCATGAACCCTATTTCAAGGTATAGTTTTCATATCAATTTTATATCATCAAATATATGTAGTTGATAATCTTTGAATTTTCATAAATTCATGTAATTTTTTTTTCGAAATAAATTCACAGGAATGTGTGAGTGTTATTGATGGCACCCAGATAGATGCTACCGTCCCCACGTCTCAGCAAATCCCATTTAAAGGCAGAAAAGGAACTACCACTTAGAATATGTTATGTATTTGTTCATTTGACATGAAATTTACTTTCGTATATTCTGGGTGGAAAGGATCTACCAACGATTGTTGAGTGCTTTCGGCAGCACTTGAGACTCCTGAATTGCAATTTCCTCGACTGCCACCAGGTATTTAATTTGTTTATAAGAAGAAATTCATTTTATGATTGTTTCATCGTTGCATATCATAACTAATATATATATATATACACACACACACATGATAGGCAAATACTACGTGGTAGATTCTGGTTATACAGCACTCCCGGGATTTTGAACTCCATTTAAAAAGAACGGTATCATCTGAACGATTATAGGGGGAATGGAAGACGGCCAAGGACAGCAAAAGAATTATTCAACCATAGACATTCTTCTTTAAGAAATGTCATTGAGAGGTCATTTGGGGTATTAAAGAATCGCTTCACCATTTTGAGACGCATGCCTCCATTTACAATTAAAAAGCAAGCACTTATTGTAATTGCATGTTGTACTCTTTATAATTATATTCGTGATCAAGACAGGATGGACAAAAACTTTTCTCGATATGAAGATCCAGAGTACCCATTTGGAACTAGAGAAGAGGAAGTTGTGGATGATACATCAAATGAGCAAGTAATGGAGATAAACATGCTTCAGAGAAGTATCACAAATCAAATGGCAAGGGATTACAATATGCCAGAGATTCCATAACTTTATGTTTCCGACTTTTGTAATATTGTTTTTAATTATTGACTTATCAAAGCCAATATTTCAAAGTTGAACAATGGACTAAGTTACTTCATTATTCATTTATGAATAAGTTGTGATGAGTTTCTCGTTAAAGTCTTTTTTTCTTTTTTTTTAAAGAGTCATGTTGGTTTGAAAACTTATTTTTTTAAACGTTGGGTGTTCGGTTTTGGGGAAGGGAATATATAGATATAGAGAGAGAGAGAGAGAGAGAGAGAGAGAGAGAGAGAGAGAGAGAGAGAGAATCTTGGCTAAATTAAAATTAACATCCATCCATATTAAATTCAAAATGGATTAGATATTTAATCATAAAAAGAAAATATTTATTGAAAATGAGAAATCACCATGATAAAAAAAAAACTCTTATTTAAATATAAATAATATTGAAATTCTAATAAGAAAAAATATTAAAATAACAACAATTTTCATTTTCATTTTTATCTATTTTTTATTTCTATATTTTATTTTAATTTCTTCCTATTCTGAAATATATATTTGCTATATATAGAATACATATTTAATTTTGCATTATAATTTAGTATTTATATTTATTACATATTTCAGGTATATTAGTATAGTTTATACTATGGTTTATTATTAACTATTTAATAAAAATTGATTAGTTAATATTTTTATTACTTAGTATAAATATAATTAATCAATGAGGGGTTTATGAGAATTCAATATCAAATTTACATTCATCTAAAAAGGTAATTAAAAAAGAATTGGAATAAAAATTTTATACAATTACCAAACGCATTTATGTTCTTATTCTATTCTAGAATCAAAAATTTTGTACGATTCTAAACGGGTTCTTTTCTTTCGAATCAATTCCCTAATGTAATCGAAAAGAATCATTTCGATCAAAATCTACTCTAAACAATCGTTACTGAAACGCGCCTTGGCAGCGCCAACTAGGGAGAAGGGATTTTTTTGATGGGCTCTCGTGATCCAATCCATCACATCACTTGATTGTGCTAGCGGGGCAATGAACCAAGGAAGCTCATCTGAAATGGGCCAGCAAAGTCTTAGAATTATCCACTAAAATTAGGGCCCATGTGCTGGGTGATAAGCCATTCACTCGAGCTAATTTTCTCTTGCTTTTCAGCGGAGGTGGCAATGAGGCATACGTGATTTCATTTTTATTAATTTTGGATCATTGACTTTAGTGCTTGATAATATACAAATTTAACTATATTCAATCAAGAAAACACGAAATACAAAAACTTAAAATTTGTATCTATCTAAAAAATTGAAAACAAGATTTGGATTAATATAAGTACAAGTATATATAGACAAAGTAATATCATTTTTAGACATCTTTACGGAAACCCAGACTAAAAATAACAAGATTATCAATCCATTATGACTCGAGGCTTTGCTTTTGCTATCATAGAGAGTTTTGGCTAAATATGCTCAAATAAAACTATCGTAATTTCTATAAGCACAAAAAAGATCAAAGGAAATCAAAATGGAATTTTCTTTGTTGGCTCAGGAAATGTGTTGAAATATAAAGATATTCTAAAAGGCGGGTAACGGTGTAATTATGAGAGCTTGTGAATAGTATCGAATAATTGATTTGACTTTGTTATAGAAGTTGAGGAATTGGATTGAATAGAACAAAAGTCGAGGGATTAGATTGCACAATTGGAAATAGTTTATAAATTGGATTGCACATATCGCAATAGTTTGGGAAGTAAGGGACTTACAGTGACTTTCTCTCTTATTTGATCAAATAAAAGGATTGCATTAAATATTAAGGAATCGTTCGGGGACCACATTAAATTAATTAAAAATTCATGAATAATATTATGCATAGGACCAAAATCTATGGATTATTGATGTTATCCTCCAAAATGAAATACATTTGTATACGTACACACACATCCATGCAAGTTTTTTCTTTTCTCTTTATTCGATTCATTGTATTAAGAGCTCACCAATTCTTATGGGGAAAAGAAAAGCTCGGTACTTATGAGTTATGACCACATGTACGAATCCTAAGGAAACGGGGACACAAATAAGGCAATTAATCCAAAGCAAATTGACACAAAATAAGGCAATTAATTAGCTTTAGCTAAGTTATTTCTTGGCAAAAGGAATTATAAGGAAACAGCAAATGCTCCTACGGCACGCCGTTTCAGTGGTGGTGATGAAACGGCCTGCATTTCCCCAGTGAGAGAAAGACCGCATTGAAATTGAGGGTGATCAATTTTCAATCCAATCTAATTTTAAGGTGAGACTAGGAAAATTGGTTTTCTAAAATTGAGGATTGGATTAGGAATTGGATCGCACCTTTGTCCAATCCATTTTCAATTTTGACCCAATGAAATTGATCATTTATTTTTTCCATTATTTTTTTATTTCCTTTTTTTTTTCAAACTTGAAATCAGATCGAAATAATATTTACTTCACATTTTATTATTTTTTTAAATAATAAATTATAAATATAAATTTAGCCTATCCGATACAATTTGATTCTTCTTTAAAATTAGGGACTGGACTGTTCGGACACTAAGGGCGCGTTTGGTAACGATTCTGTTCTCCTAGTAGATTCGATCGGGCGGTTCTTTTTTATTCTCGTTCCCTTTAACCGATTCTAAAGATTTTTAAGCTCGTTTGGAATCGTCCAAAATTTATGATTCGGAATAGAATTGCGTTTGGTACCGTGCTCATTAATTCTGTTCCAAATCAATTTCTTTTAATTTTTAAATAATTTTTTTTTACTTTTTTACTTTTTTTCTTTTCTTTTTTTCTTTTTTCCTTTTCTTTTTCCTTTTTTTTTTTTTTTTCATTTTTCATTTTTCATTTTTTTTTTTTTTTTTTTTTTTTTCCTTTTTTCTTTTCTTTTTTTCCTTTTTCTCATCTTCTTCTTCTTCTTTTGGCCGGCGACCTCGCTAGAGCGTCGCCGACCCTCAGGCGAGGCCCTCGTCGGCCGAGCCCCGCCGGCGGCTGGGCGAGGCCAAGCCCCGCCGGTGGCTGCCGCCTTGCCGGGCCGGGCGAGGCTGCCAGCCACCGGCGGGCCGGGTGAGCCTCGCCGGTGGCCGGGCGAGCCTCGCCGAGGTTGGGCGAGCCTCACTGGCCACCTGGGGGGGGCGGGTGTCTCGAGGCTTGCCCACCCTGCCCGGCCCCGGCGAGGCTCGGCCTCGCCAAACTCGGGCTTGCCTCCGACGAGCTCGCCGGTGGCTAGGCTTGCCTCCGGCGAGCTCGCCGGACCTCGCCCGGTCCGGCGAGCCTCCGGCGAGCTCGCTCGGACCGGCGGCGGCGGCGGACGGCGGAGGCGATGGTGGACGGCGGTCGCGAGATGGCCGAAGGGAAGAAAAAAGGTTCTTGATTTTGATTCTCAAATTCATTCCCGAAACAAAAATCAACTTTTTTTTTTCGATTCTATTCCCAATCTGTTCAAACAAATTTGTTCTAACAAAATTTTACCAAACGCGATTCTGCGGCAAACTAATGCAGGAACAAAGAATCGGGGTTGGCCCTGTTTGGATGGTTACCAAACATGGCCTAATTCTACATTTAGGAACCGGGAACCAGACCGACATTTTTAAAAACCGGGCCAAACTAGCCGATCTAGCCTGGTCCGGGCAATTCCCGAATTAGGCGGCTGGTTTTGCAAACTCCAAATTAGAACCTCGCCGTGTCTCATTTTCGCAACTTGCCACTCGACAACAACAACGACGACGCCGTAGCTGTCAACGGGCCACGACCCCCGCACCTGCACGGCACCTTCGTTCCCGAACGAACCAGCAGCAGCAGCAGCAGCAGCAAGCAAGTCGACCAACCGTTCTTCGCCGCCATCCATCCCTCTCCCCCTCCCTCTCGTGCCGGGCCGAATCCGATGCTCGGAATCGGAGCGTCGCTCCCAATCTGATGCATGCTCCGCCTCGAATCCGCCGGTGCTTGCCTCGATGCCGCGCCCTTGCGTCCCCTGCGCCGCCTCTCGCGCTCCTCCTCCTCCCCTCCTCCTCTCTCCCTCCGCCTCTCGGCTTAGGGTTTTGAGGCGGCGCGGAGCGGCCACTTCCCTCGCCGTCGCTCGCCGCTCGCCCTTCGCTACCTCGCTCCACAAGCCTTCGAAGCAGGTAAAGCTCTCCGAAGTTCGGTAATTCCCGTTTCGCGAGTTCGAATTTGCGAAAAAAAACGGAGTTGATTTGAGCTGATGGTGTTGGTCGCGGGCGGTTATTGTTGTTGAATCCGCGATTCTTGTAGCTGCGGATGAGCTATGATGAGCTTAGTACTTGTAGACTGGCTGAAGATCGGACCTTGTTTGTTCAGTCAGCTGTTATATATCTTGGACGGCACGGGCACGGGTTGAGAGTTACGGAGTGTTAGTACCATTATCTGCGGAACTTGCGCGATCTTCGGTACTGAATTAGATGGGTTTTTGCTGTTTAGTGGGTGGTAGGAAGAACTGATGATGATGAGTCGAGCTCAGGTCGAGAGTTATGTGGTATTAGCTTCGACAGCTGTGGAACTTGCATGAGCTTCAGTGGAGAATTAGATGGCTTTGTACTGTTTAATTGGTTTTAGGAAGAATTGATAATGATAACCGATGGAAATATGGAAAGTTATCAGCTCAATGGTCTGTTTGATATCGTCGGAATCAACTATTTTCCTGTCTTTAGTTTAATTGAAGATGGCCTGATGTGAAGCATTATTGTCCTGTTGCATTACCTTTTTTTTCGCCATTTCCATCATTGCACCAAAGGAAGGATTAACTTCATATTAGGCTCAAGCTACTATATGGCTGATTTTTCATAACCCTGAAGGTACTTTACAATAACTTCGAATTTTGGGGTTTTAGAGTTTTCTAGCCTTTACGAGAAAAACTGGAGAAAACAAGAGTAGCTGTAGAGTGTATTTGTTGTTTCATAATTGGACCTCATTAGTGGTTCTTGTTTTGTAGAGATGGAGATTTTCATGTTTTCGACCTGATGAATTTGCATCGGAAAATCCTGATTCTGAGTCAGTGGAAGACAAGAGGTTGGAAAAGTTAGAGAACCATGAATTTGACCAATCAAATAATGGGAAGAAGAATTGGTTTTCGAGCATCCTTAAGGTAATACTTTTTCTCGATGCAGAAATGGGAAGGGCTTCTTCATGGTACTGGTGGTCAATTATTGTTTTTGATGTCAAGGACTGGGTTACGTGGGCCAGTGAATGCTGTTCTTGATGGTGTGCATTGCCAATTCAATGGTCTGAGTGACACACATGGCTATGATTATATTCCTGTGCACCCATTTGAGTATGGGATTTGCAGTCATGAGTATTGACTATTGCCTTCTATAGTTTATGATATCCCCATGTGAAGAGCTGCCTGCAGATATGATTAATTTGTTGTTATCAATGCAAATATGATCAATGTTACTAAGCTGTGAGTGGCCTATGATTGTGGTCATATTTGCATGATAGCTTAGGTGTTGGAGCTAAGTTGTGCATCTTGACAAAAATGCTTCTCTTTAGGAGGGAAGGCGGATCTGGACAAATATTTTTTGCAACTCCAGTTTTGGAGTAGTTCAAAAGTGATTATAAATCATGTCTTGCGTGTGATATTCAGATGTTCTTTGTATTTCAGGTGAGAGATGCAATTTTCAGAGCAAAACCTTGGACGGTGCCGTGGACTGCAGAGACAATTCTGCAGGTTTTCCCCAACTGTAGCTGCTATTAATTTTATTCAATATATACGTATCTTTGTTACTGTTTAATATTATATGTGATATCCTATAGAGAATCTGTCTTGGACTTCAACACTTTCATGAATAGTGTCTACAATAGTTTTTTATATTGTAAATGTCTATTATGATTTCTCTGGATGTGGTACAGTTATTTATTGAACAAATTGGCAGTCTTCAACTTAATTGTCGTCTACAAATTACCTTGTTTGAACCTATGAGTTACATTTTATGATCTGTCATTTTTTCTCCTCCAGTGAAAAGCTGCAAACTGTGCAAAAGGATTTTAGCCATTAGCATTTGGAAAAATTGAATATGACAGCATTTCATGTTGGATAGGCTGAGTTGATAAATGTGTTTTCAATGGGGGGGGGGCTGTATATTTTAGCACCAACGAAGCACTTTTGGTCCTTGTGTATGTCATGTTTACAAGCTTTTAATTTTTCAATGTGCACATGACCATTTGTGATGCATGTTCTGCTGTGGAAGAGACTATGAAAATGAAAGAAAGAAATATTCAATAAGGGCATAGGTGCATGGTCTCTGTCGGATCAACAGCATGGTCTCTGTCAGATCAACCTTAGTATTTTTTTTGGTTCAATGATATAGTGGTGGTTCGTGGTAGCCCAAACTGAAGTGGATGTATTTCTTCGTTCTTTCTTTCTTTTTCTGTTTTTTATTTTTGGTATCAATAAGGTACCTGAGGGGTGGGTAGATCATTTACAAGAGATGAAGTCTGCTGGATCCAAAAGTCATGGAACTCTATTTCTCCCGATATTTGAACAATTAAGAAGTGCATGAGCCTTATGTTACATTTAAGATACTGCCAACCCCCCCCCCCCTCCTTTTCTTTCTCTCTCGCTCCCTCCCTCCCTCCCTGCCTTCCTCTCCCTATGTTTGTCTGTGAGGGGGTTCGAGTGCGCAACTCCAATCTGTGTGTCCAATCAGAGTTTATGCATCAAAGTACATAAGATAATGTTCTTCTGTAACTTGGAAATTAATGATATTATAGAATTAAATCAAGACTATAATGGTGGATTGGCTATTTGGTACTGCAGGTAATGCTTCTATGGATTGCATCATTTTGGTTTGTGGGATCTTGGATTATACCTTTCCTGGCTCACATGGGAGGGTTCAGAAAGGAAACCCTAACATACAGAGGCCAAGCACTGTACAGCCTCTTGACTGATGTAGTAGAAGGTCTTGCTGGAATTGCAATCCTCCATCGTTGTCTTGCAAGATTCCGTCCCCTTCCATCCGATTGGTTTAGGTTCAGCCTTAAAGGAAAATGGCACTTTGATGTTGGTCTAGGCTGTCTTATGTTTCCGCTTGTAAACCGTTTGTCTCAAGTCAACCTTAATTTGTTGCCTGTTCTTCCCTCTACACCAGTTACAGTCTCCACTGTTGAGCAATCGATAGTTGCACGGGACCCCGTGGCCATGGCCCTTTATGCTGTGGTGGTTTCAATATGTGCCCCAATTTGGGAAGAGATTGTCTTCCGTGGGTTTCTTCTACCTTCCTTGACCAAGTACATGCCAGTATGGTGCTCAATTTTGGTGAGTTCATTGGCTTTTGCTTTGGCTCATTTCAATATGCAGAGGATGCTTCCGCTTATATTCCTAGGAGTGGTGATGGGTGCTGTTTTCGCACGATCAAGGAACTTGTTGGCATCGATGGTGTTGCATAGCCTTTGGAATGCATTTGTATTCTTAGATTTGATGAAATAATATCACCTCAAACTGTATATTCTTTGACCAGCTAGTTGAAAATTGCCATCATTTTTTCTAATTACATTGCTTCTCTTGATTTCTTGTTCTGTTTATTTGGGGGTGGGAAAGTCCCGAGTTATCTTTCTAACTTACCTTCTTCACACTCCCTCTTCCCTTCCCACGTGGACATACAAACATGCTGCGTGACATGTCATGCGGAGAAATGGAAAAGAAGGGCTTGTTCAAAGGAATAATAGCGCTCCTTTAGTAGAGGCTGGAGGACTGAGGATGTTGAACTTAGAAAAATCTTCTTGTAGGATTTTCTTTTCATCCATCAGTAGCAATTCTCCAGAACTCTCTAGTTCTCTTGTCAGATTTCATTGTTTTTGTGGAATCTTCTTTGGTACTAAGGTGTTGAGATTGATATAGAGATGGGCAGGTCCTGGAATTATTAAAGGAATCTGAGCTTTTTGGAATACTGTCTCTGTGTTATGTGCTCCGTGGAACTAACTTCACTTTATTAACAGAGGATATCGCCGATGGATTCTCTCCGTGATTTTCACTGTTAAGTCACAGTGGTGATGCATCAGTTAAGCTTGTTCATTACCTCATGATTGTGAAGAAATCAAGCACACTCGAGAAAACATTCTGTTTGAAACAGTGCGCTGCTTTCTATTTAGTTTTTTAGATTCTCTTGAAGTTGCTTGGTGTCCTTTAAAGAGAGGGCAGATGGGGCCTATCACCTTTCACGTCTCTTTCCATCTCAAGCTTTTGCCCTCAAAGAAAAATTTGGGTTGATGTCCATGTCATTTGCCGACAACCATGGGACACCCTTTGTCTGCCTTTTTGTCTTGTATTTGTAGTTTGCTAGTGAATGGTATAGTTAGGTTAGCTTACATGATAATG
The DNA here is from genome assembly GCA_014182375.1 of Eucalyptus virginea. Taxonomy (NCBI): domain Eukaryota; kingdom Viridiplantae; phylum Streptophyta; class Magnoliopsida; order Myrtales; family Myrtaceae; genus Eucalyptus; species Eucalyptus virginea. The sequence goes on from CM024514.1 coordinate 37,381,750, forward strand.
ACGGAACTTTTCCCAGCATTTAACTTTGAGAAGATTCCATTCTCATAAACAACACGGCCATTAGTGGATGCAAATGCCTGAGTTTTCCTTGCCACTGAAACTCCCTTATATTTTTATCCACTAGTTTCTTTCTTCAGGTCTTATGTGTTGGCTAATAATGTCATCTCTCTAAATCTTAAACCGACATCACTTGAGTGTTATATTTCCATTATCTTCCGATGCTTTCTAACTGAAATGCTTATTTTAAAAGTACTCTTAGGTTGGCTACTCTCTATGTCTTAATGATTTCATTGTCGTGCTTGTCTGCCCGACAGTTGTGGCTGGGTAGTGTGGAATTCAACCCATTGTCCCAAGTGAAGGGCTCGATCCCTCTGTGAACGCGTATCTGAATCTCACCTGATAATGGCCTGCCTAGGTCGGGTGGTTTAACCCGAGTTATGGATTTGTTGACAGGCTTCTCCGAGAAAGTTTGTTACAAAAAGAACTATAATTCAGTGCCAGCTACCTGATAGGATGTACGAGAACCGAAGAAGACCAAGAGTCGATATCGTATTCCCAGGGTGTTCCGCAAAAAGCATACTTTTGCTGCTTCAACTGTTTTACAGTCTTCTGATGTATTCTGGCTTATCTAGAACCATGATGCTGGCTATCTTGGCATTGCATGCTTTGATTCTAGCTGAGAAGAATATAAGCACGAGCTGGCATGCCTAATACGTAATGGGTTTCGCATAAACTGTTAGAACGTAACATCAGAAGTCAGGATTATCTTTTCTTGGGTCGGCCATAACCACCCAGGCCCGAAATGGTACTGTGCAGAGCGCAGCATGAAAGGATGATGGGAAAACAAAGGCATGCTAGGCGAAATCAGCAAATTTGTCCACTAGGTAATAAGATATTGATCAATCCGGAGCTTCTGTGGTCATGTAGCTATGGAGGCTTGCTTGAGTAGATTAATGCAGGATGCATGAATCCGTTTCCATCGGGCACAGCTACACATTTTTTATTTCAATCGGTACGAGTTCCGAAGAGACATTAGCAGACACGATCATGGAGGTGCTTAATCTCAATAGTGGCTTTGGTCTGTTGCTGCAGCTTCAAACCTAAGAATCTGTCCTGTTTTACTTTTGATGTGTCCTCTGAACTCTGCTCCCACAATTATATTACTGAGAAAAAGGAAGCATCTTGCTTGGGAAGTCTAAAGAAGAAAATATTTAAATAAGATAAAGTACCATGGTGAAAATTTTTGAGTGATTGTAGGGCTCACTTCTTGCTCCTTTTATCTTCTTTTCAAAACTTTAAATTCATTATCATGCTACCAACCACGCACATACTAATCCTAGTATGACCATTTAAACAGGCGTATGGTTTCACTATATATATAGCAGAAGGTGGGAGTCAACTAGTTTGCAAGAGGCCTGTGAAATTGTTCATTTCTATATACACATTCCTTTCTCACTTCCTTCTTCGTTTCCAGATAGACTGACCAAAAGGAGGAAATGGAAGCTTCCCAGCCTCTCTCCATTGAGAGCTTTTCCTATAGTTGGCTAGTGAACCGAAATCCCTCTGCAGAAATTACAGACGGTTCCATCAGGACCTCACTTGATGCATCAGAAGAAGCTTATTTCATTGAGATGGACCCCAGATTCCCTTCCTCCAAGAGCTTCCGCAGGAACTCCATCTCTCATGATTTCAAATTTGATTTCCCAACTTCGCAACCTTCGTTGCCTTGTGTTCACGCTGATGAGGTCTTTCGCAATGGTTATGTCTTGCCACTTTTCGTTGATCCATTGAAGCTGAAGTCCTGCGAAGCCTCCAACCCAACTCCTTCCCCGCCTCCTCCAGTTCATGTGAAGAGAACCACGATGCCCGAGAGTAAATTGCGTTCTCCATCCTTGAGGCAGTGCCGGCGATTATCGCGGCGGATATTCCGGAAGTACTTGCATTTGTTCAGGCCGCTCGTTCAAATAATGCGAGGACGCGGGACAGGACCTAGAGCAGAGGAAACTCGAAGTGCAAAAAGTCAAGCAATCAAGAACTCTGTCTATCCGGTCGAGTGCTCCCCCAGGATAAGCTCTGCCTACTCTGCAGATGAATGGCGGAGGTCTTGCGATTCAGAAAGCTCCATTTATGAGGCGGTTCTCCACTGTAAAAGATCCATTGGTGAGTACTGAATTCGCGCCGGTTATCCTTCGTCACCCTGTCATCTATGCTTGTGTCCTAGGAGGTCTTCAGGAAATGACCAAAATCAATTCTCGACCTCTTTTTCAGGGAGAAGAGAAGAGGCTAAAATGGCTTCCCAGGAAGGTTCCTCAGAAGAGATGCGATGGACCAAGGTAAAAGATGAAAGACAGTTAAAGGCCAACTGGAGATAAAGAAAGCAGAACGAGATATGTCCGACCAGCTTTAACGGGAGGTCGCCGTGGGAATCTCCAACTCTTGGAGGAAAGAATATGGTTGGAACTTGTACTGTAGTTTTTTCCAATGGATGAAAAATCTTTGGACTGAACTTAAAAAAGATAATATCCTACTCGCCGTGCCATGTTCTTTAGCAGACTCGTCTTTTACTAATCATGTGTTACGGTTTCTCTCTAATCTCAGTCGGACTAGTTTGTGAGATTAAATCATGAAAACTTGCTTCATGCCCGTCCCTGCACGAAGCGAAACGCAATGCTCCAAAATTGCCCTTCAGGATGTAGTAATCCGGGCTGCAAAATGAGTGACACGGTTGAATTGAGGGAAAGGCGGAAACTGTTCACTCTGTCCAAAACGTAATTCTGATACAAAGCAGTCGCATTGGCTCTTCACGACTTTTAAGTTATCTCCAGCAACAGGACTAGAAAATGCAGATGACCGCGGAATGATTGTCATTTGGTAAGAGAGGTTCTTGATACTTTTGAGTAGTCTGACCGTCCGATTTATCGGGACGAACTGACATATTGTCGATGCTGCTCTTTTGTTTTGATCTCACCCTGTACAAGCAATGCATAATGTTCATCACGGGTACCAAATGTTCATAATAATGAACTTGCCCTGTCCAACGCAAGCGCCGGACCTGGACGGTGATTAATTCTATTTTGAGCAGCATGAACATCAACATCTCAGTCCTGTGTCGGTAACATTCGATGCTATTCAAGTTAATCACATGTGCCTACATTGCTCTCTGATCTTCGGCGCATTGATCAGAAGAGAAGCACAGGCCAATTTATTCGACCTGTCGACATATCTCGAATTCTCGACGGAAGCGTAAGTCTCAGAAATCCTCCTCCTTCGAGGCAGCATTCAGTCGACTCACCTTTTATTTGTTAATGTCTATTGAAAGAGTCTCCTACACATCTTATGCATTCGATTACAGTGCAATGATTGTGCCCACATGAATGTCCATCTTCTGCTAAAGCATTAGGACCGTAGATATTGTCACGCAAGAGCTAGCCCAAGATAGGCAGATGGGATTCTAATCGAACCGTCAGAACTTCTCCCGCAAGGCACGAAGTCGTACGAGACGAACCACCGGAGTACGAACAGAACGAAACCAGCCTGGACCATTCGAAGAGAACATTGACAGCTGATATGGAGTTCTTTTAGTTCTCCTTTGCGACCGACCGACGTTACGCCTTTTTCAACCGACGTCGCGCCTTTGCCGATCACTCGTTTTGGACAAGTGATGATAGAGTCCTTCCACATGTCAAACAGCAAAGATTGAAGGACATGGACCAATTACGTCAAGAGGAAGGTGACATTGTTTGATGAGTCCCTTTTCGCGCTCTCTGTCACCTTCCATGGCCTGGTTTCATCGTCTTCTTCAACCTCTGCCAACAAATATGCACCAGCAAGAGTACCTTCATTTTGGGTCCTTTCCTGTTGCCCACGCATCATTATGCAGGGGGGGACCGTCAACCGCGTTCGCTCTACCTGTCGCCCGTCATCACTCTTCACTCAGCTCCAGATACTAAATGGACTTGGCTCGAGGTTTAACTGGTGCCACGCTCGTTACTAGTTTAGCAGGCGATGATATTCTAGTCATGGAGACAGCAAAATCGAGAACTAAAAGTTTAAGATATTATTTTTTTTTTTTTTATATGACGCATATATCACGTGACATGCTGACATGATATCATATCTAATTAAATATGAGGACCGTTAAAATCAATCAAAATGATTCGCGGCATCCTGAATCACCAATCAAGTAAGGCGCGCCGTGTCATCATTTCCACTGTGGCTGCATCGGATAGGAGATTTTTCGTGTAATATATGCACGGAGTATGGATTACCAGCTACCTACCGGCGCCTCTATTTATTCTTTTATTTCTTTTGGTTGGGGAATCCACGCGAGGAAAGAATTTGGGCCTGCTCCAGTACAAAACTGCAGCTCGAAGCCCAGCCCAAAATAAGAGGCTCAGCCCACTAAGCAACTTGGACTTAGATCAGTAGTCTAGTACCACGGGATTCATGTTGCCTTTCTCTCTCCCTCGAAGCCATACCATTCATCCCATATTTGCAATTTTGTAAATCGAGTCTCTCGGGCTCGACCTATCTCCTTTTCTTTACTTCGCAATATCGAGACGTCCATGCATTGTACAGGTCTCGAATTACATTTGTCCCATTATTTTAAATGTGACAAAAACACACCTCAATTGGCAAAACTTAGTATAAATGAATACTTATGGGACTCGTTTAATAACATTTCTATTCGAATAACAATTTCTTTTTAGAAATAATATTTTTTCTATTTTTATTCCCTAAAATAATTTATGAGTAAAATAACGCGTTTTTTAACTATGCAAAATTTCTATTCCAAGAAAATAAAAAGAATGGGAACGTGTTTGGTCGTAGAATTTCTTTTAATTTTTTAATAAATTTTTTAGAACTTTTTTTTCCTCTTTTTTTCTTCTCCCCTAGCCGACGGTGATGGCAGTGGCAAGTAAGAAGAAGAAAAGAAAAAAAATGACTTACGTCTAGAAATTGTTCTAAAAACAAGAAGTTACTTTTTTCTAGTTCTAATTTATGTTCCAAATCTATTTTTGGTCACTTTTCTACTATGGAAATAGAAAAATTAATTGACGTTACCGAAATGATTTCTACTTTTTTTATTACAAAAACAAAAGAACAAAAAAACAAAATAATATGATTGTTGTCATGCACGCCTTTAAGCGCTAAAATTTCCAAAATGTATACATAAGTGTCACTTTTTTTAAAATTGGACACTTGATTGCTAATTCCGACGATATGAAAATCTCATGTTGTATTATTTTAATAATAAAATTAGTCTATGTGGCTCGCTAGATGTCTACTCAACAATGTTTGTTCATTTCATTTTACCATAAATTTTGATAATATAAATATTAATTAAATTAATAAAATCATTTTTTTTAAAGAACAGGGCAACTAATTACCAAATGCCTTTATAGCCCATGCCACTACCCTTGACCATTGCTGGAAAGGGCTGGCGAAAGTGGGGCAAGAGTTGGCCATATCGGGCCAAGGGACATTGCTAGCTAAGGCATGGTCAGGCACTGGGTGAAGCCCATCGTTGGCCGTCACCTGCGATTGACCAGGGTCATCAGCCACTGGCTAGGGCCTAGAGCCCCAGGTTGACCTCACCCCATTGTTGTCAACCCTTCTAGTGATGATGGTGTGGCAGTGGCCCTTTTTATGGCCCTCATTGATTTGCTAGCTGTTTTCTCTCTTTCTCTCTCCCTATCTTTTAATATTTTAATTTTTTTAAAATTATTTATGATTTAATTTTATTAATATTTATATGAAAATTCAAATTTGGACCAAAACAACATCATTTTGAGCTATCTAGCTATGTTAGCGTTACGTGAATAATTTTTTTTTTTTTTTTTAGAAATATCACATCATTTTATTTTATTTTATTAATATTTAATTTAAAAATCAAATTTCGAGGCAAAATTTTGTTTTAGACTTATCTAGCCACATGGATAATTTTTTTTTAAAATAATTGCCACGTCAGTAAAAAATGTTGCCGAAAAATGTTTCATTAGTAGTTTGGCCAAAAATTATTATCATTGACATTTAAGTGTTCATTTTTCTCAAGTTTTGGCACTTAAGCTTTTAGAAGTTTTGGTATTTAAATGTTCATGCGTACCAAATTTTAATACTTGGGATGTCTAACAACACGAAATGATGAGAAATTGAAAAGATGAATGAATGGCAGTTTTCACATTACATTTGTCCCATTACTCTAAATATTGATTTCGACATGAATTTTTGAAAGGAATAATGTGCATATAAAAAACTTTAATGATGTAAAATGTTCATATCAATTAAACTTTATAAGTTCACATAGAGTATAACTTAAAGTGGATTTCCATCATGCAGGTTTATGCTCGATGGAAACAAAACACTCAACATAGAATTGCTATGTGCATCTAATCATCATAGAAGTACGCGCAATATTTCAAGCATGTAGAACAACACGAAATGATGAGAAACACGAAAAGATGAATGGCAATTTTTTCTCTATCTATGGAAACCCCTACTTTAATGCTGCCGATTTGGTGCGGTAATAGTTCGAAAGTCAATGTGCATACAATTTTCTTGAGAGTAAAATGGTTTCTTTCCATCTATAAAGAACTAGAAATGATTTCTTCGGGATCACGTTCCAAATTCCATATATTTTTCAAATTCCCATTTCGAAGGAAATCCTTTTTCTTTGATGTCCATATCAATCTGCATTTGTAAAAGAGAGCTGGCCATCATTGCTTAGCCCGAGAAAGCTGGGCTACACCCGTTAAGGCCCTGCGAAAAAGGCCAAAAAAGAAAAAAAGAACCCCCCACCACCCAACCCCCCTGGAGCAGGCGAGCTAGCCTCGCTTGCGTGCCGCAGCGATGCAATTCAGCTTTCCCCCACATCTCTCTGACGCAGCGCAGCAGCAGCAATCCCTGTCCTTTCCTTTGAATCGCCCTGATTTATAATATAAAAACTCCTTCGTACGAAGCGCTCGAATGTCTCGGATATGTTTCACATGTCGGGAAAGGATCGATGCATGTCGAAGTGCATGTACTGTTCTAGTCCCAATACCATAACTCTTTCTATATAAAACCCCAGACCCGCTCTCAAATCTTTCGTCGAAGAGCCTCTGCCCCGTTCCATTCTTCTTCCTGTAAGCCATGGAAGCTCTCTCTTTCCTTAGGCTCCTGTGGAGACCCGCCACCGCCGCCGCAATGCCGGACGAGACGCGTAGCTCCGCCGCGAGAACGGACTACGCGTCCGACGACGAGGACGACGAGTTCTTCGAGCTGGAGCTCGCGCACTACGTCACCGACAGCGACTCCGAGGGCGGAACGGACTCCAGCGCTGCCGCTTTCGTTAAGTCCAACAACGGGATGAGACAAACGAGCCCGGCCGACGCGAAGACCCGCGACGCTTCGCGTTATTTCTCGGCTGATAAACCCGCCGTGACACTGTCCCACCCTCCCACCGCTCCCTTCTCCAAGCGAAAGATCCTTCCCGTGGAATCGGCTTCCCAGCCTCAGTCTCCGATCTCGCTTTCAAGTCGTCTCCCAAGCTTCGAGTCCTGATGTTCAGGAGGTCCAGGTCCAAGTCCGTGGCCGCCCCTAGCGTCAAAGCAGAGGAAACAGAGGAAACAGAGCTCAAGAAGAGCGCCAGCAGCAACGTCTTCTTTGCTGTCAAACCCAGAGAAGTGCAACCAGCTCCTCCGGCGACCGATGACCCTTCGAAGAACCAGAGCAAGAATAATCAAACCACGGGTCCCTCGCGTGGTAAGCTCGTGGAGAGCTTGTTCTCCGACGATTCTAGTTCGAAGCGTCTTTCGAAGGACGGGCTGCAGAAGTACTTGAATCTGGTGAAGCCCCTGTCCGTGGGCATCTCCAGGAGGTACAACGAAACCTTCAAGTTCCCTTCGGCCGAGTCGCCGCTGACGTCGCCCGCGTCGTCTCCGGCGGCGACGGCGGCGGTCTTTTCGCCGAGGTTGGGGAAGGGGTTTCGAGTGAGGCCGAAGCAGCTGCTGGGAAAGAGCAAGTCGGCGACTCTGGCGACGGCGAGCGCGACCTCGTCGCCGGCGAGGAGGGATGGCTCGCTGGATCAGCAGCGCGATGGGATTCAGGGCGCCATTTTGCATTGCAAGACATCATACTATTCCTCGCGAGGTACATAACAATAATACTGTAGCAGAACGTTTACTTGATATTCAACAGAGGTCTCGTCAAAATGATTCCTTCTTTTTTCTTGTATTGTTAATCCTTCGACCGAAAGAAAAGATCTCACTTTGCGTTTGGGTATTCATTTTTGCAGATGGATCCGTGCTATGGCGGTCAGCAAGCGATCCTTCCTCTCATGGAAAGTCAACAGATTCAGTCTGAGCTTTAACTCCGAAGCTGGCTTGGTGCTAAACTATAACCCCAAAAGACAATACAAGAAGCACACGACAGAAGATCAAATAGGAACGATGTTCTGCTCTGTTTCCGAGTCTTCGTTTTCCCTCAGGAGAAACAGAGCTAGAGTTTGTAGGACTTTAAGCTGCTGTAGTTTCTCAGCTTTTGTAAATGTTCTTGAAAAAGCGGTCAATGTTGTAACTTTGATCGATCATGGTCACGCTGGCTTGTAAATGAGCAGTGTTAATAGTGACGGTTGATCTTTCGGCAGTCAAAGATTTGTGCGTCTGCTTTCTCTTGCCCCTTGCACAGGTCTTTCTAATCAGTCCCTAAAATCTTAAATAAAAATCATTGCCTCATGGTAGTAATTTGTGTAATTTTTATACTAGAGGATATGAAAATCTACAAGTATACAGTCATTGTTCGTTATGATGCGGAACATTAGGATCGGGTCCCGACTGCTCACATTAAAAAAAAGTTAGCTGATTTTCTGCATTACTAGCAGCCTTCATGCTGTTCATGTCATTTGGCCTTTCAGCAGCAGCCAATTCATAAATCAACTTTGGACTGTTGACCGAGTAAAAGAAAGATAAATCTAAAACACCAGTATTCAAAAGTTCGTGAACAGAAGAGATAAACTTTTGATTTCTTCTTTAAAATACTAAAGAAATTAAAAAGTTAAAAGTGAGAGTACGTCACCGGAGAAAAAGGAAAGAAAGGACGGGCGTTTGATTTCAATGATGTGATGAGATTATTTCGCTGACACAATTACTTCATTACGTTGCAGTCAATGGAGTACAGCTTTGTGTCTCTACCATCCATTCGGTGTCCATCTATTTATCTGCACAAAGGCACTTGTTTTTTTTTTTTCTTTTACTTTGCTTTTTTCTCGTGAGAAACCCAGAGGCAGAGCGAAAGTTTACATGGCTCTGGCGGCACCTCCCAAAGAAAAACTTCAACCACGTCTACGATCATCCATTTAAAAAATATAAATAATTCATGAATTTTTATTTAATATATAAATCCCTAAAATTTTAATTTATTCAATATAATTTTAAACTTTAGCCTCATGTATAATATGATATACGTTCAATTTAGTCTCTCGATCCCATTGAATATTTTCATATGATTTAAATACTATGTTGAATATGTACTAAAAATGTATATATCATATTAAATAAATTAAAATTTTAGAAATTACATTAAATAAATTAAAAATTTAGCAATCATATTACATATTGAATCAAAATTCATTGATTATTTATATCATTATCCTTTTAGAAATGCATGCAGTATTGGAACTTGAGAACCTAATCTCACGCGATAAGATCAAATTCTAAAACAACGGTGTCAAAAATCGATAATTTAATTATAGAATTTAGTGCCCGGAATCAACATCTCTCAAAGGCTCGATCCTCTGAGAAGACGACCCAGCAACACTTCCATGAACAAGACCTCAACCTGCGAGAGTTACTTTCATTGGCTGCCAATCTTATAAATAACTCATTTACTGATAGGGACCACAACAGGGCAACCTTAAAACTTGCCAGAAATGCCAACTTACCCCTAAACAAAGTGCCCTCGTTGACCTCGTTCGAGTCCATAGTCCATCCATTTTTCAAATACGAATGTAGAAAGCGCAGGGGCAGGAGACCGAGAAGGTTGAGAAAACAAAGAGGTCTCGAGCGCTTCGAGGTGGACGAGGAATGGCGATGATTCACTGCATTGCAGGAACCCACAGACATGGAGTCTCCCTTTCTGCTTGGGGGGTTCCTCGAGATCGAGAGAGAGACGCAGTGCAATGCATCTGATTCAGAGTTCTAACCCAACAAAAGCCCGACCAAAGTTGGCTCTCCTCCGAAGACCATTCGATCTGTTCTGTTCTGTTCCCCACCCCCTGTTCGGATCGTGCGCCTCCATGTCCCAACACTGGCAAATTCCTGTTTTGGGATCTTTCCTGGTTCATTGGACGAGAAGGTGACTTGGAGGCAGTTCAATGGATCTTGCCCTGCTGGGGGAAATTTCTCTTTTTGCGCAATTAATCGTCCTTGAAACATGAAATGTCGGCTTCCAATGATTTATCCTTGGAATGACCAGCTGCGACTAACAGGCACGGGCCGCACGGCTGCATGTAGACTTCGGAGCTTATCTGATTTTGTAAAAATCAACCTACCGACCTTTCTTTTTTAGCATCCACACATGTATCATACAACAAAGTAATATAAAAATGATGCCTTGAACAATAATTTATTAATTGTTATAATAAAAAGTGCCAACAGTCGCTCTGAGAAGGCACCCTCGCCCTGCATAGGACGATGGCGAGGCAAGCGGAGGATGATGACCACGATCTCAGCCTCGTGCCTATCCTTATTTATCTATCTGTTGAATTTTCATAAACACCGAAGATTTTAATAATAATGAGCGGCTGCTTGATTGTTTCTTTGGCTCAATAGTTCACATCGGCATACCATGTGATATCAGTGTTTAGTAAAGTCATAATATGTCTACTCGGACGATCGAATAGGAGATTTGCACCGAAGGTTATTCTTGAGTCCAGAACATTTGAACAGTGCAGAGAGGTCAAATGCAAGTTTCCTCACAGCATAAATGATTCAGGTCCAAAACCACGAGGTTGCCAGTTCCTGGAAACACATTTTCCTTCTCTCTCTGTTTTTCATTTTTCATTTTTCAATTTTTTTTTTTACCGATGTCAACTTTTCAGTTTTATAGAGTCATCAATTTTTTCCAGCCGATTTGTCGAATTACCGATTCGTTCCAACAGATGCATTCGATTTCTTTTTGATTTTGACATATATTTTCTATGTAAATAGGCCTCTTAAGTGTGGACCGACGATCATGAAGCTGGTAGAACAGCCCAGCCCATCCCATCCCAGCCCAGCTCATCAGAAGATTAAGAAGCCAAGACTCGGCGTAGTATTGGGGCCAAAAGTCACGAAAATAAAAAGAAACAGAAAATTTGTAGTATGGAATATTATAAATTCCATGTTTCGCATTTATTTCTTGACGTCATAAGTACCTGAATTATTCTTCGTTTTACAGTCCAATACCTATTTGTTTTTCAGTTGAGTAAGGTAACTTTTTAAATATTATTCATGTAATATCTCTGTTAACTGAAGCGCTATGTTACATCATATTTACTCAGTTGAATTATACATGAGGTCTAAAGAATAACATAAAAAGTCATGTGGTTTTATTTTTTTTAAATCGACGCATAATTTTGTTTTGTCTTCTTTCTTTCCCATTTAATTTATTTCCTTTTTCTTGTTCCACTTCTTTCTTGTTACACCCCGAGTCAATTCTTGGGGTCGTCTCCTCCATCCACTGCCACCATTGCGATTGGGCATTCTAATGGCCATAACAATCCAGTCACAAATGGCTATTTGAGTTGGAGCTGCATGGCCTCCGCACAATAGATCCAGAGGTTGCACGACTTATGGGGGGATCGCCGTCCTTGTGATGGTAGTTATGGGTGGTGGCGGTGGTGGCGGTTGAAGGTGATGACCCTAGCGGTCGTGGAGATGACAGTCGTGGAGATGGCGGTCGTGCTTGGTGGCGGCGCCAGCGGTCCCCGAGAGTGGTCGATGATGAATTGATGATGGAGGTACAAGGGCTATGGACGTTGGCGGCTGGCAGCGACGGCCAGTGGTCTTGAGGTCGAGAGATACAGAGAGAGAAGAATGAAGGAAAGAAGAGTTGAATGACTTGGCGAACAATGGGGGCCACGTCAGCATATCGGACGGTCACTTAACGACATTAGGGCCCCATTAGTGGCTACTAGTGTGTTCTGTGCACGAATTTAACGGAGGGATGAGTGTAATTCGCAAACTCGAGGTATTTGATTGTGAAAAATAGTTTAGATGCTTGATTAAAAATTGGGCAGAAGTCGCCTTTTATCCACATCAATTCCACATGCATTTCGACTTTGCTTGGTCATGTCCAACTTCAACATGACCCAAAAAATATTCTCTCCACTGACATGAAGTGCATTTGCATGCAATTAGCAATAGATGACAATTTTCAAACTCTTTTACTAGAAAAGAAACTCTCAAATTAGCAAAAGATTGTTCGCTAAAAACTAAAGTCTCTACCCTATTTAGTGAGCACATTAGTTTGATTTGGCACCACGAGGATAGTGACCGACTTAAATGGTAAAGGAGTTTGTTCCTCTTCTTGTGGTTTGTGTTCATGAGCTTCATCAGGAGCACTCTAAGAATATAATTCTAATTCTAATTCTACCGTGCTGATGTCAGGTGCACCTTACAGAACGGTGGATCGGTTGAGTTACGAGAGCAAAATGTAACGGCAGTTCGCGAGTACAAAACCTTTGTTTGAAGCACAAATAAAGGGAGGAAAAAACAGAGAACTGTCATGAGCATCTACGGATTCAACTTGTGAAGGGATAATTGCTTTGCTGTATGGCAGGGCTTTAGCATCATGGCATGTCGATGTCTGCACTTTTTCGTTTGTCTTTTTTCCATTTTTCTGAACTCCAATACAAGCAAAGCATTTCAGATGCCTCTGTCCAGCTAGTGATGATGATAAACCGAAGATTGGCCCCGCTTTCACGTTTTTCCATGTGAATCTGGTCAGGCCAGGTGGGGAACCCAGAAAGACCGACAGTATATGACCATCAACTTGCTTCTTAGATCATTGTCTTCTGATAGATTGATGCGCAGAGATCTTATTAACATTTCTTTGTATACAATAAGATAAAGCATCGCTCCCCGGTCCAGTACTTTCATGGGGAATAACGCTCCCGCTTGGAAATCTTCTTTTGGAATGGAAAAGCAGCATCGTGATATGTGTTCGAATGAAAGTTATAACATATATACCTAACGTAGCATGTTACCTTTATTTGCTCATTTTTTATGCTATGACCTAACAATGACAAAATTCACATAGACCCGTTAAACATGTGGGTTGGGTCATAAAATGGTATTGTTAAAATAGTTTATTTCTAAGAAAACTTATTTATTTTATGTATATATTTTTTAAAAATGAAATTGCTAAAATAGTTTTATACAACACAAATTTAATAGACATTTTTTATAATTTTTAAAAATAATTATTTAAGAATCGAAATTTAATTATTTTTTATTAAAAAATTAAAAAATTAATTATTTTTTTATTAAAAAATTAAAATTTTAATTATTTTTATTTTTATTTTTAAGAGTATAATTTTTAATTTAATCTTTTCTATTCTCTCTCTCTCTCTCTCTCTCTCTCTCTCTGCTTTTTGTTCTTCTTCTTCTTTGGCCGGTTGCGAACCACAACGATAGCCGGCAACTGACCATAGGCGAGCCTTGCTAGACGTCGGCGAGACCTCCGCCTCGCCAGATTTGGCGAGCTTGAGCTCGCCCCTCGTCAAATCTAGCGAGCCTTGAGCCTCACTCGACGTCGGCGAGCTCGAGCTCACTTGACGCCGGCCATCGCCGTGCGGCCACCGGAAGGAGGAAGACGGAAGAAAAAGAAAAGAAAATTAAAATTAAAAAAGTTATAATTTCGACTTTTATAAAAAAAAATATTTATGTAAAGTTAAAGAGGGAAGGGAGAGATTGTGAGGTTTTGGTTGAAAATTGATTCTAAATTTAACCCATTTAAGACCCACTTAAGACCCACCTATCTTAAGTCTTTAATTGTTAAACCTATTTAACTAGTTTCTTCAAAAAATAAGTGACCCATTTATGATTTAAATGAGTCATATATGGGTTTAAGACCCATTTTGCCACCTCTAAGTTCACGGTATCCCATTATACTAGTTGAGGGAAAAGAAATGCAAAGAAGGTGTACTACAGTTTTTCCTTTTCTAAATAAAGAACATATATTGCCACATAAAATGTTGTGCACTTATTCATTGATACAATGAACGAAAAAGTAGCTAATACATGACGTGAGTTGCACAATGTACACATGCATCTAAGTTTAGCATAATCGATGATGCTAATGAATGTTGAAATAGTTCGGTTTGTTTCCTGTGAATCAAACACCCAAAAGAGCCTTGGACCCAAAAAAAAAAAAAAAAAAAAACTAAAAAAGAGTACTTTAGGCGGTGAGGTTTTGCACAGGAAGTAGATATCGAGCTCAATGCAGAACATTCAAAATGGTCTTTAAAAGCCGAATTCAATCCGATAAGAATAACAAATTCATGTCACGAAAAGGATGTGCAAATGAGAGGCCTGTCGACAATATCCCTCTCCACAAACCAAAGAAGCATAGCAAACACTGGCAACAAAAAAAAGGAAAAACCGAAGAATCGAACTGACTTGAAAAATAAAGAAATCAATTAAGAAAAAGTAAATTACAACGAGTATGCATTGTATCCATGTTATTTCACTTGCACTTCAAGTTCTTGATCACTTTGGCTTTAGTATCCACGTCCATTGTGCAATTCATTTCCGCAGATTTCTTCTTCTTGAAAATCTTGAACAGCACAACCTTTCCACTCAACTTGGCATGTCCACTCAACGTCAATGTCCCCGAATTGACGTCGCTCCTAAACTGTGTAGCCGACGAGAATTTTTTAGAGCCAACCGAGGACGTCACGTTCATCCTTTTTGTGGATCTTGCTTTCGCCTTGGCCTTCATGATATCGGCACTTCCGACAGTGGCACCTTGATAGGAGATCGTCGCGCTGGTGCTGTCAAACTTGAAGTGGCCGAAGTTGGTGTTCTTGATGGCGACCTCTGCACGGAGCTGCATGCCGAAGGAAGGCGACGTGGACGAAGTGTTGAGCTTGAGATTTTCGACAGTAGCGGAGCTGAGCCGGACTTTCGGGTTCCGGATACGCATCACCAGGAGCACGAAGAGAAGGATGATGGCAGTCTGTGCTATCACGCCGGCTATGACGTAGGCGACGATCTTTCTCTTCCGGCGAGGGTGAAGCTGGTCGGCCATTGCTCTTTTCTTGGTTTTTGGAGTAACAATTCAAGGGTTTGAGATTGCCTTTGTCGTCTTTCCTTTTTCTCTCTGCTGTGAGAGCTCTGTGATATTGGAGGCAATCCGACAATGCGGGATGAGAAACAGAGAGATTAAAGGGTATGTGACGAGATTTTAAAAGCTTCGAGGGTGTATTTATACGAGGGTTTGTGTATTGGTCCGTTAAGACACTTTTAGTGGAGGGCCTACTTGTGCTTGTGTTGATCGTGAGTAGTTGCCTTATCGCTACCCTTTGTTATCCTTTTAACCCTCAAAGTTTGCAATAAAGTATATTTACTTGGGAAATCACCTTGCGGTTTACGTTGTTTTTCGGTAAAAATTAGTAACCCTAGATAGATCGGTACCGTTGGAAAGCCGAGATATCAAGAGGGATGGCGTGGAAAAGGAAAATGATTTCGACAAACTCTTTGGACTAAAGTGGGTCGCACAAGTTGGAAATATTCCATGTGGAAAAAGTAGGCTCCTCTAAGAGGTTTCACATTAATTTTCCATTTTTGCCTTTTTTGTCACTTTTCTTCTTTAGAGTGTGTGAATCAGAAGATCCGAATGGCTCATAACTTCCAATCGGAGGGTAGTTCAATTGTTGTTATTTGTTACTAAGGAGGGAAAGAAGAAACAAAGTCCATGAAAAACCAGAATAACATAAAATATGCGAGGCCTGTTTGTAACGTAGCATTGCAGCTACTAGCTAAAATATTTGCAATTTCTTTTTCTTAGGAATTAGAGATTGTTTTTTGCATATATTTTGTGTACAAAGAAAGGCATTTTTTAAAAATTGGAGTTCTACACGATAATATATTATATTTATATGAAATGAAGCTTTTTGTGCCCATAAATCTCACATCATTATCAATCTTGACTTGTGTTAAACATATTTCTCTCCTAACTGAGATTAGGGTTTTTTCTCAACTTGCAATCTTTCGCAAGTTCAATCGCGACCATTGAAAGAGACTTACATCCTCTATCTTGGGTTGATTGATTATGGCCTTTGATTGTATACTTCGTACTCTCAAGCACTCCAACATCAAAACCAAGATTGACTTTGCGACTTCGACTAGTTAGAATTTCACTATTATCAAGCAATGAACTTCATTAGGGCTGATTAAGCTAGGGTACAATTCAGAGTTAGATTTCAGCTCCAATTGTTGGCCCAAGGTACATCCGGTGAAATAATTTCTGCTGATCTAAAAAAAGATGGTCAGCGGTCCACCAACTGGATTCGCATCTTTTCTGTTTTCCTATATCTTCAAACCAAGGTAAGAAATCTTGGAAAGATAGCGTGGCAGAAAAAGGGAGGGTGAACGGTGAAGTAGTTGCCAAGCAAGCATCGTTGATTAAGCAGCATTCAACATGTGGGAGCGGCGAAAAGAAAAAAAATAGTGCGAAAACTTCTTAGGAAGCAATCAATTGCAAGAACTTTGAAGGGAAAGATGATGGTGAATTATAGAGACATATACTCCAGTTTAGGCAAGGTTGGAGCAATTTTCAAATCAAAACTAAAAATTTATTTGGCTCAATAAAAGCTTGAAATTGAGAGAAATAATAGAAAGGTTCTGATTATTAGATAATGATGGGGGCGCCCTAAGTGGTCGATTCTGCATTTTAATCCTAAAATTTTTGTTTTGTGCACTCAAGTCTTAAAATTTACGCACTTTATGTACTTTTTTTCAATCTACTTTTCTTTTTATGAACGGAAAATCTCAAGTAAAATTTTTATTATTCCTTCGTAAGCGTGGCTTTGTAAGCCACCTGGACTTGCCGTCCTAAAAAGACAATAATAAAAAGCTAAAGTGCTAAATCGGTTAGGACTGAATTGCACGAAGGAAAATTTTAGGACCAAAGTATCGGACCGGCACAGATTTTACGATTCCTGATGTTAAATCCAGTTCAGAACCCCATCCCGAGGTGTGGGCCGTACCGTCTTGGATCCAATCAAAACCCATCTTTGGGATGGAAAATGAACGGGCCTAAGTTCGTTTCCCACATTCAGTTCTAGGACAAGTCAACATGCTCAACTTCACATTAGCAGGAAAAGCAAGCGACGTGTTATTGAATTCAAATCATAGACTAAACTCGACAAATCATATGTATTGAACGGAATCATTCTTCTAAAATTGAAACATCAACCTTTGGAAAAAATGAGTCATTGCCGAGATGAATTTACTGGAATATATGATGATCTTAGCATGAGCAAATCGAATTAATTTACTATTCTTTGATTAATGACCATAAAACAATCACCATGGCAAATCATGCGAATCCATGCATAACCTCACAAATGAAATATTAGTTCCTATGCTGACTAGTTACTCAGCCAAATTAAGGGGGAGAAGCATTCAGGCTGATGAATCTAGGGCCAGGAGCAAACTGTTGTTTGGAATTCCCCAGATTTATTGATTAAGTACTTTTGGGTCCTATATTTGATGCCCGCACAGTAAATTCTACAACCAATCCAGAAATTATTGACCTTTCCTATCCTTTTTACTCAAAGAAAAACTCCAAGAAATATTCACAGGCTCATATGGTGAAATATATACTAGAATTTCCAATTATACGGCATTTAATACAATACTGCAAATTTGAATTTCTTAACTTTCAAATTACATTTATTTAAGTTACTTCAAATTACATTTATTTAAGTTACTTCAAATTACATTTATTTAAGTTACTTCAGAAACTTGGATTGTCAGAAATGCCGATGTCATATTATTCTGATGATAAAGTCACTCCAACGTGACTATTTTGTCAATTTTTGTCAAGAAATTGGCCGATGGAGCTTAAACAAATGGATTTTGGAAGCTTAGGAACTTAAATGATCGAGTAAAGTTATCACACAAAACTGAGCATGGTACAAAATATTTGAAACTTTCAGCATACTATTTTGGCTTATATGTAAGTTTATTGACGTATATAATAATAGCCGGAAAATGCATATTAGGTTACTAAGTCATAGAGCGCAAAGCAAAACTATTTATGGGAAAAGAAAAGTCATTAAATAATTCATCAAAATGACTTGAAGGAGGCCGATATTAGGTCACTAAGTCAGGAGAAGTCTAATGACAGAATAATGATTATGGCGTGCTTTATCATGCTTATACATGAGCGAGAAAAACGTCATTTCATCAGTGTGGGGCATGCAGCTCGCATCACCTATCCGAACAATAGCATGAGACACATCAAGCCCCCATTAAAATCAATGATTCAAAGTGCATTTATTTTGTAAAAAATAAATAATTTAAAATATCTTTTTTTTAACAATGATTACTAATATCATTTACAAAAATGAATGAATGAAATATATTTTCATTGTCCATGAAAATATTTCGTAATTAATCATTATCGATAACAAAAACATTGTTCATTGAATAATTATTTCAAGGAATCCAAGTTATCATCTTTAGAAAAAAGTGTTTTTTAAATCATCTATTTCCTTTAAAAAAAAAAGACAAATAAGAAAAACTGTTGTGGGAAAATTGTTTTCCTACTTTTCAATAAGGCTTTATTAGTATAACAATTTATGGGTTATTATCAAAATAACAATTTATTGTAAGTCATAAATTTTTGTAGGAGTGGATCTCGAAATAATTTATAATTATTTGTTATTTGATTCTTTGTGATTAAGAACATACTGTTATTTTCACAGTAAATTAAATACTGTTATCTAATTTTTTTTATAGTATTTGGATAATGGAAAATTAATCATTTTACATAAAACATTTTTTATGGATTGAAAATAACGAGCTTAGATTGGGGGGAAACGCGACTTCCCTATTGGCAAGAAGAAAAATACATTTTTTAAACCATCATGCAAATGAAAAATGTTTATTTATTTTATTATAAATTTTTAGTGAAACAAATACCGCATTGGACGCCTTGTCCAGAATGGCTCTTCACCCATTGGGTGATGCAATCATGTGTATACGACCTATACTTATCAATGAACATTGGGACCTCCCTCAAGTGAACCAAACATAATATGTAGGGGTGTTAGGTCATTTTCTGGGCTTTCGGGCTTAGGATCATCTCTCTTTGTTTTGGTTTTTCTCGAACTCTCTTGTCAAGATTTTCTCTGCCTTTGTTTCCCCAAGAAAACCTCACTGGCTTGGAAGTTTTGTCTCTGTTCGGTCGTTTTTTCCCCGTGTCCAGACGAGGAAGCTTTCGCCCTTTCTTTTCAACTTGTCGACGAATGATGCGACATTCACGGCTAATGGACCGCATCCGAGCATGGACAGGTCACGGATGTGCTACGAACTGATGATAATGTCGTCGTGAAGTGCCGCTCTCGTGATCAGTGAGAAAGAATATTTCCAATAAAAAATTTCGTACGATATAACCTGGCCTATCCAATGAAATATCGCCATTTTCAATACATAGTACACAATCGTGTCTCGATCCAATAGTTCACACATCACCATCATTTCATTTGATATGAACATACAAATTGAGTATAAACTAGCGGCTAACAATAATATAACTTACATATGAAGAGCCCCGCTTCACTTATTAATTTAAATGATTGAATTGAACCTTTTTGTACGGTGTCACGGCACAGTTCGAAAGTTCAAACCCTAGCATTCTCAATTTCTCGTGGTGATTCACAACCTGTTCCCGGAATAAGAGCTTTTAATATATGAAATGGGCTGTCACATGATTCTTCCTCACTGAGTTGGCTCGAGGCCACGCCTCTGTCCTCTTGCTGGTTTACCCATCCCGTCTCTGGGATCACATTACTCTTCGGATATTTCTCTCTAAGTCCCTGCTGCTGGGCATCCTCAACTAATCTTTGGGCCCGCTGAATCTCAAGCCTCATATTTTATGTGACTAATTAATCCCAATTCGTACGTTTGTGCTGAAGCTTCATGTCAAGAAGAAAATTGCTGAATTTTGGTGCAGAAATGATTCGTTTTTTCTTGTCACGGACCTCAATCAGGACATTGCTCAAATAATTGGATGGCATCATATTACACCCTTTTTTGCAGGCCATCAAATGCATTAAATATTCTCTACTCTCCTTTTTAACATACACCATATGAGATCTCGTACAAATGATGTAGTCTTAAGACCTGCAAGTTTGTCATCTTATAAGCTTCTTCCGATGAACTCTTAAAAATGCATGCGCGTAGTCAATCCAAGTTTTTCGACGCTGAATTATCTTGTTCACAGGCATACACTGCAACAGATACGTTCAGTCGAGGAACCAAAGTAAATATTATGTATATAAACGATGGAATTAATAAAAAATCAGAAAATAAAAAAAGTAAATGAGACACTAAATTTGCGTGATTTTGTCAATGTGACCTACTCTACATGGACACTAGGACAATATTCCATTATAGGTTAAGTGATTCTTATGGTTACACAAATACTTTTAATGTTATATCACTTTTTACACGGTCAAGTCACATGCATCCGGGTTTTTTCACTTTCATATGATTGGATTTCATTCGACGGGTTAAACTCAAGACATTATTCTAGCAACGGAACTATTAGGATTTAGAAGTCTATAATAATGACATGTCACGTTTGAAATGCAGCGTGACCACAAATCTCGTAATTTTTTTTTATAAGGTCATATGTCAATTTGAGTTTACGAAATTGAGAGGACACAGGGTGTTCTAGTTCTGTTGGGGAACATGACGATTGTAAATGGCCATAGTCCCAATTATAGATTTTTAGTCCTTTAGAGTTATATCTGGCGTGGATACCTTCGAACCTTTTCAATGCCAATCTCTTTCATATCCCCACCAGCATTATACTCCCAAAACACGACACATGGAAATTATTGTCCACAAATCCTCCCCTTTTATCTCTCTCCTTCTCATGTGCCCTCCCCTCCCTCCATCTCCACCAACTCTACTCCATGGAAGACCATTCACCTCCACCCTCAACTTCACCACCAGCACCGCCACCATCTCCTCCGCCTCCATCCACCACACCACCGCCATCACAAGCTGCTCTCTACGAGCTAACAGCTTCTTCCATTTCGTACAGAAAGTCTAACACTTTCATCACAAACACCCTCCATCATTTCCTAGCCTTCAAACCATGCACAAAACCATCCCCTCCCACCTACATCCTCCGCGACATCTCCCTCGTCGCCTACCCATCCCAAATCCTTGCGGTGGTCGGCCCAAGCGGGGCGGGGAAGTCCACCCTTCTCGACATTTTGGCAGCTCGAGTGACGCCCACCCGCGGCACCCTCCTCCTCAACTCAACTCCCATCAACCCATCCACATTCCGCAAACTCTCGGCCTACGTCCCCCAGCACGACGTATGCCTCCCGCTACTCACCGTCTCCGAGACATTCATCTTTGCCGCCCGGCTGCTCATCCCTGACAAATCACAGCTCCTAACAGTCGTGTCCACTCTCCTGACAGAGCTAGGGCTGAGCCACCTGGCTGAGACCCGGCTCGGGAATGCCCTATCGGGAGGTGAGCGGCGGCGTGTCTCGATTGGGCTCAGCCTCCTCCACGATCCGGCGGTGCTCCTCCTTGATGAGCCGACTTCCGGGCTGGATAGCACTTCGGCCTTCAATGTCATGCAGATCCTCAAGAAGATTGCCGTCTCGCGTCACCGGACTGTGATCTTGTCAATCCACCAGCCGAACTTCAAGATTCTCTCCACCATTGACAGAATTCTGTTGCTCTCAAAAGGGTCGGTGGTCCACCATGGAACGCTCTGCGAGCTCCAAAGCTTCTTGCTCTCCATTGGCTTCACTGTGCCACCTCAGCTTAATGCCCTTGAATACGCCATGGAAATACTGAACCGGCTCCAAGAGAACAACAAAACCCTGACGCTCTCACAGTTTCCGCAGTCACTTCCTCCATCACTGGTTCATTGCTCCGAGACTAGTACTCCTTCCGATCATCATCAAAAAATACCAAAGATTAGATACAAGAGCTCGAGGCTCGACGAAATTTTGATACTCTACAACAGGTCGTGGAAGATCATCTACAGGACGAGACAGCTCCTCCTGACCAACACCATCGAAGCCCTCCTCGTAGGGCTCGTCCTCGGCACCATCTACATCAACATAGGGTTCGACAAGGAAGGTATCGAAAAGAGGTTTGGTCTCTTCGCCTTCACTCTCACTTTCCTCCTTTCCTCCACGACCGAAGCCTTACCCGTCTTCATCAACGAAAGGCCCATCCTCTTGCAAGAAACCTCGAGCGGAGTCTATCGACTCTCATCCTACTTGATAGCGAACACGTTCGTTTTCTTGCCCTACTTGCTTGCCGTGGCTATTATATACTCGGCCTCGATGTACTTTCTTGTTGGCCTATGCGCCTCATGGCAAGCCTTCGCCTACTTTGTCCTGGTGATCTGGATCATTAACCTGATGGCGAACTCTTTCGTCTTGTTCTTGAGCTCCATTGCGCCAAACTACATTGCCGGGACGTCTTTAGTGACGGCATTCCTCGGGGCCTTCTTCCTCTTCTCAGGCTACTTCATTTCGAAGCAGAGCATACCCAAGTACTGGCTGTTCATGTACTTCTTCTCCATGTACAAGTACGCACTCGACGCGCTCCTCATCAACGAGTACTCGTGCCTCGTGTCAAGATGCTTGATCTGGTACGAGGAGAACAAGACATGCATGGTAACCGGGAGGGACGTGTTGCAGAAGCGAGGGCTTCACGAGGGCGAGAGGTGGACGAACATTTACATTCTGATCGGGTTCTTCATGTTCTATCGCGTGCTTTGGTTGCTGGTTCTGATGCGAAGGGTTTCGAGATCAAAGAAGTGAAATTTGCGACTCTACTTTACTCATCATCATCATCATCATCATCATCATCATCATCATCTATAGTCTTCAAGAAAAAAATAAGACACTGCCCTTCTTCTTTTCTGTTTCTTATTCGCTCTCCGATTTTACACTGCTATCAGATCTTCATATGCTCCTCTAATTGCTTCCGTTGCTTTATAACTTGTGTCAATTTCCGTTATCGGGGATAAGTTTCTCACTGAAGCTTTTAAGCATCAATCTTACAAAAAACGCTTTGCATGGACCAGATTTATGGAACAAACATAAATCACCATGGCTAGATCAAAGAATCCAGTAGACATGGAAAAGCGAGCAACTTTTAAAATTCAAAAGACAAAGTTAGGTCGATTTTGCATGTTGTAATTTGGTTTATTACGTCGTGTCTGTTGTGCAATTAGTGAAATTTTACGTGGAACCATCAATATCAATACTCGAGATTCTCCTGGCTCACGATTGATTGGGTCCATGCGAGGACAAACCTCAAGAAATGTCGAGGCTCGAAGAGTATCGTATCATATTGAAAATCTTTTCACCACATAAATCTGCATGTTGACCCCACAAGCAAATTTGCACCTCGTGGACATGAAAGTGGTGGATCCCAATTAGGTATTAAATTTGTCCAGCAATTATTCCTTTCCTGTGCAAGTCAAGAGCAACTCTGTCAAGACGATCGTGTGGGTCTCGTCCTTTCCCTCTCTCTCTCTCTCTCTCTCTCTCTCTCTCTCTCTCTCTCTCTCTTTAAACTGAAATGATAAGTTCCTATTGGTCAGGTGTTAATTAGAAATGACCCCACAATTTATTTATTTTTCCATGATTATAAGAATTTAAAGAATTTGAGGTCACGGGTTCACTATCGATCCACGAAGAGCTAAAGCTATAGCGAAAAAGCCAAGAAGATGTGCAGTCGTCTCCCTCATTCATGATGTTTTTGTCCGAAGGTGAGATTTCCGTCTTTTCTTGATTTGTTGTCTTCCCTGAAATCGATGCACGTTCACGGGTCTCTCTCTCGATGTCGCTCGTGAACTGGTCGTTGGACTGTCTCCAGCGGGTGTCCACTCAGCTCGTACACGCATCATCTCTTTAACTGCAACCCCAATCGCCATGCGAATTTAAGGACTAGCGAATGGATTGAAGGAATCAAAAGGTAAAAAGCTTAGATCATAGGCTTGAAAGTCCTAATCGAGGCATAAGCTAGCAACGTCACGTTGTTATACATGTAAACCGAGTCCACAACAGCAAGGGACAACAATTGAAACAAGGGTCTTACAAATGACTCCGTGCTCAAAACGTCCAATCTGTGGCCACATATAACAAAATGTTTTCACAAACAAATGATGTTGATAGTGTCATTTTTGTATATATACTGATCAAGACAAAAGATTTATATGTCATTTTTATAGGTGAAATTTTCAAGAAAATCCTAAACCTACTGCATTTGTGCTAATTCAATTCAAAAACCTTTTGAAAATTTGCCAATTAAGTTCTTTTGACTAATTTTGGTAGGAAATTGTTAATATGGACGTTGGTCATCTTATGTGATATAGCCGTTGTTGATGTGCACAGATTTCGTAATTTTTTTAATTGAAAATTTTAATATAATATAATTTTTAAAATTTCTTTTTTTCTTTTCATTGTGTCAACTAGGGTCACTGGCAATCCTCACCCATTGTGGAGGCCTTGCTGGCCCTTGTCAGATTTGGGCACTGGCCTCGCCCTTGTTGAGGGCCTTCAAGACCTCGTTGTTTGTAGGAGTGAGCCTCGCCCATGGCCTAGTGGCCTACAAGGTCACCGACCCTTTCTTACCCAAAGAAAAAAAAACAAAGAAAAAAAATTCAATAGAACATTGCATCATTTTATAAGTTATTCGACAAATTTTCTTTGTAATATATTGTCATGATGATAAGATATCCATTAACTCTTAGCAAAATAAGAGATAGATAATAAATGGTTACATAAAAGAAAAGAGAGAATGTCGTAAAGAAGGAAAGTGAAATACGTAGAATTGGGAGATCTCATTATTCATAAATAGAGAGGAGCAAATGGATAAAAGAAAAACAAATATTTGACACTAAAAAAATAATATAAACAGAAGGCTTCCTCGTTTTTTCCGCACCAAGCAGATGGCAGTTGAAACTTTTGACAAAATGAGGAAAGCTATTGAGAAAGGGAATTTATGCTATCGTGTTAGTTTATGCTTTCGAGAGTGAGGGGGATTTACCTTCTTATCTTCGTTCTCGCTTTATTGATTCACGTGCTCAAAATATTGCAATTGACTACCTTATAATTCAATCGATATTGTAATTTTATGTCTTTTATTTTCTTTTAATAAGGAATAAACCTACATAACGTTGAGAAATCGATTGATTCGAACATTTATTCTGCTATAGATTCTTGCATATTATAATTCTTCTGTTGCAAAAGTTCACGTTGCCGCTGATGTTTAGAAATATATGATAAATAACGTTAATTTTCATTTACAAAACAAATTTTAGTTCAGGTCATCAAAATCCATTCGAACAAAAGAAGCAACAAAAACCCTTATAAATCTTGGTCGACTTCTTGGGCCAAAGTCAAACCGCCCCCCAATTCTCCGAACTTGGGCCGACCAAAGTCTTGTTACAGGCCCAAAGTTGCTCGGGCCTATCACCACCCTCATCAATTTAATCCCTCAGCATGCTCAGATTGTTTACAAAAATTCGATTCTGAACTTACGTGACAGGCTAGAGTTGACTATTGAACATATTCTTGTTGACTGAAAAGGTTACTGTAACTTGCCACTTGTTAGCATATCTAGCATTAACCATCTTCATGAGTGATGCAAGTGATGACATTGTTGTGATTTGTTTAATTGCTTGGACGTGGCAAACTATAAGTTTATGTTATCCTATGGCCTACTTGCTTAATTCTCAATTTGCATTTTCTTCAAGATTTTGTAAATCACTTCTGAAATGAATGTGAGTATGTGCAGCAGCATTACTCTATCCTCATTTTCCATGCATAAGTACAGCAACTGCAAAACCTTGGCTCTTATTACTGCGTACAAGCAAGAAAAGAAAGGTCCTGTGCAGTGAAATTTTCACCTCAAATATGCGAAAATATCCCTAAAGGGATTCTTAATGAGAATATTATATAAGGATATACCAAGCTAGTTTATAATATAGGTCGCACACACTATAAATGAGTGTTTAGACAAACGAGTCAAATTCAAGTACCCAACAAGAGAATTGCCACGTTATTTTTGCTTTGTAATTAAGTTTTTTGTATCTATAGCTAGTATTAATAGGGCTGTCGAAATGAGTCACAAATCTAAGAAATTTTTGCTTGAGCTTTTTGTACTTAGGGTCAAAACAAGGACTTAAGAACTGCTTGTTCTTTCCTCAATTGCACGCGAGAATTCTTCCTTATAGGGCGTGCAAGATTTTTCGTCAGCCTAATCAAGAATGGGTGAAGTGAGTGTTTGTGCGTTTTCTCTGTGCAGACGTGTAGAACTTCATAGCATCGCATGCCAAGGGACATTTGATCTTTTGAACGGCAAAAGATCTCTTCAAGTGCTATAACTTTGCACAAAGGGACATTTAAGTGCCATAACTTACGAAAGGTACACTTAAGTGCCACATTTTAAGAAAAGTGGAACACCTGAGTGCCACCTCCGGCGAAGCCGACTGGAAATCATACGTGGCAATTAAATATTAATATTTCTCACTGAGGTGGCTTGCCGGAGAGCTGAGTCAGCTCTAATTCACTCGAAACAACGTCATTTCGGGTGTTGGCAGTAATAGAACCCTTAAATCGAGTCAAAACGACGTTGTTTTGGCATAATTTGAATTTTAAATTAATATAAAAATCAATTAAATTAAATTTAAAATAAAATAATAATATAATTTATATTTATTTAAAAAAAAGGAGGAGGAAGGCGCCGGCGGCTAAGGGCTAAGCCCTCGCCGCCGCCGCCTCCCCGCCGTCGCCGGAAGGTGGGGGAGGGTCGGTCGGGGCCGCCAAGGCGGGACGAGGGCCGGTGGCCCTAGTTGATCGGTGGCGAGTGGGGCGAGGGCACGCAGGCCCTCGGCCGGGGCTCGCGAACCCGGCCCTCATCGTCGGCTGCCTCCCTCCTCCTCCTCCTCCCCCCCTTTTCCTTCCTCCTCCTTAGTCGTCGGCTACTTCCCCTCCTCCTCTTCCTCCCCCCTCTTGCCCCCGCCGGATTTGGGCAAGGGCCGCGAGCCCTCACCAATGGGGCGAGGGTGGCACCCGATCAGGGCGAGGGCTCGCGGGCCCTCACCATCGGTTGGTCGGGGTCGCCGACCCTTGGCCAGGGCCCGGCAACCCTAGCCAACCCTCCCCATTCCATCGCCGACCCTTGCCGGCGGCAGCAGAGAGGCGGCGGCGGCCGAGGGCTCGAGCCACCACCTTTTTTATTATTATTTTTTTTATTTTAATATTTGTATTTTTTATAAATTTTTTAAATAAATTTAAATAAATTTAATTTAATTAATTTTTATATTAATTTTTTACCACGTTAGCACCAAAATGACGTCGTTTTGCATATGCTTCGGAAAATTGACACATCAGCGTTTTGGGTGGATTGGCACTCAAGTGATCCATTTTGCTTCGATTTTGGCACTTAAGTGTATCTTTCGTAAATTATGGCACTTAAGTATCCATTTTTACCAAGTTATGGCACTCTAGGGGTCCGCGTCTCTCTTTTGAACTATCTATGTTAATTTTTTTACTCTCTTCCTTGTCATTTTTAACGTAAAACCCACAAGCAAATTAACTAGTCGGTGAATAATAGGCCGTTATTTGGTTTGATAATGGGGAAGGGTTGCCAAAGTATTTTCCTTTATCATTTTAGACACTAGATCTTTGCCCCAATTTGTTGGAATATAATACTCGGAAACGACACGATCTTGCAATTTACGTCAACACGAAATTACTAGAAAAATAAACGAAAAATAATAAGGACACCAGAAATTTACGTGGTTCGGTTTGAGTATCGGTACATATGTCCATGGGGAGAGCCAACAGCAATTAATCCACTATAATCGGAGAATGATAGTTTATAATTACTCACACGCTCAAGTGTTTCCTACACCAAGATTTAACCAAAAACCCAAAGTGTTTATAAATAAACAACTCACTTGAGTATAAATTCACGGCACAAAAAATACCACGCGTTCAAGTCGTACGCCAAAAAGAAAAGATCTCCAGCTTCCTTGTCTTTCTTTCGTGCAGCTCTTCTCTTGGCGTGGACGTGCGGCGTGGACGTGCGTCTTTCTTCTACGTAGGGCTTCGGCGGTTTCTTACGGAAAGAAAAGAAGACCTGCAAATATTTTTGTTTTTAACTTTGACCTGGGCCCACCACGTTTTGGCTCCACGAGTGCAGAGGACTTCATCTGCACACCAAAGGGTCCTTTTATGTGCGTGTGCCCAGAGTCAACACTTTGACTCTGGGCCCCCACGATCTGATTGCCTTTTTCGGATTCCGCAGGCTTCAGCATCAAAGAAGAAACTTTGCTCCCCTTTTTTTTTTTTTTTAATTTTTATATTTCCTTTTTTGTAATCCTTCATGGAGTCCAACAAAGTTTCTTTTACTTGGAAAATCTTTATCAACGAATTCGGTTTAACAAATCGTTATCCGAATTCAAACTTGAGACATTAATTTAACAATTCTCTACCTTGGCTCGATGTTTGAAGTCAAGTAATAGTGCTCATCATCTATACTCCTCTTCCAACGTCCTGACGGACGCTCACTCACCACAAATGCCAATAGAGTTTAAGTAGAACTTGAGTTTCGCCAAATGAACAGACTTAGTCATCATGTCTGCCGGGTTATTTGCTGTAGCAATCTTTTTGACAATAACATTACCCTTAGCTAAGACATCTTGGATGAAGTGGTACCTGATGTTGATATGCTTCGTTCGCTCGTGATAAACTGGATTATATGCCAAACATATCACACCTTGGTTATTACAGTGTATATCCACACTTTTATGTTCTAACCCAAAGTCCGTGAGCAAACTTTGTAACCATATCGCCTCATTCGTTACAAAGGTTAATGCCGTGTACTTTACCTTAGTCGAAGACAAGACAATGTGATCATGTAAGGACGTTTTCAAACTAATAGCAGCACCCGCTAGCGTAAATACGTACCCTGCTAAAGATCTGCGATCATCCAAGTCACCGGCGTGATCTGAATCCACAAAACCAGTGGTCTCATTGCCATTGTTGTCCCTCCGGTACACTATACTCACGTTTGTTGTCCCCTTCAAATATCCGAGGATCCACTTCACAACTTCCCAATGAGCTTATCAGGACACTTCATATAGCGACTAACCACGCTCACGACTTGTCAAATATCAGGCCTAGTGCATACCATAGCATACATAATACTACCCACGGTACTAGAATAAGGAACATGGGACATATGCTCCTCCTCCTCAGTTTGCGGTTATAATTTATCTGAAAGTTTAAAGTGCTTCGCTAAAGGTGTACATACAGATTTTGCTGACTGCATATTAAAACGTGCCACAATCTTCTCAATATATTTCTTCTAAAATAGACGTAAAACTTCTGCAGTCCTGTCACGCAAAATCTCCATACCTAAAATTTTCTTTGCAGCACCTAAATTTTTCATTTCAAATTTAGCATTTAACCACCTTTTCAGCACATCAATATCAGATATATTCTTAATTGCTATAAGTATATCATCAACATACAAAAGTAGATAAATCAAAAAACCATTATCCAATCTCCTAAAGTAAATGCAACTATCCATAAGACTTTTTGAATAGTTTTGACTAGCCATGAAAGCATCAAAACGTTTATACCACTGCCTAGGAAACTGTTTTAGCCCATACAAGGATTTCTTCCACAAGCAAACATGATCTTCCTTACCTGGAATAGCAAATCCCTCTGGTTGCCTCATGTAAATCCGCTCCTCCAACTCACCGTGAAGAAACATAGTTTTTACATCTAGCTGCTCTAACTTGAGATCCTACGAAGCAACTAAGACAAGTAAAACACGAATAGAAGTATGTCTTACCACAGGAGAGAATACCTCATTGTAGTTAATGCCCTCATACTATGTATATCCCTTCGCCACAAGTCTCGCCTTATACCTCGCTACCTCGACACCAGGAATGCCCTCTTTATGTTTGAAGACCAATTTACTTCCGAAAATCTTTTGGCTCTTGTGTACTTTGACCAGCTCCCATGTCTGATTTCGATGGAGTGATTCCATCTCACTCATAACCCCTAGCCATTGCGATGACTCCGAACTAGCCATCGCCTCAGAGTAAGACGAAGGCTCATTTGTCTCCACCTCATTACCTACAGTTAATGCATAAGCAATATCTGTATAACCATAATGTACCGGTGATTTAATTTGCCTTCTCTGTCTATCGGCGGCTATAGTGTGCTGCGGTTTTACTGGTTGTTTATTATCACTGACTTCAGGAACTGCGACTTCATCTGTAGTCTCAACTTCTATTACCTTCGAGGTTTCTGGAGTCTCCACCTGAAGCTCCACCTCACTAATGACACTATGATCTATCTTCTCTACTGGCTGTGTCTCAGAACTCCTCTGTTGAAGCATTGCAGTTTCGTCGAAGATCACATTTCTGCTGATTAGAAAATCGGGTGATCTGGGATCGGTGCACCACAGTCGGTAGCCTTTCACTGCATGTGTATAACCTAGAAATATGCACTTCTTTGCCCTCAGCTCAAGCTTACCATCACTCGCATGAGCAAACACTGGACATCCGAATATACGTAATCCGAAGTAATCAACAGATTTCCCCGACCATACTTCCTCAGGAGTCTTCCACTCGATAGCAGATGATAGAGATCGATTAACTAGGTAACATGCCAAGTTTACTACTTCAGCTCAAAATTCTTTGCCAAGTCCTGCATACAAAAGCATGTATTGAGCTCGTTCAAGTAAAATTCTGTTATTTCGTTCTGCCACGCCATTCTACTGTGATGTCCTAGGTACTGTGCGGTGTCTCACAACACCTTCTTTCTCGTAGAACTCGGTAAAATCTTTACCACAGAACTTCATGTCATTATCGGTTTTTAGGCACTTGATTTGTTTATTTGACTGTTTCTTAATCAATGCCTTAAATTTCTTGAACCGATCAAATACATCATATTTGTGCTTCAGAAAGTATACCCATACCTTCCTCGAATAATCATCGATAAATGTCAGCATATATCGGACACCTCTTTTCGAAGGAACCGAAGACGGGCCCCAAATGTTTGAATAATATATTTAGTTGGTCGTTTGGTCGAATGAATAGCCGTAGTAAA
Organism: Eucalyptus virginea; assembly: GCA_014182375.1. Taxonomy (NCBI): domain Eukaryota; kingdom Viridiplantae; phylum Streptophyta; class Magnoliopsida; order Myrtales; family Myrtaceae; genus Eucalyptus; species Eucalyptus virginea. Next base: position 37,413,128 of record CM024514.1, read on the forward strand.
CTTAACTCGGTGCTGCTTCCCAAAGATGCAAAACTCGTATAAGTTCAGGTTCCCTGTCTTTTAACCCTTCAACAACCCCCTTTCACTCAGCATCGTCATACCTGCCCCACTCATGTGCCCTAAGTGCATATGCCATAACTGGGTCAAGTTAAAGTCTGACTCATCTGATGAAATTGCAGTGATTCCAGTCACGGTCTCTCCCAGTAGATGATAGAGAGTATTCACTTTCTTCCCCTTCATCACTGTCATGGCACCTCGAGAGATCTTCATTACTCCACCTTCAGCGTTGTACCTACACCCGATGTCATCGAGTGTCCCCAGAGAAATAAGGTTCTTCTTGAGCTCCGGTACATGCCTCACATCTGTCAATGTGCGCACCACCCCATCGTGCATTTGAATCCGAATTGTTCCTATCCCCATAGCCTTACAGACTGCATTATTCCCCAAAAGAACTCTCCCACTATCTGCAGTTTGGTAAGTAGTAAACCAGTTCTTATGAGACGTCATATGATAAGAATACCTCGAATCTAGCACCCATTTGTCTCTTGATGAAGTAGTAATCACACATAAAACAGCTTTCGCATCACTATTGCTCCCCTCGGCAACGTCTGCCACACTGCTTGTGGCATTCTATCTATTAGCTTTGTTCCTCCGCTTTGGACAATCTCTCATGATGTGCCCCTCCTCGTGACACTCAAAGCACTTCACACGTCCCTTGGACTTTATATGGCGTGATTTCGATCTGCTTTTACCTCTGCTGTTACTAGGCCTTCGATGTTGTTCTTTGCCCCGAATCGTCAGTGCTTGTGTTACTCCTTGCGCCGGACTGTCATCTCGCAACTTTCTCTGCGACTCCTTAGAGAATAAAGTGGACTTTACCTCTTTTGAGTTAATTGTAGTATGCCCCTGCAATAGTGAATCAGTAAAGTGCTCCTATGACTCTGGTAAAGAGGCCAACAACATCATGTCCTGTTTTTCATCATCAAGTATCTTACCGACCTTCTTCAGATCCAACATGAGTTTATTAAATTCATCTAAGTGGATTCTGATAGACATACCTTCAGTATATCTAAATTGAAACATTTTCTTCAGCATGTACAAGCGATTATTCAAACATTTCTTCACATAGAGTGCTTGAAATTTTGTCCATAATGTTGCGGCATCCTTCTCCTCAACAACCTCTATTAAGATCTCATCCGACAAATTTAATAGGATTGTGCTCTTTGCTCTTTCCATTAGCTTTACCCTCTCAGAGGCTTTCATTATAATAAGCAACTCATGTTCACCATCCAGTGCCTTGGCCAAACCTTGGGTTGTCAGTAATGCCCGCATCTTGATGCTCCATAACACAAAGTTGGTTCTCTTGTTAAACTTCTCAATTTCAGATTTCTTCTTACATTAATTGCAATAATAGAATTTCCAGATAATAATCAGAAAAACAAAAGCTCCAAATCACAATCAAGAAATCCAATCCCAAGCTCTGATACCAATTGTTGGAATATAATACGCGGAAACGACAAGATCTTGCAATTTACGTTAATGTGAAATCACCAGAGAAATAAACGAGAAATAATAGTTCGGTCTGAGTATTGGTACCTATGTCCACGGGGAGAGCCAGCATCAATTAATCCACTATAATCGAAGAATCATAGTTTACAATCACTCACACGCTCAAGTGTTTCTCACACCTAGATTTAACCTAAAACTCAAAGTGTTTATAAATAAACAACTCACTTTGGTATAAACTAACGACATAAAAAATACCACGCGTTCAAGTCGTACGCCAAAAAGAAAGATCTCCAGCTTCCTTTTCTTTCTTTCGTGCAGCTCTTCTCTCGACGTCGACGTGCGGCGTGGACGTGTGGCTTTCTTCTACGTAGGGCTTCGGTGGCTTCTTACGGAAAGAAAAGAAGACTTGCAAATATTCCTGTTTTTATACGTGTGCCCAGGTCAAACTTTGACCTGGGTCACCATGTTTTGGCTCCACGCGTGCAGAGGACTTCATCTTCACGCCAAAGGGTCCTTACACATGATTGTTATAAAAATAAATACTACGAACAGGTGCTTTCTGAAAGTAAACAATAATACTGCCTCTTCCATTAAAATAGCATGGATAGAAAGCTTCGGTCAATTCAAGGATACCAAAAGATTCAAAGCTACATACAAGTCTTTTGTATATAGGTAAAGTAAACATTTCATATGGCCAATCTTACTCTTAATGTGTATAATTTTCAGATGTTCGTGACATGCGTCATTAATATAAATATGTGATTGTGGATCAAAAATATATTATGTCAATCTATCATGAGCTAAATTATTTCAAACAAAAAAAAAAATATTTTTTTCTTAATTATTGCTAAAGAGTTTTTATTATGAAGAACTACGAAGCGTGTTTAATATATAGTTTCAAATGACCTCTTCAAAGTTCCACTATATAGATATTTGATAAATTGAGAATGCTCGATAACATTTATAATCAATTTTTTCAAAATTAAAATGTCGCACTTGCCGATAACGAGGTGGGAGATTAAAAAAAATGCTGTTTTTCTTAGATAAACACTAATATTAAACAGTAAGCACCATGAGTGGATTTAGTCGTTTTGCGCCACTAGTCGATGCGTAAAAGGATGACGTGCTAAAATTGCCCACGAACAGCAACGCACCACTCTAGTCTCTTGCATCTCTGCCATATCTCCGCCGTCGCATCCGTTACTCTCGACCAACCAAATGGACGGCTCCATCCTTCTCTACCCTTCACCTGGAAGAGGCCACCTCCCCTCCATGGTGGAGCTCGGGAAGCACATCCTCGACCACCACCCTTCCTTCTCCGTCACCGTCCTCCTCCTCTCCACCCCACCTCCGGACACCAACTTCATCTCCGCTATCTCCGCCACCCACCCGTCCATGACCTTCCACCACCTCCCGGCCATCTCCCTCCCCAACTCCGACCACCTCTCCTTCTCTCCCGCCAACTTGAACCTCTCCGCCTTCGAAATCGTCCGCCTCCACAACCCAACGCTCCACCAAGCTCTCGTCTCTCTCTCCAAGTCCTCCGCCGTCAAAGCTTTCGTCATCGACTTCTTCTGCAACGCTGCCTTCGGCGTCTCCGCCTCCCTCAACATCCCCACCTACTACTACGTAACCTTCGGCGCGAGCGGGTTGGCCGCGTTCCTGTACGTTCCCACTCTCCACGTGAAGTGCCCCGAGAGCTTCACAGACCTAGACGAGCCCATTCAGATCCCTGGCTTCCCTCCAGTCTCGCCCCGAGACATGCCGATGCCCTTCAGCAATCGGAGCCTCAAGGTCTATAGCTATTTCTTGGAGACGGCGGTTCAAATGGCAAAATCGACTGGTCTCATCATCAACACGTTCGACTCGTTTGAAGCCAGCGCTCTCAAGGCTCTGAGGGATGGCCTCTGCGTGCCGGACGGAGCCACTCCTCCGACATACTGTGTCGGGCCACTGGTGGCTACCGGCGGGGGAACCAAAGGTGGCGACGAGAGGCAAGATTGCTTGGTTTGGCTCGACTCGCAGCCGAGCCGGAGCGTGCTGTTCCTGAGCTTTGGGAGCATGGGTGTTTTCTCGACCAGGCAGCTGAAGGAAATGGCGGTGGGGTTGGAGAGGAGCGAAGTGCGGTTCTTGTGGGTGGTGCGGGTCCCGCCGCCTCACGACGAGTGTCGGCGCATGTTAGCCGAGCTCGAGCCGCGCGTCGATTCCTTCCTGCCCGAAGGGTTTGTGGACAGGACAAGAGGGAGGGGGATGATAGTGGAGTCGTGGGCCCCGCAGGTGGAGGTGCTGAGCCACGGCTCGGTGGGCGGGTTCGTGACGCACTGTGGGTGGAACTCCGTGCTTGAGGCGGTGTGTCATGGCGTGCCCATGCTGGCCTGGCCTCTCTACGCGGAGCAGAGGTTGAATAGGGTCTACTTGGTGGAGGAGATGAAGCTGGCTCTGTCCGTGACCGAGTCGGAGGAAGACGATGGGCTCGTCTCGGCGGGTGAGCTGGAGGAGCGAGTGAATGAACTGATGCGATCGGAGAAAGGGAGAGCGATAAGGGATCGAGTCCAGGCCATGCAAGAAGCCGCGACCGCCGCGCTGAGCGAGGGCGGTTCGTCCCTATCAGCCCTAGCTGAGTTGATCGGGTCGATGAAAGCCGGGTAGAGCGAAGTGGATGTTCCCGACCTGATCACGAGCTCCGTGGGAGTTGGCGGCGACGTGGGCAGCGCCACGCCGCCAGCACAGTTACGATCTCCACCCAAACTGTTGTTTTTCTGTAAGTCTTGACGTGAAGAAATCTTTCCTAGTAAAGAATCAAAATTCGAGGGAAAGAAGTTTGTGTCCGTCGCCGTGGGGTTTGTCTCCCATTCGTGGAGTAAATAACACCACTAGATATTTTAGGATGTAGTGATAGGTCTTCGATCTTTCTAAATTAAATATTAAACAATTTATTACTATTATTATATACTTACCTTTTCTTTCAGAATTTAGTTCCTCCTGGCTTTGATGCTCAGGGTTAATCCATTGTATTTGCACTCGATTGGCTAGATCCAATCGAGAATGGTATTATCAAGGGAATGGTCTACATGTATGAATTGGCGAGATATGTCCTTGCTTCATAAGCTAGGAATATTATACGCCCTTTAAGATGGAGAAAATTATTTTGTGTGGTTAGATATAGTAAATATAAATTTTTGTTGTGTGATTAATTTCTCCTAAAAGTATTACGAATTGTCCTTTCATTGTAGAGGATTGAAAAATGATTGCGTATTTGTCTTTAATTTACTGTAAGAATCACAATTTATTGTGAGTCTCAATTTTTCAAGAATTTATGGTTCACAATGAATTATTATTCTCATAGTACCCAAAAATTGTTATACTAATAAAGCCTTAGAGGATTTGTGATGATAATTATAGGAGAACACATTGAGCGCTAAGTGCTTAAATGTTTCAATTTGATTATCTTGTAATTCCTATTAATCATAGTAAAATGACTCTTTCTCGGCTTGCATTTGTAAGCAAAATAGCCCAGCCAAAAAAATGGTCCCCGATCATATGTTATTTACACGTGAAAATGAGTCGAATTATTGCGTTTGTGCGTTCTTTCTTTTTGCAATCGTGTGTCGGAGGGGATATCGGCCTTTTGCGCTTCAATTATTGCCCCATGTACTGTGTGGACGGAGTGATAGTCGTACCCATTAAGACTTTTTAGAAGCCGAATGCTCGAGTAAGTCGGGACACTCAGTTGTCTCAGGCTCGTTTGGACGAACTCACATCATCGGCTTTTTGAACATCGGAAAAACGGTTTGACGTTTAGGTGGCTTTTCTCGTTTGGAGCAACTCATGCTAACGATGCTATGAAGAATTTCTTTATTATTTAACTATAATTTATTATAAACATTTAATTTCATGAAAAATTCTAAACTTGATATGCATGTAATAAATTTACCCAAAACTGATTTTTTTATCACAAAAATTCTCAAATTAATATATTTGTGATAAATTTACCTCCAATTAGTTTTCTTTAAATTAGATTACTACCAAAAATAAACCACAAACTGATAAACTTATGAACAAATGAAGGATAAAATCCTAAATTGGCATCTCTATTAATGAAAGGTATATGTTATCAAACTCAGCAATTTAATGATAAAATATAACAAAAATAAATGAAAGGTAAATTTGTCACAGATGTACTAATTTAGGGTTCTTGTAATAAAAAATTAGATATAAATTGATTACAGGTGTGTCAATTTGGAAATTTTTCGTGATATTAATCCTAATAAAAACAACGAAATATTAATATAACCCATCATGATCCTGTATCCGTTAGTAATTATATGATCAATGATTAAAATTCATATGTTTGCAATTTGAAAGATTTGAGGTTCTGTATGAATTCAAATTCAATTATTAGACACTACATATGTAATTAGTAAAACTTAGTGATGGAAAAATCACCTATGCAATCTCTTCATACTCGGGAATAACAAATAAAATAAAAAGTCACTAGAAACCCTCCTGGCGCTGGGTTGTTTTGCATAATAGAAATTTCTCCAATATATAGGCGCAATTTCTTCTAATGCATGACAAGCTACTAAATGGCTTAGATTTGCATCCTGTAAAAAAATTGGCACTTTAACCACATGAGTTCCATTATAAACTAAAGAAGATTTTGGCCTTGGGACAAAGATTCTTTCGACAACAAACAACATATTATTTCATGGAAATTTTTATAGTCTTTTGGAGGACTGATTCATTGTTCTAAAAACATCATATGCTAATATATTTTTATTGTATGTCTTATACAAAATATCATAAATGGATTTTTGATCTTTCTATGATGCAATGGTCATCGAGTATCGAGCGTCGGGGTCACGGAACTTAGCGAAATACACTGACTTCAATGGCGTGATTATCTGACTATAATCAGTCTAGCCTACAGCAGCGAGATGGGGACAAGACCACTATTGAAAGCAATGGATGTGGAAATTTTCCACAGGGAGTATGAATGTAGCAATGATAGAGCACCATTCCTTTAGTCATGGAAAGGGACAGGCTTGATTTTCAGAGCTAACCTAACCGATGCATCAATCAAGTATCAGTAAAGAGACAACCTCCTCCATGAGAATAGTGCGATGAGCATCTAGGATCTTGTCATGATGATAAGATATCCATTAACTCTTAACAAAATAAGAGATAGATAATAAATGGTTACAGAAAAGAAAAGAGAAAAATGTCGTAAAGAAGGAAAGTGAAATATATAGAATTGGGAGATCTCATTATTCATAAATAGAGAGGAGAAAATGGATAAAAGAAAAACAAATATTTGACACTTGTCGCGACCTTATTTTCGAGGGTGAATTACCTAAAGAAGGCTAATAGATTACTAAGTCCGAAGACTTGGCACGGACCCTCCCAAGTCCTACCAATCTCGACTTGATTACCTAAAGAAGGCTAATGGATTACTAAGTCCGAAGACTTGGCACGGACCCTCCCAAGTCCTACCAATTGCGACTTGATATTAAGAAATTAATTCATTTAAACATGCAATTATATTCAATTTGGAGCCGCCACTAACCAATTAGGGTTGGTTAGAAACCCAAATAAAGTATGGGAGAATACTTTACTTTTGCGAACCAGAGATTCAGTAGGTCCGGGGACATGGTTACGCTAGATTAGTCTAACGCCCTTTCGGTACCTTTTTATTTTAATTTCAAAAAAATATTTTGCAGGCAATGTTGATTAATTTTAACTTAAGCTACTAACATGCAAATGGTGGTCATGCGGGTGCACAATCAACAAAGTAACATTCAATAAAAAAAATGCTAATAAAAATGCATGCCCTAAACAAGATTTCTAAATGGCATGACACCTAATTTTTATTATTATGCAATCTTAATCTAACTTAATATACATGAATTTATTTTAATGACATGCGAGATGCAATTCATATGGTATGACTTAAACTTATCACTATATGTATGCAATCTAATTTATATAATCCTAAATATGCATATGCTACGTGATATGGGATGAATGACATGGTATTTCTACATGCATGCTCTTTTATGATTTTTTTTTATGATGATTCATTTTTTAATGCATATATGCAACCTATGCTAAATAATGATGATATGAAATGAGATTAATTATAAATTAACCTATTAACTAACTAAGGAAATGATCTTTAGTTTTTCTTTCTTTTTTAATGACATAATGTTTTTTTATTGAAAAGAAAGTAACTTAATGGTGCAATGATCATCTTTTAGCATTTTCCTTTTTTAAAAAAAAAAAACGATTAAACTATAACTTATATGGCATACATAACATTTTTTGTTCCTCTTTTTGTTTTACTAAATGAAAATTGACTTAATCTAAAAATATCTAGGTGTGTTGCTTTAATATGAAATGTGTATGGACCTAAGTACCTAAATTCTAAATATGATATAATTTTACTAATAAACAAATTCTAATTAAATAAACCTACATGCTCTAATGCAAGATTTTGATTTGTTTGATTTTCTGATTTTTAGTTTTTTTTATAAAGATAAGTAATTATTAAATCTAAACTATCAACAAAATAAAGGATTAAAATAATCGAAAAAATAACCTATTGTCTCACGAGGTCAAATTAACGATTATCCTAACCCTAATTATCACGACAAAGAGTTCAAAATAATTAAAAATCAGATTCGAAGTCTTACGGATCAAATTAATAATTATAATGATTTAATAATTAAAATTTTACCAAAAAGCCCAAAAATTAATATAATTAAAAAAATGATCTGATGTCTCTCGGATCAAATTAATAATTACAAAAATCTTGGACAAAGCCTTAAGGATAATGTCTAAACAATACAAATAATTAACATTAATATACCATGTTCTAACTTAAATAATAATAACAAAACTTAAAATATAAACAAATAAATGAATAAAAAAATAAATAAACCACCTAAGGCTCAGGAGAGGACAGTGGCGTCGACGAGGAAGCAGATCGCAAGCGGAGGCGGTGCGGTGGAGCGGCGAGGTCAGGAGCGGCGAGCTTCGGAGCTCCGGCGAGGGCTGGGCAGCAGCAGGTCGCGATGGTCGGCGCGGGTTCTCGGGCTGCTGCAACGTCGCGGGGAATCGTCGGGTGGAGCGACGACTGGCTTAGATCTGCCGTCGTCGGGGCTCTCGGTATGGGGAAACTCGGGCGCTGGCGTCGGGTCACAGCAGCCGAGCAGGGCAGCAACAGGGCAGAGGTGACGCAGGAACGAAACAGAGGTGGAGCAGGGCGTTGTTGGTGTTACTGGCGTCGGACGAACAGGCGGATGATGGCGGGCGCAATGGAGACGAGCTGCGGGCGTTCTGAGGCGCGGTCACTGGACTGAGGCTCCGCAGGGGTGTCGGGTTGGAGGTCCGTTGAGGTAGACCTGCAACAAAACAGAGGATCGCCTGGGCAGTAGCTGATGGCGCAGCAAGGACAGCAGCAGGTCGTGCGGTGCGTTCGTCGGTTGCGGGGGACGCCGGTGAAAGGAGGACGGCTGGCAGATCAGCGGCGGGCAGGAGGGTCGCTGTGTTAGATATTCATATAATTCTTGATGCGGAAATTCATAACAAATCAATGATCTTTGATCTTCATGATTTTCACAAATAGATTCAGACAAACCTTTATCCATAGCGCTACGCTTGACGACGATCGTTGTAGAAAACCCAATGATCTCGAACCAAAAGGAGAAATCCGATTTCTCTCCCTTAACCCACTAAACCTTAATGTATTCAATTGATGGATGAGAGAATACGTTATTTTCTGTTATTGTTGTTCGTATGCGGGTGGAGAGAGGACCAGACTCTATTTATACGTTCAATGAAAATGTGCCTTCCATCAAAGCAATATACCATTTCGTTTATTAAAGTCGTACCTTCTCGTAACCAATAGTTATTTATAGCATTTCAATAATTATTAAACCATATAATAAATCACATAATATGGGCCACAATAATTCTTACATTCTCCCACTTGGCCCATATGATTCTCCTTTCATGGTTTAATAAAGACTATAATGTGCACAATAAGATTATGCTATAAAATTTCATTAAATTGGCAATCACATAATAATCACAATTAAGTAAAGAAAACTAATATGAGTCATAGCGGTTGTATGTCATTAATCGACATAGTTCCTTCTATGCACTCAACTATAGCACTTTACTTAACATGATCCATAAATGAGAAGTACAGTAATAGTCCAACTATAATGTTTCTTTAGAAACTATCCTGTTTAACATTCATCTATTTCCATAATGTATACCTAATAGAAAACAGGAAATATCAGAAACACGTAAGTAAGCTCAAAGTGTCAAATACATAAACTCAATACAATCATAATACAAATATTAATGACGTCCAATAATGCACATTCTTTCAACATGCTCATTAAATGTTTTGGGCGGCAGTCCTTTTGTTAGGGGATCTGCTATCATAAGATTGGTGCTAATGTGCTCAATTGACACTCTTTGTTTCTGAACTTCTTATTTGATAGACAAGTATTTGATCTCCATATGCTTAGCACCCTTAGAATACTTGTCGTTCTTAGAGAAGAAAACTGCTGCAGAGTTATCACAATAAATTTTCAGCGGCTTGACAATACTGTCGACAATCACAAGCCCTGAAATAAAATTCCGTAGCCATAATCCATGAATTGTGGCCTTAAAGCATGCCACAAATTCAGCTTCCATAGTGGATGCAGCAATAATTGACTGCTTTGCACTCTTCCATGAAATTGTCCCTCCAGCCAAAAGAAACAAGTAGCCAAACGTTGATTTTCTTGTATCGACACATCCGGCTAAGTCTGAATCTGAATATCCAATCACCTCAAGATGATCAGATCTTTTATAAGTGAGCATATGATTCTTCGTTCCTTGCAAGTATCTAAGAACTTTCTTTGCAGCTTTCCAATGATCCATTCCAGGATTACTTTGATACACCGCCCCACATTCCGACAAAGAAACCGATGTCAGGTGCAGTGCAAGTTTATGCATACATTAAGCTCCCCACAACAGATGCATAAGGAATATTATTCATTTGTTCTCGTTCCAATTCACTTTTTGGACATTGCATAAGGCTAAATTTATCACCTTTCTGAATTGGAACTATTCATGCTGAACATTTACTCATATTAAATCTCTCTAAAATTTTCTCAATGTAGGCTTTCGAGACAATCCTAATAATCCTTGTGATCTATCACGGAATATTTCTATTCCTATCACATATGTTGCCTCTCCCATATCCTTCATTTCAAAATTCTTAGAGAGAAACTTCTTGGTTTCATGTAACAAACCAAGATCATTAGCAGCAAGCAAAATATCATCAACATACAGAACTAGAAAGATAAACTTGCTCCCACTAATCTTCATATATATACACCGATCAACGGTGTTTTCCTTAAATCAAAATGAAGTTATGGTATCGTTAAACTTAAGATACCATTGTCGGGAAGCTTGTTTAAGTCCATATATTGACTTCTTTAATTTACATACCATGTGTTCCTTTCCTTTAATTGAAAAGCCTTCGGGTTGGTCCATATAAACCTCTTCCTCTAAATTCCCATTAAGAAAAGCGGTTTTTACATCCATTTGGTGTAACTCCAAGTCATAATGAGCCACCAAAGCCATAATGATTCTAAGTGAGTCCTTCTTAGAGACTGGTGAAAATGTCTCTTTATAGTCAATGCCTTCATTCTGAGTAAAACCCTTTGCAACAAGTCTGGCTTTATGTCGTTCAATATTGCCTTTTGAGTCGCGCTTGGTCTTAAAGACCCATTTACACCCAACCTTCTTACATCTTTTAGGCAATTCAACTATATCCCAAACTTGATTTTGATGCATGGATTTTAACTCTTCTTCCATGGCATTAAACCATTCATTAGAATCTTCACATTCCATAGCTTGGGAAAATGAATCTGGATCATTTCCAATTCCTAAGTCAATTTCTGACTCTTGCAAATAAACCATATAGTCATCAGAAATAGCCGATCTCTTTTTCTCTTTGAGATCTCCTTAATGCTATTTCTTGTGACTCGGCTATTGGAGGTTCATTATTGACATCTCCATTATTGAGTGTTTGTTCATTAATTTGTTGTTCTTGATTATTATTAGATTGTACTACAATATCAGGAACAACAACTTTAGAAGCTTTGGGTATAGGAACTTCTACCCTTACTTCTTGAATGCAAGCATCACGCATTCTTTCACTCCCACTGATGTCACTATTCTCAATGAACCTAGCATTTCCAGATTCAACAATTCTTGTACTATGATTAGGACAATAAAATTTATACCATTTGGATTTCTCTGCATAACCAATGAAATAACCACTTGTCGTTCTTGAATCCAATTTCCTTTCATGTGGATTGTAAATTCTTACTTATGCTTGACAACCCCAAACATGTAGGTGTCGTAAACTAGGTTTCCTTCCCGTCCACAGTTCAAAGGGAGTCTTTGGAACTCCCTTACTAGGAACCCTATTTAATAAGTACATAGAAGTCTTTAAAGCATACATCCACAAAGATAAGGGTAAAGATGAATGACTCATCATACTCCTAACAATTTCCATTAAAGTACGGTTACGCCTTTCTGCTACACCATTTTGTTGTGGTATACCTGGCATTGTGTATTGAGCACAAATGCCATGTCTTTCAAGGAATTTAGCAAATGGACCTGGACATTGTCCCGATTCATCATATTTTTCATAATATTCACCGCCTCTATCCGATCTTACTATTTTCACCTTTCTATCTAATTGCCTCTCAACCTCTTTAATATACACTTCAAGTGCATTCACTGATTGAGACTTATCATGCAATAGATAAATGTAACCATAACGTGAAAAATCATCAATAAAGGTTATGAAATAGCTTTCTTTACCAAAAGATGGAACATCAAAAGGACCACATATGTCAGTATGTATAATTTCAAGAAGCTCTGTGCTTCTTGTGGCACCTTTCTTTGTGTGGCACCTTTCTTTGTGTGTTTTGTTTGTTTACCTTTAATATAATCAATACACACTCCAAGGTTAGTAAAATCCAAATTTGGAAGAATTTCATTCTTCACTAATCTTTACATTCTTTCTTTGGATATATGACCCAACCGTTTATGCCACAAGTAAGCAGAATTTTCATTCACCAAACTTCGTTTAGTGCCAACATTATGATGCAAGGTCATTAATGTCTCAACAAAAGTATTATCAAGTCTAAATTTGTAGAGACCATCGCATAAAGTTCCAGTTCCAATAAGAGTATCACTCCTAAATAGACTGAAGGATTCAGATCCAAACTTACAATAAAATCCCGCCACATCAAGTCTTGGCAAAGAAACTAAATTGCGAGAAAATGTAGGTACATAAAGGGTTCGAAACAAATCCAAATAATGCCCAGTATCTAAGATCAAACGATAAGTGCCAATGCCTTCAACTGGAGCTTTGTCTCTGTTCCCCGTAATCACATAACTTTCATTTGGCTTTATAGTTTGGATCGTAAGAAATCCCTGTATCGTATTTGACACATGAGTGGTGGCACCAGAATCAATCCACCAAGTATTATAAGGAACTTCAGTAAAGTTTGATTCAAAACATACTAAAGCACAAGGCTTACCTTTCTTTTCGAACCAAGCCTTACATTTCAGACAATCTTTCTTCAAGTGTCCAATTTTGTTGCAAAAATAACACTTAATAAGATTGTGTTCCTTCTTGTGGATTTGAGAAGCCTTCAAAGAGTCATTTAGGACGTGTAATCCTTTCTTCTTGCTCCTTTCACCTTTCCTCTTAAAATTCTTTCGAACTTCTTGATGACTTGAGAGATGAACAGAATGAGCCTTTTGATTCTTTATCCTTGTTTCCTCTTGAACTAGCATACTGGCCAATTCGTTTACATTCCACTTATTCTTTATAGTGTTGTAATTCATTTGAAATGGCCCATATTGCTCATGAGGTAAGGAATTAAGTATAAATTGTACTAAAAGTACTCATCCACATTCATTCCCAAAGTCCTTAACTTTGCTGCTAAATTCGTCATCTCAAGTATATGCTCATGCATGGTACGCGAACCATCATATTTCATGGTGGTCAGTGTGCTCATTAGTGTACCAGCAAGTGACTTATCAGCAGTTTGAGAACGCTCTTCCACAAATTTCATAAATTCCTTAGCATTGTTAGTCTTGGGAAGAGAAGTCTTTAAGTTGTTTGCAACTATCATTCGCATGAACATTAAGCTCAATTTGTTCGATCTTTCCCAAGCTTTATGGAAAGACTTTTTATCATCGCTACTTTCATCAGTAATAGCAGCTGGTTTCTCAGCTTGAAGCGCTAAATCAAGATCCAGGACACTTAAGTGAAACTGGACTTGTTCACTCCAATCAGGAAAATTTACCCCATTGAATAAGGGAACAGATGAGGCGTGCGAATGGAGTGAAACAGGTACAGATACTGCAAATGTGTAAGAAAATACTCATACATTAATGCTTTGAGAATATCACCTAATCAGATTCAAACTAAACTACACATGCACATCATAGTTCTCCTTTGGGCGATCCTATGATATACAAATATATATAAACCATAATGATGCTAATAACTTTTATTTGATAATTGTAAATATATCTTATTAAAATTTGTTTATTATCTTTGGATATACAAACAAATTTAACAAATCATATTAATTATCAACCATCATGTTCATGAATTATAAGAAAATAATTAACCTTTGGGTTAATCCCTAAGTTCTTATAATAAATGAACTTCAATATACCCATAACTCCAATAATGATATAAAACATATTAATTTCATATATAGCATCAATTAATCATGGGTAATTGAATAAAATAATTTACAATATCAAAAAATTCAAAAGACTTCAAGGTTCGGCCACTTTGGTGACTAACAAACCTTTCATAATATGAATTTTTAATATTGTAAAATACAAATATTTACCAAATTGCACACAAGGACATAAAATGCAATCAAAGCATAAGGGCAAAATCGTAAAATCATAATTCCATAAGGTCAGAATCATAAATTTAAAATCCAGGGCAAAATGGTAAATAATCAGTAATGGCAGAATCGTAATTATAAATTAAACAGGGGCAGAACAGTAAATAACCATCATAAGGAGGGCAAAACGGTAATTAGGAGCCACGGGAGGGGCAAAAGCGTAAAAATCCGCGCGGGTACGTCAGGCACGTGCCGAGCACGTGCCTTCGTCCTCGGCGGGCGCGTGCCCTGCACGCGCGCGTGGATCCCACGCGCGCAGCGCCTGCGCGCACGTGACGGCGCGTGGCGCGTGGGTTCCACGCGCCTGCAACCGCAGCGCGCGCGTGGAGCCCACGTGCCTTCTTCCTCGCGCACAGACGCTATTTTTCGCCGGTTTTTCGCCGTTCCACCGCCATTTCGCCGCCCGTTTCTTCTCCAGCAGCCCATCCCAGACGCAAATAAATAATGGGTTTTTAAGAGCATTCCGACACGACCACATGGATCCAAGTTTCGGAGAAAATGACCAAAAATTGGCCCCAAATCAAACCAAAGTTTCCCCAAAACGCAAACCCTCCACCACTGCCGCTTCCGCCGCTCGATTAGCCTCCGGCGAACACCGATATACCGGAAAAACTCATGGCTAATGTTCCTCATGCCAGTGCGACGGTGTGGGTGCGAAATCAAGCGGTGGGTTGCCGGATTTTACCCGGAACCGGCGAGTTTCTTCCTTGCCCTCAAAATTCCGAATTCCTCCATTTTTGTCCTTAAAATTCCAAATTACTCCATTTTTGTCCTTTTCCACTCGTGCACAGTAACTTTTCTTCACAATTTTCCTTCATGAAGAACGTTCCAAAACATTTCAACAACAACAAATACTACGAAGAGGATCTTTCAACGAATCATCAAACATAAATCATAATATTTCTTTAAATAGAAAAAACATGAGATCATAAACCAAAAGCTCTGATACCAACTGTTAGATATTCATATAATTCTTGATGCGGAAATTCATAACAAATCAATGATCTTTGATCTTCATGATTTTCATAAATAGATTCAGACAAACCTTTATCCATAGCGCTACGCTTGACGATGATCGTTGTAGAAAACCCAATGATCTCGAACCAAAAGGAGAAATCTGATTTCTCTCTCTTAACCCACTAAACCTTAATGTATTCAATTGATGGATGAGAGAATACGTTCTTTTCTGTTATTGTTGTTCGTATGCGGGTGGAGAGAGGACCGGACTCTATTTATATGTTCAATGAAAAGGTGCCTTCCATCAAAGCAATATACCATTTCGTTTATTAAAGTCGTACCTTCTCGTAACCAATAATTATTTATAGTATTTCAATAATTATTAAACCATATAATAAATCACATAATATGGGCCACAATAATTCTTACACGCTGTGCGTCTGAGGCAAGGTGGAGGCGTCGGGCTTTAGTGGTGCTCAGCGACGGCAAAAGGGGGGAGCAGCAACGGCGGTGTCAGCGGGCTTCGGTGAGATGCCGGTGTCGCGATCCGCAGCAGCGGGGAATGTCCGGTCGTCGGGAGGAGACGATGCTCAGGCGATGACGAGCAACAGGGGAGAGCTCGGGCTACAGCAGCGGAAGCAGCGTTAGCACTCGGGTGGAGGGGCAAGCGCGGGCCGGCGCGCGGGTGGCTACAGATCGCTGCGACGGTGGCTGTCGGAGGCAGACGCCGGTGTTCAGAGGCACGGCGGTGCAGCGCAGGGGGTCGGTGAGAGGCTGCACGAGGAAGAAGAACAGTAGCTCCTATTTTTCCTTCTCTTTTTGTCTCTCTCTCTTCTCACGTCTCCCTCACGTCGCCTCCTCTGCTGTTTCGTCTCTGCAGCCCCCTGTTGCTGTTGTACTTCTTCGGTAGAAAACCCAAAAAGCTTTCTGCTGACTTTTCCTTCCCATAAAAAACGAAACCTCTTCTCTGTTTTCTCTCTTTTCAGCTTTCAATTTTTTTGACAAAAAGAAGCCCCTACCCCCCGAAAGATGAAGAGAAACCCCCTATTTATAAAGTGAAAACTCGAATTTGTTTCCGCCGGTGAGATTTTCGCTCAACTTCTCAATAACAAAGTGGCTCCAAAATCACGCGGTTGAGTTTTTGAATTCAAAATTATTTTTTTAAAGAATTTCCCTCTAATCAAAGATTATCTTTTATTTTTATTTTTTAAATTTAAATGAGGTGTCAACAACACTAAAATTTTACCAAGAAAAAAAATTATTTGACACTAAAAAAATAATACAAACAGAAGGCTTCCTCGTTTTTTCCGCACCATGCAGATGGCAGTTGAAACTTTTGACAAAATGAGGAAAGATATTGAGAAAGGGAATTTATGCTATCGTGTTAGTTTATGCTTTCGAGGGTGAGGGGGATTTACCTTCTTATATTCGTTCTCGCTTTATTGATTCACGTGCTCAAAATATTGCAATTGATTACCTTATAATTCAATAGATATTGTAATTTTATGTCTTTTATTTTCTTTTTATAAGGAATAAACCTACATAATGGTGAGAAATCAATTGATTCGAACATTTATTCTGCTATAGATTCTTGCATATTATAATTCTTCTGTTGCAGAAGTTCACGTTGCCACTGATGTTAAGAAATATGTGATAAATAACGTTAATTTTCATTGGCAAAACAAATTTTAGTTCAGGTCATCAAAATCCATTCGAACAAAAGAAGCAACAAAAACCCTTATAAATCTTGGTCGACTTCTTGGGCCAACGTCAAACCGCCCCCCAATTCTCCGAACTTGGGCCGACCAAAGTCTTGTTACAGGCCCAAAGTTGCTCGGGCCTATCACCACCCTCATCAATTTAATCCCTCAGCATGCTCAGATTGTTTACAAAAATTCGATTCTGAACTTACGTGACAGGCTGGAGTTGACTATTGAACATATTCTTGTTGACTGAAATGGTCACTGTAATTTGCCACTTGTTAGCATATCTAGCATTAACCATCTTCACGAGTGATGCAAGTGATGACATTGTTGTGATTTGTTTAATTGCTTGGACGTGGCAAACCATAAGTTTATGTTCTCCTATGGCCTACTTGCTTAATTCTCAAATTGCATTTTCTTCAAGAGTTTGTAAATCACTTCTGATATGAATGTGAGTATGTGCAGCAGCATTACTCTATCCTCATTTTCCATGCATAAGTACAGCAACTGCAAAACCTTGGCTCTTATTACTGCGTACAAGCAAGAAAAGAAAGGTCCTGTGCAGTGAAATTTTCACCTCAAATATGCGAAAATATCCCTAAAGGGATTCTTAATGAGAATATTATATAAGGATATATCAAGCTAGTTTATAATATAGGTCGCACACACTATAAATGAGTGTTTAGACGAACGAGTCAAATTCAAGAACCCAACAAGAGAATTGCCACGTTATTTTTGCTTTGTAATTAAGTTTTTTGTATATATAGCTAGTATTAATAGGGCTGTCGAAATGAGTCACAAATCTAAGAAATCTTTGGTTGAGCTTTTTGTACTAGAGTCAAAACAAGGACTTCAGAACTGCTTGTTCTTTCCTTAATTGCACGCGAGAATTCTTCCTTATAAAAACAAAAGGGCGTGCAAGATTTTTCGTCAGCCTAATCAAGAATGGGTGAACAAAGTGTTTGTGCGTTTTCTCTGTGCAGACATGTGTAGAACTTCATATAGCATCGCACGCTAAGGGACATTTGATCTTTTGAGCTATCTATGTTGATTTTTTTACTCTCTTCCTTGCCATTTTTAACGTAAATCCACAAGCAAATTAAATAGTCAGTGAATAATAGGCCGTTATTTGGTTTGATGACCGGGGACGGTTGCCAAAGTATTTTCCTTTATCATTTTAGACATCAGACCTTTGCTCCCATTAATAAAGTTGACAATTTTAGAAGGAAAAAATGTGTAAGCACCTGAATTTCGATAAATATTTTCTTGTAACTTATGCATAAGAAGCACTCAATTTTTAAAAATTCGAATACCGTAGCACTCTTTGCTTCTATTTAAAATAGAATCTTATCTTGACAAGGAATATACTTTGTCAGCTTTGGATATGCTTAACTAGTTGGAGTCTTTTTTGTCATCTTTTGACACGTTGGAAACTTTGTTTTCGTCGCTTAAACAATCATATCAAGAAGGTTAGTGGTAACAAGATCTAACGTGGGAGGAACCTGTACGTGTAAAGATAATCAAGAAGCGTGAACCCGTCGTGAAATCGTGGACTTGCTAGTCAGTAGTTATAAATCTAATCATCCTTATTCTGTATCTAAGAAAAATACACATTTAAATGAGATTTGACATATTATTGATACAAAAATAAATACTACGAAGAGGTGCTTTCCGAAAGTAAACAATAATACTGCCTCTTCATTAAAATAGCATGGATAGAAAACTTCAATAAATCCAAGGATACCAGATGATTCAAAGCTATATACAAGCCTTTTGTATATTGGTGAATGTAAACATTTCTTATGGCCAATCTTACTCTTAATGTGTATGATTTTCAGATGTCCGTGGCATGCGTCATTAATATAAATATGTGATTGTGGTTCAAAAATATATTATGTCAATCTATCATGAGCCTGACCAAAAAAAAAAAAAATTCTATCATGAGCTAAATTATTTCAAACAAAAAAAAAATATTTTTTTCTTAATTCTTGCTAAAGAGTTTTTATTATGAAGAACTACGAAACGTGTTCAATATATAGTTTCAAATGACCTCTTCAAAGTTCCACTATATAGATGTTTGATAAATGGGTTAATACCCTGAAAAACTACAAATTAGTATACCTGTGACAAATTTACCCTAAGCTATTTTTTTGACCACCAAAATCCTAAAACTTGTATACATTTGACAAATTTACTCCAAACTGGTACATTTGTGACAAATTTACCCTATGTTAGTTTTCGTTAAATTTTACTATCAAATTATTAAGTTAAATGACACGTAATAGTTGATTGGTATACCAATTTGGAATTTTACGCTCTGTTTGTTACAGTTCACAATTTTTGTGATTTTTTTTGTGGTATTAATCCAATTTAGCGGAGGGTATATTTGTCATAAATTTATCAGTTTGGGGTTTTTTGCGGTCAAATAAATTAGTTTGGGGTAAATTTGTCATAAATATATCAATTTAGGGTTTTTTATGGTCATTCGGAATAAATTTGTCACAAGTATACCATTTTTGAGTTTTTCATGGTCAAAAAAATAATTTTGATACCACCCGCCGCGGTGGCTCAGCTGGGTAGGCGCTAGACTTCCATCGAGGAGGTCTAGTGTTCGAAGCTCGTTGCAGGAAGGCTAGCTTGAGACTCTTGGCGACTTATCCGGTGACGCGTGTGTGGTGGGCTAGACGCGTGTTCGCTTTGCCTGGTTTACCTCTCCTGCGCCATTACGATTCCCTGACCAAAAATAAATAAATAAATAAATAAATTTGGTTAAATTTGTTACAGCTGTACTAGTTTGAGGTTTTTCTGAGTATTAATTCTTGATAAATTGAGCATGCTTGGTAACATTTATAATCAATTTTTTTTCAAAATTAAAATGTCGCTATTGCCGACAACGACGTGGGAGAAAAAAAAAATGCTGTTTTTCTTATATAAACGTTAATATTAAACTGTAAGCACCATGAGTGGATTTAGTCGTTTTGCGCCACAAGTTGATGCGTAAAATGATGACGGCCCATGTGCGAAACTTACCCACGAACAGCAACGCAACCACTCTAGTCTCTTGCATCTCCGCCACCGCCTCCTCCTCCGCCCTACTTCCGCTGTCGCATTCGTTACTCTCGACCAAGCAAATGGACGGCTCCATCCTCCTCTACCCTTCACCTGGAAGAGGCCACCTCGCCTCCATGGTGGAGCTCGGGAAGCACATCCTCGACCACCACCCTTCCTTCTCCGTCACCGTCCTCCTCCTCTCCACCCCACCTCCGGACACCCACCTTATCGACTCTGTCTCCGCCACCCACCCGTCCATGACCTTCCACCACCTCCCCGCCATCTCCCTCCCCAACTCCGACCACCTCTCCTCGTCTCCCGCCAACTTCATCCTCTCCACTTTCGAAATCGTCCGCCTCCACAACCCAACGCTCCACGAGAACCTCGTCTCTCTCTCCAAGTCCTCCGCCGTCAAGGCCTTCGTCATCGACTTCTTCTGCAACGCCGCCTTCGGCGTCTCCGCCTCCCTCAACATCCCCACCTACTACTACTACACCTCCGGCGCGAGCGGGTTGGCCTCGTTCCTCTACATTCCTGCTCTCCACGTGAAGTACCCCGAGAGCTTCAAAGACCTCAACGTGCCCATTCAGATCCCTGGCTTCCCTCCAGTCTCGCCCCGAGACATGCCCATGGCCATCAGCAATCGGAAACTCAAGGTCTATAGCTATTTCTTGGAGACGGCGGTTCAAATGGCTAAATCGACCGGTCTCATCTTGAACACGTTCGACTCGTTCGAAGCCAGCACTCTCAAGGCACTAAGGGATGGCCTCTGCGTGCCGGACGGAGCCACTCCTCCGACATACTGTGTCGGGCCACTGGTGGCTACTGGCGGGGGAACCAAAGATGGCGACGAGAGGCAAGAGTGCTTGGTTTGGCTCGACTCGCAGCCGAGCCGGAGCGTGCTGTTCCTGAGCTTTGGGAGCATGGGTGTGTTCTCGACCAGGCAGCTGAAGGAAATGGCGGTGGGGTTGGAGAGGAGCGAAGTGCGGTTCTTGTGGGTGGTGCGGGTCCCGCCGCCTCACGACGAGGCTCGGCGCATGTTAGCCGAGCTCGAGCCGCGCGTCGATTCGTTCCTGCCCGAAGGGTTTGTGGACAGGACAAGAGGGAGGGGGATGATAGTGGAGTCGTGGGCCCCGCAGGTGGAGGTGCTGAGCCACGGGTCGGTGGGCGGGTTCGTGACGCACTGTGGGTGGAACTCCGTGCTTGAGGCGGTGACTCATGGCGTGCCCATGCTGGCCTGGCCGCTCTACGCCGAGCAGAGGCTGAACAGGGCCTACTTGGTGGAGGAGATGAAGCTGGCTCTGTCCGTGACCGAGTCGGAGGAAGACGATGGGCTCGTCTCGGCGGGTGAGCTGGAGGAGCGAGTGAATGAACTGATGCGATCGGAGAAAGGGAGAGCGATAAGGGATCGAGTCCAGGCCAAGCAAGAAGCCGCGACCGCCGCGCTGAGCGAGGGCGGGTCGTCCCTATCGGCTCTAGCCGAGTTGATCCGGTCGATTAAAGCCAGGTCGAGCGAGGTGGATGTTCCCGACCTGGTCACGAGCTCCGTGGGAGTTGGGGGCGATGTGGGCAGCGCCAGCACAGTTACGATCTCCACCTAAACTGTTGTTTTTCTGTAAGTCTTGACGTGAAGAAATCTTTCCTAGCAAAGAATCAAAATTCGAGGAAAAGAAGTTTTTGTCCGCGGGGTTTGTCTCCCATTCGTGGAGTAAATAACAACACTAGATATTTTAAGATGTAGTGATAGGTCTTCGATCTTTCTAAATTAAATAGTAAAAAAATTATTACTATTATTATATACTTACCTTTTCTTTCAGAATTTAGTTCCTCCTGGCTTTGATGCTCAGGGTTAATCCATTGTATTTGCACTCGATTGGCTAGATCCAGTCGAGAATGGTATTATCAAGGGAATGGTCTACATGTATGAATTGGCGAAACGTGTCCTTGCTTCATTAGCTAGGAATATTATACGCCCTTTAAGATGGAGAAAATTATTTTGTGTGGTTAGATACAGTAAATAAAAAATTTTGGTGTGTGATTAGCTTCTCCTAAAAGTATTACAAATTATCCTTTCATGCTAGAGAATTGAAAAATGATTGCGTGTCTGTCTTTAATTTACCGTAAGAATCAAAATTTATTTTGGACCATAAAAATTATATAATAAATAATTATAAATTATTGTTGGACTCAATTTTTCAAGAATTTATGGCTCACAATGAATTATTATTCTCACGGTATCCAAAAATTGTTATGCTAATAAAGCCTTAGAGGATTTGTGATGATAATTATAGGAAAACACACTGAGTGCTAAGTGGCTAAATGTTTCAATTTGATTATCTTGTAATTTCTATTAATCATAGTAAAACGACTCATTCTCGGCTTGCATTTGTAAGCAAAATAGCCTAGCCACAAAAACGGTCCCCAATAATATGTTATTTACACGTGAAAATGAGTTCGAATTATTGCATTTGTGCATTCTTTCGGATTTCGGCCTTTTGCGCTTCAATTATTGCCCCATGTACTGTGTGGACGCAGTGACAGTCGTACCCATTACGACTTTTTAGAAGCCGAATGCTCGAGTAAGTCGGGACCCTCATTTGTCTTAGGCTCGTTTGGAGGAACTCACATCATCGGCTTTTCGAACGTTGGAAAAACGGTTTGACATTTAGGTGGCTTTTCTCGTTTGGAGCAACTCATGCTAACGATGATATAAAGAAATTCTTATTATTTAACTATAATTTATTATAAATATTTAATATCATGAAAAATTCTAAATATGATATGCACATGATAGATTTACCCAAAATTGATTTTTTTTATTACAAAAAATCTCAAATTGATATATTTGTGATAAATTTACTTTCAATTAGTTATCTTTAAATTGAATTGCTACCAAGAAAAACTACAAACTGATAAATCAGCGATAATACGGAGGGTAAAATCCTAAACTAGTATCTCTATTAATTACCATGTGTTATCAAACTCAATAATTTGATGATAAAATGTAACAAAAATAAATGAAAGGTAAATTTGTCATAAGTGCATTAACTTAGGGTTCTTGTAATAAAAAATTAGTTTGATATAAATTTATCACAAATGTATTAATTTGGAGTTTTTCATAATATTAATCATAATAAATATAGTAAAATATTAATATAACTCATCATGATCCAATATCCATTAGTAAGTTTTATGATCAATGATTAAAATTCATATGTTTGCAATTTGAAAGATTTGAGGTTCTGTATGAATTCAAATTCAATTATTAGACACTACATATGAAATTAGTAAAACCTAGTGATGGAAAAATCACCTCTGCAATCTCTTCACGCGCGGGAATAACAAATAAAATAAATAGTCACTAGAAACTCTCTTTGTGCCGGGTCGTTTTGCACAACAGAAATTTCTACAATATATAGGCGCAATTTCTTCTAATGCATGACACACTACTAAATGGCTTAGATTTGCATCCTGTAAAAAATTTGGCACTTTAACCACATAAGTTCCATTATAAACTAATGTAGATTTTGGCCTTGGGACAAAGATTCTTTCGACAACAAACAACATATTATTTCACGGAAATTTTGATAGTCTTTTGGAGGACCCATTCATTGTTCTACAAAACATTGTATATTATTTCACGGAAATTTTTGATCTTTTTATGATGCAATGGTCATCGAGTATCGAGAGTCGGGGTCACGGAACTTAGTGAAATGCACTGACTTCAATGGCGCGATTATCTGACTATAATCAATCTAGCCTACAGCTGCGAGATGGGGACAAGACCACTATTGAAGGCAATGGATGTGGGGCTTCTACGGGGAGTATGAATGTAGCAATGATAGAGCACCATTCCTTTAGTCATGGAAATGGACAGGGTTGATTTTGAGAGCTAACCTAAGTGATCCGTCAATCGTCAGTAAAGAGACAACCTCCTCCATGAGAATAGTGCGATGAGCATCTATGATCTCTTGAGGATTGGCCCTAGAGGGAAAAGTGATATGCCGTACAATACGAACATGATGATGAGTCGATTTGGGGCGCTTTAGACTATTTTATTAGAGCACGATCATTGAAGTACTGGACGTGATCCCGACAGTAGAACCTTAAGTCTTTCCGGAACTTGGCTCTAGTAAGCATTTAGATAGAAATCTCATGTTGGTCTTTCTCATGTAAGGATATTTCCCAAGCCTTTAAATTGCCTTTAGAGACCGAGTAGGATGCCCGTCAATCACCTCTACTTAGTGTTGTGTCCTAAGACATCACTATTGCCGCGATAAACACCTCTCATATATTGACAAAAATGCATTTTTCTGAAAAATTACTAAATTAGTGTCAATTATGGTAGCTTTTTGATTTAAGCGTAATTTCTCATATTACACATCGATCTATCAGTGTGAAGAAATCACATTTTACATGAGCCTACAGTATGAAGGATGTATTCACTATCATTGAATAAAACAATAAATAGAGTCGTTGTGCTGCTTAAATAAAATCAAGGATTCTGATCATTTGGGTTGTTATTTTGCTGGTTCTAAAATGATTTTTGTTTTAATAAATAGGTCATTGTGTTGTGCTTTTATTTATTTTGAGAAATACAACATCTATTCATTACTTTGCAAAAATAAATCTATGAAAATATGTAATTTTTCTAGATCGTTATTCACTCTATTTTATTATTTGCATAAAAGGGAGCTAGCCCGCTAGATCAAATTTCAAAGGAAATCAGTCTGCAAGAACATTAGATAGCTTACAGCTAATTGGATTAACCAATTATGAGGAAAATTATCAAAAAAATCATAAATTTATTGTACAGTAATCAATTCAGTTATACACATTTCAAACTTGTTAATTAAGTTTTAAATTTTTGAACGGATTTGCTAGTTTTGCCATTTCTGTCGATTTTAACCAAGAATTGCTGAAGTGAAAGTCGGCCCCACTCCTTATGCACACGGACAAACTTAAGTTACTTTTGGTTGTTTCCTTCCTGCTTTGTGAGATTCAATAGGGTTTCTTCTAAAAGCAACATCATACCACAGCTCAACATGCTGCGAAAAGGATAACCTAAAAATTTTCAGATGAGCCAACGTCACGTCGAGTGCACGGAATGGCCATAATTTAAGATATACACGCAGGTTCCCGCCGGATGGTCTTTCTCCTTTCGACGGTTGCGAGAAAGAGCAGGAAATCTATCGCCTACCGGTCAACCTTGTCCGACTCTGGCCAGCCGAGATTCGAGACGGTGAAAAGCTTCTCTACGCACTCAATATTAGGGTTAAGGTCATGCTTTCAGGCTTCGTTTTCTAACGACTTTTCAGACAAACGACGGCATTAAACAATTACTTAAGCGAGCGAGTGGTAGCAAGACTCTGACGTGAAAGGAAATGGGGTGCATGACAATCACCTATTTCTGTTCCAGAAATAATTTTTATATTCCAGACTTGTTTCTGAAATAGAAATTCGTTTAATAAACTTATTCCGTTTTTCTATTTCTGGAATAGATTTCTATTCCAAAAATAGGTTTTTTGGAATAGAAATCAGAAGTATAAATTTTCTACTTCTTTATTTCCGGAACAGAAATCAAAAATAATTTCTCCCACAAAACTCTCTAACCCTAATTTGGGTGACTCCCTCATCTCCTCTATGACGTCTTTGCCTCCTCCTCCTCCTTTGCCTCTCCTTATCTCCTCGACGTCGTCTCCTCCACTAGATGCTCATATCGTCTCCTCTACTAGATGCTCTCTGCCTCTCCTCATCTCCTCGACATTGCCTCTCCTCATCTCATCGACGTCTGGCGTCAGTTGCTCGCGAATCCTCCCCCTTGCTGCGACCCACTGTCCCCGCTTGTCGTTTGAGCACCCCTCGGCAGCAGATCTCGCACCTAACCCCCGCCACTCATTCCCCTGCAACGCCAGATCGCCCAACATCTAAAGCTCGGTCCCTGCTCCACCGCGCTGACGCTAGAAGCCCTCTGCAACAGATCCCGAGCATCGATGCCTGAGCCGCTCCTACTCTGCTCCGTCTCACTAGAAGCTGCCACCGCCCCGTAACCTGACATCAGCAATGCCGCGCAACGCCCTCTCCTCATCTTCTCGACGTCGTCTCCTCCATCGGTTAGCTCTGCCTCTTCTCATCTCCTCGATGTTGCCTCTCCTCATCTCATCGACATCCTCTCCTCCATTGGATAGCTTGCGAATCCACGATGAGTTGTTCACGAATCCGCCCCCTCGCCGTGACCCACTGTCCCCGCTTGTCATTCAAGCACCCCTCGGCAACAGATCTCACGCCTACACCCCCGCCGCTCGTTCCCCTACGACGCCAGACCACCCAGCATCTGAAGCTCGATCCCTGTTCCACCACACCGACGCCAGAAGCCCTCTGCAGCAGATCCCGAGCACCGACACCTGAGCCGCTCCTGCTCTGCTCCGTCTCACTAGAAGCTACCACCGCCCCGCAACTTGACATCAACAATGCCGCACGACGCCCTCTCCTCATCTCCTTGACGTCGTCTTCTCCACTGGTTAGCTCTGCCTCTCCTCATCTCCTCAACGTTGCCTCTCCTCATCTCATTGACGTCATCTCCTCCACTACATAGCTTGTGAATCCGCGACGAGCTACTCATGAATCCGCCCCCTCGCCGCGACCCACTATCCCCGCTTGTTGTTTGAGCACCCCTCGGCAGCAAATCTCACGCCTGCACCCCTGCCGCTCGTTCCCCTGTGACGCCAGACCGCCCAGCATCTGAAGCTCGGTCCCTACTCCACCGCACTGACACCAGAAGCCCTCTGCAGCAGATCCCGAGCACCGACGCCTAAGCCGTTCCTGCAATGTTCTGTCTCACCAGAAGCTGCCGCCGCCCCACAACCTAACATCAGCAACGCCGCACGATGCCCTCTCCTCATCTCCTCGACATCGTCTCTTCCACTAGTTAGCTTTGCCTCTCCCTCATCTCTCCCTCATTTGTAAATTCTAGGGGCCCTACTAGATTAAATGTTGCAATTTTATATGAGTGCATGCATTACTCAACATCTTTGAACTAGGAACGTATATTTGCGTAGGATTTTTCTTGTTTATTCCGTTAAACGAAACTTCTCTGCGGCTGTTGTATTTTGTTATATTTGTCTGATAGATTATTTGACATCTCCATATTACAAGTCTGGCTCTTTAATTTTCCTCAACCAAGTTCAAGGAACTCACTGTTGATTATGTTATCATCAAAGGTTGATGTCATTAGAAAACCAAATTGTTCCTAAAATGAAAAGTCAAGCCTAGGTAGCCTTACAAGAATCCAAACTGAAATGTATAATATTGTTCACTCATATAGCAAAAGAAGTAGCCTTTAGAATACTGATGATATAGGCGAATGAATTAATTTTTAGCGGGAATGTTCACTGCTGGTTATTATGAGCAAATAGCTAGGGCATTGGTTGGTGGGAATATTCCTTTTGCTTGCAATATATGGTTGCTTGTAAAATTTTATATGAGGATGATTCTCTTTTAATTTTCTTTGTGCATTTTGTTTTATTGATAGTCATAGAATATTATATTGATGTGATATCAATGTCAAAGTCTATGCGCTTGAACCGGTACACCAATTGTATGGCTCATTTGATGATCAACTAGTTAATGTTAAATGGCTTCCCAAAAAAAGGTTTATATGGCAAAGTGGACTAAGCCTTTGACCAATGAGCTTGTAAGTTTGTTGGTAACAGATGTAAAAAAGGGAAATCGCACCACTTTTACCTACAACAAAGTAGGATGGAATAACATACATGCTAAATTCAATAAACGGATGGGACTCCACTTTAGTATAGTTCAGTTGAAGAACAGGGTCAACAAACTGAAGAGACAGTATAATAGTTTCAAGAAACTTTTGTCACAATCTGAGATAATATAATCAATAAGGTTGCTGTGGAGGATCAAAGTGTGTGGGAGTCTCACATCAAGGTATCAATTTACCTGGGTAATTTTGTTTATATTGTATTGCAAGCTTTGATTATGTTGCTGACATCTGTCATTATTGTATAAATTCCAAAATAATAGCAAATGAGCTAAATTCATAAATGATGGTTTTTCTCAGTATTCTGATTTGTGTATCGTGTTTGGTGATACATATGCTATTGGGGAGTATGCATCAGGAAATGCAGAAGAAGTGGTAGTGTCCTCGAAAAGAGAGATGACAATGGTGGTGATGATGGTGATGGTGGTAGTGGTTATGCAGTAGGTGATCCAGAGGAATTTGATGAACAGCATATTGATGAGGAAGTCTTCATACCTGATACGACTACTACCTCAGATCGTAAGAAATACAAGCAAGATAGAACTCCAAATTTAAGAGGAGGAGGAAGAGTAACAGATATAATGTTAGTGGCACTTGCAAAGCCATTCAAGAAATGATTGAAATTAGGACTAGTCAATCAACAAGTGGCTCTGTGACCTCAGATGCCCCATCAATTATAGACCCATACTCCATAGCAGCCGTGGTTACCGTCCTAAATGGCATGCCTGATTTAGAGCAGAATCTTTACAACAAAGCTATGAACCAATCATGTCTTAATGCCACTTGGAGAGAGGCTTTCATCATATCGCTACCTGAAAAGAGACGTGGACTTCTTGAATCTCTTTAAACAGATGTTGAGCAGTATGCTATGGATTATATATTTTGTGTAATTTCACTCTATGACTTATGTATTTGAGATACTTTGGTCTTTTTTATGATGCAATTATGAAGACTTTGTGGCTATTATTAATTATTATTAGATTCCTTACTTATATATTGTATTTATCTTCTTTTTTCATGTGATGGCATAGGTAATATGGAGGGGGATGAAAGTAGCATGTATAGTGATCAAGTAGCAACAGGTGAATCGGTTGAACTAAACTTTGATGATTTTGATAACGATATACTGATAGCATGGTTGTGCATGATTGCGGTCGATATGTTTATGTACTCGAGAGAACCTATTAGGGATAGCATAGTGTTAGGACTCGAATGGATGAGGGAGGTTATTCAAGGACATTTAGATAGAATATATGAATCTTTTAGAATGGAGAGACGCATTTTTCTCAACCTTTGTGATTTGATGAAAGCAAGAGGTTGGCTGGAAGATAGTCGATATATAAAGGTAGATGAACAAATTAGGATATTCTTATTTATGATTTGTTACAAGAACTCGAACAGAAATTTATACAAGAGATTCCAACGTTTAGGACAAACTATTAGCAAATACTTCACTATAGTGTTGAAAATAGTTCTCAAACTTGCAAAAGAGATTATCGTACAACCTTCCTTTGATGTGGTCCCAAATGAGATTCTTATGGATCCCAACCATAAACTTTACTTCAAGGTAGGATTTTCATACATTCATTTATAATATCGGTTTCATTTTGTTGCTAATCTTATGTAAGACTAGTCTTTGATAAAACGACAGGATTTTGTGGGTGCTATTGATGGTACTCATGTTCATGCTTCTATACCTATGTCGAAGCAAATTCCATTTTGAGGCAGAAAATGAATTACCACTCAAAATATGATGTGTGTATGTTCGTTTGATATGAAATTTACTTTTGTGTATGCTGGTTGGGAAGGATCTGCCAACGATTGCCGGGTACTATTAGCAGCACTCGAGACTCCTCCCTTGGAATTTCATCAACCACCACTAGGTATTTACTTGTTCTATAATTATCAATTTTCTTTAAGATTTTATTGTATTTACAAATCACGACTAATATATGAATACCTTGTTATAGGCAAATACAATGTTGTAGATTTTGGTTATGCATCAATTCCGAGATTTTTAACTTCTTTTAGACGTGAACGATATCACCTAAATGATTATAGGTGTAGAGCAAGATGACCAAGAACAGCAAGATAGTTGTTCAACTATAAGCATTCTTCACTAAGGAATGTTATTGAGAGATCATTTACGGCATTAAAGAATCGCTTCTTTATTTTGAAACACATGCCTGCATTTGTAATTCGAAAGCAAGCACATATTGTAATTGTATGTTGTGCTATCCATAATTACATCCGTGATCAAGATAGGAGGGATAGAAACTTTTCCTTATATGGAGATCCAGAGTACCCATTTGGACCTACACAAGATGAGGTTATAAGCAATACATCGACCGAGGAGGAAACTGAGATGAATATGCTTAGAAAAAGTATTGCCAATAAGATGGCAATGAATCATAATATGCCAGAGATTTCATGAAATCGTGTTTTCAACTTTTGTAATGTATTTCTATTATTTTGTATTTGGGGATTTCCAGTCTTTGCTTTTGTAATGTGATACTGTATTTGATGATTCCTATCTCAATTCTTGTAATGTAATGTTGTACTTGAAGATTTCCCTTATTTATGGTGGTCCTTTATGACAAGCTCTTTTACACTTCGTAAAATTCGCCGATTTTGTAAAATTTGCCACAAATTGCCCAATACACTTCTTTGTGTTTCTTTCTAAAATGATTGCTCGATATCATAAACCGTGGCAGCGATCGACGTTAGGGGTGTGCATGGTCCGGGCGGGCGGTTCCCGACCTAGAACCGGGAACCGCCCGCTAAGGACCGGTTCCAAAAAATTGGAACCGGGATCCACCCATTTATTGCGTGGATCCACCCGGGAACCGGACCGCCGGTCCGGTCCGGTTCCCGGGTGGATCCATGGAACCGATTTTGACGCAAATTTTTTTTGGTTTTCAACATAAAACAATTACGTGACATCAAAGCAAGCCAAAGAAAGAAAAATCAAATTTAAGTACGTGGAACAAAGATTCATTTGTTGTAATTATAAATGTATCTCGTAGATAAAAAAAAAAATGCGAACATATGGAATGCAACATTCTCCCATTTCCTACTTGCAAATAACCATAGATGGTTAAATTTTCTTTGACCAAAGGTAAAGGTTCCCTAGAGAGTGAGATGAGATGTAGGGTTTCTTTTAGTATTTTTTTTAATATTAAAAAGGTTCCGGTCCGGTCCGGGTGGGTGGGCGGGTGGATCCGCCCACGGAACCGGGAACCGGACCGGTTCCCTCAAGACCCGCCGGTTCCGGGCGGTTCCGGTCCGGTTCCGGGCGGTCCGGGCGGATCCCGGGTATTTTGCACACCCCTAATCGACGTGACACACTAACATGAAGGGAATTAGAATATTTGCATGAGAAGGTTCGACCTTCTATAATACGTAGGGATTTTAGGTCTACTAATGTGCTTATTTTTTAAAAATTCAAAGCCAAAATTCAGGCACCTAACATGGTTGCCCACCTTCATTCTACTAGAGTTTTGGGAACCTTCTATCATGCTCAAGAGTAATGCATATGGATCTCTTTTTTATATTGTATGGAGACTATTGATAAGTATATTATGTAACTGTAATTGCCTATCTAGGTGGATGCTAAAGAATTTTGTGTAAAAATTTAGAAAATTTGATATAACAACTCTTACTTTGTATTTTTTTTTTCAAAAAAGGGAGACTTTACCCACAAAAAAAAAAAAACCCTTACTTTGTGTTCGGGTCAATGGGTTCATAAGCATATGAAATTTGTAAGATGGACATCTCACTTGCTCCAAAAGGAAAAAATTGTTTTAAGAAATAGAAATTTTATATTGTTATCAAACGAATTTCTATTTCTGAAACAAAAATTTTGTATCGTTATCAAACAGATTTTTTTGTTCAAAAACTCGTCTAGAATAGAAATAGAAAAATATATTTCTCTTCCAGAAATCAATTTCTAGCCAGAATTGTTATCATTCGCGCCCTTAGTACTTATAAATCTAATCATCCTTAGTCCATGTCTAAAAAAATCACAAACTTAAATGAGATTTGACATATTATTGTTACCAAAACAAATACTACGAACAAGTGCTTTCTGAAAATAAACAATAATACTGCCTCTTCCATTAAAATAACATGGATAGAAAACTTCGGTAAGTCCAAGGATACCAAAGGATTCAAAGCTATATACAAGCCTTTTGTATATAGGTGAATGTAAACATTCCATATGGCCAATCTTACTCTTAATGTGTATGATTTGACCTTTTATGATGCGACTATCAACGAATCTCGAGAGTCGGGGACACGGAATTTGTAAAATGCACTGACTTCAGTGGTGTGATATGATCAGTCTAGTTTACATCTGCGAGACGGGGACAAGACTACTATTGAAAGCAATGGACGTAGGGTTTCCACGGGGAGTATGAATATACCAACGAGAGAGCACCATTCGTTTAGTCATGGAAAGGGGCAGGCTCGAAAGGGGCAGGCTCGATTTTGAGAGCTAACCTAGCTAATGCATCAATCAAGTATCTGTAAACAGACAACCTCCTCCACGAGAATAGTGCGATGAGCATCTAGGATATGTCGAGGATTGGTCCTAGAGGGACAAGTGAGATGCCGTACAATACGAAGAGGATGATGAAGTCTATTTCGTAGGTTTTGACTAGTTTATTAGAGCATAATCAATGTAGTACTAGAGGTGATCCTGAAAGTAGGACCTAAAGTATCTCTGGAGCTTGGCCCTAATAAGCGTTTAGATCGAAATCTCCAGGCCGGTCCTTCCCATGTAACGATATTACCCGGACCTTTCTAATGTCTTTTGAGCCCGAGCAGGATGCCCATCTATCATCTCTACTTAGTGATGTGTCCTCGGATACCATTATCGCGGTAATAAACACCTCTTAGATATTTAATATATATATATATATTTCTATTACATGATAGTCAATTCAACTTTGCACATTTCAAACTTGTCGATTTAGTTTTAAACATTTTGTTAATTTACCAGTTTAGCCATTTTGATCAATTTTAACCAAAAATGGCTGACATGGAAGCCGTCCCCACTCCTCATGCATATGGACAAACTTAAATTACGTTTGGTTGTTTCCTTCTTGCTATGTGAGTTTCAATGGGGTTTCTTCCGAAAGCAACATCATACCACAGCTCAACATGCTGCGAACAAGATAACCTAAAAAATTTCAGATGAGCCGACGTCATGTCGAGTGCATGGAATGGCCATAATTTAAGATATACACGCATGTTCCCGCCGGATGGTCTTTCTCCGTTCGATAGTTGCGAGAAAGAGCAGGAAATCTATCGACTACCGGTCAACCTTGTCGGACTCTGGCCAGCCGACATTCGAGACGGTGAAAAGCTTCTCTACGCATGAGGATTAAGGTCATGCTTTCAGACTACGCTTTCTAACGGTCTGGACATATCGGACAAACGACGGCATTATTTTGTTTTAGTCGCTTAAACAATTACTTAAGCGAGTGAGTGGCAGCAAGACTCTGACGTGGAGGGAAAGTGACTCATATGTCGTGAAATCGTGGACTTTGCTCCTAGCTTTGCCACTTTGTAAATCTAATGATCAACCATAGATTATACATTAAAAGAAATAAAGAAACTGAAATGAGTTTTTGAGATCATATTGGTGCAAGAAGAGAAACTGTGAATAGTAACCTATTTGTCTCCCATTGATACAGCATGGATGTGTCGCCAATATAAAGATACCAAATTGTTCAAAACTATATGTAAGTTATCGTGCGTAGGTGAATGTAATGCTTCGTATGGGCAGCCTTACTTCTAATGTATACTTTTCCGGAAAAGTTTGTAACTCGTGTTATTATTCTAAATATTCGATACAGTTCAAAGATAATACATTGACTAAATATCAATCAAGAATTGGACTTATTTTGTATAAGATAAACGAGTTGGATAACAGCTCCGTTAGTCTCACAAGAGTGATAGAGACGCATCAACCACCTATTTAAAGCCGGAAATTGGGTCACTTCTTTCACCGATTACCACTTTCCTAGATTGGCGCAATAACTTGAGGAAAAAAATACAGATTTAAATTATTTCTGCCATGTTGGCAACTAAATTATTGCCATCATAATTACTCATTTATCACATGAAAAATTAGGGATCAGATCCATAAACTAAAGTATCATTAGCATAATTTAGATTTGCATTACAGATATTATGAACATTTAACGGGCTCCCATGAATTGCACTTTAATTGATGTGCTTATAAAAATGCATAATGAGTTTAAGCAGGGAGGTCCTAAACCATATTCAACTCTCAAGACTAAGCCCATAAAGTGAAGAATCTGGCCAAGCCCCAATTTCCTTCATGATGGCTGAAAACCTTGAGGTTGCGTTTGACAATAAGGATGCAATTCATAATAGAATAAAATTTATCATATCCTGCATTTGATGCCTGCTCAAGGCATGATAAAGTTAGATTTAAGAGAAATATAGACCTAGGGGTGATCAGGTTTAGGGTGAGTAGATTCTAGACCTAGACTATGTACCCAACCATGTTTGTACTGGATCCTATTTTTAGAACCACCATGTTTTTCCAATCTGTTTCTAAGGTCAACCCCATTTCCACTAGAACCTATTTTGCAACCTCTCGATATTCTATACAACTTTGAATTTTACATTAATACGGGAGAAAGTAACATAATTCTTCTCATATGTATTAAAATATTAAGCACATATAATCAATAAGTATATGAACTTTTTGACTAAATGAAATTAATGATCCACAAGGCTAATTATCATAAACAAACATCATAAGGCAAAGAAAAAATCCTATGCGATGGACAATGTCACCATGAGCCGGCGAGGAAGAGGAACGACAAAGGAGGAGCATCGTGCAAAAGGAAAAACATAGTTCTAAGATTAGAAATTAAGAGAAAGAAAGATAGGGTTTTGGACTTTTGGGCTTACAAAACTGGTTCCCAAACCAGTCAATTCAATCTGGTTCTCGGGTGGGTATTCACTTTGGACCAGTTCCCGAACTAATTTCAATGGGAAGCGACTCTTAGACCTATAATATGATGTGAATATATCTGACTTTATTATTATAATCACCAAACAGTTGATAAGATATAGCAAAATCCCATGAATTTCATATCATATTATATCCAGTCTTATGCTAGTAAAAAATTTGGATAATCAAACACAACCTAAAATGTTTAGTATTAAATTGACACAATTGCAAGATTTAGGATCAAATTGGCAAATTGTCAAAGTTTTAGGACTAAATTGACACAATTGCAAAGTTTAGGACTAAATCGGTCTCCACACAATAGGTTTAGGACTTTTTGAATAATTTGGCCCAAAGTTTGTAGAATCCTTATTTCATTGGATGATAAGGAAGCTTTGCCTTTGTTTGCTTGGTGCATCCACGTTCTTTCATCTCTATAACTAATTTATATAACATTTCTAATTATTAGGTGTTACATAACTATTTGTACACTAGTATGATCTCCCCTCACACATTAGTGATTTATGATTAAAATTGACAAAGACTACTTGCAAAATATTTTCAAAATAATGAGAAAAAACAATGAAAGGGTGTTAGATTAATAATTAAGTCCTCGTATCCATGAATTTCTAGTTCACAGAATTAAATGAACTTCTGCATCTTACTTAGATGTCAAATTGACCCATAAATGATTGGTAGCGACTCCAAACTAAATTGAATGACATTTTTAATTAGGGTTAATACCATGAAAAACCCCAAACTGGTACACCTGTGACAAATTTACCCAAAACTATTTTTTTACCACCAAAAACCCCAAACTGGTACACTTTTGACAAATTTACCCCAAACTGATATACTTGTGACAAATTTACCATCTGTTAGTTTTCGCTAAATTTTAATTAAGTCAAATGATACTTGACAGTTAATTGGTATACCGATTTAGGATTTTACACTCTGTTTGTCACAGTTTACAATTTTTGTGATTCTTTTGTGGTATTAATCCAATTTACTGCAGGGTATAATTGTCACAAATTTACCAGTTTGGGGTTTTTTGTGGTCGAATAAATTAGTTTTGGGTAAATTTTTCATAAATGTACTACTTTAGGGTTTTTTATGGTCAGTTAGGGTAAATTTATCACAGGTGTACCAGTTTGGAGTTTTTTATGGTTAAAAAAATAGTTTTGGGTAAATTTGTCACAGGTATACCAGTTTAGGGTTTTTCAGGGTATTAACCCTTTTAATTAAAGAGGGGGAGATGAAATATCATATCAAGACAATAAGTCATCAAGAGTCGTGGAGCCGTTTTGCACCAATAGTTCACGGAACATATCGTGGCTCCTTGGGGTTGTTAAACAGCATTCCACCCACTCAAAGACAACCTCTCTATCCGCCACCACCGCCTCCTCCTCCTCCGCCGGATCTCCGCCGCCGCATCCCTCACTCTCGACCCACCAAAATGGACGGCTCCATCGTCCTCTACCCTTCTCCTGGAAGAGGTCACCTCGCCTCCATGGTAGAGCTCGCGAAGCACATCCTTTGCCACCACCCTTCCTTCTCCATCACCGTCCTCCTCCTCTCCACCCCACCTCCGGACACCCATTTCATCGCCGCCATCTCCGCCTCCCACCCTTCAATCACCTTCCACCATCTGCCCGCCGTCTCCGTCCCCAATTCCGACCACCTCTCCTCTTCCTCTCCCGCCAACTTCATCTACTCCACCTTCGAAATCGTCAGCCTTCTAAACCCGACGCTCCACCAGACTCTCGGCTCTCTCTCCAGGTCCTCCGCCATCAAAGCGTTTGTCATCGACTTCTTTTGCAACGCTGCCTTCGGCGTCTCCGCCTCCCTCAACATCCCGACCTACTACTACTACACCTCTGGCGCGAGCGGGTTGGCTTTATTTCTCTACATTCCCGCTCTCCACAAGAAGTACCCCGAGGGCTTCAAAGATCTCAACGTGCCCATTCAGGTCCCTGGCTTCCCCCCAGTCTCACCCCGAGACATGCCCATGGTCATCAGCGACCGGAGCCTCAGGGTCTACAGCCATTTTTTGGACACGGCGATTCAGATGGCTAACTCAGCCGGCATCATCGTCAACACATTCGACTCATTCCAAGCCAGCGCCCTCAAGGCGCTGATGGACGGCCTCTGCGTGCCGGATGGAGCCACTCCTCCGACGTACTGTGTCGGGCCACTGGTGGCGTCCGGTGGAGGAATCGAAGGCGGTAGCGAGAGGCACGAGTGCTTGGGCTGGCTCGACTCACAGCCGTCCCGAAGTGTGCTGTTCCTGAGCTTCGGGAGCATGGGTGTTTTCTCGACGAGGCAGCTGAAGGAAATGGCATTAGGGTTGGAGAGGAGCGGAGTGCGGTTCTTGTGGGTGGTGCGGGTCCCGCCGCTACACGACGAGGCTCGGCGCACGTCAGTTGAGCTGGAGCCGAGCGCCGAGTCGTTCCTGCCCGAAGGGTTTGTGGATAGGACGAGAGGGAGGGGGATGATAGTGGAGTCGTGGGCCCCACAAGTGGAGGTGCTGAGCCACGGCTCGGTGGGCGGGTTCGTGACTCACTGTGGGTGGAACTCGATTCTAGAAGCGGTGTGCCACGTCGTGCCCATGCTGGCCTGGCCTCTCTACGCGGAGCAGAGGTTGAATAGGGTCTACTTGGTGGAGGAGATGAAGCTGGCTCTGTCGGTCACCGAGTCAGAGGAAGAGGATGGGCTTGTCTAGGCGGATGAGCTGGAGGAGCGAGTGAATGAGCTGATGCGATCCGAGAAAGGGAGAGCAATAAGGGATCGAGTCCTGGCAATGCGAGAAGCCGCGACCGCCGCGCTGAGCAAGGGCGGGTCGTCCCTATCGTCCCTAGCCAAGTTGATCGGGTCGATCAAAGCCGGGTTGAGCGAGGTGGATGTTCACGACCTGGTCACGAGCTCCGTGGGAGTTGGCGGTGATGTGGGCGGCGCCAGCACAGTTACGATCTCCAGTTGAAGTATCGTTTTCTTGTGGGTTTAGGATTTCTGAAAGAAAGAAATAATTCGAGGGCAAAGAAGCTTGGGCATGTGGGATGGTCTCCCGTTCGTGGATATACAGCAATCTCTAGAATTTAAATCGGATGGATCACTGATGGATTTTCGATCTTTAGTAAAGTCAATCTTTTGTTGTCTTCTGGAATTTTTTTCTCTGGTGTTAGCGAGTGTACCGTGCAATGTTTAAGTGCCATTCACTGGGAGTACATGCAACACATATATATATGCGGACAGCAAATCTTCGTTCCGTCGAAGTATCTCAATAATTATTTTCTTGTGGCTTGAGAATAAGAAGCAGTCAAATTTTTGAAACGTGAATACTGGACTACTCTCCGCTTGTATTTGGGAAATTGTCCAAATAATCCTACACCTATTGTACTTTTATCAATTCAATCCTAAACTTTTCGATTTTATCAATTTAATCATAAATCGTTTCATTTCTTGCCAATCAGTCCCTTCGGCTAATTTTTTCCTCCTTCAAACCTCGACAACGACACTATCATTTTGTCAATCGCATGACCTGACGCATTGAAATGCATGCTATATTTAAAATTCATCAATCTTGTCCGATAACATGCTTCTTCAAAGCAATCAAAAATTAAAAAAAAAAAAAAATCAATCAATCATAAAGTTCACTCACGAGACTATGTTAGTATCCAAACCTACCTGACTACTTTATTAATGCAATGAGATAATATAAGATATAGCCTAAGGCATTATAATCTCACTATCTTGCATTAAAATTATTTAATAGAATTAAATACCCACATAGAATCACCTTATACCTACCTTGATTAGGACTACGGCCTAAGACACACCAAGGGGCGCGATTGACGAAGCAATGTTGGTGATGAAATATTAGAATATTGAGATCTGTGAGATTTAATGGGACTATTGCCAACTGTTCTAAAAACTTAAGCTATGTATGGTTTATTATCTAAATATTCTAACACTACTCCTCAAACTTAATTTGATCTTTTTGTCTAATACTAAACATGGAGATTTTGATTGAGGAGGTAAATGGGCCCAGAGAGATTTGAACTTAGAACCTCCAACTTTAATATCATGTGAGATTTTGGTGAAACCACAACTAACATTTTTAAAAACTTAAACTGTTAGATAAATGCATGGTTTATTATTTAAATATTCTAACAAAATCAATTGTTGTTGGAGGTTATTTGGTGCTTATAATTGGTACCTGGCACAAGCTCTAACATTGATAAAGACTACTTTTTTGTTGATAATTCGAGGAAAGGATTTGGTTTTATTTGCTTTTGTTGAGGTATTATTGTGTGTGAACGTTAACCAAGTGCATGTTTATGGTGCTAATGGAATAATATTTCAATGGAGTGGTTTTAAAAAATCGAAACTTGTCAGTAATTCTGTTGTTGTCTGGACAAGGGATTTCTTCTTTCTTTATGACTTCCTTGTGTTTTTTGGCATTTCTCCATGACTGTTTCAAGGAAGGGGCAGTACGTCTGAGCTTCAATTGCCCTAGAGGATGCTCTCAATTGAACCTAGAGAGGAAGGAAACAGACCGCGAAATGTGTTGGTGGGTGTTTGGAATGGCCTAAATGGTGTAGCTTCAGAGCTCGGTCGTCCTGTGCATGGCTGCAGTTGTGGCCACGGAGCAGGGATTGAAGGATTAGACGTCAAACTCTCCAATCTCTCCTGCTGATCGCGTTGCCCTGCAGCCATGCACTTTCTTTTTTATGCTCAGGGTCATGGTCAATTCCATTGTAATTGCATGCATCCGCATCAGTCAGTCAATTCATGTTGACTTTATTGTCCTAGCCGACAAAAGACGAGGAGTACTTAATTCGTATTTTTCCTGAGGTTATCGCTTATGATTAGACGCACTAAATATGAATACTTTCTTGACTAATGACGAATTTTTCTTCCATAGTAGAGAAATGGTGCCAACCATTAGGATGGGAACATTAAAATTAAATGTTACATTAATCTACAAAATATATGCATGATTTATTCTTTAATCCTAATTATTGCTATTAAGCATTCACATTTGGAAGCAAAATAGCCCCAATCACATAACCAGCCAACCTCGATTGTTAATGAAGTTAAACCCAAAGGTGTAGAGAGATTTAATGCAGGCAATAATGATGATGATAGTTATTGTGGTTTTACAACGTTGATGAATGCCAGGTGTGGCCGACGAAGGATTCCTAGAAATGATCTCTTCAATAACTCAAGGTAATCTTCGGTTTCGTAGGGCTCACTCCTGAAGGATCAAAATCTAGATGCATATGTATTCTTTACCAACTCCTCGGTTGGTTTTTTGTCCCCGTGGAAGGAACGAAGATCTGCCGTCACCGGCTAAATCCAGCTTCCCTATATTCAAGAGCTTTCAACGAATCCTTGGATACTGCAAAAGTTTCAATGATTTGAAGTTTTGTGATTCCAAGGTAATCGATTCTCGACCATCGAATCCTCCGAATTTGTTGAAATTCCGAGACTTCAATCTGACTACTGTTGAGAGTAATGGATGTGGGGCTTCCACGGGAGTGCAAATATAGCAACGAGACATCACCATTTCTTTGGCCATGCAAATGGGTCGGCTCGAGATGATCCGGAAGATCGGGTCTAAAGTATTGACCAAGTTTAGTCATAACAGAAATTGTACAAATAAACATTTGGGTCCGAATTTATTAAGATACTTGTTTTAGAAATATCTGGAATTGGAGAATAGATGTGACAATTCTTTAATAGTTTTTCCCCTTTTCTTTTTCTTTTCTTTATTTACCATCACCAATTATAGGTGAGGGTATCGTGGCTCACTTGAAGTACTCACCGGCCACTAGGCAAGGGCTCACGGCTCCTCGCATTCCCTCACTAGATTTGGGCCAGGTGAGGAATGACGAGGACATCTTAGCCCTCGCTTGTGGTTTACCACCAAAGCAGCAAAATGATGGAGGAAAATAAGAAAAAAAAAAAAAAAAAGGAAAAAAATTAGAAAATCATTACAAAAAGTATAAATATTATCCACATCAATACTGATCATGCCACATAGGATGATTGACGTTCATGTTAACAATTTTCCCTATCAAAACTAGTCGGAAGGACTACATTGACATATCGTCAAAATATTTAAGATTGAACCGGTTCAATTGAAGATTTAGAACTAACTTGGCATCCAAACAAAATATCTACATCTCTTTTGATAATTTTCCCAACTTTATTGGGTACCTCAAGACAAGACCCCACTCCTCAAGCACATGATCGTCTTCAAACATGTTCGGTTGTTTCCCATCGCCTTCGTAAATTACAATATAATTTCTCCCGAAAGTAACATCATTCCCCAGTTCACACCGGACCGCGATCCTTATCTCTTGTTCTGAATAAAATAACCAATATAAAAATGGAATGGGCCGATGCTGCGTTGAATTCACGGAATCTCCCTAATAGATCCAACGGGAAAATTAGTGACAACCCATGCAGAAAGTAAAAGCTCGCATTAAAATACAGAGACATCTTTGTTTTCTTGCTTTTGGCTATTTCTCGGACGCCCCATTTAGGCATTTCCTACTGTTTTGGTGATTGCGATGAGAGTGTTGTTTGCTTTACAAATAATAAAGTCGTGAGAAAGAGCTGGTATTCTGTCGCCTATCTGTCAACTTCGTGGGGAAAGTTGAAGTAAGTTGGGAGGAAAGGTAGCTTTAGAAATACTTTCCCGAGCAAAAAAGAAGGCATGGAGTGAATCTTGTAGGACTCGACCAATAAGCAGCCACACTCTTCATATTAGGGTTCCGGTCTTGAAATTCGATTTGCCCATCGTAAATTTCCATTATTATACTAATGTGCAACTCAATTTTCCCAGCGGCATGAAACTTTTCAGAACAAGCAGTCTCGTTATCTAGATTTTAACACATGACAGATGTTAAGCCCATTTGGAAAATTTCAAGAGTTTTCCATCTGAATTAAAATAATCAAGTGCAATGGTTGGAGAGAATGTTAGGTAAATTCGGTGCAAGATGGATAGTTAGGTCTGACTATTGAGGTTTCGGCTTTACATATTGTCCATTCAGCTACGGTCTGGGCCACCACGCCGCCCGCCCCCCCCAACCCAAACAGTGACGCAGCTACATGATCCGAAGAAAACTAATAATTTCCATTCAATGCATATCAGCATGAAGCTAGATCTCTATCCGAGGCCACGGCGCGTGAAGGATATATTATGAAATAATTGCGGATTCACTCCGTCACTTTGATAACGAAATCCATCGTTTTATGTGGTATTTGTTAAATAAGTTTAGTCGGTTTGATGTTTGGACTACGCTCGTTCAGAGAGATATCTCTAAATTCATGACATACCTTATCACTTTGCATATTTCTTGAGCATCTTCGTCTTTTGGGTTAGTTTAATTCAATGCATGATCCACTTTCATAATTCTGGATAAGTTTCCCCACTTGTACGACATAATCCTAGTGTGTGATAATAAGAAATCGCAAGACGACACTTTTAAGTCCGATTTTATTTTATTAAAAAAAAATCTAGCCATCCATAGCTTTAGCGCCTCAAATTTGAGTTTACATAGCAATGATGTAACATATTTAATCTAAGATCCTAAGGATTCAATTTAGCTCTTGGGGTAGTTGAGTTCGCCATTGTTAGAGAGCTTGTATTGGGCTTGTTGATTTTTACAATCCCATAAAAGATGTAATCAAGGCAAACTAAAATAAGGTTTACAATGGATCATGTTTATTTTACTTTGATCTTATGTTTGCTCGACTATAAGATGAGACTAACATGATATTTCTACGGCTATATAATAGATAAGAAAATAATTGATCCAAAAAATTGATTATTTTTTTGGTCGAACAAAAAAATAATAATTGATTTAGAAGAGATGAAAATAGCGAAGTACAACCACCCGCCTGGGTGGCGCTACTGGCGGCGAGCTTCTCCCCCTAACACAAGGGGAGGAGTTCGATTCACGGGCGTCGTAAGGGTAACTTACCCGGGGCACGAGGGGTGGTGGTGACTCACGTGCCTCTCCAGGGTTTATTCCGCCGTGCTGTCGACGTACGGGGCTTCCCTTGGTTCGCGCTCTCAACCCTCATCCGAGAGGGGAGGGGTTCGAAACTTCGCGCCCCCATTGCGCGACTTAAGTGGGGTGCCGTGAGAGATGGGTCCCCGCGCTACCAACCCAACTCACCTACCCACAGGCACTCTTTTCAACCTAGTGGACCTGATGGCCATTTTCTGTGGTCCACATCACCACTTGCCCGTTGTCCATCAACGACCCCTAAAGCAGCAGACCTCGATCCTATGATGAGAGATCCTCGGGTGGATAGGTCGGTTCGTATGAGATAATTATAGCCCTCGGAGTAATTGGTGGACATGCGACCCAAAACTACAATAATACATACATAAATATATATATATATATATATATATATATATATATATATATATCGACAGTTTTGATTTAATAGTGTTACTATAAAGTGCTGTAATTATTATTATTATTATATATTTTGAAAC
Source organism: Eucalyptus virginea (assembly GCA_014182375.1). Classification (NCBI taxonomy): domain Eukaryota; kingdom Viridiplantae; phylum Streptophyta; class Magnoliopsida; order Myrtales; family Myrtaceae; genus Eucalyptus; species Eucalyptus virginea. The sequence continues at coordinate 37,456,656 of CM024514.1, forward strand.
TGTAGTACATTAGAGTCGAATGAGACGATTTCCGTTGAGGCTAAGTTTTTCTCCACAAGGGTACAGTTTTGGCCTGCAAAACGACCACCCGAAAGTGGAGATACAAGTACAATTCAAGAAAAGATTCAAACATTGCTCGTCCGTCCTGTGGACATTTATTAATTTAGAAGAGACAGATCAAGCACGTGCGACTGTGTTCTTGTACGTCAGTTTCGCCCCCATTGAATACTGCAAAAGACCAAAAAGACGATAATAGAAAAGATTCATCGACGGACGAACGACCCAAACGACGAAGACGACCCACAAAGTCCGGCGCGTTTCACTCGCGCTTCCACGAATCGACGAGTCCGGCCAGCGCCGACCGAGACGACCCGCCGGGGCTTAGCGCGGCCTTTGCTTCTTCCTTCATGACCAGCACTCGCTCTCTCACCATCTTGCCCTCCTCACTCTCCATCAACTCTCTGACTCGCTTCTCCACCTCCTCCGAACTCACCCACCCGTCCTCTGACTCGTCCACCGGCAGCGCGATTTTCGTCTCCTGCACCAGCTGCACCCTGTTGTGCCCCTGCTCCGCGTAAAGCGGCCACGCCAGCATCGGCACGCCAGCGCACACCGCCTCGAGCACCGAGTTCCACCCGCAGTGAGTCACGAACCCGCCCACCGACGGGTGGCTCAGCACCGCCACCTGCGGGGCCCATTTCTCGACCACGAGCCCCCTCTCTTTGGTACGTTCCAGAAAGCCCTCCGGAAGCAGCGACCCCAAGTCCAGGTCGGGCACCTCTGACGTGGCGGCCTTTTGGTTCTTGCCCTTTGTTGGACTCCGGACCACCCACAAGAACCGCTGACCACTCCTCTCCAGCCCCGTCGCTATTTCCTTCAGCTGTTCCACCGAGAACACGCCCAAGCTCCCGAAACACAGGAACACGACGCTCCCTCTCGGCTGCGAGTCCAGCCACGTCAGAGACTCTGGTGATCTGCCGTCGTCGCCTCCCCTGCTAGAGATCAGCGGCCCGATGCAGTAAAGCGGCGGAGTGGGCACGCCGGGCACACACTCGCCGTCCCTGATGGCTCCTATGGTTCTTGGCTCGAGCTTCTCGAAGGTGTTGACTAAGATTCCGGCCGAGGTCTGCATCTTCAGGGACGAATCCAAGAAGTCCTTGTAGCAATCGTCATAGCGATCCTGCAACGGCTTCGCAACATCGGAGGGCCGTATCGGCGGTGTACCGGGGACATCTATGGGGGCGTCAAAGTCTTTAACGCTTATGGCGAACTTGTCGTGAAGAGTTGGTAGGTGAAGGAAGAAATTGAGGAAACAGGCGCCCGAAGTGAAGAAAAAGTAGCAGGGGATGTTGAACTCGCGCGCGACGGTGACGGCGGCGGCGCAGAAGAAGTCGATGACGAGGCCGTGAACGACGTGGTCTGTGGAGATAGAGGTGAGGGTGCGGTGGACGTTGGGGTTGTTGAGGCGGAGGAGCTCGAAGCCGAGGGTCTCGTGGTGGGGGGAGGTGGTGGAGAAGTCCGGGGGAGGGTGGTCGCAGGGGAGAAGTGGAAGGCGATGGAAGGGACGGCGGCAGAGACGGAGGCGATGTAGGCGGTGGTGGGACCGGCGTCATAAGCTTGGTTGGTGATGAGGATGTGGATGGAGAGGGAAGGGCGGTGGGTGAGGAGGAGCTTGCCGAGCTCCACCATGGAGATTAGGTGGCCGATGGCCGGCGATGGATACAGCACGATCGCTTCCTTCATTGCTTGGGCTTGTTGATGTTCTTTTTACACGACGTTGAAGCTCTCTGAGGCCGACGGTTGTGGGGAGACTGGTCTGTTCTATACTCCTGACATCGAGGGGGAATCATACAGTATGGTCCATCGAGGGGGAATCATACGGTATGGTTCCTCATAATTCTAAATTTCCAATACTGTCAGATGCATGACGAAATGGCTGACGCAATTTATTTTTGTGAGGTCAAAGTATGGTATGGGCCCAATATTGTTTGGATCTAGAACGTGGAAAATGGCGGCCCGAGGAAATATGACTGTTGAAAGCCAGCCAGTTTGATATATGTATCAGGTTCAATGAATATTTTGGTCTATAGATCACGTGGACTAGGCTCATTCCAAACACTGGTGACGTGGTCCTATAGTAAGACCCATATATATTTAATTGTTAAAATGATATAGAGAAATGATAGCGACAGTATTTAATAGTCTATTCTGAACCATAAAAACAATTAATGAGACATAATTATAAATTATTATGAGGTACACCTTTTTAAGAATTTATAGTTCGAAATATGTTGTTACTCTAACAATAACCCAAAAACTATTATGCTAATAAAACCCGATAATATATGATCCTCGTGATTTATAGACTATATATGGAATAGCTTCTCGTTAGTTTAGGCTAGCATTTCATTCGAATCCTTCGTAAATTTGGTCATTTCGTCATCATATTTTGAGTGCTATGTTAACGATATTAAGATCTTTTATCTTTTCTTATTTTAAATGATTTGATAAAATTGTAATGATTGTTTAAACTAGTGAGACTCCTCATGATTTTAGAAAGGACATTTTAAAAGCATCGATTGTATTGTGTCAACCAATCTCCATTCTTTAGATGGATGGTGGGGTTGATTCTTGATCGAGTGAGGGTGGCAAAGAATAGCTGAGCTCATACAACTTCTTTTTGAAAAAAAGAAATAAAAAGAATCGATGTTTTTGCAATTCCAACACGACAATGCGGTAGATCTCTAATCGTGACCATATTTGTAAAAGCTTGCCCGAGGGACACAACTTCACCGACCGGGCGAAAGTAGCATTAGGACATCATTAGAGGAAAGACGAGCAATGCATAATCTTTCTTCCCTTGGGGCACTCAGCTTCCCATGGAGAGCGGGAGAGTTGTAAATTGTTGGAAGTGGAATTGCCGCTTCTAACTTAGAACCTGGCTACCGAGAAAATACTACGTAATCGGCTTATTTGACAGTTCAATTCATACTGGGCCAAGCGTGGAAAATCGAGTCTTTTCTTTTGATTTATCGATTATACGACCATGTAAATTATGTGCATGTAGATTATGTAAACATTTCACCTACTCTCGCCCAAAGGCTGAAATTTCAAATAGTGATTTTAGACATTTGAAAATGCACCGAGTCAATTTAAGAGGTAAAGAACATGCAAAAGTGCATCCAAACACCATGTGCTTCTTTTCCTTTTCCTTTGTTCCCCTTTCTATTTTGGTTAAACTAGTTGTGCTCCAATTTGAGTATTCCTTTCGATTTCATAGTGTTCGATGCGCGGTCTTTGAATCAAATTGCATCTCTTTAGAATCATATATATTAACCAACGCACGCAGTAGGTAGAAAAAGAAAATGATAGAGGATTGTTCATGAAGAGTGTGGTAAAAAAAATCAATCATAGTGCTGCCAGATAGAAGTTTATATATACGTCAATAATGATGATTATGCGATGGAATTTGTAATTTGTGATGCAATTCCTCTATATATATATATCAGTAATGGCACCTCATTTCTAAGGATGCTTTCGAATTACTTTTTCACCATTCTAGTAGTCAATTGGGGAAAATTGTCAAAAAGTCCTAAATTTATACACTTTTGTTAATTCGGCTATAAACCTTTCAATTTTGCCAATTTAATTCTAAACATTTTTACATCTTCCTAATTGAGTACATCCAGCTAATTTTGACTAAAAATTACTAACATGACCAGTCGGCGCTAATGTGGCGATTCTTAATAATATTTTTAATTTTTAATTTTTTCCTTTTTTTTTTTTTTTTTTTTTTTTTTTCTCCTTCTTCTTTTTTGGGGGGTTTGGCATTAGGGTGGGCAAGGTTATTAGCCAACCCTAGCCAAAGTCGAGGGCCGACGACCCTTGCCAGCCATAGGCATGGGCTGGCTAACCCTTGTTGGCATTGGGCGAGGGCCGTCGTCGCCCTCACTAGATTAGGCAAGGATAGCAACCTTACTTGAGGCCCTCACCTAGGGCTGGCGAGGGTCCGGTAGACAAAGTCAAAATGCTTGATCCTTTTCCCCATGGTCAGTCCTAAAAAAAAGAAAAAAATAGAGAGGGAAAAGTAAAAAATTTAAATTTAAATTTAAATTTAAAAATATATATATTAAAAGCACCACATTAGCGTCAGCTAGCTACATTGGCAATTTTCGGTCAAAATTGGTTACATGGACTCAATTGGTAAGAAATAAAAATATTTAAAACTGAATTAGTAAAAGTGCAATAACTTTTTGGACAATTTTATGTAGTCAGTCACCATGGACCAAAATCGTTTCTAGTTAGGAGGCCGATTTCGTCATTTTAGATTCTGTAAAATTTCATTATCATGCAAACAATTGTGTTTACTAAAAATAGCTATTCTTATTTAAGCTTTGAGGTTAAATTTCCTCATTTAAGATTCTGCCAAATTTCACAATCAAGAAGAACCTTTTTCTCATCCAAAGCAATCATGGATTTTTCAGTCACCTCGCTCGAAAAAAATTCTTGGCTTGCCCACTGGAGCGATGGATGTACATGTAAGCGATTTTAAGACTTGCATGCACACACGGTTCGACAACAGCAATGTTAATGCTGGAATTATTTATTATTTTGGACAAGTCCTACTGCTTGCGCGACAAAAGCCTGGTGTATCTGTATAAGAGATCGCACGGGGAAGCTTTAAGTCCGATCCTATTTTATTTAAAGATAAGCTCTATTCATCCAAAATTTTAACGCCTTGAACTCGAGTTTACATAGCAATGTGATCTAGGATGCCAAGGATTCAATTAAGCTCGTGGGTTAGTTGATTTCACTATTGCTAGAAAGCTTGAATTCTCCTTGTTGATTCTACAACCCATAAAGACTGAATAGAGCTCTTGACTAGCACAACTTAAATAAAATGTATGATGTGTAATGTTCCCCACTTAAATGTTCCGTCCTGTCTCAAAAATTAATAGACCCAAAAGGAGTACAATCGAGCCAAATTACTAAGAAACTAATAATTCATGGTGAATGTACTGTATATCAAAAACTATATATCATATATAAATATATAATTATAAATATATATTCTGATTTGATATTGACTTTTCAGGAAAAGAATAGCCAATTACCCCATCCAGAGCTCCGAACTCACCTCGGACTGCCATTTCTAAAGGCACAGTGGACTTGCTGGCCTAAAAACAGCATTTCCGTATGTGTTTCCCTCAAGGTCCCCACTTGACGTGGCTTGAAACGACGTGTCGTTTTCTTCCAAATAGACTCTTGGGAGAAGCCGCCACTGCCACGTCTTGTTTTTTGATTAGGACAGTTGTTTTTATATGAAAAAAAAAAAAACCAAAAATGGAGATGGATAATCCAAAAGAGAGAATACTTTTGCAAGTTCAATTCAAGAGAAACTTTTCCGAAGAAAAAAATACAGGAGATATTTTATTTCATTCAGAAAATAAGGATCTTGTTTCCAAGGGGAGAATCAAAGCACATGCCCCAGGGCCTGAGAAAATATTGGGTGGTCCGGGACCGCCACGTCAGCGTAGTCCCGGACCACTCACACGGCGCCACGTGTATGGGGAAGCCCACAAAGGACAAAACCGGGGCCCACTTCTCTGACGCTCTCTCTCCTCTTTCTCTCTTTTGTCCCCTCCCCTCATATGTGGCGCCCTATGAGTGGTCCGGGACCACGCTGACGTGGCGGTCCCGGACCACCCAATATCTTCTCCCCAGGGCCTAGGCCACCGGAAAAAATTCGACTATGCTCCTCCTGTTTACGTTTCCAAAGAAACAAAAACATAAAAAGCACATGCCACATGTCCGTAACGTAAACGACGAAACGTACGTTAATTGGCCTCCCTCGAATAATGCAAACCCAAAAGACAACAAAAAAAGTTCAACAAACGGATGGCTGACCGAGACGACCTGCAAAATCCAGAGCATTTCACTCGCGCTTCCACGACTCAGTGAGTCCGGTCAACGCAGACCGAGACGACCCGCCACGGCTCATAGCAGCCCTAGCTTCTTCCTTCATGGCAAGCACTCGCTCGTTTACCATCTTTCCCTCTTCACTCTCCATTAACTCTCTGACTCGCTTCTCGACCTCCTCGGAACTCACCCACCCGTCCGTTGACTCGTCCATCGGAAGGGCGATCCTCATTTCCTGTACCAGCAGCACCCTGTTGTGCCGCTGCTCCGCGTAGAGCGGCCACGCCACCATCGGCACGCCAGCGCACACCGCCTCAAGCACCGAGTTCCACCCGCAGTGAGTCACGAACCCGCCCACCGAGGGGTGGCTCAGCACCTCCACCTGCGGGGCCCATTTCTTGACCACGAGCCCTCTCTCTTTGGTACGTTCAAGAAAGCCCTCCGGAAGCAGGGACCCCAAGTCCTCGTCGGGCACCGCCGACGTGGCGGCCTTTTGGTTCTTGTCCTGTGTCGGGCTACGGACCACCCACAAGAACCGCTGACCGCTCCTCTCCAGCCCCATTGCTATTTCCTTCAGCTGTTCCACCGAGAACACGCCCAAGCTCCCGAAACACAGGAACACGACGCTCCCTCTCGGCTGCGAGTCCAGCCACGTCAGAGACTCTGGCGATCTGCCGTCGTCGCCTCCCCTCCTAGAGATCAGCGGCCCGATGCAGTAAAGCTGCGGAGTGGGCCCGCCGGCCACACACTCGCCGTCCGTGATGGCTCGTACCGCTCTCGGCTCGAGCTTCTCGAAGGTGTTGACTATGATACCGGCCGAAGTCTGCATCTTCAGGGACGCATCCAAGAAGCCCTCGTAGGCCTCATCATGGCGATCCTCCAACGGCTTCGCAACATCGGTGGGTGGTATCGGCGGTGTGCCTGGGACATCTATTGGGGTGTCAAAGTCTTTTAAGCTTTTGGCAAACTTGTCGTGAAGAGTTGGAAGGTAAAGAAAGAAGTTGAGGTAGCCAGCGCCGGAAGTGAAGAAGTAGTAGTAGGGAATGTTGAGCTCGCGCGCAACGGCGACGGCAGCAAAGCAGAAGCAGTCGATGATGAGGCCGTAGACGACATGGTTTTCGGAGATGGAGGTGAGGGCGTGGCGGACGTTGGGGTTGTTGAGGCGGAGGAGCTCGAGGGCTAGGGTCTCGTGGTGGGGGGAGGTCGTGGAGAAGTCCGGCGGGAGGGTGGTGGCAGGGAAGAAGTGGAAGGCGATGGAAGGGACGGCGGCGGAGACGGAGGCGATGTAGGCGGTGGTGGGGCCGGCGTCATAAGCTTGGTTGGTGATGAGGATGTGGATGGAGAGGGAAGGGCGGTGGGTGAGGAGGAGCTTGCCGAGCTCCACCATGGAGATGAGGTGGCCGATGGCCGGTGAAGGATACAGCACGATTGCTTCCTTCATTGCTTGGGCTTTGTTGGTGTTGCTGGAACGACGTTTCAGCTTTCTGGGACAATGGGTTTTGGTGAGATTGGTTTGTTTCTTTTTGTTCTGGTTTGCAAGTAATCTTCTCGAGATCGAGGTCTTATCAACTTTGCTGAGATTGCTCTGTTAATGGCCGACACAATCATGATAAATTGTGAATTGATTAATGTGAGGTGATAGTATTGCTCATTCGTACTTTAAACACGGAGAAATTTTGATATAACTGCAATTTATTTGCAGAATTGGATGCGGAATTATAGGTTGGTTTAAATAAATATTTTATAGTCTACAAAGATAATGTAGACTGAACTCATTCCAATCATTGATAATGCAGGTCCATGGGAGAGACCCATATATAATCAATTGTTAAGATGATATTGATCCACGTCATGATCTATAGACTATATGTACAATAGCTTCTCATTGGTTTGGGCTGGCATTTCACTAGATCCTTCATTCATTCTATCATTTCTTTTTTTTTGGTCAGAATTCTATCATTTTGTTGTAACTGTTTTTTAAAGGGAAATTAAAGGAGAACAGTCGTGTACACCACATATTTTACCAGGGAATACCTGATTCTTTGGAAAAATCATGAATCCCACTTGGTGGGTTTTATAGCCCATCGACTGAGATTTCTTCTAAGAGAAAAAAATCAGCCAAAATAAAAATAACGGAATAAAAATGAAACTTATTAACATTATCAGTGTTAGATTATTATTTTTTTATATTAAGTGCAAAAAAGAATGATTGAAACATTTTCATTTCAAAATAAAATAAATGTAGAATTACTAACAGCATGGATGCAAAACATTTTTCACACTTGTGGTTTTTTCAATCAAAAACTTGTCTATTTTAATGAGAAAATAGAAAAAAAAATTAGTAGTCCAAATTGAACTAACTAAGGCTAGTGAATCAAGTTCCTTTGCTCCCAAACCAAAAGTTAGCATTCCAAATTGATGATTTTTAGCGAATTTATCAATTTGTATTTTTAGCAAATTTATCAATTTGTAGATGGAAAATTCAATAGTAGGTTATTTTATCCTTTAAGTAATTCATGAATTTTTGGATCTTTTAAAAGTGAGAATATTTTTTTCCAATGCATAATCCGTGCTTCTTCTTTTTTTCTTTTTTTTTTTTTTTTTTTTTTTCTTTTGGGATTTGGTTTGAAGCATGATAAGGGAAAATATTTTTAATGCCATTAAACAGAACTATAATATGACAAAAAAAAAAAGAACAATAAAAAAATTTCCAAATTCAATTATCCAAAATCTTGTCATTCCATGATAGAATAATGATACCACAATTTGCTTTTCTATATTACTGTAGTTATGTTCTTCAAAAACTTTCTCTAATTTCCTTAACTCTAATTGCCAAATCCTCACAGATGAGAATTTGTGGTCATTATGGCACCGTTATTTATAGTAACAACGGTATGGTTATATTTGCAGGGTCCATTCGTAAATTAGTGGGACTTCTACGCAATTTTGGAGAGGACTTATTAAAAAGCATTGATTGTGTTCTATCAACCAGTTTCCTTTCTTTGGACCGCCGATGGGTTTGATTCTTTGTCCCAAAGGGAATGGTTTGACAAAGAGCAGGTGAGCCTGTACCACTTCCTTAAGTAAAACAGAACTGGCATTTCTTGACTTTTAGTACAATAATGACGTAGATCTGGTCACAAGCACAATAATAAGGGCTTGTTTGAGCAACACAGCTAACCCGGCTAGGCGAATGTAGCATTCGGGCATTGTTAGAGGAAGGATCCGGAGCAATCCCTAATCCTTGACAATGAGGAATGAAGGCACGATTAGCATATTCGCCATTTTGAATGCCTCCTTCTCGATTAGCTAAAATTACAATTTGAGCATTGCATCTTATTTGAAAACACCATCGAGAAAACACCGTGTAATTGACTTATTTGAAAACTCAATTCTACGTTATCAAATCTTTCAATAAATGAAGTTATATATAAAGTACATGTGCATATGGCAATTCTCTATTTTTACATGTCATTAGGTGTAAATTATCAATAATGTTCGGAATATATGACGATTTATAGTCTAGAGATGCCAAACGTGCAAATTCGGCACTGTCTATTCTTTCGATCAATTGATTGTACGGACATGCAAATTAGGTGCATGGGCATTACGTTAACATTGCACCTCCTCGAGCCGAAGCCTGAGAAATTTCCAATGGTGATTATAAGACATACGAAAATCCGTGGAGTCGATTTAGGTGAGAGAGAAAACACAAAGGATTATCGGAACATTGCGTGCTTCTTTTCCTTTTCCTTTTCCTTTTCTTTTGTTCCCTTTCTTTTTGGTGCAACTAATTTTGCTTCAATATGAGTATTCCCTTAGATTTCATTGTGCTCGAGTTAGGTAGAAAAAGAAAACGACAGGAACCTAATCAGAGAAAACGCAATAAAAAAATTAATCATAGTATTTTTAAGTAAGAAGTATGGGATCATGCTTTCTAAAAAAAAAATGAACATTGCCAAGACAGAGATTGAATTTCTTAGTATGCATCTTAACAAAGGTACATATTATCCAAGGCCACATATTACTGAGGAATTGCTGATCCAGATTGGATAAGTCCAGCACCAAATCTAGGAACCGACTTGCACAATATTGGTCTATAATTTTTGGGACCGAGGACCAACCGTTTTGAGCTTGGGACTGAGTACCAGACTGACCCTATGAGTCTAGTACTAATTGATTATTTTTTTATTTCACTTTTTGCATTCGTTAAAAGGACAAGTGTACTATTGCAAATTATATATGCATCAATAATGCGACATTGAGTAACCAAATTATGGACACAATCACATATCAAATATAAATATAAGAAAAGATAACAACAGAAATTTCATACTTGCTAAAAGAAACAAACCATAAAAATGAACACACGAGGTGAGTGAGAAGAGGCTAGAGGCAAGTGGATAGAGGTGACCAAATCAAGGCGAGTAGGCGAGCAAGGCCGAGGTGAGCAAAGAGGGTTTTCATTTTTTTATTTTGGTTGAATTAGGGCTCGGTTTCTTTTCACTTTCTAATTTATGTGACAAACTGAACTATGAAGAGGACAAAGCAAGAGGTGTTAGAATTTAGAATAGACAAAATTTTATAATATATAATATATCTAATACATAGTATACTTGATATATATCTATTATATTATAAAATATATATAGGGTTGGTCGAAGTTGGACTAACTCTAAACCTTAAAGACAGAGAATTAACCCGCACAGTGCAGGGTTCGGGGATTCTAGGACTAAGGACCGACCTAGTCTCTATGGGAACCGGACTAGGACTAGCTAGGTTAGGCTGGTTCGATTGACTCTGGACCGATGCTTAGCCCTAATTTTAAGTTACAGGTTTATTAATACGTTAATGATGAATATAATATGATCGAAGGTGTAACTTGTAACGCAATCAATACGTATATTTATCTAATCTGTAAAGACACTCTTGAATTGGTTTTTGACCATTTCAATAGTGAATTCCTATATAAGTTTAGAAAATAAATATTATCATTTAAGATTTTGTCAAATGTCATAATCACGAAAGTAACTTTTAATATTGAAAATAGCTATGCATGTTTTTATTGCCAATTTCATTATCATGAAAGTAACTTTCATAATTGAAAATAGCTGTGCACATCTATTGGGCTATGGATGTAGTTGATGGAGATTAAAGACTCCCGCTTGCACACACGTGTTCGACAATAGCGTTAATGCCGGAATCTGCCTGCAACACCGTCCTCCTCCCCCGCGTGCCTGTGCACGGAGAGATTACGTAGGCAATTTCGTCCGATGTAGACCCTTCGAATACGACAACCTGTATATTTAACAGTTCGTTGGTTGTCCATGTCTATTGCCGAAAAGAAAATAACCAGAACATGTCCTGAGGTGCTGCCGACGAATGGGTAACTGGGTTGTTCTACAGTAAGAGCGCTTCATAGCCGAATGAAATGATTCCTCAAAAGCTGGCATAACTTAGAGAGCACTGCAACCTTGTACCAAGATTTTGTACCATTGCGGTCTTCTAATCCGCCCGAAAATTAAGATAGGTAATACATAGGGAGAGAACGATTTGGAGTGTACAGTCCAAGAGAGATTTTATTTCACCCATAAAACAAAGGACTTTATTTGCACGGGGAGAATCAAAGCGCAGCATACAAGACAAAACTTGACCATGCGCACGTTCAGCTTACGTTTACTGATAAAACCGATGCATAGAAAGAACACGCCACTTCGTCTGTGACGTCCGTCCTTTCGCCTCCCTCGAATGTTGCCTACCTAAAAGACGACGAGAAAATATCATCAGCGGACGGCCGAACGAGTCAATGAGTCCGGCGGGTTTCACCCGCGCTTCCACGACTCGACGAGTCTGGCCAACGCCAACCGAGACGAACCGCCGGGGCTCAGAGCAGCCTTAGCTTCTTCCTTCATGGCGAGCGTTCGTTCTCTCACCATCTTGCCCTCCTCACTGTCCATCAATTCTCTGACTCGCTTCTCCACCTCCTCCGACCTCACCGACCCGTCCTCTGACTCGTCCACCGGTAGGGCGATCCTCATCTCCTGCACCAGCAGCACCCTGTTGTGCCGCTGCTCCGCATAGAGCGGCCACGCCAGCATCGGTATGCCTGCACACACTGCCTCAAGGACTGAGTTCCACCCGCAGTGAGTCACGAACCCGCCCACCGACGGGTGGCTCAACACGGCCACCTGCGGGGCCCATTTCTTGATCACGAGTCCCCTCTCTTGGGTACGTTCCAAGAAGCCCTCCGGAAGCAGCGAGTCCAAGTCTGGGGCGGGCATCGCAAACATGGAGGCCTTTTGGTTCTTGTCCTCTGATGGGTTACGGACCACCCACAAGAACCGTTGACCGCTCCTCTCTAGCCCCGTCGCTATTTCCTGCAGCTGTTCCACCGAGAAGACGCCCAAGCTCCCGAAACACAAGAACACGACGCTCCCTCTTGGCTGCGAGTCCAGCCATGTCAGACAATCTGGAGATCCACCATCGTCGCCTCCTCTGCTCGAGATCAGTGGTCCGATGCAGTAAAGCGGCGGAGTGGGTCCACCGGGCACACATTGGCCGTCCATGATGGCTCGTATCGCTCTCTGCTCGAGCTTCTCGAAGGTGTTGACTATGATCCCGGCTGAAGTCTGCATCTTCAAGGACGATTCCAAGAAGCCCTTGTAGGCCTCATCGTAGCGATCCTGCATCGGATCCGCAACATCGGAGGGCGGTATTGGCGGTGTGCCGGGGACATCTATGGGGGTGGCAAAGTCTTTTAAGCTTTTGGCAAACTTGTCATGAAGAGTTGGGATGTATAGGAAGAAGTTGAGGAAACCGGCCCCCGAAGTGAAGAAGTAGTAGCAGGGGATGTTGAGCTCACGCGCGACGGCAACAGCAGCGACGCAGAAGAAGTCGATGATGAGGCCGTGAACGACATGGTTCTCGGAGATAGAGGTGAGGGCGCGATGGACGTTGGGGTTGTTGAGGCGGAGGAGCTCGAGGGCGAGGGTCTCACGGTGGGGGGAGGTGGTGGAGAAGTCCGGGGGGAGTGTTGTTGCGGGAAAGTAGTGGAAGGCAATGGAGGGGACAGTGTCGGAGATGGAAGCGATGTAGGTGGTGGTGGAGCCGGCGTCGTAAGCTTGGTTGCTGATGAGGATGTGGATGGAGAGGGAAGGGCGGTGGGTGAGGAGGAGCTTCCCGAGCTCCACCATGGAGATGAGGTGGCCGATGGCCGGTGACGGATACAGCACGATTGCTTCCTTCATTGCTTGGGATTGTTGGAATTGCCGGAACGACGATGAAGCTCTCTGACAACGAGGGTTTCGGTGAGATTGGTTTGTTTCTTTTTGTCTGGTTCACAATTTATCTTCTCGAGATGACGTTGATGCATGGGGGAGTGACACAATCAGTTGCAAATTTGTTTATGTGAGGTCAAAGTAGTGGCCCAATACAATTGGGTCAATAGTGCTTGAAACATGGAGAAATTTTGATAAGTGCAATGTCTATAATTTGTTTATGTGAGGTCAAAGTAGTGGCCCAATACTATTGGGCCTATAGTGCTTGAAACACGGAGAAATTTTGATAAGTGCAATGTCGATAGAAAATTGAATCTGTAACATTGAAAATGATGGGTCGACCAAATCCGAGCGTTTACATTTAGTTTTGTATAGATCCACTTTCGAATGAATACTCAGCTTATATTCGTGGGACACTTGCTCTAAAATGTGGTGTCCCATTCAAATGAATACTATAGGCTGGTTTAGAAAAAAAAATTTATAGCCTATATAGATCATATAGACTAAAGTCATTTTTTTATCGATGATGTAGGCGTTATGGGGAGCCCCATTAATAATGAATTGTTAAGACAATATCGATCCCCATCATGATGATCTATAAACTCATTGTAAAAGCATTGATCGTGCTCGATCAACCGCTCTCCTTCTTTTGTCAGCCAATAGGTCGACTCTTAGTTCCCAAGGAAGTGGGTTGACAAAGAGCAGCCTAACCAGTATGACGTCAATAAGAATAATAGAATCGGCCTTTCTTAACTTCTCGCACAAAAATGTTGTCGATCTATTTTTAAATGTGATTTGATCTCGGTTATCAATAATGTTCAGAATTATTTTTAAAAAAAATTCTAGAGATACCAAACGTCCAGATTTATATGGCTGGCAGTTGATCGACGCCGATTTGGATGCCAAACGTTTCACATAACGTCATCAACGTTGACATAAATAATTTTTAATAATTTCTAATAATATTTTAATATATTTTTCTTTTTTTCTTTCATTGTTTATTCACTTTCTTCTTCCTCTAGCAGGTTGCCGACTTGTACCAAAAGTCGACAACCAACCGGAGGAAGAAGAGAGTGAAGAATTAAGAAAAGAAAAAGAAAAAGAAAAAGAAAAAGAAATACAAATGCAAATACAAATATCAAAATAAATATTAAAATATTAAAAAATTATCCACGCCAGCGCATATGTCAAGTAAAAAAAGAAATAACATAAAATTATCTATAGAAAATACTATAAAAAAACCAATCCCAATATTTTAAGATACAAGTTTATTAATACATTAATGATAATTACAACAGGATTGAACGTATAATTTGTAACGTAATTTGTATGTACATATTAATCTAATCTCTAAGGACGCCCATTACTTGAAATGGTCAATCACTATCAACCAAAATCATATTGAAGTTTAGAAGCTAAACATTTTCATTTAAGATTTTCCCAATATTATTGAAAATGGCGATTCTCGTTCACCAGTCGTTGTGATGCATTAGCATACAATGGACTAGTTTGGTAATATCACCTGCTGGTTAGGTAGTGCACGCGCGTCTCGGTAAAGCTGAAACAATAGCATGCAACGAATACTCTGGGGCCTCCTTTTTTTTTTCGCCATTATCAAAAGCAAAAAAAATAAATTATTTCTTTCCCATCAATCGAAATGTTATTAAAATGTCGAAATACTATGAAAAAAAAATTGCGCTAATTTACGTGCCAGTAGTTATATACCATGACAATTTCCGATTTTATGAATTAAAAATTCAAATTATATGAAATGCAAGATGTCAATTAAGAAAAAGAAAAGCAAAAAATTGAACTTGACCCCCCTATATCTTTACAAAAGAAATAATTGCAGAAAATAACTTCAAGTTTACACTTATGTATCAAAAACCCTCATCACTTTTAAGAATCTTTAGATTGCGTCTCTTCCGAATCAAAAACCCTCAACTTTGACCAGGACAATATTTGAGGCAATGACCACTACCAGTCTCAAGTCGAAGGTCGGCACGTTCGGGACAGCAAGGGGTAGCTTGAGGAGGCTATGAATATCGATTCTTCAAACATAAATGATTGCGAAGAATGAATGCCAACTCTTCAAACCTTTGATTACTGCAATTTCGAATGAAACACTGGAAAAATAATATGAGGTATTGAAATTTTGATTGTAACATTGTTTGGCAAGGCAATCCGATCAAGCTCTCAAACGACTATTCATATAAGAAAGATGCGTTTCAATATCCAATAAAAATGTATTACGCCAATGTGTACGTGAGTTTTCTTATACTTAAACCTTGCCGTTGCGTAAATATTAGAAGTATATTTGGATTTACTTTCAAATTCTTTTGTCCAAATTTGAGGTGCACAAATGTTGATTTTTTTACTCAATTTTTTTTATATGTGCTTGTGGGTGAATAACCATGTACATTTGCAAATATGATTTTTGTTATCTTCGTAATGTGGATGATAATTTCATTTTACTGGAAAGAATTTAAAATTTGGGGAAGTTAATGGAACATCAAATGCACGCTAGTATTTTTAAAAGTACAGATTAGTTTGTGAGACAAAAAAAATTTCTTTTCTAAAAAAGATAAATTTTCGTCATTGTATTTTAACGTGCTTTTTAAAATTGAAATCCATATATTAAATCCAGCTAAGGTGTCATTGCAAAATTTGTGATGAGACATGGAAAAAGTTTTTCCAATATAAACATCCAAATGGCTATTTAGTTGGCTAAGTTTTATCCACGTCATATTCCAATGTTGTCTATGTTATTTAACTATTTTCACAAATGTTCGTGAATTATGTATTCTTTATATACTGTTTTTAAATGCAGCTGCACTTTAAAGTTGAATGAGATATTTTTCAAAAGTTATCATAATTTTAGAGGTGTTGTAATTGGTGATATATCGAAATCGCGTAACTCAGATGATTTCCTAATGATATAGTTACTATCTGCAAAACCACATGAAAATGGAGATAAATAATCCAAAACGAGAGAACGAATTGAAGAGAGATTTTGTTTTATTCAGAAAATAAAGGATTTTGTTTGCACGTGAAGAATTGATGCACAGGCCACTTTGTTCGTAACGCGCGTCGATTTGCCTCCCTCGAATATTGCAAACCCAAAAGACGATAGAAAAATTCATCAACGGACGGCCGACTGAGACGACCTACAAAATCCAGGGCATTTCGTTCGCGCTTCCACGACTCAATTGATATAGCTAGTGCTAGTACCTAGAGGGGGGTGAATAGGTATATAAACGATTTTTCGCACAATACTTTAGACAATTGAGTAATTGCAGCAAATAACATTCAATCGTAAGACTCAGTGAATGAAAGAGAGAATTAAACACGAGGTTTATAGTGGTTCGGCTTGATTCAAGCCTACGTCCACTCTTTCGCACCGACAGCCAATCGGCTGGATTCCACTATGAACAAAGAGATGTTACAGCGTTGATCTTCCTTGACTTACGGGTGTAGATGAACTACCACACTCACTCAAGGTATCACGAGAATATAGACACTCTCTGTATACAATTTCGCTCGATCGTATCGACTAATAATCAAGGTGTTTCGGACTGGAATTTCTCTATCGATCACACACTTGAACAATCGAGACGTCTTCCTTTTATACTCCTTTATGCCATCATAACCGTTGGCACTTACCAAAGGAATTCCTCCAATCTACCCGTTGGACGGAATCAATCAAGAAGATCATCCGAGCTATTAAAGGAATCGACGATAGCCCATCAATCCTGTTCGCCCATACAATCAGGATCTTGGTTTCCATGAATAGAACCTTCCAAGAATACTTCGTCGATTATCGGATCTTCAATTGATCTAGATACGAATCAAAGAATCCGTTGTATATGTCCAGCCAAAAGATCTTCTCCGAGAGATCAAGATGAAATCCTTAACCATAATCCTCGATTTGGATTTCCTTCGACACCGGATCGAGATAGACTATCAATGAGAATAATTTTGAGTCTTAAGTCTTGAGTCTTGAATCTTGAGTCTTGAAATATGAGTCTTGAGTTCTCGAGTCCGGTGGTCGAAAGTCTTCGACACAAATAACCAGACTAGACTGATGAAAACGTTTTGTCAGCTTCAAAATCTTCTAGAGCGATTTCTCCAACAATCTCCCCCTTTTTGATGATGACAAAACTTTCCTGTAGATTTGAACAACCTTGACCTGCAAAAACATTTCTCAAGCAATATGGCTATCTCATAAAGATTTAATAAACAACCGGACTCGCATCCACGAAAATTGGTTAGACTTTCATGAGTAATACCATATAACAATACTCGATATAAATGCCAACAGTCAAGCATCACAATCCACAGCCAAATTCAGTCCGTACTCAAGTTCACACAAGTCATACTCAAAAACTTAAAAACTCACAATCACAAAACAAATTTAAAATCAAGGATTGAAAAAGATGGTTGGTTCAAATTTCTTCTCCCCCTTTTTGTCATCGGTAAAAGGTGAGAAAAGAGTCATGTCTCGCTTGGGAATGCGCACGATCCGGAATTCTCCCATGGACTGTACTATGCCTTCGAGCCTCTTCAAGTCTTCCCTTAATTTTGCTACCTCTTCTCCTTTGGCATTAGCTTGAATCTGCGGGAGCGAGGTCTTTCATTCGTCTTCCGGGTAACAAGATGCTTGGCCAGCATTCTTGATGGCTTGAATTTCATAGTCCGAGCATAGATTTGTCCCCGCATTTCCGAAGAATATCAAGAATACGATGAAAATCTGCGGAATTGTCGGTCTGTATACTAGCATTTACTTTCTCGGATGGAGTGAATGCGGACGATGGCACTTCGTATGACCTTGCGGGTTTGATGATGTATCATGATGATCTTCGGGTAATGGAGAAGCATGAGGTGAGGATTTTCTTGCTCCCCAACTCCCCCTGTCTCTAAGACATCAAAATCTTGCTCGTCAACTCCCCTTGTCTCTAAGACATCAAGATGGGTGGAGTGATGATCATGCTCTTCCGTTTCTTTCTCTCCAGATTCAGCAGCAGACTTTTCTTTCTCTTCTTCTCCTTCTTCTTCATCTTCTTTTCTTTCTCTCTCTCGTTCTTCTTCTTCTTCATCCTCTTTCTCCTTTTCTCGCAGCTCTTCTTCTCTTTGCTCGGGCGAAGTTCCGTTGATCGAGATACGTAACGTCTAGTCCTTACCGGTGCGGAATAGAGTGATCTTCATCGTCTTCTTCATCCTCCAAGATGAGAGATCTTCTCTTTTTGGATGGAGCACGAATGGGCTCCTTCCCTTTTCTCTTTGATGCGAAAGAGAGCGGAGTTTTCACCTTGAACTTTGCCATTTCCTTGCTAAGTTCTTTCGGACGCATCTTCGTCAACATATTCAAACCTACCACCATTTTATCGCACGGTCTAACACGAGAGTGTGTGGCGGTTCGATATTCATGTGTCTCAAGATCTTTGTCACAAGATTTGGATAAGGCAATTGTCCCTTGTTCTTCGACATTGCTCGTACATATGGAATAGAATAGTATGAGGCGAGAGAACTTCTTCCCCGAGTTGATTGCATACATCAATTTGGCTTCCGAATTGGATACATCGAGTCTTTGATGTAGACTTTGGCCCGATGCGATTGATCACAATTTTGTGCAGCACAATATTGATGGCACTCATCTTCGAGTAGGTAATCTTCGCCTCTGTATCTCTGTTTTTGACAAGATCCGAGTAGCACGAGCAATCGAGACTTTGATTGGTTGATAACGTCCTCGTTCAACACCAATTATGTCCGCCGGTATGTCTACATCAATCACATAATCCCGATCTCGAACATTGAATGATATTCTATTCGCATCAAGAAAACTTAGATTTGAATAGAAATAAGCGAGTCAAGTGTGCATAACCATCAGTAGTATCAGTGCAAAACTGCTCAAGTTGAAGCAATTCGAACTTTTCCCTTAAGTTCATATTAATTGCATCCAGGAAATCAAAATCAACACTCCTGGGGTTTATCACTCCTCGTTTCAACAAACTGAAGAACAGCTTCTCCTGATCATTCGATCTAAACAACTCCATCTTCTTTCCCTTCACATTTGCAGCAATGCCCATTCTCGGTTGAAAATCACTAAACATTTTATCATCTTCGTTCCCCTCATTAGGAATCGGTCCCGAAACCCGAGGGTCACTTGGAATGTTCGCAAGTGATTCTTCAGCCTTACCTTTGGGAGCAATTCCCAATTCCTCCATTCGCTTCAAAAATCTGTACTCATTCCCATAATTCTTATCTCTAAGAAAAGCATCTATATAATTCGAGGAGAACCGAAGCCTTCAATGCACGATAGAGCATGTAAATAAATGAGGGTTTTTGTGCTCTCACCGGTTCGACGTCCTCTAGAATGACTTCCTCCCGATGATGACCCGCACCTTGTGGGGTAGATGGTGAGTGATGAGGTGGAGAGGGAACGGGACTCTGTTGCTTTGTCTCGACAAATCATCTTCCTCGGTGAGATCGAAGTGCGTAGGTCCCTCTTTCATTCTCTGTGGACCCCCGCTTGCTATCCTTGACGACTTTCTCGAAGAAGACATCTTTTCTTGTCAATGGAAGATTCCTTCACTCGTTTTCCCAAGGAAAAATGACAACTTTCTCGAGTATGGATACGAAGTAGAAAACGGGGTTGAGAGAAGAATGCCTTTTAGGGTTTTGAGAATCGAGTAAAAGTGAAAACTGTGTATATATAACTCGGTTTTGAAAAGGCAAGAGCAATCGTTACAAAGAAAGGTGAACAATCGTCTTTCTTAAAAAAAGTAATAACTTGCCATTTTAAAAGAGATTATCCCTTTTTGAAAAGGCATGTTTACAAAAATTAAAGATTGTATCAATCAAATATAATCGAACGAAAGATCGTACCTTTTTGAGATTAAAAGAATAACTTACGTCTATACACCGAAGGTCGAATCGAGAATTCGAGTCAAGTATAGAGTCCGAAGGATAGAGTCCGATTGATGTAGATTCTTCGTCTTTAACTTCTTCAAGCTTCAAAATGTTGAGTCTGGTACGGATAAAATCGAATTGATTTTTCTCCAATGGCTTTGTGAATATATCCGCTAGTTGACTTTTCGAATCAACAAATTGAATTGAGATTTCTCCATTTTGAATATGATCTCTAATAAAATGATGTCGAATCTCTATATGCTTTGCTCTTGAATGAAGGATTGGATTTTTGGTGAGGTTGATTGCGCCGGTGTTGTCACATCGATTTACGTGCATGAGTCTTCAATCCCAAAGTCTTGTAGCTGTTGTTTTATCCATAGAATTTGCGAACGCAATGGCTTCCAAGAGCTACATACTCGCTTCGTTGTAGAGAGCTACGGTGCTCTGTTTCCTTGAAAACCAAGACACTGTTCGCTTCCAAGCAACCGGCGGGTTCCCCGAAGTGCTCTTTCTATCGACTCTACAACCGGCCGGATCGGCGTCGAATATCCCGGAAGATTGAAGTCTCCCTCTTTAGGATACCATAGACCGATCCTTGAAGACGAGGCAACGTATTTAATAACACGTTTTGCAGCCTTGAGATGAGATTCTCTAGGATCCGATTGAAACCTAGCACGAGATGCAAACACTCAACAAAATGTCGAGTCTAGAGGCGGTAAGATAAAGAAGTGAACCGATGATGCTTCCGTACAGCTTTTGATCAACTTTCTTCCCTTCTTCATCTTTGTCTATTTTCAACGAACTTGACATTGGTATATCAGTCTTCTTGCAATTTTCTAATCCAAACCTTTTGACAAGATCATTAGCATATTTTTCTTGACAAATGAAAGTACCTTCCTTCAATTGCTTTACTTGAAGACCAAGAAAGAATGTTAATTCTCCCATCATACTCATTTCAAATTCATCCCGCATAGACTTTGAAAATTTCTTGCCTGACAGACTTTCATTAGGGGATCCAAATATGATATCATCCACATATATTTGAACAAGTATAAAACTTTTGTTTTCCTTTTTAATAAATAAAGTAGTATCAACTTTACCTTTAACAAAACCACTCTTTAATAAGAACTTACTTAGTCCGTCGTACCAAGCTCGAGGTGCCCGCTTTAAACCATACGAGCCTTTTTCGGTCGAAGACTGAGTCGGCTTCTTTGGGTCTTCAAACCCGGAGGTTGTTCCACGTAAACTTCCTCATGGATAAATCCATTTAGGAAAGCGCTTTTGACGTCCATTTGGAATAACCTGAAATTTTTATAGCAAGCAAATGCAAGTAATAGACGAATAGCTTCTAACCTTGCCACGGGAGCGTAGGTCTCATCATAGTCTATTCCTTCTTCTTGCGTATATCCTTTTGCCACGAGTCTTGCTTTGTTTCGTACGACTTTTCCTTTTTCATTCATCTTGTTTCGAACACCCATTTGGTTCCGATAACGTTTTACCTTTTGGTTTAGATGACGGATCCCAGGACGTCGTTTATGTTGAACTGTCGAGCTCTTCTTGCATAGCTTCAATCCAGCTTTCATCGATAGAGCTTCTTCTATGCTTTTTGGTTCAATTTCAGAAATAAGAGCTACGGCACTAGACTCTTCACGCCTTTTGGATCTCAGTGCGGATTCCTTCATTAATTTCTCCGATAATGAGATCTTTAGGATGACTTGGATTTATGCTTCCGATTCTGGTTGATTTAACTGTTGAAGACCTTTTTCTTTATCGAGTCTTCATGAGTAGCTTGATGCTTGATCTTCCGAATTTGAGAAGCTTCTTGAGTTGTAATCTTTTGAGGGTGCAGGAACAGGTTCGGACTCTTCATGCTTTGAGTCCGATTGGATTCACCTTGCATAGAGTCTTGGAATTTGACATTCATTGACTCCTCCACGGACCGCTCTTCTTATTATAGACTCGTAGGCTTTGCTTGATGTAGAATATCCAAGGAAGATGCCTTCATCGATCTTTCTTCGAACTTACCAACTTGATCTTTTGCATTTTTCAATATAAAACATTTGCATCCGAAAACATGAAAGTATGAAACAATAGGCTTCTTTCCTTTGAGTAATTCATAAGGAGTTTTCTCGAGAATAGGTCTTAGAAAGACTCTATTGATAATATAGCATCTTTGTTGAAACAGATTCAGCCCAAAATCGTGAAGAAATTTTACTTTCAATTAACGAGTTCTAGCCATTTCTTGAAGAGATCGATTCTTCCTTTCCACCACTCCATTCTGAGGAGTATATGGAGAAGAGAATATATGTTTAAATCCGAGTCATCACAAAATTTTGTAAAATTTTGATTTTCAAATTCGCCTCCATGATCTGTTCTTATACTTGATATAACACATCCAATTTCATTTTGAATCTTTTTAGCAAATTTTTCAAAATACGAGAGTGTTTCGAGACTTATTTGCAAGAAAATATACCCAAGTAAAACGGGAGTAATCATCTACAATTACTAGGCAATATTTCTTACCTCCAATACTGGGTTACGGTTGGTCCGAATAGATCCATATGCAACAGCTGCAATACATGATTAGTGGAGACATGATTTATAGACTTGTATGAATCTTTTACCTGCTTTCCCCGAAATGCAAGGAGTACATAGATTGGTCTTTTGATATGACAATTTTGGTAGACCTCGAACAAGCTGTTTTGATGAGATTTTGGCCAATTGCTTCATATTGACATGGCCGAGCTTTCTATGCCATAGGTTTGCTTCGTCTTGTATTGAGATTAAGCAATGCGAATCATTTGGTTTTACGTCTAGGAGGTAGATATTTCCATGTCTTCGACCTTTGAAAGACTGAGTAGAGTCTTTGCGATTCCGAACATGTTCCTTCTTGGAAGAAAATCTTGAATCCAAAAGATCACATAATTGATCGATCTTTGAGAAGATTGTAATTGAGTCCTTCTACTAGCGAAACATTGTTTATTGTGAGATTTCCAATTTTGACAGTTCCAAATCCCACAATATTTCCTTTGCTTTGTTTCCTCCAAATGAAACTTTTCCTCCGTTCACTTGAATAAGCTTTATGAAGCTATTTGAGTCTCCCGTCATGTGTCTTGAGCATCCGCCGTCAAGATACCATTTTATCTTTTTCTTGACGGAGACCCGCATTCAAATGAAAATCTCAAGCTTTCTTTGGTACCCAAATTTTCTTGGGTCCTTTGGTGTTAGCAGAATAATCATTATAAGGCCATGCTTTCTTAACGAGCTTCCAAATCATAGGACACTCTTTTTCAAAATGATCCTTCTTGTTACACTTTGAACATCTTAGAGCATTTCGACCTACAGATTTTACAAAAACTTTCTTGAAATGATTTTTGTAAGCCTCTTTCGATGGTCTCTTCTTAATTCTTTCTTTTACTTTAGGAAAATCAATCAATGGAATTGTTTCTGCTGTCATTCCTAGTCCGGACTTATTGAAGTAAGGTCTTTGAACTAAAAGAACTTTTTCAAGTTTTTCGAGATCCTATTGAAAATTTCCTTGAAATATTTGATAAGTCGGTTTTTAGAAAAGTATTTTCTTTTAAAAGATTATCTTCTTTTTCTTTAAGAGTAGAAACGTTCAAATCTAAACTTTTGATTCTTTCTTCTAAAATGTTTTCTTTTTGTTTTAAAACTAAGTTTTCCCTTTTTAGTTCGGAAACTCTTTTAAGAGAAGTCTTAAGATTAAAACACAGTTCATCAATATATTTAGAGACTTTGACAGAATTTTAAAATCACTTACCTCAAAATCACTTTCGAGTCGATCCAGAATCCGAGTCTAAGTCGATTGTGCCATCGGACACGAGATTGGCATATTCATCCTCACTTTCTTCACACTCGGTATCACTCCAAGTTTCGGCTTTGAGTGCTTTTCGAAACTTTTCAGCTTTTCCTTTCTTCTTCTTGAAAGAGGACAGTTGGGTCTTATGTGTCCCTTTTTCTTACATTCGAAACAAACTACATCTTTGTTTGGTTCCTCATCATCAACAGACTTGGATTGCTGTCTTTGAAAATTTTGTTTCTTGGAGTTGAACCTTCTTCCTTTTCTATTCAGTTTTCGAACCTTCTTATCATAAGAGCAAGCTCCTCATCGTCCGAGATCATCTTCGAGAATCTGCATTATCGAATCATCATTTGATTTCAATGCAATAGATTTCTTACCTCTTGGATCTTCGTCTTCATTGATTCGTTCCACTTCATAAGACGAAGAGTTCCAATCAGCTCATCAACGAGATAGTGGCATAATTCTTTGCGTCTCTCTTATCGAAGTCTTTATATGATTCCAATCCTTAGAAAGTCCACGCAGTAGCTTGTTCACTTTCATGGGATCGAGAGATCTTTTGTCCTTGGTTCTCAAGACCATTGACAATATCGTAAAACGACTAAACATGTCGGTTATAGGTTCTCCTGGTTTCATTTTGAAGGATTCATATTGACCAAGGAGAATGTTGATTCCGGTCTCCTTCACTCGATCTGTTCCTTCATCGGTGATGTGTAATCTGTCCCACACTTCTTTTCTTTGTAACACAAGAAGATATTCATTATATTCGAGTTGGTGACAAAGCACAATATAAAGAGTAAATTGCTTTTGCATCGAGTGCTTGTCTCTTATTGATTTCTTCCCGAGTCATTCCACCGAGTCTCAATTGTTTCTTTTCCTCTTTCGAAACCGATGCAGCGGTAGGAGTGATCCCTTTTCCACAACGTCCCATTCCGGAGGGATCCTTTGATCGCGAAAGGCTTTCATCTTGTTCTTCCGGATGTTGTAATCCTTTCCATCAAAGTAGGGAGGTCTGCAGTATTGCTTTGCCCTTCCATCGCCCCCGTGCCAAAGATACTAGCCATGGATCTTTTACTTGTGAAGTAAAACACTTCAAATAAAGTAAGAACACGAGCTCGATACCAATTGATATAGCTAGTGCTAGTACCTAGAGGGGGTGAATAGGTATATAAACGATTTTTCGCACAATACTTTAGACAATTGAGTAATTGCAGCAAATAACATTCAATCGTAAGACTCGGTGAATGAAAGAGAGAATTAAACACGAGGTTTATAGTGGTTCGGCTTGATTCAAGCCTACGTCCACTCTTTTCGCACCGACAGCCAATCGGCTGGATTCCACTATGAACAAAGAGATGTTACGGCGTTGATCTTCCTTGACTTCGGGTGTAGATGAACTACCACACTCACTCAAGGTATCACGAGAATATAGACACTCTCTGTATACAATTTCGCTCGGGCGTATCGACTAATAATCAAGGTGTTTCGAGACTGGAATTTCTCTATCGATCACACACTTGAACAAGCGAGACGTCTTCCTTTTATACTCCTTTATGCCATCATAACCGTTGGCACTTACCAAAGGAATTCCTCCAATCTACCCGTTGGACGAAATCAATCAAGAAGATCATCCGAGCTATTAAAGGAATCGACGATAGCCCATCAATCTGTTCGCCCATACAATCGGGATCTTGGTTTCCATGAATAGAACCTTCCAAGAATACTTCGTCGATTATCGGATCTTCAATTGATCTAGATACGAATCAAAGAATCCGTTGTATATGTCCAGCCAAAAGATCTTCTCCGAGAGATCAAGATGAAATCCTTAACCATAATCCTCGGATTTGGATTTCCTTCGACACTGGATCGAGATAGACACAATGAGAATAATTTTGAGTCTTAAGTCTTGAGTCTTGAATCTTGAGTCTTGAAATATGAGTCTTGAGTTCTGAGTCTGGTGGTCAGAAAGTCTTCAGACACAAATAACCAGACTAGACTGATGAAAACGTTTTGTCAGCTTCAAAATCTTCTAGAGCGATTTCTCCAACAATAAGTCCGGCCAATGCCGACCGAAACGACCCGCCGAGGCTCAGAGCAGCTTGAGCTTCTTCCTTCATGGCAAGCACTCGCTCTCTCACCATCTTGCCCTTCTTAGGGTGTGCAATAGAAATCGCCTAAACCGGAAATCGCCTAAACTAGACCGGACTAGCTGGTTCTAGGCAGCTTTAGGGGGTCTCAGTCTGATTCCCGGTTCCTATTTTTGGAATTGGTGACCACATGGTTCCCGGTTTCAAGGCGGGAACCAGACCAATCGGACTAGACTAATCATTTATAATTTTTTTTTAAAAAATTTCTGGGCAACCCTATTAACGGGTTTGCACAAAAGGGAAAGTCGTAAGTGCTGCCTACCCAATATCTTTTACGGGGGAAGAAAAGAAATCCTAGAACAAGATGTGACTTGCCATGCAACTGCTCCCTAAACCAAAGAAGAAGGAAAAAGGAAGCTACCTGACATCCTCTCTTTTTTACTCCTCTTTCTTTTGTTTTATTTTCAAACTTACATCAAAAGTTGAGAAAAAGCCTCTCTCTCTCTCTCTCTCTCTTTTCTCTCTCTCTCTCTCTCTCTCTCTCTCGTCCTCTCTAGAGCAGCATGCTGCCCCTTGCACGCGTGCTCTCCCTTGCACGCGTAGTCTCCCTTTCGTAGCATCTATCAAACGTCAACGTTTTGTACCCGCAATCATAGCCTCACCTCACGCCTCACTCCGATTGAGTCGTTCGAGCCTCAACGTCAACGCCTTTCCCTCTCATAGCCTCGCCTCCCACTTAACTCGACGTTGATGCCTTTGCCTCGTGCTAGATGTCCACGCCTTTCAAGGAGTATCACTTTACTTTGTAAACTTTGATTGAAGAGAGCTCTTGATCCGAAAGACTAGAGGATGTATATTTATTTGTTTTTTTCAATGTAACAACAAAAAGTGATTTGTTCCATTGGAACCGGACCCGACCAACTAGTCCAGTCCTATTCCTAGTTCTAGGACTAGCCGGTCTGGTCCACAGTAAAATTGGGAACCGATTCTTCGGGTTTGGTTCCTGATTCTTGGATGGAACTTGGTCGGACCGGAAAAGATCACCCCTACAATCCTCACTCTCCATCAATTCTTTGACTCGCTTCTCCACCTCCTCTGACCTCACCGGCCCATCCTCTAACTCGTCCACTGGTAGGGCGATCCTCATCTCCTGCACTAGTAGCACCCTGTTGTGTCGTTGCTCTGCGTAGAGTGGCCACACCAGCATAGGCACACCCGCGCACACTGCCTCAAGCACTAAGTTCCACTTGCAGTGAGTCACGAATCCACCCACCGAGGGTTGGCTCAACACCTCCACTTGCGGGGCCCATTTCTTGACCACGAGCCCCCTCCCTTTGGTATGTTCCAAAAAGCCCTATGGAAGCAGGGAGGCTTGTAAGAGTTTTCCTAATGTGAAATATATTAATTAATATTGTAATTTACCGTTTTACGGGATTGATATAAGGTGAGATAGAATGTTTTTTAATTAGTCTAATATGAGGCTGGCTAGTGTAGGCTGAGTTGAGCATGGCCCGTAATGAAAGGGCTTGATTGGAAACTCTATAAATAGTGCTCAAATATCTCTTCTAATCATAATTCTCATAAGTATCTTCACAAAAAGAGCGTTTACCTAATACTAAAAGGTGATGGGCCGTCTTATTGAGCCAGTGACACAGAAAGCAATAAAGGAGAAGGACTTGTGCGTGGATCATCGCTTTTTTGCTTTTGCATCAAGAACAATAGATTCCAAAATATGTGTTAATCTTTCTACTTGATTATCTGTGCTATTGTTCTAGTTATGGAGATCATGGGATTGCACGTTTTGCATCTTACAAGACCAAGTCCGGGTTGGGTATTATCGACGTGGCGGCCTTTTGGTTCTTGTCCTTGGTCGGGTGACGGACCACCCACAAGAACCGTTGACCGCTCCTCTCCAGCCCCGTGGCTATTTCCGTCAACTGTTCCACCGAGAACATGCCCAAGCCCCCAAAACACAGGAACACAACGCTCCCTCTTGGCTGCAAGTCCAGCCACGTGAGAGATCTAGCGATCTGCCATTGTTATCCCTCTTGGCTGCAAGTCCAGCCACGTGAGAGATCTAGTGATCTGCCATTGTTATCCCTCTTGCTAAGAGATCAGCGGCCCGATGCAGTAAAGCCGTGTAGTGGGCCCGCCGGGCACACACTCGCCGTTCAAGATGGCTCGTACAGCTCTGGGCTGCGTGCTTTTCAAAGTCGTTGACTATGATCTCGGCAAAAGTCTGCATCTCCAGGGATGAGTAGGCCTTGTCATAGCGATCCTGCATTGGCTTCGCAACATCATAGGGTGGTATGGGCGGTGAGCCCGGGACATATGTGGGGGCGTTGAAGTCTTTAAAGCTCTTGGCAAACTTGTCATGAAGAGTTGGGACGTAAAGGAAGAAGTTTAGGTAGCCGGCGCCCGAAGTGAAGAATCAGTTGCAGGGGATGTTGAGCTTGCGTGTGGTGGCCACAGTAGCGACGCAGAAGAAGTCGATGATGAGGCCGTGAACAACATGGTTTTCGGAGATAGAGGTGAGGACGCGGCGGACATTGGGGTTGTTGAGGCGGAGGAGCTTGATGGCGAGGGTCTCATAGTTGGGGGAGGTGGTGGAGAAGTCCGGGGGTAGGGTGGTGGCAGGGAAGTAGTGGAAGGCAATGGAGGGGACAGTGTCGGAGATAGAGGCGATGTCGGCGGTGGTGGAGCCAGCGTCGTAGGCTTGGTTGTGTTGGAGAAATCTTCTTGAAGTGTTTTGAAGCTGACAAAACGTTTCCATCAGTCTAATCTGAAGATTTGCAGACTCTACTATTTAAAGTTTGAAGACCTCCGGATTGCCAGACTCAAGACTCAAAGTCTATTCTCATTGACAGTTTCTAATTCGGTGAAGAAAGGCTATCCCGGAAACTGGATGTTTCATTAAGGATTTAGTCTTATCAACGGAGAAGATCTCTTGGCTGGATATGACATAACGGAATCCTTTATTCGAATCAAGATTGATTAAGGATCCGATGATTGGCGAAGTATACTTGGAAGGTTCTACTTATGGAAACCAAGATCCTGATTGTATGGGCGAGCAGGATTGATGGGCTATCGACATGTTCCTTTAATAGCTCGAATGATCTTTCTAATTGATTCCGTCCAATAGGTAGATTGGAGGAATTCTTTTGGTAAGTGCCAACGGGTATGATGGCATAAAGGAGTATAAAAGGAAGACGTTCGAGTTGTTCGAAGCGTGCACGATAGAAGAATTTCAAAGTCTGAAGCTCCTTGTTCTTAGTCAATTCATTCACTGAGCAAAATCTTGTACACAAAAGAGAGTTCATATTTTGAGATACCTTGAGGAAGTGTGGTAGAGTATCTACACTGTGGAATCAAGGGAAAGTATTGCTGTAACATCTCTTTTGATCATAGTGAAATCCAGCCAGTGGGCTGTCAGTGTAGAAGAGTGGACGTAGGCTTTGAATAAGCCGAACCACTATAAACCTTGTGTTTAATTTTCTCTTCCCTACTCTCCGCTTTACTTTGATCTTAATTCATTTTGTTAGCTAAAGGAGATCTTCCTTTCTATTGTCTGCCTAGTATTGCTTTCGTATCACGAAAAATTGCTTTTACACCTATTCACCCCCCTCTAGGTGCTTATACTAGTTATATCAATTGGTATCAGAGCACGTGTACTCACTTTGTTTGAAGTGTTTTACTTCAGAGTAAAAGATCCATGGCTAGTATGCTAGCTCCGAGGGGCTGTGGAAGGGCAAAGCAATACCAGGCCACCTTACTTTGATGGAAATGATTACAACATCTGGAAGAACAAGATGAAAGCGTTCCTAAGATCAAAGGATCCTCTGGAATGGGATGTCGACTCCTAAAGCTGCATCTGTCTCAGAGAGAGGAAAAGAAGCTGTTGAGTCTAGTGAAATGACTCAGGAAGAAATAATCAAGAGACAAGCTCTTGATGCAAAAGCAATTTATTCTTTATATTGTGCTTTGTCACCTATTGAATATAACATAATATCTTCTTGTGTTACAAATGAAAGAAGTCTGGATAGATTACATATTACATATGAAGGAACAGGTCGAGTGAAAGAGACAAGAATCAACATTCTCCTCGATCAATACGAAGCCTTCAAAATGAAATCGGGAGAATCTATAACGACATGTTTAGTCATTTTACGAGATATCGTGAATGGTCTTGAAAATCAAGGTCAACCAATTTCGATCCCATGAAGGTAAACAAGCTCTGCGAGGACTCTCCAAGGATTGGAATCACATTAAGACCTCAATAAGAGAGACACAAAGAATCATGCCACTATCTCGTCGATGAGTTGGTTGGGACTCTTCGATCTTATGAAGTGGAGCGAATCAATGAAGATGAAGATCCTAAAGGTAAGAAATCCATTGCATTAAAATCCAATGATAATTATGATGTTACAGATTCTGAAGATGATATGGACGATGAGGAGCTTGCCCTCATGATAAGAAGATTCAGAAAGCTAAACAGAAAAGGAAGAAGATTCAATCCAAAGAAACAGAGTTTTCAAAAGCAACAGACTAAGTCTATTGAAGATGATGAATCAAACAAAGATGTAGTCTGCTTTGAATGTAAGAAAAAGGGACACATCAGACCCAACTGTCCGCTTCTGAGGAAAAAGAAAGGAAAAGCTGAAAAGTATCGAAAGGCTCTCAAAGCAGAGACTTGGAGTGATACAGAGTGTGAAGAGAGTGATGATGATTATGCCAACATATGTCTGATGGCACAATCGGATTCAGATTCAAACTCTGAATCAGACTCAGATTCAGACAGTGAATTTGAGGTAAGTAACTTTAAAATCCCTGTTAAAGTTTCTAAATACATTGATGAGTTATGTTTTAGTCTTAAGACTTCTCTTAAAAGAATTTCCGAACTCAAAAGGAGAATTATGCTCTAAAACAACGGGAAAGTGTTTTGAAAGAAAAGGTGAAATGTTTAGACATAAATGTCTCTTCTCTTAAAGAAAACGAAGATAATCTCTTGAAAGAAAATGCATTTCTAAAAAATGACATTTCAAATATTTCAAAAAGATTTTCAATAGGATCTGAGAAACTTGAGAAAATTCTTTCAGTACAAAGACCTTATTTCAATAAATCTGGTTTGGGAATGACAACAGAAACCATTCCTTTAATTGATTTTCCTAAAGTGAAGGAAAGAATTAAGCAAAGACCCTCAAGAGAAGCTTACAAAAATCATTTCAAAAGGTTTTTGTAAAACCAAAAGAGGGACGAAATGTTCTCAGATGTTCAAAGTGCAATAGTGCGGATCATTTTGAAAAAGAATGTCCTATGGTTTGGAAACCTGTTAAGAAAGTATGGGCTAAAAACTGCATATCATACTAACACAAATGGACCCAAGAAAATATGGGTACCAAAGAAAACTTGAGTCTCTTTTTTAAATGCAGGTCACTATCAAGAAAAATGTTAAATGGTATCTGGATAGTGGATGCTCAAGACATATGACGGGGAGATTCAAATTGCTTCATAAAACTTGTTCAAGTAAATGGTGGAAAAGTCTCATTTGGAGGAAACAGCAAAGGAAGAATTGT
Organism: Eucalyptus virginea; assembly: GCA_014182375.1. Lineage (NCBI taxonomy): Eukaryota > Viridiplantae > Streptophyta > Magnoliopsida > Myrtales > Myrtaceae > Eucalyptus > Eucalyptus virginea. Next base: position 37,488,241 of record CM024514.1, read on the forward strand.
GGGATTTGGAACTATAAAGATTGGAAACCTTACAATTAGCAATGTTTCATTAGTGGAAGGACTTAACTACAATCGCTCGCATCGATCATTTGTGTGATACTTGGTTTCAAAATCAACTTTCAAGAAGGAATATGTTACGGAATCGGTAAAGATTCTACTCAGTCATTCATGGGCCGAAGACATGGAAATATCTACCTCTTGGATGTGAAACCAGATGAATCGCAATGTCTAATCTCAATTCAAGACGAAGCAAACCTATGGCACAGAAAGCTTGGGCACGTTAATATGAAGCAGATAGCTAAAATTTCAACAAAGAAGCTTGTTCGTGGTCTACCCAATTTATCATACCAAAAGTCTGATCTATGCACACCTTGCATATTAGGAAAACAGGTAAGAAATTCCTTTAAACCAATAAATCAAGTTTCCACTAATCGTGTTCTGCATCTTCTGCATATGGATCTCTTTGGACCAACCAGAACTCAGAGCATTGGAGGTAAGAAATATTGCCTAGTAATTGTGGATGACTACTCACTTTACTTGGGTATATTTCTGGCAAGTAAGTCGAAACCTTCTCTTACTTTGAAAAGTTTGCTAAAAAGGTTCAAAATGAAAAAGGGTATGTTATCTCAAGTATAAGAACAGACCATGGAGGTGAATTTGAAAATCAAGATTTTACAAAATTCTCGTGATGAATCTGGTCTTCAGCATGTGTTCTCCTCTCCATATACTCCAGAGCAAAATGGAGTTGTGGAAAGAAAGAATAGATCGCTTCAAGAAATGGCTAGAACTCTTTTAATTGAAAGTAATATATCTTCACGTTTTTTGGCCGAAGCAGTTTCAACTGCATGTTATATTATCAATAGAGTTTTTCTAAGACCTATTTTAGAAAAAACCTCCTATGAGTTATTCAAAGGAAAGAAACCTATTGTTTCATACTTTCATGTGTTTGGAAGTAAATGCTTTATATTGAAAAATGCAAATGATCGAGTTGGTAAGTTTGAAGAAAAGTCAGATGAAGGCATCTTCCTTGGATATTCAACCTCAAGCAAAGCATACAGAGTCTATAACAAGAAGAGTCAATCTGTGGAGGAATCAATGAATGTCATATTTCAAGATTCTATGCAAAATGAATCTATCCAGACTCATCTTGAAGAATCTGAACCTGCTCCAGACTCTACAAAGTCTATAGAAGCAGCTCAGTCTTCTAAAGACCAGCGTCAAATGATTGTTGAAGATTCAAATGAAGGAAGTGATCATCAACCTAACAAACCAACCAGTAACTGGAAGCATAAGTCTAGTCATCCCAAAGATCTCATTATAGGCGACATTAATGAAGGAATTCGCACAAGATCCAAAAGGCGCGAAGAATCTAGTGCTGTGGCTCTTGTCTCTGAAATAGAACCCAAAAGCATAGAAGAAGCTTTGTCTGATGAAAGCTGGATTGAAGCTATGCAAGAAGAGCTCAGACAATTCAGGATTAATGATGTTTGGGAATTGACTCCTAAACCGAAAGGTAAGTCTGTTATTGGAGCCAAATGGGTTTTCAGGAACAAGATGGACGAAAAAGGAAAGGTCGTAAGAAACAAAGCAAGACTCGTGGCCAAGGGATATACGCAAGAAGAAGGGATAGACTATGACGAGACTTATGCACCAGTAGCAAGGTTAGAAGCAATCCGATTATTACTTGCTTTTGCTTGTTATAAGAATTTTAGGTTATTCCAAATGGACGTTAAAAGTACTTTCCTGAATGGATTTATCCATGAGGAAGTCTATGTGGAACAACCACCCGGGTTTGAAGACCCAAGGAAGGCAGACTCAGTTTTCAGACTGAAAAAAGCCTTGTATGGTTTAAAGCAAGCACCCCGAGCTTGGTACGACAGGCTGAGTAAGTTTTTAATACAAAACGGCTTTGTCAAAAGTAAAGTAGACACTACTCTGTTTATCAAAAAGGAAAACAAAAGTTTTATACTTGTTCAAATATATGTAGATGATATTATTTTTGGATCCTCTAATGAATGTTTGTGCAAGAAATTCTCTAAGACTATGCAGGATGAATTTGAGATGAGCATGATGGGTGAGTTAACCTTCTTTCTTGGGCTTCAAGTGAAACAATTGAAGGAATGAACTTTTATTCATCAAGAAAAATATGCTAATGATCTTGTCAAAAAGTTTGGACTGGAAAATTGCAAAAAGACTGACATACCAATGTCAAGTTCCTTGAAGATAGACAAAGATGAAGGAGGAAAGAAAGTTGATCGAAGCTATACGGGGAGTATCATCGGTTCACTTCTTTATCTTACGCTTCTAGACGACATTTTGTTTAGTGTTTGCATTTGTGCTAGATTTCAAGCGACTCCCAAAGAATCTCATCTAAGTGCTGCAAAGCATATTATCAAATACATTGCTTCAACTTCAAGTCTCGATCTTTGGTATCCAAAAAGGGGAGACTTTACTCTTCTTGGATACTCAGACGCAGATCTAGTTGGATGCAGAGTTGATAGAAAGAGCATCTCGGGTACCTGTCAACTACTTGGAAGCGGGGACGGTGTCTTGGTTTTCAAGGAAGCAAAATACAATAGCTCTTTCTACAGCGAAGCGAGTATGTAGCTCTTGGAAGTTGTTGTTCACAAATTCTCATGGATAAAACAACAGCTAAGAGACTTTGGAATTAAAGATTCATGCACGGAGATTAACGCGTGACAACACCAGCGCAATCAATCGACCAAGAATCCAATTCTTCACTCAAGAGCAAAGCATATAGAGATTCGACATCACTTTATTAGAGATCATGTTCAAAATGGAGAAATTTCGATTCGGTTTGTTGACTCAAAGAACCAACGGCGGATATATTTACAAAGCCTTTGGAGAAAAATCAATTTGAAATCATCCGTTCCAGACTCAACATTTTGAGGCTTGAAAAAGTTAAAGTCTAGAGACTCTCAGACTCAGACAAACAAGACCTTGACTGTAAGTTATTTTCTCTCGAATCTTATCTTGAAAAGGTACGTTTATCAACAGTGTTTGATTATTGCTATTGACGTGACTACTGCAACGTTTCCTTTTCGAAAAAAAAGTTATTTTTGAAATGACTATTTTCTCGAAAAAGGCAGTTATTTTTTAAAAGGCATCTTTAAACTTCCTTTTTACGACGCTTCGTATGCCTCTCTTCCAGTGCCTTATATTCTGTCTGTTCCTCTTCGATTCACTCACAAAAAACCCTAGAAAGCACCGATCTTCCATTCCTATTTTCTTCCCTTGTTTAATCTTCAAAAAGTTGTCAACTTTCTTGGGAAAAATAAGTTTGGAATCTTCCGAAGACTGTGAAAGATGTCGTCTTCAAGAAAGTCTTCGAGGATCGCAACGGGGACCACGGCGAATGAGTGAGGGGCCTACTCACTTTGATCTCACTGAAGAAGAGAAGTTACCAAGTCAGCAGCAGAGCCCACAACATTCTCAGCAGCGTCATTCTCCACCATCTAGTCCACAGGGCCGTGATCATCAACAAGAGGAGGAAATCGTTGAAGACACAAATCCTGTAAGAGTTCAAAAGCCCTCTTTTATTTATAAGCTTTACCGTGCTTTAAAGAGCACTGGTACTCCATTGAACTACATCGATGGGTTTCTTAAAGACAAGGGATATGGAAATGAATATATCTTTTTGCGGAAAATGGAGGATTTGGGAATTGCTCCTAAAGGGTTGGCGGAAGAAACCCTTGCAAATATCCCAAGTGATCCGCGTGTTGGAGGACTGAATCCAATCGATGGGAATGATGATGATAAATTGTACAGCCAATTTCAACCGAGAATGGGTGTTGCGGCAAAAATTCGAGGAAAAAGAACAGAGTTGTTTAGATCAAAGGAACAAAAAGATCTATACTCCAAATTGTTGAAGCGTGGGGTGATAAACCCTAGGAGTGTGGATTTTGACTTCCTTGATGCTGTGAATGTAAATTTGAGGGAAAAGTTCAGTTTTCTTCAACTTGAACAGTTTTGTTCTGACACCACAGAAGCCTATGCTCAACTAACTACATATTTCTATTCAAATCTTAGCTTCTTGGATGCGAATAGAATTTCTTTTAGTGTTCGAGATAAGGATTTTGTGGTTGATGTGGATATGCTGGCGGATGTGATTGGTGTTGAGAGAGGAAGATATCATCCCATCAGTGTTTCTGTAACTCGTGCCACATTGGAGCTTGTTAAAGACGAAGGACGAGAGGAAGGATTACATACTCAAGGATGCGTGCGTTCAACATTCTGCTTCACAAGATTGTGATTAATTGTCTCAAGCCAAAATCAACTTCCAAGACTGATGTTTCAAATTCAGAGGCAAAGCTGATGTACGCCATCAATGCAGGGAAAAAGTTTTCTCTTCCTCACACTATTCTGTTCCATATGTATAGAGCAGTGGTAAAGGATAGGGGTCAACTTCCTTATCCGGGTCTTGTGTCAAAGTTATTCGAGACATTTGAATATTCAGCCTCCACAAATTTTCTGTGTTCGACCGTGTGACAAATTGGTGGTAGGACTGAAAATGGTGTCCAAAATGCGTCCGAAAGAACTCGACAAGGCGTTGGAGAAATTGAAGGACACAACCCCCGCCAAGCCTCATCAAGTCTCTTCGCAGCAAAAAAAGGAAAGGAAAGGAGCCCATGGTTGCTCCATCCAAAAAGAGAAGAGCTCTCATCATGGAGGATGAAGATAATGAGGATGACCTCACCATCTCTGCTATGGCATTGAAGAAACTGAGTCAATCTACTCCAGAATCAATGGGACAACAGGAGAAAGAAGCAGAGGAAAGAGAAGGACAGGAGAAAGAAGAAGAAGAGATAGAAGCAGAGGAGCAAGAAGCTGAGGAGAGAGAAGCTGAAGAAAGAGAAGCAGAGGAAGAAAGATTTGAAGAAGAAGCTGAAGAAAGAGAAAAACAAGAGGAAGGAGAGCATGAGGAACACTCTTCTCCACCTGAAGCCATAGAAACAGGGGGAGATAGTGAGAAAAGAGGAGTGTCCTCGTATCCTGTTACCAGTGAAGGAGTCAGCCGCTCTCTAGCAGATCCAAAGGACATTCATGACTCTCAATTCCCTGAGGAGGGACATGATGCTTCATCGCCAAATCTGCGTGACCATGCTGATATACCATCGTCTACTTTTACTCCATCAGATCGAGCCGAAGCCAGTACGCAGATTGATAATTCAGCGAGATTTCCGCGAGAATCCTTGATGTTCTCTTGGAAATGAAGAGTCGATAAATGCTTTGGAATGCGAAGTTCGAACTTAAAGAATGCGGGACGGCTTCTTCCATTTCCTTATCTCGATCGAGATCCAAGCCCTTGCTCGTCGATTCAAGCAAATGCTAAAAGTGAAGAAGTGGCTCATCGAAGGAAGATTTGGAAAAGCTGGAAGGCATCGTACAGTCAATGGGAGATTTCCAGCTTGTTCGCGTTCCCAAGCAATCTTGACTCCATCTCAAACTTTTTTATGATGACAAAAAGGGGGAGAGATGCGAGATTTGAAAACCTTGATCTTGAACTTATCTTGAACTTATTGATCTTTTAGGTTGTTTTGATGTTTTGACTTGACTTGTGTCTGGATGTCGACTGGACTTTGATTTGGATTTGACTGCTGCTTATATTAAGTACTATTGATATCTTATGAATGGCTTTACTTTCATGCAAGTCTAACTCATTTTTCTGTGGTTGCAGATTCTAGTAAGCCATTTATCTTTATAAGATATCCATATTTGTTTAAGTAATATTTTGCAGGTCAAAGTTATTCAAATCTGCAGGAAAGTTTTGTCACCATCAAAAAGGGGAAGATTGTTGGAGAAATCTTCTTGAAGTGTTTTGAAGCCGACAAAACGTTTCCATCGCTAATCGAAGATTTGTAGACTCTACTATTTAAAGTCTGAAGACCTCCGGATTGCCAGACTCAAGACTCAAAGTCTATTCTCATTGACAGTTTCTAATTCGGTGAAGAAAGGCTATCCAGAACTGGATGTTTCATTAATGATTTAGTCTTATCAACTGGAGAAGATCTCTTGGCTGGATATGACATAACGGAATCCTTTATTCGAATTAAGATTGATTAAGGATCCGATGATTGGCGAAGTATACTTGGAAGGTTCTACTTATGGAAACCAAGATCCTGATTGTATGGGCGAGCAGGATTGATGGGCTATCGACATGTTCCTTTAATAGCTCGAATGATCTTTCTAATTGATTCCGTCCAATGGGTAGATTGGAGGAATTCCTTTGGTAAGTGCCAACGGGTATGATGGCATAAAGGAGTATAAAAGGAAGACGTTCCAGTTGTTCGAAGCGTGCACGATAGAAGAATTTCAAAGTCTGAAGCTCCTTGTTCTTAGTCAATTCATTCACTGAGCAAAATCTTGTACACAAAAGAGAGTTCATATTTTGAGATACCTTGAGGAAGTGTGGTAGAGTATCTACACTGTGGAATCAAGGGAAAACATTGCTGTAACATCTCTTTTGATCATAGTGAAATCCAGCCCAGGTAGGGTCGGTGCGAAGAGTGGACGTAGGCTTTGAATAAGCCGAACCAGTATAAACCTTGTGTTTAATTTTCTCTTCCCTACTCTCCGCTTTACTTTGATCTTAATTCATTTTGTTAGCTAAAGGAGATCTTCTTTTCTATTGTCTGCCTAGTATTGCTTTCTTATCACGAAAAATTACTTTTACACCTATTCACCTCCCTCTAGGTGCTTATACTAGTTATATCAGGTTGGTGCTGAGGATGTGGATGGAGAGGGAAGGGCAGGGGGTGAGGAGGAGCTTGCCGAGCTCCACCAAGGCGATGAGGTGGCTGATGGCCGGTGAAGGATACAGCACGATTGCTTCCTTCATTGTTTGGGTTTTGTTGGTGTTGCTGGAACGACGATGGAGCTCCCTGAGACCAAGGGTTTTGGTGAGATTGGTTTGTTTCTTTTTAGTCTGGTTCACAATTAGTCTTCTCGAGATCGAAGTATATTTGATGCGTGAGGGAACGGCTGACACAATCAGTTGAAAATTTACTTATGTGAGGTTAAAGTATCGGCCCGATAGAGCTTGAAACATGGAGAAATTTTGATATGAGTGCAATGTATATAATAAAATTGGATCTGGAATATTGTATATACATAACTATTTTCAATAAAACTTTGAATCAAATAGCATCTCTTTGGAAACATTTTTATCGATTGACTCACATGTCGGGTAAAAAGAGAAAATGACTGGGAATTGTTTATATGAAATGTGATAAAGAAAAATCAGTTATAATATTATGAAGTACAAATATATTATTACGTTATTAATGATTATAATGCAATTGAAGATGTAATTTGTAACACATTTCTTATATATATTATTTAATTTCTAAGGACACTTATGAATTACTTTTCGGCCAGTTCAATAATCAATCATAGTGAATCATATTTAAGTTTAGAAGCTAAACATCGTCATTAAAGATTTTGCCAAATTTCATAATCATTGAAGTAAGAGATAAGTGCATTGGAAAACTTGAAATTTATAACTAATCTTAAAACTTTCAAAAAATTCAAATCGAATCCTAAAACAACTGATAATTGCTGTGATTGGTGCAATCGAGGCATCCATTAACATTTAGACAAATTGACGATGTTACACAAGGACTCGATTGTACCACTCAATTGTACCGATTCGTTAAATTTTAGGACTTGATTGCATTTTTCGAGTTTTAAAATTCAATTGCACTTTCACAACAAGTTTGAAAACTTTCAATACACCCATCCTTTGATCAAAAGCAAACATTTTTTTCTCTCTCATCAAAACTTAAAATGTTATTCAAATGTCAAAATGTTATGAAAAATGCATACATTAATTTTTGTGCCAACAATTATATACTATGACGATTTCAAATCTTGTGAATTAAAAAAATATTCAAATTGTGTGAGTTGCAAGATATTGATTAAAAAAGAAAAGAAAATACTAGATGCCCCCATATCTCTTACAAAAGGGATGATCGTGAACAATATATTCAAGTTTTGTAAAAGATATCTTCAACTTTATATTTAGGCTCCATTTATTTAGCGAAAAAAATAGATGATTTGGACACATTTTCTAAAAATAATCACTTATATCGGTTTAAAAAATAAATGAACGAAAAATATTTCCATCATTTACAAAAATATTTACACATAAATTATTGACATTTTTTATCAGCTAGTTATTTCGAAAAATACAAGAGAACCCCATGTTTTTTGTAACATAAAAGGGGTGGTGATTTAATATTAGTTGCAATCCTCGTGCTTTTTGTAATTATCCCTTTACAAAATTTGTCTCTCTGGCATCTTGTATGCTATGCATGTGCTGACGTAGAGAGATGCCAATAACTTTCTAACATCATATGAAAACTTAGGCTTTGTCCTAATAAATTTCACGTGTGCCTCCATCCCATTCATCAAATTCCACGTGTTATTCTTAATCCACCTTGCCAATGAGAGGGAATGTAGAAATATATGAGACCCCTTGACTTACGGATTTAATTGAATTACTACTTTTATACATAAGGTATCAATTTAAGTTTTTGGATTGGATTTTTTAACATAAATAATGGTGAAGACTGAACATCGGCTCTTTAAGGCTTTGATTGCTACAATTTCAAATGAATCGCTAGAAAAATAATGTGAGGGATTAAAATTTTGGGTATGTTTGTTTGGCAGAAAACTCCATGATACAAGAATATACTTTTTGGAAAATTATTAATTGGGAAAATTGTTAGTTCTCCTCTGTTTGATGATATATGATCAAAAATGTTTTCTTTGTTTAGATCTCATTTGGAAAATGAGAAAATGACAATCTCATTAGTCAGCCCATGAATGCGCTCATAACTCGCCCTCCTGGCTCAGCCATGACTTGTCTCCCCCCTTAGCCCATGCCTTTGAGAAAATATTGAGTGCCTTTCATGTGCTAGCATGGCAATGCTGGCACTAAGAAAGCCCTTAAGAGTGCAACACGTGTCGCGTATGGGGCCCAACTTTTAGAGCATTGAAAGCTCCTCTTTCCTCTCTGCACACACACACTCACTCTCTCTCTCTCTCTGTTTACCCCTCTTGTAGTGCACGCTCTCTATCTCACCCGTTTTGAAGCGGAGGCGGAGGCCACCCGCCCGGTGGTTCGTCGGACAAGCCACTATGCCCTCGCCCGACTAACGAACCACCAAACCCAACCAATGAACTCCACGGTGACAACAGAGGCAACCTTTTAAGGCGGAGGTGGAGCCGTGCAATGGTTCATCGGACAAGCCACCGCACTTGACCGACAAACTTCGCGACGGCGAAGGCAACTTCGAGGCACAACCATGTGGGAATGAGCTACCGCGCCCTCATCCGACTGATAAGCCACAGCGCCGCCCCTCTGGCTTTGCCGTCGCCAAGTTGCTGCCCCCTCCTCGGCTGCTCTCTTTCTCTCCTTCTAAGTCATGACCGAACCCTCATCTGACAAACCACCACATGGCCTCCACTTCCGCCGTCGCGAAGTTCGTTGGTCGGCCGTGGTGGTTCGTCGGTCAGACGAGGGCTCGGTGGGAGCGACAGGAGGCTGTGAAGAGAGAGAGAAAGTCGAGTGAGACTGAGCGTGAGAGGAGACAGAAGAAAGAAGAGAGAGGGTGAAGGGGAGGCATAAGAGAGAGAAAAGTGTGCACTAAAGGGGTTGAATAGAGAGATGAGAGAGAGAAACCACTAGGTTTCGCCCCAGTGGCCCTCCTTCCAACTTGGAAAGGGAATGTGAGGGGTTCAAATCCCCACTTTTTCAGGGAGAATTGAGGTGGGGGCGATTTCATTTCAGGAGTGGGTTTCGACTCCCATGCCTTGCAAGAAGGTAGGGCAAAAATCTAAGAGTGAGTGTTAGAGTAGGCTTAGTGTAGGACCAACAAAAAAAACAAAAAGAGAGACGAGAGAGAGAGAGAGCGCGTGCAAAGGAAAGAGAGAGGAGAGAGAAGGGTTTTCAATACCCTGACAATTGGAGCCCACGCGCGACAGGTGTTGTGCTCTTAAGGATCTTTTTATTTTCCCTGGTACACAAAAGGTACCCACTATTTTCTCCATGCCTCTACCTCCGCCCAACGCCCTTACAGCCACCGCTGCACCTCCAAGTGTTGCAAAGCCGCATCATGTAACTCCATCCAAGCATCAGCGCGACGCCAACCATGATCCTCACGAAACTCCAGACGTCAACCCCATTTCCTCTCGCTCTTGAACCCAAAAATTCTCCCCTCACAAAAAAAAAAAAAGAAAAAGAAAGAAAGAAAAAACATAAACATCATCAAAAAAAAAAAAAAAAACCACTAGCTTCTTTGAGAAGCCAACGTTGTCATGATAAGCTAATCAACCAAAACTGATTAATGGATCAATGATTAGAGCAACAACAACTTGGATTGGATTGATGAAAGAGCATCGACAAAAAGAAGAAGAAGAAGAAGAAGAAGAAGAAAGAAATATGAAGCGATGGCTTCTTTGTTGCTCCACTGTGGACATTGCTTCTTGACTTGTATGATCAAAATGAATGAATTGAGTATAAAACGCAAAAATGCAACCCCAAAATCTTCATAACTAGAATAAAAAATACATATAAACAAGTAAAGAGATTTATGTATTTGATTTGGACCATTGTTTTTTATGTGAAATAGCAACGATCCAAACTCAAGAACTTCTCTTTCATTGTCTTTTGCATTACTAACTTAATGAAATAGCCTCTCACCCTTAATGAATTAGTAAACGCTCATTTATGAAGATAATTGTGTGTGTTAAAATTAGAGGAAAGATTTCCAGTCAGACTTTCTTATTATAAGGTAGATTCAACTTAACCCACACTAATCAGCTCCATATTAGAATAATCAAAAAACTTTCTATCTCGTCTTTGACAAATCCCATAAAATGTTGTATAATATCAATTAATGCAGTTTACATTAGAAAAACTCTTACATCGAAGTCTTGCCTCCTGTGCTTTGCCATTGCTCATGAAGCTCCTCCGTGGGGTTAGGATTTGCGAAGGAAGAGCAAGATAGGGAGGGAAGGAGATCGGGTTCCACATAAAGAGAAATTCTCATGTGTTTTCACATCTTTAGATTGAGGAATTCGCTTTTCTAACTTTATGCATAAATATTTTCTTTAATCAAAAAGCGTTTTCAGTTAACTAGTAATTTATTGCAAATCAAATAGGGGAAAATCTAAAAATTTAATTTTAAAAAAGTATTTTCAATCAAACAAATACATGTTTTGATTTATTACATTGTTTCGTAAGGTATTACGATAAAACTCTTGGACGTCTGCTATTATAAGTATGATGTGTTTAAACATCCAATGAGTATGTATTGCACCAATTTATACGTGAGTTTTGTAAATTAATTCTAATAAGCAATTTTACCAATGATTGCGGAGGTGATTCAGTGGCCTAGACGGGCTCGAGTAAGGCTGCAAAAGGCATAAAAAAGTGACGGGCGCTGGCAATCGTCCATTTATGGTGTCGGAAAATTTGTGATGTGACGCGAATAAAGTTTTGGAAAATGGCTAGCCTAATCATGATGGAAAACGGACAATCAACTCCTAGCCACACATTTTTCATGAGAGAAATATCTAACATTTTGCTTGCAAATTTCGACACACTTGCGTTGGAGAAAGGAAATTTCGTGGCCATCCTTTTTTTTGGTCAAACGTGGCATCCTTTGACTGTTAGTACAACCCTGAAGTTTTCCAATAAAGACATCCATGTGTCTATAGTTAGCTAAGATTTATCCACATCTTATATCAACGCCTGTCCACGTTAATTAAAATTTTCCACACCTGCCTACTTTTGTAAATTTGGTCGAATTTAAAGTCACGCGGATTTTATAAAATAAAATTTTGTAAACGTAAAAGGAGTTATAAAAATTTAAAATTAAGAAAACTTAATTAGAAAAAAAAAACAAGAGTATGGGGACAAAAGAAAATTTCTTGTGAGGACTTCAGGCATGTACTTTTACGGCCAAGGGACTTTTCAGGATCATCATTCGATCAAGATATTTCATAAACGCGAAATCAGTGCTTAGCAAGTATTCCTTAACTTGCTTAAATATCTAATTAATCATAGCTTGCAATGTTGTAAAGGGGTACATGTCCGTGTACTAGTTGTTGCTATAAAATCACGTCCTTTTCACAAAAGCAAAGAGATATTGTATACTAAAATGCATGGTCTTGGATATTCTAGTGCTCTTTACACAAAAAATAATAATAAACAATAGAGTGAATCGTTGATGAAACTAGAAATGAGTTACTCGCACTAAACTCACCGTCGAGCTTGTTTGTTTTCCAATTCAGCTAAAGCAACAAATAATTTTACTTCCATGCCAAATTGAAAAATAATATCCAAATTTTGAAGATATTACAAAACAATATCACGTGTAAATTTACGTGTCGATATTTATATATTTTGAAAGTTTAAACTGTTTTGAGCTAAAAAAGAGTTGACACATGGGTTGAGAAAATTAATTCATAAACATTTTAAGTCTTTAGTTCTTGATAGAACAATGTTACATGTATCAAGGAACCTTATTAAATTGTCTTACCAAGCAATGAGACACTGATGCTAGAATGGCACGTACTTCGAAATCCAATTTTTTTAAAGGGGTAAAAAACTCTTAATAAATTTTCTTCGTGCAACTACCATTTTTCACCTTATTGATGCAGATGCTGGATGCTATCACGCTACTACATTCCACCTACTCACTTCCGCTTCCACGACTCGACGAGATTACTCAGCTCAACGCTGGACGACCCGCCCGGACTCAGAGCAGCCTTCGCTTCCTCCTTCAAAGACTTCACTCGTTCCCTTATGATCTCACCCTCCTCCGACTCCATCAGCTCCCTGACTCGCTTCTCCACCTCCGCCGAACTCACCAGCCCGCTCTCCGACTCGTTAACTGGCAGGGCGATCTTGATTTCCTCCACCATCAGCCCTTTGTTCTGCCGCTGCTCCGCATAGAGCGGCCACGCCACCATCGGCACGCCGGCGCACACTGCCTCGAGCACCGAGTTCCACCCGCAGTGAGTCACGAACCCGCCCACCGAGCTGTGGCTCAGCACCTCCACCTGCGGCGCCCACGTTTTCACCACCAGGCCCCTCTCCCCTGTCAGCTCCAAGAAGCCCTCTGGCAGAAGCGAGCTCAGTTCCGGGTCGGGCATCGCTGACGTGGCGGTATTCTGATCTGCATCTTGTGGCGGGTTGCGGACCACCCACAAGAACCGTTGGCCACTCCTCTCCAACCCTGTCGCTATTTCCTTCAATTGTTCAACCGAGAAAACACCCAAGCTTCCGAAACACAGGAACACGATGCTTCCTTTTGGCTGCGAGTCCAGCCACGTCAGACAATCCGACCTGCCGGCCCTGCTGCCCTCTCTCTTTCCCTCTCCGCTTGTGATCAGCGGCCCGATGCAGTACAGCGGAGGCGTGGGCCCGTCGGGTACGCACTCTCCGTCCCTGATCGCTCGCACCGCCCTGGGCTCGAGCTTCTCGAACGTGTTGATTATGATCCCAGCAGACGTGGCCATGTTCTTGGAGCTCTCGAGGAAGAGCTCATAAGCTCTGTCGTTGCGGTCTTGCACCGGCTTCGCGATGTCGGAGGACGGCAAGGGCGGGGTCCCCGGGACATGAAGAACGGCGTTGAGGTCCTTGTAGCTCTTGGTGTACAGCTTGTGAAGAGTTGGGAAATATAAGAAAACGGTCAAGACGCTCGCGCCGGAAGTGAAGAAGTAGTAACAAGGGATGCTGAGCTCACGTGCGACGCTCAGAGCTGAAGCGCAGAAGAAGTCGATGATGAGGCCGTGAACGATGTGATTCTTGGAGATGGAGGTGAGGGCGGAGTGGACGTTGGGGTTATTGAGGCGGAGGAGCTCGAGGGCGAGGGTCTCGTGGTGGGGGGAGGTGGTGGAGAAGTCCGGTGGGAGGGAGGTGGGGGGGAGGTGGTGGAAGGCGATGGAGGGGCAGGCGGTGGAGACGGAGGCGATGTAGGAGGTGGTGGAGCCGGCGTTGTAGGCCTGGCTGGTGATGAGGACGTGGATGGAGAGGGAAGGGCGGTGGGAGAGGAGGAGCTTGCCCAGCTCCACCATGGAGATGAGGTGGCCGATGGCCGGCGATGGATATAGCACCACTGCCTCCTCCATCTGACGCGTACGAGAAAAGCGGTGGAGAGAGAGAGAGAGGATTCTTGAAAATGTGTGAGGTCATGCGTTGCACTTATGTGGGAAGGTAGATATAGGATCGGTTGTTTTTCTTTTTGGGCCATCCATGATGCGTGGGGTTAGTTTGAGTTTCACGTCTGCTTTTTCCGAGAAGAATAATCAGTGGGGAAGCACTTCTTTGAATTTTCAGTTACGTCATTTTCCATCTCTACTTTTACTCGGCCCAAAGTAGGACCAGAGTCGGTAGAAGGCGATGGTGAGAAATGAGTCATTTTTTGCCTCACATATTTCGCGGAGATGTCTAGAATCCGCGGTTGTTGAAGGAGGATGGAGTGTCGTAGTCAAACTGAGAAGTAGAAAATCTGAAGGGTGGGCCCCCGTACACGTGAATCGACCAGAAGTCGAATGTGAACTGCTTGGCACTTGTCAAGTGTGCAATATTTTCCTGAGAAAATATTACGTGCATTTGTGTGCACTGCCAGCGTAACCAAAAAGAAAGGACGCAAGCTTCCGACACGTATTCAAGTGGGGCCGAAACTATCATTACAACACTCTCGCAATAGTCAAAAGCCATGACTCACCAATAATCTCCCTCCCTCCCTCCCTCTCGAACAGTATAGGCCAAAAATCGAATCTCGATACAGGTCTCTCTGGTCGGGAATTGGCCGAATCGTGCGCTCGGAAGCTCATCGTGGAGGTTTGCCACACCAAGAACTTGATGCCCAAAGACGGCCAAGGCACCGCGAGTGCCTATGCCACCGTCAACTTCGACAGCCAGAGGCGGTGGATGAAGACCAAGTTCCGGGACCTAAACTCGCAGTGGGACGAGCGGGTCGAGTTCCCCGTCCACGATGCAGAGTCCATGCCCTAAGAGATTCAGGAGATCAATCTCTGCAATGATAAGAAGAACGGCAAGTGCAACAGCCTCGCGGGCAAGGTGAAGATTGCTGGGAGGGGAAGGCCGTGGTTTGTCGATCAGACAAGGGCTTGGTAAGAGAGAGAGAGAAGCGTGCAGGGGAGGAAAGTAACATTTAGGCCCACTTAGACACGTGTTGGAAGTTCATGTACCTTCTTATTTGTTGCGCAATAGTTTCTCATATTTTCATCATAAGGCAAGAGAGTGGGAGAAAGCGACTCCATGTCCTTGCTTCCCACTATGAAAAGTCAATTTGTCTTTTGGGATAGTTTTTGGCTCACCGCAACTGATTTAGATCGTTACCAAACTATATATTATAATATGACTAATCCGTGAATCAATATTGTGAGTGAGTCATCGTACTCGTACACCTAGCATAATTCTTTTTTTTTTTCAATATAGATTGCCGTACGTATTCATCTTTTTATAGTTGCACGTGTCCACTGTCATAAAACTTGCCCAGGAAAATGTGAATATAACCCTGTGCAGCTTGTGCGAATTAGATAGGTTCTAGAATAAATGAAAGTGGTTGTCCAATTCAATTTTGATTACCAATGGTTTTAAGTAGGTACTAGGACATTAAAAGTGTCATTCATATGACACTCACTTTAATTCTAAGCATATTGTATATATATCAATTCAGTTCTAACATTTTAAGTTGTTTCAATGTAGTCATAAATTTTGATAATTTGCCAATTTAATTATTCCCGCCAATTTTGGCGGAAAAATGCTGGCACGAACAATTTTCTGCATTATGTAAAAAAAATTTTCTGAACTTTTTTTCTTTTTTCTTTTATTCTTTCCTCTTTTTTTTTTTTTTATTCCAACTATTGGCTAGTGAGGTCGTGAAGATAGCTAGCCACAGGCGAGGGCATTGGACCCTTGCCCAAACCTCGCGAGAGCGTCATGGCCCTCATCGACCCTCACGTTTGGCTAGCTAGGGAGTTCGAAAAAAAGGAAAAAAAAAAAAGATGAAAAAAAATAAAATAATAAAGGATAAAAAATAAAAAAATTTCTACGTTAGCGTCTAATTAAAATTTGTTTTGAAATGAAAATTGACAAATCGTTAAAATATTTAAGATTAAATTAATAAGATTGAAAGATTTAGAATTTAATTGACAAATCGCAAAAAGATTTACAACTGAATTGACGCAAATGTAATAGATTTATGACTTTTTTTTTTTTTTGGGCATTTCTCCTCTTTGGGTGTACTAAAACAACCAAGAAAGTTAGGTATGATGTAATTGAGTGTACAATCAAGAAACATTAGGGGACGTATATAATGTGACTAGATTACTTCAAACCTAACTACTTGTCACAATTAAAATTGTTAGGTATTGATGTAATTGAGTGTACTCAACCATTCGGCAAATTTTCTTCTTTGGGCTTTCATTCGGTTACGTAAACAAAATTGAATCGAACCCGATGTGCCGTGCAAATCTCTTTCATAGGGGAAGGAGAGTAAGAGTTGTCTTCAAAATAAAGACCCTGGCAGCCCTGCCAACAAGTGAACTACACAGTGTATACATCACACGTAGGAGTCTCCCCTTCTTGGCTTAGATGACATCGTAAGAGGTGCAACCTCAGATAAAAAAGGCCATTGTCTGACGTTAAAAGCTACCACTTCCAAGCCACTAATGCAACCCAGGTCCAAGTTAGTATTTCTTGTTGGATTGGGCCTGAGGGTCGAACAAATGGACTGGTGCGTGTGCATTGTGCGAGCGTGTGAGGGTCATTTTGTTTAGAGAAAAATAGCCTGGCTAAACCTGTGATGAGTGAACTTACATACCTAAGCATATAAACTCTCAACGACTTGTCTGGGCCACCACGCCGCCGCCGCCGCCGCCCCCCATGGTTAGGTCTGACTATTGAGGTTTCGGCTTAACATATTGTCCATTCAGCGGCGGTCTCGAACCCGATGTGCCGTGCAAATCTCTTTCATAGGGGAAGGAGAGTAAGAGTTGTCTTCAAAATAAAGACCCTGGCAGCCCTGCCAACAAGTGAACTACACAGTGTATACATCACACGTAAAAGTCTCCCCTTCTTTGCTTAGATGACATCGTAAGAGGTGCAACCTCAGATAAAAAAGGCCATTGTCTGACGTTAAAAGCTACCACTTCCAAGCCACTAATGCAACCCAGGTCCAAGTTAGTATTTCTTGTTGGATTGGGCCTGAGGGTCGAACAAATGGACTGGTGCGTGTGCATTGTGCGGCGTGTGAGGTCATTTTGTTTAGAGAAAAATAGCCTGGCTAAACCCGTGATGAGTGAACTTACATACCTAAGCATATAAACTCTCAACGACTTGTCAGGCCACCACGCCGCCGCCGCCGCCCCCATGGTTAGGTCGACTATTGAGGTTTCGGCTTAACATATTGTCCATTCAGCGGCGGTCTCGAACCCGATGTGCCGTGCAAATCTCTTTCATAGGGGAAGGAGAGTAAGAGTTGTCTTCAAAATAAAGACCCTGGCAGCCCTGCCAACAAGTGAACTACACAGTGTATACATCACACGTAGGAGTCTCCCCTTCTTTGCTTAGATGACATCGTAAGAGGTGCAACCTCAGATAAAAAAGGCCATTGTCTGACGTTAAAAGCTACCACTTCCAAGCCACTAATGCAACCCAGGTCCAAGTTAGTATTTCTTGTTGGATTGGGCCTGAGGGTCGAACAAATGGACTGGTGCGTGTGCATTGTGCGGCGTGTGAGGGTCATTTTGTTTAGAGAAAAATAGCCTGGCTAAACCTGTGATGAGTGAACTTACATACCTAAGCATATAAACTCTCAACGACTTGTCTGGGCCACCACGCCGCCGCCGCCGCCGCCCCCCATGGTTAGGTCTGACTATTGAGGTTTCGGCTTAACATATTGTCCATTCAGCGGCGGTCTAGGCCACCACGCCGCCGCCCCCACCCCCCCCCAAACCAAATCCAATAGAATGACGCAGCTACATGATCCGAAGAAAACTACTAATTTCCATTCAATGCATATCAGCATGAAGCTAGATCTCTATCAGAGGCCACGGCGCGTGAAGGATATATTATGAAATAATTGCGGATTCACTCCGTCACTTTGATAATAAAATCCATCGTTTTATGTGGTCTTTGTTAAATAAGTTTAGTCGGTTTGATGTTTGGATTGCGCTTGTTCAGAGAGATATCTCTAAATTCATGGCATACCTTATCACTTTGCATATTTCTTGAGCACCTTCGTCTTCTGGGTTAGTTTAATTCAATGCATGACCCACTTTCGTAATTCTGGATAAGTTTCCCCACTTGTACGACATAATCCTGGTGTGTGATAATGAGAAATCGCAAGATGACACTTCTAAGTCCGATTTTATTTTATTAAAAAAAATAAAAAAAACTCTAGCCATTCATAGCTTTAGCACCTCAAATTTGAGTTTACATACCAATGATGTAACATATTTAATCGAAGATCCTAAGGATTCAATTTAGCTCTTGGGCTAGTTGAGTTCGCCATTGTTAGAGAGCTTGAATTAGGCTTGTCCATTTTACAATCCCATAAAAGATGTAATCAAGGCCCAACTAAAATAAGGTTTACAATGGATAACGTTCATTTTACTTTGATCTTATGTTTGCTCGACTAAAATAAGATGAGACTAACATTTCTACGGCTATATAATAGATAAGAAAAAAACTGATCCAAAAAATTGATTATTTTTTTGGTTGAACAGAAAAATAATAATAAATTTAGAAGAGAGGAAAATAGCGAAGTACAGAATCCTAAACTCCAAACCCAACTCATGGACATACGGGCATGCTCTTTCCAGCCCAGTGGACCTGATGGCCATTTTCCGTGGTCCCCGTCACCACTTTCCTGTTGTCCATCAATGACGTGTCGTTCTCAACCCTAAAGCAGACCTCGATCCTATGACGAGAGATTCTCGGGTGGATTTAATAGTGTTATCAGTTATGTTGTAATTGTGCTATAAAGTGCTGTAATTATTTATTATTTTTATATATTTTGAAACTGTAGTACATTAGAGTCGAATGAGACGATTTCCGTTGAGGCTAAGTTTTTCTCCACAAGGGTACAGTTTTGGCCTGCAAAACGACCACCCGAAAGTGGAGATACAAGTACAGTTCAAGAAAAGATTCAAACATTGCTCGTCCGTCCTGTGGACATTTATTAATTTAGAAGAGACAGATCAAGCACGTGCGACTGTGTTCGTTGTACGTCAGTTTCGCCCCCATTGAATACTGCAAAAGACCAAAAAGACGATAATAGAAAAGATTCATCGACGGACGAACGACCCAAACGACGAAGACGAGGAGAAAATATTGGGTGGTCCGGGACCGCCACGTCAGCGTGGTCCCGGACCATTCACACGGCGCCACGTGTATGGGGAAGCCCACAAAGGACGAAAACCGGGGCCCACTTCTCTGACGCTCTCTCTCCTCTTTCTCTCTTTTGTCCCCCTCCCCTCATATGTGGCGCCATATGAGTGGTCCGGGACCACGCTGACGTGGTGGTCCCGGACCACCCAATATCTTCCACGAGAGGACCCACAAAGTCCGGCGCGTTTCACTCGCGCTTCCACGAATCGACGAGTCCGGCCAGCGCCGACCGAGACGACCCGCCGGGGCTTAGCGCGGCCTTTGCTTCTTCCTTTATGACCAGCACTCGCTCTCTCACCATCTTGCCCTCCTCACTCTCCATCAACTCTCTGACTCGCTTCTCCACCTCCTCCGAACTCACCCACCCGTCCTCTGATTCGTCCACCGGCAGCGCGATTTTCGTCTCCTGCACCAGCTGCACCCTGTTGTGCCCCTGCTCCGCGTAAAGCGGCCACGCCAGCATCGGCACGCCAGCGCACACCGCCTCGAGCACCGAGTTCCACCCGCAGTGAGTCACGAACCCGCCCACCGACGGGTGGCTCAGCACCGCCACCTGCGGGGCCCATTTCTGGACCACGAGCCCCCTGTCTTTGGTACGTTCCAGAAAGCCCTCCGTAAGCAGCGACCCCAAGTCCAGGTCGGGCACCTCTGACGTGGCGGCCTTTTGGTCCTTGTGCTTTGTCGGACTCCGGACCACCCACAAGAACCGCTGACCGCTCCTCTCCAGCCCCGTCGCTATTTCCTTCAGCTGTTCCACCGAGAACACGCCCATGCTCCCGAAACACAGGAACACGACGCTCCCTCTCGGCTGCGAGTCCAGCCACGTCAGAGACTCTGGTGATCTGCCGTCGTCGCCTCCCCTGCTAGAGATCAGCGGCCCGATGCAGTAAAGCGGCGGAGTGGGCCCGCCGGGCACACACTCGCCGTCCCTGATGGCTCCTATGGCTCTTGGCTCGAGCTTCTCGAAGGTGTTGACTATGATTCCAGCCGAGGTCTGCATCTTCAGGGACGAATCGAAGAAGCCCTTGTAGGCATCGTCATAGCGATCCTGCAACGGCTTCACAACATCGGAAGGCTGTATCGGCGGTGTGCCGGGGACATCTATGGGGGCGTCAAAGTCTTTAACGCTTATGGCGAAGTTGTCGTGAAGAGTTGGGAGGTAAAGGAAGAATGTAAGGAAACAGGCGCCCGAAGTGAAGAAATAGTAGCAGGGGATGTTGAGCTCACGCGCGACGGTATCAGCGGCGGCGCAGAAGAAGTCGATGACGAGGCCGTGAACGACGTGGTCTGTGGAGATAGAGGTGAGGGTGCGGTGGACGTTGGGGTTGTTGAGGCGGAGGAGCTCGAAGGCGAGGGTCTCGTGGTTGGGGGAGGTGGTGGAGAAGTCCGGGGGGAGGGTGGTGGCAGGGAAGAAGTGGAAGGCGATGGAAGGGACGGCGGCGGAGACGGAGGCGATGTAGGCGGTGGTGGGGCTGGCGTCATAAGCTTGGTTGGTGATGAGGATGTGGATGGAGAGGGAAGGGCGGTGGGTGAGGAGGAGCTTGCCGAGCTCCACCATGGAGATTAGGTGGCCGAAGAACGCCGCTGGATACAGCACGATCGCTTCCTTCATTGCTTGGGCTTGTTGATGTTCTTTTCACACGACGTTGAAGCTCTCTGAGGCCGACGATTGTGGGGAGATTGGTCTGTTCTATACTCCTGACATCGAGGGGGAATCATGCAGTATGGTCCATCAATCATGCAGTATGGTCCCTCGTAATTCTAAATTTCCAATACTGTCAGATGCATAACGAAATGGCTGACGCAATTTATTTTTGTGAGGTCAAAGTATGGCATGGGCCCAATATTGTTCGGATCTAGAACGTGGAAAATGGCGGCCCAAGGAAATATGACTGTTGAAAGCCAGTTTGATATATGTATCAGGTTAACCATTGGGATTTACCCCAGTAGCCACCCTTCCAACATGGAAGGGAAAGGTGGGGGATTCGAATTCCCACATTCTCAGGGGTTGAGATGGGGGCGAATTAATTTCAGGAGTGGATTTCGACTCCCACACCCTGCAATGAGGCAGGATAAAAATCTGTCAGTGAGAGTTAAAATAGGAGTAGAGTAATATCGACAAAAAGAAAAAGAAAAAAAGATATGTATCAGGTTCAATGAATATTTTGGTCTATAGATCATGTGGACTAGGCTCATTCCAAACGCTTGCGACGTGGTCCTATAGTAAGACCCATATATATTTAATTGTAAAAATGATATAGAGAAATGATAGTGATAGTATTTAATAGTCTATTCTAAACCATAAAAAAAATTAAGCAACACAGCTAATCTGGCTAGGCGAATGTAGCATTCGGGCATTGTTAGAGGAAGGATCAGGAGCAATCCCTAATCCTTGACAATGAGGAATGAAGGCACGATTAGCGTATTCACCATTTTGAATACCTCCTCCTTGATTAGCTAAAATTACAATTTGAGCATTGCATCTTATTTGAAAACACCCTCGAGAAAACACCATGTAATTGACTTATTTGAAAACTCAATTCTACGTTATCAAATCTTTCAATAAATGAAGTTATATATAAAGTACATGTGCATATGGCAATTCTCTATTTTTACATGTCATTAGGTGTAAATTATCAATAATGTTCGGAATATATGATGATTTATAATTTTTCTGTGTTAAGGTATAGTCTAGAGATGCCAAACGTGCAAATTCGGCACTGTCTATTCTTTCAATCTATTGATTGTACGGACATGCAAATTATGTGCATGGGCATTACGTTAACATTGCACCTCCTCGAGCCAAGGCCCGAGAAATTTCCAATGGTGATTATAAGACATACGAAAATTCGTGGAGTCGATTTAGGTGAGAGAGAAAACACAAAGGATTATCAAAACATTGCGTGCTTCTTTTCCTTTTCCTTTGTTCCCTTTCTTTTTGGTGCATTTAATTTTGCTTCAATCTGAGTATTCCCTTAGATTTCATTGTGCTCGAGCTAGGTAGAAATAAAAAACGATAGGAAGTTGTTAAGAGAAAACGCATTAAAAAAAAAATTAATCATAGTATTTTAAGTAAAGGTGAGCATGATCCGGATTGGATAGGTCCAGCACCAAATCTAGAAACCAACTTGCACAGTATTGGTCCCCAATTTTTGGGACCGATGACCAACCCTTTTGAGCTTGGGACTAAGTACCAGACTGACCCTATGAGTCTAATACAAACTGATTATTTTTTTATTTCACTTTTTGTATTCCTTAAAAGGACAAGTGTACTATTGCAAATTATATATGCATCAATAATGCGACATTGAGTAACCAAATTATGGACACAATCACATATCAAATATAAATATAAGAAAAGATAACAACATAAATTTCATACTTGCTAAAAGAAACAAACCATAAAAATGAACACACAAGGTGAGTGAGAAGAGGCTAGAGGCGAGTAGATAGAGGTGACTGAATCAAGGCGAGTAGGCGAGCAAGGCCGAGGTGAGCAAAGAGGGTTTTTATTTTTTATTTTGGTTGAATTAGGGCTCGGTTTCTTTTCACTTTCTAATTTATGTGACAAACTGAACTGTGAAGATGACAGAGCAAGAGGTGTTAGAATTTAGAATAGACAAAAGTTTATAATATATAATATATCTAATACATATTATACATTATATATATCTATTAATATATATAGGGTTGGTCAGAGTCGGCCTAACTCTAAATCTCTAGGACAGAGAATTAACTCGCACGGTGCAGGGTTCGGGGATCTTAGGACTAAGGACCGACTTAGTCTCCATGGGAACCAGACTAGGACTAGTTAGGTTAGGCTAGTTTGGTTGACTCTAGACCGATGCTTAGCCCTAATTTTAAGTTACGGGTTTATTAATACATTAATGATAAACATAATATGATCGAATGTGTAACTTGTAACGCAATTAGTACGTATAGTTATCTAATCTCTAAAGACGCTCTTGAATTGGTTTTTGACCATTTCAGTAGTGAATTGCTACGTAAGTTTAGAAAATAAATATCGTCATTTAAGATTTTGTGAAATGTATAATCATGAAAGTAACTTTTAACATTGAAAATAGCTATGCATGTTTTTATTGCCAATTTCATTATCATGAAAGTAACTTTCATAATTGAAAATAGCTGTGCACATATATTGGGCTATGGATGTAGTTGATGGAGATTAAAGACTCCCGCTTGCACACACGTGTTCGACAATAGCGTTAATGCCGGAATCTGCCTGCAACACCGTCTTCCCCTGCGTGCCTGTGCATAGAGAGATTACGTAGGCAATTTCGTCCGATGTAGAACCTCCGAATGCGACAGCCCATGTACTTAACAGTTCATTGGTTGTCTATGTCTATGGCCGAAAAGAAAATAACCAGAACATGTCGTGAGGTGCTGCCGACGAATGGGTAACTGGGTTGTTCCACAGTAAGAGCGCTTCATAGCCGAATGAAATGATTCCTCAAAAGCTGCTGTAACTTAGAGAGCACTGCAACCCTGGTACGAAGATTTTGTACCGTTGCGGTCTGCTAATCCGCCTGTTGACACATAAATTTTGGCAATCCATTTAGTTATTTATTGCATAAAAATTGGGGATAATTTTTAACCCCTAAACAAAAATATCAAAATTGCATTATGCATTTGCATCAGACCGATGGCAAAAGACTCGAGTAAATGATTCTAAATTGGATTGATTGGATTAAGCCTGCGATGATAAAAATTTGAACAAAGCTCATAGCCTAAAATTGCATCAATTAGGCTATTTTCTGTCCTGCGATAGTAGAATATTTCGAAATACTCGATAGGCAACAAGGAAAAGAAAGCAATCGGCGTGGATTCCCAATATATTATGCATGCCCAGCTATTTGGAGAAGGAAATAAGAGAGGCAGCAACGGTGATGATATCTTGTGGGGGCTTTCGTGAAAAAGGAAAAGACATCTATCTTGGCAAGCTAGGGCTCCATTGAATACCTACATGATCCGAAGAATATATTTTGGAGATCAAGTTTCCAAGAGAAGCATAGGATATCGGCTATTTAGTGGAGTACATGCAGACAGAAAAGAGGGGGGCCACACAATTCCATAGACGGCCAGCATTGACACGATACATTGAGAGAGAACACAAGTCATGAATCTCGTAGTTGTGTTGCGGTGCTCCATCACGTTCTGCAGTGCCCTCATACGACTGCCCTTCCCATATTGTTGTGGGGGTTATATCGCAAACCACCACTAGCCTCCACTACTTTCATCGAGCTTCCTCTGACGTGTATAGCTCGTTGTTCTGCATTCTTCTGTCCAATGCTCCTGCAATCTAACCCGGTGATCCTGCCGCAAAAACCAGCAAGCTCACGCGCACGTCGCAGCCTTCCTGGTGAGATCATCTTGTCCTGTAGCCTCGGCGTGAAGTCAAGACGAGATGTTGTCCAGGTGCATCTAGAAGTCTCCAGCTCTCAGCTCGTCGTTGACTAGCAGATCATCAAAAATCGTGGGTTGTTTTGGCTTTTGGTCAAAACGGTGGAATTTGTTTTTTATTGTATGGTGAATGTTGAAGAATTGCTTGTCAATTTTTGAGGAAGAAGCATCAGAGGGATTGGAGACAAAGGATCGTGACTTCGGAATTCTCGGTGGAGATTATTTGTCGGCGAAGTCGCTCGAAAATTCAACCGCTGCTCAAGACAACGTGAGTCGTGGTGCCTTGCTGCCGTGCCATTCACCGCAAGCGCTCGTGACGAACTTCACCAAGATAGCACTGCAAGCACACCGCGACTCACTCATCGCCGATCCATTGTTGATCCACCATGAGTCCAGGCCGCTGATTTCCTCCAACTACGTAACGACGAGCGGCACCCGTACCAACCAATAGCCTTGCGACAATCACACTGAGAAGATGCCGCTTCGGCTGCACTTGCGCCGAAATTCACAAGCCCGGCCACGCCTGCACTTGCGCCATGTCCTGTTGCGGTTCTTGACAAAGTCGCTGTCCAAGTTTCATTATCCCTAATCGCAACATCCGACAAAGATTCAATACTGACTATCTCTTTTCTTGTTCGGGCTATCTCGGTAGTTTATAGATTTGTCTTTGCAGGCGTCCAGGTGGCTAGCTAGTTTTTTAAAGGTGGTCCCCAGTAGCTTCCAATACGTTCATATGGAGAAGAAACAAAAGAAGACCAAGTGAGAAGACATTTGGCCACCGTTCTTCTCCGGATTACTGAATGCGTGTCATCGATCATTCCCCGTTAAGCACCATGAACCATCATCGACCACGGTTTGCGATCCGTCATCAAAGATCCATTTTGCTGGTTCCAATTTGGGAAGCTTATTTGTACGAAAATTTGAATTAGGTAATTATCTCGTTTGCCCTCAATTTGAATATTCTACGATTCAATTTGATTGAGAATATTGCATGATTCCTAAATTTGAGTGATAAGTGCACCCCAATTAGGATTTATTGCCTAATTCGCAACCGCGCCTAAGTTTTTTTATTTCATCTATAAGGCTTTAGATGAAATAATTAATCAAGCGGGAGTAAAATTGATATTTTGATCTTTAAGGCTTAAGATCAATTTATCGATTCTATTAGCGAGATATTTATCCCTTGATCTGAACCATGTTTGATACCTTTGGTGATTTTGAATAGTCTGTCTTGACTTGATTTATCTTGAAATATGTTTGGGTTAGAATATTGCATGCTTTAGGATTATTTGCATATTTGAGTTAAGCATTTTATTTGCTTTAGATTTTCATTTCATTAATTTAAATTGCATGTTTGACCTTTTTTTTTTTTTTTTTAATTTCGAAATTAGTTTTAAAAAAAAAAAAAAAAATCATCATACATGTAGAATTAGGGCATCTTTTGTACATCATTGCACATTAGAATAAAATTGCATATTTCATTCTAAGTTTAGATTGATTTAGATAGACTACATCTTAGCTTAAAGATTGATAGGTTAAGATAATATCCTGGTTTAAATTAGGGTTTAGCCTGACCTAATCATTAATATAAGTTGGGTAGAATCTTAATTTAGCTAGATAATTTTCATATATTTCTAGTTTCGAATTTCACATAAAAAAAAAGCAAAAAATGACTTAGGATAAATTAGTTTCAATTCCTAGGATTGATTACATACCCATTGAGAAAACACAAGAAAAATGTCATATGCACGTCATTAGGGTTAGATTCATTGAAATGAATGTCATTTAGTATTTTTGCTAGGCCCATTTAATTAGAAATTACATGTCATTAGGATTAGGTCATTTAGTTAATATCGCATTGCATATTGCATGATTTTCATTAATTAAGTGAAAACAAAAAAAAGAAATTGCGTGTTAATTAGAAATCATATCTAGGGTTGTTGATGTGGATTTTAATTTAACATTGCAGATGCTTTCGTTGCTTGGAGGTAAGTTTTTTGCAATTTATTTATTGTTTATCTGGGTGTTAAATTGGTGGTTTGCGCACCCGCATGATCACCTCACATGAAATAAATTTAAAATCAATTCAAACTGCTTGCCAAATATTTTTCAAAATAAAAAGAAAGGTACTGAAAGGGCATTAGAGAAATCTAATGTAACCAAGTCCCCGTACCTATAGTCTCTGGTTCGTAGAAGTAAAGTAAATCTCCCATCACTTTACTTGGGTTTCTAATCGACCCACCAAAAATAGATTAGTGGCAACTCCTAATTGAAAATCAATTGCATGAAATTTTGAACCTAAGTCGCGAATTGGTATGGGCTTGAGAGAGCCCGAGTTAAGTCTAGGCTTAACAATCCATTAGCCAAACCCTAAGTGGTTCACACCCGAAAATTTGGTCGCGACACCGCCCGAAAATGGAGATAGGTAACACAGAGGGAGAGAATGATTTGGAGTGTACAGTCCAAGAGAGATTTTATTTTACCCATAAAACAAAGGACTTTGTTTGCACGGGGGGAATCAAAGCGCAGCATACAAGACAAAACTCAACCATGCGCACGTTCTGCTTACGTTTACTGATAAAACCGATGCATAGAACACGCCACTTCGTCTGAGACGTCCATCCATTCGCCTCCCTCGAATGTTGCCTACCTAAAAGACGACGAGAAAATATCATCAGCAGACGGCCGAACGAATCAATGAGTACGGCGCGTTTCACTCGCGCTTCCACGACTCAATGAGTCTGACCAACGCCGACCGAGACAACCTGCCGGGGCTCAGAGCAGCCTTAGCTTCTTCCTTCATGGCGAGTGTTCCGTCTCTCACCATCTTGCCCTCCTCACTCTCCATCAATTCTCTGACTCGCTTCTCCACCTCCTCCAACCTCACCGACCCATCCTTTGACTCGTCCACCGGTAGTGCGATCCTCATCTCCTGCACCAGCAACACCCTGTTGTGCCGCTGCTCCGCATAGAGTGGCCACGCCAGCATCGGTATGCCTGCACACACCGCCTCAAGGACTGAGTTCCACCCACAGTGAGTCACGAACCCGCCCATCGAGGGGTGTCTTAACACGGCCACCTGCGGGGCCCATTTCTTGACCACGAGCCCCCTCTCCTGGGTACATTCCAAGAAGCCCTCCGGAAGCAGTGAGCCCAAGTCTAGGTCGGGCGTCGCTGATGGGTTACGGACCACCCACAAGAACCATTGACCGCTCCTCTCTAGCCTCGTCGCTATTTCCTGTAGCTATTCCACTGAGAAGACGCCCAAGCTCCCGAAACACAAGAACACGACGCTCCCTCTTGGCTGCGAGTCCAGCCACGTCAGACAATCTGGAGATCCACCTGTTGGATGCAAATTGCGTAACCTCAAGATCTCTATAACTAGAATAAAAACATGCATAATTGATTAGAAAGATTAACACACCTGTTTTGGGATCCATCGTTCTTAAAGCGGAAGCGGAAACACAATGTTTCATGCTCAAATCCTTCTTCTTTATTGCCCTCCGTATCACTGGCTCAATGAGGTGGCCCTCCTCACATTTAGCGTTAGGTAAACGCTCCTTATGTGAGGATACATGTGAAAATTAGGGTTATAGGAGAGACTTAGGCACTATTTATAGAGTTTCCAGTCAGGTCCCCTCATTACAAGCTAGGCTCAACTTGACCCACACTAGCTAGCTTCATATTAGACTAATTAAGAAACCTTTTATCTCACCTTAGACCAACCTTGTTTTACAATAACTGTAAAAACAGTAAATTACAGTATCAATTAATGTAGTCCACATAAGGAAAACTCTTATATTCTCCCACTTGGACTATATTAATTGAAATCGTTCCGTATGTGCGCACATTGGTCTAGAGATAATTCTTAATAGTCAATCATATCCCATAAAGTCTTAAACACCGAATCATGGCGGTAACTGCATGTATACACACAGAGCCTTCCATGGTCACGAGTGCTCTCAACTTTATTGATATGATTCAATATGATAGTGTGTCAAATGGATAATATCTCTCATCGAGAGATCCCATTTGTCAGTCACTATTCTCTTATCTTAAGCGTTACAAAAACTTGTGCCACTAGAGAATACTTTATGGTTCCAATGAACCAACATTTACGGTTAACCTTTCTTTATGTATAATAAGACATATGTATAAGGCTAATAACCGGATGCCCCTAGCCTTCACTCAAGGTTTATACAGTACCTTGAGACTTTATCAATATGTATTTAACATAATAACAACATATTCAAAAATATTTTATTGAATGCAAAAGTTGATACATATCAAACTGTTACAAAGTGTAACGAACACAGATAAAATATTTATCATAGTAAAGCCAAAATAGCTGCCACTAAACAACAGCATCTCATGATGCTCCTAGGCCCATGTTAATGACATGTCACTCAAATACATATGGGCGTAGGCCTTTAATTAGTGGATCTGCAACCATACCATCTATGAAAATATGTTATATTATTACGTCACCTTTCTGTACCGTTTCTTTTTGGTCAAAAATTTTGACCGTCATATATTTAGACTCCTTGAGACCTCTGTAGTAAATATATATTACTATAAATTTGTTATCTTAATACAACCGTATGGGTCTATTCATAAAGTTAAAACGATCAACTTCTTCATGAGGTTCTGGAGCCTAATAGCCCAAGTAACAGTCTAAAAGAATGTTACTAACATTGCTTACGTAGTAGAAGATGACATATAACTTTATTTACTACACTTCCTGCTAACATAACTATGTATTCTGTTATTCATCACATGTCATCCTAATAGCCAGCAAAGTTTACATCTGAATACCCTACTAGCTGCAAGAATTGAACACGTCGGTAAATTAGCATATAATATTTTGTCCTCTTTAAGTACCTTAAAACCTTCTTGGCAGCATCCCAGTGATCGCATCTTGGATTTGATTGATATCTACCTAAAAGTTCCATCGCAAAGATAATATTTATTCTAGTGCAAATTAGAGTATACATTATACTTTTAAGTGCATTAACACAAGGTACACCATTTAATTAGATTTTCTCAATATTTAAATAAGAACAATGTGATAGATTCAGTCCATCACCTTTAACAACATGAGTAATTCCTGGCTTGCAATGATGTATATTGTATATTTCCAAAATACAATCAGCAAATGTCTTCTGAGAAAATCTAATATAATATGGCGAAAACAATCCTTATGGACCTTAGTACAAAGGATAAAAGATGCCTCAATGTCACTACTTGTAAACAAAATATGATGTATATAGTGTATGAGAAAAATAAATTTTCTCCCACTAACCTTGTAGTATATTGAATTACTTTGTTTTCAATTGAACAAAATAACAACACTATGAAACTTTAATAATATTGTTTGAAAATTTGCTTAAAATCATGAATAAGACTTTTCAGTCTACACACAAGTTTACTTGAATCTGCTGCAAAATTCTCCTTTTGCACTTATAGATTTTGAATCTATTTAACGTAACTTTCAAATAAAAAAGAGCTATTAATGCCACGTTCACTCTGAAAGGATATTTAAAGAAATAATTATTTCTTCATTATAAAATATCTACCCCTCTTTCAGAGTAAAAACTTTATCATCTTTTATGGCATCTAATCACATACTTGATTGAGAATAAAAAGCAACATGTATTTATGTCGCTAAATCAACCATGTAGTGGATATTGCAGTTATGCTCTTACAAATAGACTATATAGTTTAATAGAATAACTGATCATCTTTTTCTAAAAAATCTCCTAAGTAAAGCTACAATCACTTCAGAGGTTTGAAAAAATTTCATCATAACTATATCAAGAACAGTACCTTGAACCTCAATCTTTACAAAAAAAAAATATATATATAATACCTTGAACCTCAACAAGTTTAGTCTATGATATAGGAGATTCTACAATTGTCTGTACCACAATTATCTGTATAGGCAAAAACAAAGACATAGTGATCTTCCATCGCACTATTATCCTTAATAATCTGAGAGCAGCTATCCTCTACAATTACGTCAAATTGTAGAAACTTTATAGTATGTGATTCCATAATTCTTGTACCTTCTTTAGGGTCATAAAATTAATACTCCCTTGAACAATCTGAGTAAGATATAAAATAATTCCAAGTAGATCTAAATTCCAATACACTTAATATTGAATTAGTTTACCTACCTCTAAATTTAATATGATTTAAGTAATTTATGTCTAGTCTATAACTCAAAAGAAGTTTATGAAATAACTTTGATAAGAAATACCTTTTGTATGTGAAAATGTTGCTTTCAAAATATCAGCCCATAGAAGATCGGATAAATTAGTCTTACTAATCATACTCATCACCATGTTCAATATAGTGCATTTATGCCTTTCGGCCAAATCTTTTTGTCAGGATTTTCAGGCATGGTAATTAAGTTACCATTCCAGAATCTACCAAGTATTTGACAAATGACCCTTTAAGCTATTTCGCATTGTCATATTCGCCAAAATACTCACGGCCACTATTAAGCCTGACAACATTTTAAGACTAATTGTAATTATTTTATTCTTTATTTTGGTAATTTTACTTTCACAATAATCTATAAAAGTCTTTAGATAACCGTTAAGAGTAGACAGAATATCAACATTGTCAACTTTTCTACTCTTCCTTTAAACATGTGTGAGATTATTCCTTAAATAGAAAATTTTTGGAAACAACCTTTTCAACCATATATGAGATGTATATGCTATTAGAACTTAAACACAATCTTTGCAGATGTGTCATAATTTCGGTATTAGATAAAACATAATTTCAAGCCATTAAAGCTTTCATCATCTTTTAGCAGTGCAGTCAGTAGACAAGTCACTTTTCAAGTGTTCAAGAATGGAACGCTTCATGGACAATAAGCAAATTCTATTGCTTTTTTCTCAAGCAACAAATCATATGTCAACAACTTAAAATTTGAAGTAGTAAAAACTTCAATAATAGTGGAATTTATTAATTATAAAAAGGTGACTGAAAAACAAGTAATGTATATAATTAGCATCATGTGAGCACCATGTAACTTGACATACAAGTACACATCCAAAGAGTTACACGCATAATCATATAATCACCTTTGGGCAGAATACATGACATGCAGTTGTATACTCCTCACATGATAGCGGTTATGAAAATATATTCCAATCTTTGTGAATTCATCACCTTTGGGCATATGAACTACTAGGATCAATCACTCCTCCACCACACCATCATGTATCCCTCTATGAACTAATACATAATCACCTCCTTTGGGAGTATCAATATGCATTAGATCAGGAGACATCCCAATCAGTATACGAGATCGAAATTTCTCAAACCTAATCAACCGTGCAACTTTGGCGGTCACAACTCAATTGAATCCTTGAAACTCTCTCACACCAGGGATATATATATATATATATCGAACCTGAAAGACAGATTCCAATGAGATCACTGATCACAACAATACAAGAAACTTCTCATAACAGAGAATAAAGCATCTCTTATGCACGCCGATTACAGATTACCAGAACAACATAAAAAGAATGCTGATCTAGAAGATCTCTCACAAATTAATATCAATAGTAATATAGGGTATACTAAATTGATAAGCCTGACAGTCGATCAATTCTCACTCATGAGTTTCATAAGGCAAAAAATGACTTTAAGGCCAATAACTGATTTATTAGCCAATTTTTTTAAGTAACAAATTATCATTATAATCAACCAGTGGCCTATTAATTGAGTCAAATTAGAGAACAAAATATCTAAATTTTAATTGTAGATACTATTACTCTGTGTAAATGTTGTCATACTCCTTAACCATAAAATAATATTCAACTTAATGTGATCAGATGAGTTTAGGTACAATATGCAATGACTTAACTGACATGCATTACCTACATTCAGCAAATGTGTTAATTAGTACAATTAGTTTGGTCACAAGTTCTTAAGACATCCATCATTCAAAGGTTACTAGCATGTAAATGAGTATGCATTAGTAACAAAAGTTTCATAACCTTTTACTGTTTCTCATTATCTCAATACATAATTTAATTACTATCCCATAATGGTTGTATCTCATTAAGCCAGCTTCAGTTTACAATAAAGTTTAATTTTTATTAATGAATCATACCATTATAATGTTTATGTGATAACATACCTGTAACCCAACACTTGTATTTCCAAAATCACAGAAAATACAAGAAAAATACGCAAATATACACTAAAAATACACGTATTTAGGGTTTTGTATGTATTTTCACTTCCATAAAATCATTAAACATATCAAATAAATACGCCACAATATAAAGAATGAACATATGAATCAAACACTACCAGCCACACGTCGATCCGATGCTCCATGCGCTCGCACGCGTCGCCTAAGTGAGTGGCGCGTGGAGCCCACGCACGAGCGTAACTTGACCGGTTCCCGGTCCGATCGATTAACCGGTCCGGTTGTCCGGTCTGACCGGTTGACCGGTTCGGTCAACTATTGACCGGGTCGAGTCGGTCAATGGGTTGGGTCGGGTCAGTCAACGGGTCAACGGTCCCGGGTTGAGTCAATTGATCGGTTTGGGTTCGGTCGCTGACGTCATCGTGACGTCAGCAAGGCGCGTGCGTCGCATGCGTGAGCCGCGCCACGCGTGTGGTGGCGTGTGAGGCGCGTCTTCAACGCCCAGGCGACGCATGGCCGCGCGTGGGGATGCGTGTGGCCTCCTCCGGCGACGCGCCGCCCATGGTTCTGCTTGTCTCATCTAGCCCAGTTCAAATTTGTGATTTAATTTTATTTTTATTGAATAAAAAATCACGAAAATCACAAATTATGGCAAAAATCTTATGCGTTCGAGTTCTAGGGTTATGGTTGCTCTGATACTACATGTTGGATGCAAATTACGCAACTCCAAGATCTCCATAACTAGAACAAGAACATGCATAATTAAGTAGAAAGATTAACGCACCTGTTTTGGGATCCATCGTTCTTGAAGTGGAAGTGGAAACACAATGATCCACGTGCAAATCCTTCTCCTCTATTGCCCTCCGTATCACTGGCTCAATGAGGCTGCCCCCCTCACGTTTAGCATTAGGTAAACGCTCCTTAGGTGAGGATACATGTGAAAATTAGGGTTAGAA
Organism: Eucalyptus virginea; assembly: GCA_014182375.1. Taxonomy (NCBI): domain Eukaryota; kingdom Viridiplantae; phylum Streptophyta; class Magnoliopsida; order Myrtales; family Myrtaceae; genus Eucalyptus; species Eucalyptus virginea. The sequence continues at coordinate 37,522,250 of CM024514.1, forward strand.
GAGAGACTTGAGCACTATTTATAGAGTTTCTAGCCAAGCCCCCTCATTACGGGCCAGGCTCAACTCGGCCCACATTAGTCAACCCTATAATAAATTAATTAAGAAACCTTCTATCTTACCTTAGACCAACCTTGTTTACAATAACCGTAAAAACAGTAAATTACAATATCAATTAATCTATTTCACATTAGAAAAACTCTTACACCACCATCGTCGCCTCCTCTGCTCGAGATCAGTGGCCCTTGTAGGCCTCATCGTAGCGATCCTGCATCGGATCCGCAACATCGAAGGGCGGTATTGGCAGTGTGTCGTGGACATCTATGGGGGTGGCAAAGTCTTTTAAGCTTTTGGCAAACTTGTCGTGAAGAGTTGGGATGTCTAGGAAGAAGTTGAGGAAACTGGCCCTTGAAGTGAAGAGTAGTAGCAGGGGATGTTGAGCTCATGCGCGACGGCAACAGCAGCGACGCAGAAGAAGTCGATGATGAGGCCATGAATGACATGGTTCTCGGAGATAGAGGTGAGGGCTCGATGGACATTGGGGTTGTTGAGGCGGAGGAGCTCGAGGGCGAGGGTCTCACGGTGGGGGGAGGTGGTGGAGAAGTCCAGGGGAGTGTTGTGGCGGGGAAGTAGTGCAAGGCAATGGAGGGGACAAATAGTTCGTGAATCTACAGAGCACCATTGGCAGGAACTAATCGCCTTAAGGAAATTCGGATATCCGTACCTCACCTCCAATTTTATGTTTTGATTATAACAAATAGTTTGTATTCTCTGGATTATATTCCAACAATGTGGTGGAAGGTGATGGAGGGGCAGGTTGTGGAGATGAAGGCGATGTAGGAGGTGGTGGAGCCGGCATTGTAGGCCTGGCTGGTGATGAGGACGTGGATGGAGAGGGAAAGGCGGTGGGAGAGGAGAAGCCTGCCTAGCTCCACCATGGAGATGAGGTGGCCGATGGCCGGCGATGGATGTTGACACCCGATTTTTTGTTGACATTTTAAACATTCTTTTTGCGAAAATATAAAAAAAAAAAAAGAGCCAAAAAGATTAAAAAAATGAATGAATGAAAAATAAAAAAAAAATGAAAATGAAAATGAAAATGAAAAGAAAACAAGAAAAAAATGTAAAGGAAACAACAAAAGAAAAAAACGAAAAAAAAAAAAAAAAGAAAAAAAGGGGGCCATTCACGCTCGTTTTTTGGCTCTCTCTCTTTAGGGAAGCTCTCTCTCGGACTCTCGTTTTTCTTTTTCTCTCGGGATCTCTCTCCCGCGGTTCCGCGGTAACAACCTCCTCTCTCTCCCGCGCTCGCGGAAAAATTCTTTTTGGGCGGACTCTCTCGGACCGGGGCTGGAGATTCTCTCTCCTTTCGCCGACTCCAAAACCGACGATCTCTTCCTCTGAATCGGCGGTTAGGGCCCTTCCGCAATGGCGCCGGCTGCTCCTTGATTCAGCCACCGCGCACGGTAGCCGCCCCGATCTAGCCCTGCGCTCTGACATGGCGCCCGAGAAGAACAGCTTCGGCGCCAGCGGCGGCGCCGGTGAGGCTCGTGAACTTTAGCTTGTGCAGGAGGAAATCTCTCTCCCTCGCCGATTCTCCCACAGCAACCGAGAGAAGCGAGCAACCTCCTCCTTCGCTGAAATTCCCGTCTCCGGCCGAGTGGAGTGGGAGTTCTTTCCGGATTCCACCGCCAGTGTTCGCCTACGCGAGAAAGACGGAGAACTGCTCTTTGTTTTTTTTTTCTCTTGGTTTTTCTCTCGGAAACTGACTCTTTCTCGATCGATCGCTCTCAGGCGCTCGATTGGAAGTTCTCGCTCTCTCTGCAAAACGGCCGAATGATCTTGGAGTTTTACACGATCCTCCTCGATCCCCTGGTTGATTGATCTATCAATCGTCATCACCTCATCACCGCCAGGTTGTTTCTTTTCAGTTAAGTGGTAAGAATTGCTTGTACGCATAGATTTTCTATTCTGATGTCTCTGTTCTGTATTGCTCTATGCCATTCTGGTGTTAATAGTACTTCACACTACATGCTTACAACCTGTTCGATAGAAAGCCTGACTCCATTGCCGATAGTTCCTATTGCATTCTGTTTACCAACGTCTTGATATTCAATTGAAATTGCGTTGGTTGTGTCTTTGCTGGATTTCCTGCATATAGTTGATTGAAATGTGAACTAATTAGATGTATAAGTGATGTATGTCGAATGCTGTTCATGATTGTTTGCGTGGATCAAATTCTGTTCATGTGTGATTTTGTATATCAAATGGTTCTCCTGCATGTTACTTTGAGATGTTGAGTCTGCCCAGGAAGAGGAGGAGACTGTTCTGTGCGTTCTTGATATTTTTCACGCAATACTTGTTCACAACCATGATAATCAAACTAATGAATTCGCAAAGAACCTGATCTGTAGTTCTTGGTTCATCTCCTCATTTAGCTGTTTGGATTTATATCCCACAGAGAGGGTGAAACACCAAATTTATTTGATGATGAGTTCACTAATTGAAGTTCTACTTCAAAAATGATTGTGGGCGACACGTTAGGGATGCTGTATCTTACCTTCCCTCTGAGCCAAATGATTTGCAATGAGTTGATGATTATTGATGACGAACCTGATTTGCCTTGATCTGTAATTTCGTATACCTGATATGTCACTCTCTGTTTTGGCTGAAACGAAGTGCTAAATGAGGTTTTTTTTGACCTCGAGCCATTCTAGACATAAAAAATATACTTCTAGAGCTTCGACTTGATAGTTCACATGCCCTGAGAGGACGTCATTTGGTCACTGAAAAACACCTACAAAGTCTGTCAATTCTGCAGTAGTTTTTAGGTTGATTTGCTGTTCTGCGATTTTCTGTTTTAACTGGACTGAGCTGGTAGATGATGTTATTAGGACTTAATGTCTTCTATAGATTTGTAATAGACTTCTCAAGCTTTCCATAGACATATTATATGTGCGATTTGGCCATCATTTGCCCTGCCTGATGCTTCTTGCAAAGAGCACTAATCTGCTGATGTGTTCTGCTTGTTATGATCTGATCTGACCACTTATACAAATGGCTTTGCTTGAGCTAGAAAAAGACTTAAATTGCAATTGTCACCTAATAGGAATTCGTAAAGGACACCTTGAGCTTTCTAACGATGCCTAGTTTGTCCAATTTTCCCATCATTTACCCTGCTTTTCTATTTTTTTAGATCAAGTTTTGAAGTCTGAATTTGTCTTGACCTGCAGTGCTGTCTTGTCTCTATGAATCTGACTGTCTACCAATTTTGTGTGATCTTATACATAATGATCTTGAGGATAAATTCTCAATGAAAGCTGTCCATAATATCCATATCCATCCCATGCTAAAATTTGAGAATTTTTAAGGTCAAGTAACCTTAGAATTCAAGTTGACATGTAGCAATTTAAATTGTTATGCATTTTGCTCCTAATGACAAGTCACATATCAATGTTAATGGATTTGTGTGGCCTTTTGCACATGGATTTAGGGTTAAATGTCTAAATCAAACTTTTTCTTCACATTTAACCCTACGTCATGTTCAAATTTCATGATTTTCATGCATTGATTAGGTGGCTTAACAAATCAGTTATCATGCATCATTCTCTGATTTGCTTATGATTGATTTGCATGCTTTAGCGATTGTTGCTTTTCGGCCATGAATTTGACTTTACTTGAACTTGATACGCCTCAGGAAATTCCATTCATGAAAGTTGCTATTTATAAAGTGCTTGATTTCTGTGCTTTTTTCTTAGAGCCGATCATACATGGGTTCTACCCCAATTGCTTTGATCTTAGTTGTGATGATTGTTTCTTTCACTTGTATGCACCTAGTCATAAATTTCCTAGATTAGGTTTAGATTAGGACCTTGAAGATGGAGAAGGCGTGAAGATGGTGGAGGTCGATGTCCATTCTGACCATTTTCAGGTAATACCCATTTTCCCGACATATGTCTCGGGCTCCATTTGTTGTATAAAACCCGACGAGTTGTGGGTTTTTCTCTCTTTTTCCCATATATTTCTCTTTTATACTTTCTTTTAGGTTTGCATGATAGATTTACTGCTTTTCTTGATTGTTTACTTTATGTCTTGCAATTTCAATTTCATTGATTGTTTTATTTTTATTTTTTAGAAATAGAATAGAATGAAAGTAATCCACCACGCATGATCATTTAGTATAGAATTGATGATCTCGAAAATGTAAAAAGAAAGGCATGGACATGTTAGGAAAAACACAACATACTGTTTAGGTACCGAAAGAGCGCTAATAGCAATATTAGCGTAACCCAAGTCCCCGAACCTAGATATCTGGTTGCGTAGGAATCGAGGGAACACTCCCGACACTCGATTGGGTTTCTAGCCGACCCCCAAAATGAGGCTAGTGGCGACTCCTGTATATTTTTTTAGGTTGTTAAATACCTAGATTGTATAAATAAATCCGCTGTCGCGCGGGGTACGAGCTTGGGAGAGCTCGTGATCTCGTGAGGAAACTCTCTTGATCTCACCTTGGATACTATTCGAGGGGCGGCGAGATCGGGTCGCGACAATGGATACAATGTTAAATTAATGTCTCGATTTTGAATTCGGATAAATCGAATTTATCGATAAAGATTTCCCAAGCCAAGAAGAAATTTCGTCGGTCTCCGAAGGATTACAAAATAAAAGGAGGATATGAAATTTTCTTTACCTGCGTTTGTTGGTCACGGTGGGGCCCACGTCATGGGCTTTCTTCATTTAGCCGAAACCCATTCGGACGAAGTCTTCTGCTTGTGGAATCTAAAAGAGGAAAGAGGTGGGGCCCAAGGTCAAAAGTTTGACCTTGGGCACACACATATACAAACAGAAGAAATTTGTTGCAGGTTTCTTTTTCACCCTACGAAAAGAGCTGCCGAAGCCTCTGCGAAAGAAACCCTACGTGGAGCGTGTGTCCAACGATCAACGAAGCCACAAGTCTTCCGCGCGAAGCTTGAAGAGATACGCGATTTCATACGTACGCAAACCAGGCATACGTAGAGCATTGTGTTTTGAGCTTGAACGCACGGTAATTTTGTGTCGTGAGTTTATTCCCAATTGAGTTGTTTATTTATAAACATTTTGGGTTTGGGGCTAAATCTAGGTACGGGAAACACTTGAGCGATTGAGCGATTGTAAACTCTGATTCTCCGATTATAGTGGATTATTTCTTCTTTGCTCTCCCGTGGACGTAGGTACCGATACTCGGACCGAACCACGTAAATTTTTGGTGTCCTGATTTTCTCGTTTATTTCTCTGGTGATTTCGCGTTGACGTAAATTGCAAGATCCTGTCGTTTCCGCGTATTCTATCCCAACAATTGGTATCAGAGCATGGGGTTGGATTTCTTGATTGTGATTTGGGGTTTTTGCTTGTCTGATTATTATCTGGAAATTCTGTTATTGCAATTATGTCTGAGAGGAAATCTAAGATTGAAAAGTTTGATGGGAGAAATAACTTTGTGTTATGGAGCATCAAGATGCGGGCTTTATTGACAACACAAGGTTTGGCCAAGGCACTAGATTGCGAAGATGAGTTGCCGATTATAATGAAAGCCTCAGAGAGGGTAGAGCTTATGCAAAAAGCAAAGAGCATAATCCTGTTAAATTTGTCGGATGAGGTCTTACTAGAGGTTATTGAGGAGAAGGATGCCGCAGCATTATGGGCAAAACTTCAAGCACTCTATGTGAAGAAATGTTTGAATAATCGCTTGTATATGCTGAAGAAGATGTTTCAATTTAGATATACTGAAGGTACGTCTATCAGAACCCACCTAGATGAATTTAATAAACTCATGTTGGATTTGAAGAACGTCGGTAAGATACTTGATGATGAAGAACAGTGCATGATGTTGTTAGTCTCTTTACCAGAGTCATGGGAGCACTTTACTGATTCGCTGTTGCGAGGCGTACTACTATTACCTCAAAGGAGGTCAAGTCCGTCTTATTCTCTTAGGAGTGGCAAAGAAAGTTGCGAGATGACGGTCTGGTGAAAGGAGCAGCGCAAGCACTGACGATTCGGGATAGAGAACAACATCGAGAGCCTAGTAGCAGCAAAGGTAAAAGCAGATCGAAATCATGCAATAGAAAGTCCAAGGGACACGTGCAGTGCTTTGAGTGTCACGAGGAGGGGCACATCATGAGAGATTGTCTAAAGCGGAGAAATAAAGTTGGTAAGCAGAATGCCACAAGCAGTGTGGCAAATGTTGCTAAGGGGAGCAATAGGGATGGAGAAGCTGTTTTATGTGTGACTGCTACATCGTCAGGAGACGAATGGGTGCTAGATTCGGGGTGTTCTTATCACATGACGCCTCATAAGAACTAGTTTACTACTTACCAAGCTGCAGATGGTGATAGGGTTCTTTTGGGGAATAATGCAGTCTGTAAGACTGTGGGGATATGGACAATTCGGATCCGGATGCACGATGGGGTGGTTCGCATATTGACAGATGTGAGACATGTACCGGAGCTCAAGAAGAACCTTATTTCTCTGGGGACACTCGATGACATCGGGTGTAAGTACACCGCTGAAGGTGGAGTACTGAAGATCTCTCGAGGTGCTATGATAGTGATGAAATGGAAGAAAATGAATACTCTCTATCATCTACTGGGAGAGACCGTGACCGGAACCGCTGCAGTTTCATCAGGTGAGTCAGACTCTAACTTGACTCACTTATGGCATATGCATTTAGGGCACATGAGTGAGGCAAGTATGACAATGCTGAGTGAAAGGGGGTTGTTGAGTGGTCAGAAAGCAGGGAAGCTGGACTTATGTGAGCACTGCATCTATGGAAAGCAGCACCGAGTTAAGTTTACAACAGCTATTCATTCTACCAAACGACCGGTTGAATATATTCATTCAGACGTCTGGGGCCCATCTTCAGTTCCTTCGAAAGGAGGTGCCCGATATATGTTGACTTTTATCGATGATTATTCGAGGAAGGTATGTGTATACTTTCTAAAGCACAAATATGAAGTGTTTGATCGGTTCAAGAAATTTAAGGCATTGATTGAGAAGCAGTCAGATAAGCAGATCAAGTGCCTGAGAACCGATAATGGCATGGAGTTCTGTGGTAAAGATTTTACCGAGTTCTGCGAGAAAGAAGGTATTGTAAGACACCGCACAGTACCTGGGACACCACAGCAGAATGGCGTGGCAGAACGGAAGAACAGAATCTTGCTTGAGCGAGCTCGATGCATGCTTTCGCATGCAGGACTTGGCAAGGAATTTTGGGCTGAAGCTGTGAATATGTCATGTTACCTGGTAAATCGATCTCCATCGTCTGCTATCAAGTGGAAGACTCCTGAGGAAGTATGGTCGGGGAAACCTGTTGATTATTCCGGATTACGAATATTCGGATGTCCTGCTTATGCTCATGCGAGTGATGGTAAGCTTGAGCCGATGGCAAAGAAGTGTATATTTCTGGGTTATGCACATGGGGTGAAAGGCTACCGGCTGTGGTGCATCGATCCCAGATCATCTGGTTTTCTAATCAGCAGAGATGTGATCTTCGACGAGACTGCAATGCTTCAACAGAGGAGTTCTGAGACACAACCAGCAGAGAAGACAGATCATGGTGTCATAAGTGAGGTGGAATTTCAGGTGGAGACTCCGGAGACCTCGAAGATAACAGAGGTTGAGACTGCAGATGAAGCCCCAGTTCTTGAAGTCGGTGATAGTGAACAACCAGCAAAGCCGCAGCAGACTATAGCCGCAGATAGAGAGAGAAGGCAAATTAAACCACCGGTACATTATGGTTATACAGATATTGCTTATGCATTGACTGTAGGTGATGAGGTGGAGACAGATGAGTTTTTATCTTACTCTGAGGCGATGGCTAGTTCGGAGTCATCGCAGTGGCTAGGGGTTATGAGTGAAGAGATGGAGTCACTATGTGACATCCTGAAATTCAACCCCGTTTCGATAAAGTGAAATGTGCATATCGTCAGCGCGCCTATGGTCATTTTTCTCTGAGCTGATCACTCACGAGTTAACTAACTTATTGGGTGAAGCCGTTAAGGGATATAACCGCGGTAAAATCCCTAAAAGCTACCTAATTGGTTAGATTGGACTAAAATCACGTCCGGTCGATTTTAATCATGAAATTTAATTCAGTTTTGGGAATCATATATTCGGGCGTGTCACAATTCATTTTTAGGACCGTCTCATCGTCTCTTTAATTTATTGTCGAGTCCGAAATTTCAATAAAGAACTTATCGGAGGAAAATTTGAAGACCGAATGAATTTAGAAAAGGAAAGAGAAAAAAAATAAAATAAGAATAATTATATTATATTATTTTATTTTTTTTCCTTCTCTTTCTCTCTCTTTTCTCTTCTTTTTTTCTCTCTCTCTCTCTTCCCTCTCTTCCCTTTTCCCCCTTCGTGCGAGCACTCCACCGCCTGTCCTCTCCCTCTCTCTTTTCTTTGACTAGTCAAAGCCTCTTATCTCTATTTTCTTTTTTCTTCTCTCTCCTCTCTCTTCTCTCCTTTTTCCCCCACGTGACCGACTCCTTCTCCCTCTTTTCTCTCCTGTTCGTGCGAACAAAACCGGAAGCTGAAGAAGCCGAGCAGCAGCAGCTCGCCCCTCAACCGTCGCCGCCCGTCCCGCCGCCGCACCGCATGCCCACGCCCGCGAGTCCGCCGCTCGCCGCACGCTCCGCCAGCCCTCGTTTCCTCGCGCCCAGGCCTCCCTCGTGCGTCTCCCGCCCCTGTTCCGCCTCGTCCAGCCACCGTGAGTGGCCGAGCAAGCCGCCGGAGCCGCCGTGCAGCCTTGCCGGACCGCCGCCTACCTTCCCGACCCTTCTCCACCCCTAACCATCTTTGTTTTCCCCTATTTCCCAGCCGAACCAGCAACCCACGGAGTGGGTTTCCAGCTGGTTCGTGGGCCGTTTTGGGCCGTTTCCGGGCCCTGAACCCGAGCCGTGCTTGGGGAAGAATCGTTCCTCGTGTCGTCCCCGTCGGATTGATACGTTTTGCGCGCGATTCCGGTGAGTAATCTCACTAATCCTCGCTTAGTAGGCTAATGATGTTTAAGGGTTGATTAGTTTTAATTAATTATGTTTATGTGGTTAGATTAGTATGGATTAGTGTTTATTAACCAATTGTGATGCGAATCAGACAAATTGATTGTGCAATTAGCAAGTAGACATAGTCTACTATTTATGGGAAGTGTCTCGGAATTTTTCCGACCCCTAATCGGGCTTCAATTTGGCAATTCGGGCATAAGTGGAATTTTTTGTATTTAAATATTATTTTTCGGAATTAAATTAATTAATTATTTATTTTCCGAAAATTCAAGTGGGATGGCCAGTGACCGGAATATTATGCTGATGACCGTGGTGAAGTCCGTTTATTTAATCGGGCTTTATTTTGAGCTAAATTGAATTTTTAATGTTAATTATTTAATTTTTGAAATTAATTAATTAATTAATTATTTTTCAGAAATTAAGGTTGAGGTGGCCAGTGACCGGAATATTATGCTGATGATTGTGGTGCAGCCCGTTTATTTAAATTGGCTTTATTTTGAGCTAAATGGAATTTTTAATATTTATTAATTAATTTTCGAAATTAATTAATTAATTAATTATTTTTCGGAAATTAAGAATTAGATGGCCGACGACCAAAATTTCGTGCTGATCGTCGTGGCGCAGTCCGTTTATTTAATTGAGCTTTATTTTGTGCTGAAGTGAATTAATTGTGATTACAAGATTATTTTCCTGGATTAATTAAATTGGATAATTAATTGGAAAATAACTGAGTGTCGGTTGACAGCACCAAAAGTATTTTGATGGATGCAAATAACAGTGGGATTTGTGGAATTGAAATCATTATATTTTGGCCAAGGATAATCGTGTACCACGCACGATATTTTATCAATGATGATAAAAGATGAGAAGAAATGCTGTGTGATATGGCTCGACGATTATTGCATCGCTTTGTCCTGTAGGACGCCTTAGAGAAGGCACGTAAATTTGTTGAATATCGATCATACCGTGTTGTGATAAGTGATCATGCCTGTGTGGTGATAATTGATCATGCCCGTGTGGCGATAAGTGATCATGCCTGTGTGGTGATAATTGATCATGCCTGTGTGGCGTAGATTGTGCCTGCGTGGTCATAATTCTGTGTGTCGAGTATCGTGCCCGTGTGGCGATAAGTGATCATGCCTGTGTGGTGATAATTGATCATGCCTGTGTGGCGTAGATTGTGCCTGCGTGGTCGTAATTCTGTGTGTCGAGTATCGTGCCCGTGTGGCTGAAAGTAATTGGAATGCCTAAGAGCCTGTACCTAAAGTGTTTATGGTACATCACCTTGGCGAATAGACGTCCGAGAGCATTACTGTAGCTCTGTGACTAAGTGTGATATTGGAAATTATATAGTGTGGGGTGAGATGACCTAGAAATGGTCCAACTGACATGTAATCGACTAGGTCGATTGATCATTGCTTTGATCTGACGTTGTGAAATGATTGATTGAATGACCATGATTGGTCTTGTTGGCGTGTGATCGACTGGATCGATTGATCGAGATATCGATCTGTGATGTGATTGCTTGAGTGCCTATTGAACTGTGCTAATATGCAGGTGGAAACTGAGGCCAAGGTAAGTCCTCTAACCTGTGTGTGCATAGGTAGCCCGGTTAGCGTATTAGTTTCCTAATCGAGTCTTGGTGGGGTAGAACTCGCTGAGACGTAGTCTCATCCCGGTTTAGGGAAAACATTTCAGGATCCCGGTGAGGAGCTGAGGAGGAGGAATCTGAAAAGGAGAACTCTGAGGTGAATCTGAGGAAGAGAATGATCTGAGTGAAGAGGAGTCAAAGGAGGATCAGGATGATCCTGAGTATGACCCAGATGAGGATTGAAATCCCATCTCTTTGTGAACCCTTTGTATATGTGTATGTTGACACCTAAATTTTTGCATAATTTTTAGGGTTAATTTTTACTAAAAAAAAAAAAAATCACATGGCATATAGTTTAGAAACATTTTATTTTTGTTTTATTTTAGGCCACCGGTGAAGGGAAGATTTTTCACATATTCCGTTCAGATTCTTCACACATTTAGGCAATATACACCAAATGATGTATTTTCAAGCAAAAAGGAAAATTTTGGATGGGATATTTGATAAATACAAAAGAGAATATCACGTGTGGTGCAATGATATATTCAGAGAATTATGCACAAGTAAAATTGGAAATAAAATATGCTTCAAAGATCTAAATTTTTCCCCTATAAAAGGCATTGCGCACGTACGGACAAAAGGGGGGGGATTTCGAAAAATTTGGAGCAAAAAGGGGCCCTTCTTCGGTTTTAGGAGAGAAAGAGAAAAAAAAAAAGAGAAAGGAAAAGGGGAAAGAAAAGAAGTGACGTGAGAGAAAGAAAAAAAAAAAAAAAAAAACCCCCCACGCGACTGTTCATCTTCCTCGCGGGGGGGGGGGGTGTCTCCGCCGGCGCCATCGCCGTCCGCTCCCTCCTGCGTCCGACCGTGCCGTCCCCGCTCGCCCGCGCCGGCATCCGAGCCCCGATGCCCGCAGCTTGACGCCGCCCGCCACCCGTAGATCCGAACGGCAGCCGGCCCGGATCCGACGTTGCCTCCGCCGTCGATCTTGCAACTCCCGAAGCCCCTTGCCGTTCCTCGACGATCTGCTGTCGTTGCCATCCAGCAGCCCGTGATCCAGCGCCTTTGCTCCGCTCCTAACCACGTGCAGATCAGACCCCGATGGAACGCCTCGACGCCCAGTTGCCTTCCCCTCGTGAGGCTGCGACCCAGCGCCGGTCCACGACGCCACCGCCCTTCCCCGACGCTGCCGCCGCTCCTCTCGGTCTCGCTGCGTTCCGCCTCGCCCGAAGACCACCGCGCCTGCAGATCCGAGGTCCCCGCGGTAGCCACGATCCGATCTTCGCAGCCTGCGTGACCGACGCCAGGAGACTCGAAGCCCCTACTCCGCCCGCGACGCTGCCCACCGGTTTCGCCGTGTCGCCCGCGTCGCCCCGTGCTGATTCCGAAGCTCCCCGGTGCCGCGCCGCTGTCACTCCATCCTCCGGAGCCTCGCGGAACCCTAGCCGGCGATCTCCCTCGCCGGACCGGCCACCAGCTTTATTTTTCTTTTTTTTTTAAAAAAAAAAAGAAAAAAAAAAAGAGAAAAGCAAAAGGAAATTTAGGTATTTTCTTTATCTTATTTTTGTTTTATTGTTTTTGCTATTTATTTTATCTTTTTAGTGTAATTATTCCTTTAATTTGAAATTGAATTTCCATGATATGAAATTGCCTCGAAATTAGTGATTGTCGGTCCGATTTTCGTGCCCGAAATCCGACTCGCAATTACTTAAAAAAATTGCCAATCTGATCTCCCGCCCGAGATCCGATTTGTGATTTATGTGAAATTGGCTAACCCGATCTCATGCGCGAGATATGGTTTGTCAATTTGGGTATCAATATGGCTTGATTTGCTGTGGTGTTACTTAAATTAGTTTTCTTTAAAAAAAATAAAAAAAATGTAGTTTTAGGGTTTGCATGTTCATAATAGGTATTTTATTTCGAATTTTCAAAAATAAAAAATCAAATCAATTGATTTAGGTTGCTAGTTTTTTTTTTTTAAACTTGGATTGCACGTTTAATTATTTGGCAATTATTAATTTCGAAGTAAAAAAAGAGGAAAAAAGGAAAAACACAAAAAAAAAAAAGTCATTATGCATATGTCATGTAAAAATTAGGGCATCTTTTGCACGTCATTGCATATTATGATAGATTGCATGCTTATTTGGAAAATAAAAATCATGTGCACGTCATATAGAATTAGGTTCATACAATGCACGTCATTTAGTGATTTTTGTTAGGTTCATTTAATTAGAAATTACTCGTCATTAGATTTAGGTCATTAGATTAATTTAGATTGCATATTTAAGTGTTGCATGTCTTTAATTTCGAATCTCATGGAAAATACAAAAAATTATCTTTTAGAATAAATCCATCTCATGCTTCAGGATAGACTACATGCTTATTTATGTCATATCGCTTAGGTCATATAGCTAAGTAATGTCACCATGTCATATCATTTCATGTTAAATTAGTAGCATGCATTGCATAAAGCATGATTCTCATTAATTAAGTGAAAACAAAAAAAGAAATTGCGTGTTAATTAGAAACCATATTTAGGGTTGTTGATGTGGATTTTAATTTAACATTGCAGATGCTTTCGTTGCTTTGAGGTAAGTTTTTACAATTTATTTGTTATTTATCTGGGTGTTAAATTGGTGGATTGCGCACCCACATGACCACCTCACATGTTAGGGAAATAGATTTAAAATCAATCCAAATGCTTGCCAAACATTTTTCAAAATAAAAAGAAAGGTACCGAAAGGGCGTTAACGAATTCTAGCGTAACCAAGTCCCCGTACTCATAGTCTCTGGTTCGTAGGAGTAAAATAATTCTCCCGTTATTTTACTTGGGTTTCTAATCGACCCACCAAAAATAGATTAGTGGCGACTCCTAATTGAAAATCAATTGCAAGTTAAGAACTTGAACCTAAGTCGCGAATTGGTATGGGCTTGGGAGAGCCCGAGTTAAGTCTAGGCTTAACAATCCATTAGCCAAATCCTAGGTGGTTCACACCCGAAAATTTGGTCGCGACAGTGTAGATAGAGTGAGACTTTGGAGTTGTGAATAGTTTATGAAGTGCTCTGTCTAATACCATGTATAGAGGTTTGGTTTTAAATTTCAATATGAAAAATATAGCCTGCTTTTCTATCCCATTGTTTTATTGTCTGGGGATTTATAACTGCTTCCGCATGTGCTTAAAAATTGAAAGGGTCGGTGATACATAGTCCTGTGATGTCGCATTATAAAATCGACCAAGTTAGAAGGATGTGTGCATTCCCAAGGATCGGGGCGTGACACACTCCATCGAAATCGAACATGGGAGCTGGTCAAAGTACCCAAGAGCCAAAAGATTGTTGGAAGTAAATGGGTTTTCAAACGAAAAGAGGGTATTCCTGGTGTCGAGGCAGCGAGGTATAAGGCAAGACTTGTGGCGAAAGGATATACACAACGTGAGTGCATTGACTACAATGAGGTGTTTTCTCCTGTGGTAAGACACACTTCTATTCGTGTTTTATTTGCCTTAGTTGCTTCACAGGATCTCGAGTTAGAGCAGTTAGATGTGAAAACTGCGTTTCTTCACAGTGAGTTGGAGGAGCAGATTTACATGAGGCAACCAGAGGGATATGCTATTCCGGGTAAGGAAGATCATGTTTGCTTGTTAAAGAAATCTTTGTATGGGCTAAAACAGTCTCCTAGACAGTGGTATAAACGTTTTGATGCTTTCATGACTAGTCAAGACTATTCAAAAAGTCAGATGGACAACTGCGTTTACTTTAGGAGATTGGAGAATGGTTATTTGATTTATCTACTTTTATATGTTGATGATATACTGATAGCAACTAAGGATATGTCTGATATTGATGTGCTAAAGAGGCAATTAAATGCTGAATTTGAGATGAAAGATTTAGGTGCAGCAAAGAAAATATTGGGTATGGAGATTTTGCGTGACAGAACTACATGAGTTTTACGTTTGTCTCAAAAGAAATATATTGAGAAGATCGTAACACGTTTTAATATGTAGATGACAAAATCTGTAAGTACACCTTAATTATCACCGCAGACTAAGAAGGAGGAGGAGCATATGTCCCGTGTTCCTTATTCTAGTGCCGTGGGTAGTATTATGTATGCTATGGTGTGCACTAGGCCTGATATTTCACAAGCTGTGAGCGTGGTTAGTCGCTATATGAAGCGTCCTGGTAAAGCTCATTGGAAAGCTGTGAAGTGGATCCTCAGATATTTGAAGGGGACAACAGACGTGGGTATAGTATACCGGAGGGATAGCAATGGCAGTGAGACTACTGGTTTTGTGGATTTGGATCACGCCGGTGACTTGGATGATTGCAAGTCTTTAGCAGGGTACGTGTTTACGCTAGCGGGTGGTGCAGTTAGTTGGAAAGCGTCCTTACAGGATCACATTGCCTTGTCTTCGACTGAAGCAGAGTACATGGCACTAACCTTTGTAGCGAAGGAGGCAATATGGTTACAAAGTTTGCTCTTGGACTTTGGGTTAGAACAGAACAGTGTGGATATACACTGTGATAACCAAGGTCCGATATATTTGGCATATAATCCAGTTTATCACGAGCAAACGAAGCATATCAACATTAGGTACCACTTCATCCGAGATGTTTTAGCTAAGGGTAATGTTACTGTTAAAAAGATTGCTACAGCAGACATGATGACTAAGTCTATCCCTTTGGCGAAGCTCAAGTTCTGCTTGAGCTCTATTGGCGTCTGTGGAGAGTAAGCGTCCGTCGGGGCATTGGAAGAGCAGCATGGATGATGGGCACTATAACTTGACTTCAAACATCGAGCCAATGTGGAGAATTGTTAAATTAATGTCTCGATTTTGAATTCGGATAAATTGAATTTATCGATAAAGATTTCCCAAGCCAAGAAGAAATTTCATCGGTCTCCGAAGGATTACAAAATAAAAGGAGGATACGAAATTTTCTTTACCTGCGATTGTTGGTCACAGTGGGGCCCACGTCATGGGCTTTCTTCATTTAGCCGAAACCCATTCGGACGAAGTCTTCTGCTTGTGGAATCTAAAAGAGGAAAGAGGTGGGGCCCAAGGTCAAAAGTTTGACCTTGGGCACACACATAACCCTACGAAAAGAGCCGCCGAAGCCTCTGCGAAAGAAACCCTACGTGGAGCGCGTGTCCAACGATCAACGAAGCCACAAGTCCTCCACGCAAAGCTTGAAGAGATACGCGATTTCGTACGTACGCAAACCAGGCATACGTAGAGCGTTGTGTTTTGAGCTTGAACGCGCGGTAATTTTGTGTCGTGAGTTTATTCCCAATTGAGTTGTTTATTTATAAATACTTGGCGTTTGGGGTTAAATCTAGGTACGGGAAACACTTGAGTGATTGAGCGATTGTAAACTTTGATTCTCCGATTATAGTGGATTATTTGCTGCTGGCTCTCCCCGTAGACGTAGGTACCAATACTCGGACCGAACCACGTAAATTTCTGGTATCCTGATTTTCTCGTTTATTTCTCTGGTGATTTCGCGTTGACGTAAATTGCAAGATCCTGTCGTTTTCGCATATTCTATCCCAACATACAGCACCACTGCCTCCTCCATCTGATGTGTACGAGAGAGAGAGAGAGAGAGAGAGAGAGGATTCTTGAAAATGTGTGTGATGCGTTGCACTTATGTGGGAAAGTAGGTATAGGATCGGTTGTTTTCTTTTTGGGCTATCCATGATGTGGAATTAGTTTGAGTTTCACATCTGCTTTTTCTGAGCAGAATAATCAGTGGGGAAGCACTTCTTTGAATTTTCAGTTACGTCATTTTCTATCTCTACTTTTACTCGGCCAAAAGTAGGACCAGAGTCGGTAGAACGCGATGGTGAGAAATGAGTCATTTTTTGCCTCACATATTTCGCGGAGATGTCTAGAATCCACGGTTGTTGAAGAAGGATGGAGTGTTGGAGTCAAACTGAGAAGGAGAAAATCTGAAGGGTGGGCCCCCTGTACACGTGAATCGACCAGAAGTCGAATGTGAACTGCTTGGCACTTGTCAAGTATGCAATATTTTCCTGAGAAACTATCACGTGCATTTGTGTGCACTGCCAGCGTAACCAAAAAGAAAGGACGCAAGCTTCCGACACGTATTCAAGTGGGGCCGAAACTATCATGACAACGCTCTCGCAACAGTCAAAAGCCATGACTCACCAATAATCTCCCTCGCTCCCTCCCTCCCTCCCTCCCGAACAGTGTGGGCCAAAAATCGAATCTCGATACAGGTCTCTCTGGTCGGAATTGGCAGAATCGTGCGCTCGGAAGCTCATCGTGGACGTTTGCCACACCAAGAACTTGATGCCCAAAGACGGCCAAGGCACCGCGAGCGCCTATGCCATCGTCAACTTCGACAGCCAGAGGCGGTGGACGAAGACCAAGTTCCGGGACCTAAACTCGCAGTGGGACAAGCGGGTCGAGTTCCCCGTCCACGATGCAGAGTCCATGCCCTCAGAGATTCAGGAAATCAATCTCTGCAATGATAAGAAGACCGGCAAGTGCAACAGCTTCCCGGGCAAGGTGAAGATTGCTGGGAGGGGAAGGCGCCGTGGTTTGTCGATCAGACGAGGGCTCGGTAAGAGAGAGAGAAGCGTGCAGGGGAGGAAAGTAACATTTAGGCCCACTTAGACACGTGTTGAAAGTTCATGTACCTTCTTATTTGTTGCGCTAGCACATGAGGTGCGTGCAATAGTTTCTCATATTTTCATCATAAGGCAAGAGAGTGGGAGAAAGCGGCTCCGTGTCCTTGCTTCCGACTATGAAAAGTCGATTTGTCTTTTGGGATAGCTTTTGGCTCACCGCAACTGATTTAGATCGTAACCAAACTATA
Organism: Eucalyptus virginea; assembly: GCA_014182375.1. Classification (NCBI taxonomy): domain Eukaryota; kingdom Viridiplantae; phylum Streptophyta; class Magnoliopsida; order Myrtales; family Myrtaceae; genus Eucalyptus; species Eucalyptus virginea. The sequence continues at coordinate 37,539,713 of CM024514.1, forward strand.
TATTATAATATGACTAATCCATGAATCAATATTGTGAGTCATGGTACTCGTACACCTAGCATAATTCTTATTTTCACTATAGATTGCCATGCGTATTTGTCTTTTTATAGTTGCACGTGTCCACTGTCATAAAACTTGTCCGGGAAAATGTGAATATAACCTGGTGCAGCTTGTGCGAATTAGATAGGTTTTAGAATAAATGAAAGTGGTTGTCTGATTCAATTTTGATTACCAATGGTTTTAAGTAGGTACTAGGACATTAAAAGTGTCATTCATATGACGCTCACTCAGTTCTAAAATTTTAAGTTGTTTCAATGTAGCCATAAACTTTTGATGATTTGTCAATTTAGTTATTCTTGTCAATTTTGGCGGACTGGCACGAACAATTTTCTGCATTATGTAAAAAAAAATTTCTGAACTTTTTTTCTTTATTCTTTTATTCTTTCCTCTTTTTTTTTTTTTTTTTATTCCAACTCTTGGCTAGTGAGGTTGCAAAGATAGCTAGCCACCGGCGAGGGCGTTGGACCCTTGCCCAAACCTGGCGAGAGCATCATGGCCCTCATCGACCTTCACGTTTGGCTAGCTAGGGAGTTGGAAAAAAAGGAAAATAAAAAAGAAAAGATGAAAAAAATAAAATGATAAAGGATAAAAAAAAAAATTGTCTACGTTAGCGTCTAGTTAAAATTTGTTGAAATGAAAATTGACAAATCGTTAAAATTTTTAAAATTAAATTAATAGGATTGAAAATTTTAGAATTTAATTGGCAAATTGCAAAAAGATTTACAACTGAATTGACACAAATGTAATAGATTTTTGACCTTTTTTTTGTGGCATTTCTCCTCTTTGGGTGTACTAAAACAACTGAGAAAGTTAGGTATGATGTAATTGAGTATACAATCAAGAAACATTAGAGGACGTATATAATGCGACCAGATTACTTCAAACCTAACTACTTGTCACAATTAAAATTGTTAGGTATTGATGTAATTGAGTGTACTCAACCATTCGGCAAATTTTCTTCTTTGGGCTTTCATTCGGTTACGTAAACAAAATTGAATCGAACCCGATGTGCCGTGCAAATCTCTTTCATAGGCGAAGGAGAGTAAGAGTTGTCTTCAAAATAAAGACCCCGGCAGCCCCGCCAACAAGTGAACTACACAAAGTGTGTACATCACATGTAGGAGTCTCCCTTGCTTTGCTTAGATGACATCGTAAGAGGTGCAACCTCAGATAAAAAGGCCATTGTCTGACGTTAAAAGCTACCACTTCCAAGCCACTAATGCAACCCAGTCCAAGTTAGTATTTCTTGTTGGATTGGGCCTGAGGGTCGAACAAATGGACTGGTGCGTGTGCATTGTGCGAGCGTGTGTGGGTCATTTTGTTTTGAGAAAAATAGCCTGGCTAAACCTGTGATAAGTGAACTTACATACCTAAGCATATATACTCTCAACGACTTGTCTGGACCACCACGCCGCCGCCGCCGCCCCCCATGGTTAGGTCTGACTATTGAGGTTTCGGCTTTACATATTGTCCATTCAGCGGCGGTCCGGACCACCACGCCGCCCGCACCCCACCCCCCCCCCAAAAAACCAAATCCAATACAGTGACGCAGCTACATGATCCGAAGAAAACCACTAATTTCCATTCAATGCATATCAGCATGAAGCTAGATCTCTATCAGCGGCCACGGTGCGTGAATGATATATTATGAAATAATTGCGGATTCACTCCGTCACTTTGATAATGAAATCCATCGTTTTACGTGGTCTTTGTTAAATAAGTTTAGTTGGTTTGATGTTTGGACTACGCTCGTTCAGAGAGATATCTCTGAATTCATGGCATACCTTATCACTTTGCATATTTCTTGAGCACCTTCGTCTTCTGGGTTAGTTTAATTCAATGCATGATCCACTTTCGTAATTCTAGATAAGTTTCCCACTTGTACGACATAATCCTGGTGTGTGATAATAAGAAATCGCAAGATGACACTTTTAAGTCCGATTTTATTTTATTAAAAAAAAACTCTAGCCATTCATAGCTTTAGCACCTCAAGTTTGAGTTTACATACCAATGATGTAACATATTTAATCTAAGATCCTAAGGATTCAATTTAGCTCTTGGGCTAGTTGAGTTCGCCATTGTTAGAGAGCTTGAATTAGGCTTGTCCATTTATAATCCCATAAAAGATGTAATCAAGGCCCAACTAAAATAAGGTTTACAATGGATAACGTTTATTTTACTTTGATCTTATGTTTGCTTGACTAAAATAAGATGAGACTAACATTTCTATGGCTATATAATAGATAAGAAAAAAACTGATCCAAAAAATTGATTATTTTTTTGGTCGAACAGAAAAATAATAATCAATTTAGAAGAGAGGAAAATAGCGAAGTACATAATCCTAAACTCCAAACCCAACTCACGGACATATGGGCATGCTCTTTCCAGCCCATTGGACCTGATGGCCATTTTCTGTGGTCCTCGTCACCACTTGCCTATTGTCCATCAACGACGTGTCGTTCTCAACCCTAAAGTAGACCTCGATCCTATGGCGAGAGATCTTCGAGTGGATAGGTCGGCTTGCATGAGATGATTATAGTCCACGGAGTAATGAGTGGAGTATGCATAAACAAAAACCAACCATGAAGGTGGTATGAACTTGTATTATAAAGCTGAAAAGCTGAAATTACATGTATTGAAAGATGCAGAAACTAAAGCATCAAGTCATCCACTAGGGCGGTAATCCGCACTCCAGGGAGTATTGATGTTTGTATTACAAGAAATGGTTAACCAACTATCATGTAAGTTGGTAACCCTGTATAAAACTATGTATATAAAAAACTAACTTACTTTGGAACCAGGGGGTACAAGGTAAGAAAGCTTGGAGATGAAAGGGAAGATGGTTTACAAGTGAGAGAAAGAGAGAAAGAAGAGAGAAATCTGGAAAATTTCGGGTCCCCTTTCCTTGTGTCGAGATGGTGTATTTATAGCGGGTGCTACAGTGAAAGTGCTACAGTGCTGAACAGTGTAAAGTGAACAGTACTGAGTGAACAGTGTATGAACAATGTATGTCTATTACGCTACGGTGTATAGCCTTTGTGCCGCTTGTAACAGTGTCTGCATGTGATGTCTTTAATCTCTGTCCAAATTGATCCCATAACAGTCGTCTTCATTTGTGTTTCCACTGTGATGTGACTGTGAGGGTTCGTCTATATTGTCTTGAAATTTGGAAGATCCACATTGTGATTCTTCCGCTTCCGATAGCATTGTCCTGAGGATGTTACAGTATTCCTCTCTGTTCTGGACTGCAGCAAGTGCTGCACTTGCCATGAATTTCTCCTGTAAAAAGGATGTATTTGATGGGACTGTGGTTATCATGTTTTTATGGCTGTTTAGCCATGTTCTAACCGCAGCTTCGGATCCTTGTTCATGGTGTTTGAATCCATCCCACCATTTTGTTTTGTATTTTCGGACAAGGACTGGTACCCTGTGTTTTGTGGATGTATTGTATTCAAATTCCCGTGCTGTTACCCAAGAGATTCTGAATATTATAAAGAAATGCATAAGGCATGGGAACCTTATATTATGTGGTGTTGGTACGAAGTATTCACCGAAAACCTTATAACCCCGTTTGACTCGTGGGGTGTAGAATTATGTCTAAAGGACCAAAGAGATCCCACCAAGAGTCAAACCAATTTGGTAGGCTTTGTCTTGGGAAGTTATTTTTGAAGAATAACAACCAGGAGTGTTGGAAATTTGTATTTTGTCTCGAAGAAAACGTTCCACGAAGCTTGTTGGTAATCCCAATAGGTATATGAGGAGGAGTATGGTAGGCTTTCGGTAAGTCTGGTTTGGAATTTTCTAGGTGTATGAGGTGAGGCTCCCCAGTGTGAGGGGTGTATGACTTTACTGATGGATATAGTGGAGTATATAATGTTTTCTGTATTGTTTTTATCAGCAAAATGGGTAAATCTAGCTGATTCTGTCTCCACTAGAATTTGCTCATAATAAGCAAGGGTTTTATTTGTATTGTGTGGTTTGAATAACCAGTTTTTTGGAAAGATGTTTTTTGCAAATTTGATTGGATCTTCATTGAAGAATCCATCTTCTACAGTCAATATTTTTTGAAATGATGTTTTGGGGAAAAATTTTGATTTTTGAGATTGAGGGGTTGCCTGTGGCTTAATAACCACCTCATTCGAAATTCTTTTGTATTCTGCTGGTTTTTGTGTAACCAGTGGGGAAGGATTGTTGCTTACCTCGATGGCATTGGATGGTTCTTTCTTTGTCTTGTTTTGTATAGACTGTGCAAGTAACAGAATGGTTTCTTTTGGTATCATGTCGTCTAGCTGATTAAAGGCTAACATGGGATCAGGTGATATGTGTTCTATTTTCAAAGGTATTTGGTGTAGGAATGTCTGGTTGTTTTCTGTCATTTCAAGCCATGTCTTGACAGATGTTAAGCCTTTCGGCTTTGGTGGTGTATTGGAGGGTTCGGCAAAGGCTTTGCCTTTGCCTTTGTCTTTGTCTTTTTGGATCTTGGCATATTGGTATCCCCTGTAAAAATTCTCTTGTGAGAAAATCAGGCAATGAATTTGAAGAACCATTTATAAATTCAATGTCAAAATTGAATACTGAAAGTATGGCTTGCCATCTGGCAAAAATTTGTTTTGATGCAACATTTAAAACGTCTTTTTGTAAAATGTCTTTGGCTGATTTGCAATCAATTCTCAAGAGAAATTTTTGATTTAATAAATCTCCTTGGAATTTTGATATAGACAAAACTATAGCAAGTATTTCTTTTTTGATTGTCGAATAATTTTGTTGAGTGGAATTCCAATGTTTTGATATAAACTGAATAACTTGTTCTTTGTTGTTATTGACTTGTTTGAGAATGCCACCGTATCCTAATTCTGACACGTCTGTTTCTACTATTTTGAAAGTGGAAGGGTCAGCAAAATGTAAGCATGGTATATCTTTCACATGCAATTTTATTTGTTTGACAATGTCAGTATGGACAGAGGTCCATGGTGGAGGATCCTTTCGTAACCTTTGATGTAAAGGTTTACAAAGTATATTTATGTTGGGAAAGAAATCTAAAATATAATTGAGACTACCCAAAAACCTTTGTAATTGGGTTTTGTCTTTAATCTCATCTGGGAATTTATCAAGAAAAGAGATTGATCTTTCTATGGGAGTGATGGTGCTTAAATGGATGTAATGACCTAAAAATCTAACCTTGGTCTTGAAGAGTGCAATTTTAGTATGAGAGACTACAAGACCATTTTGTATGATTATTTTTATGAAAGTGGATAAATGTTTGAAATGCTGTTCTATATTGGAAGAGAATACTAGAACATCATCTATATAAACTATGATGTATTCTGAATAAGGATTGAAAATCTCGTTCATAATTCTTTGGAATTCTGAAGGGGCATTTTTGAGGCCGAATGGCATAACATTCCATTTATATTGGCCAAAAGGTACTGTAAAGGCTGTCTTGTATTTCTCCTTTTCACTTACTTGTATTTGCCAAAATCCTGATTTCATGTCAAATTTAGAAAATATCTTTGATCTACAAAGTCTGTTTAGCAAATCTTTTTTATTGGGTATAGGGTATCTTATCCATCTAAGGGTTGTATTAAGAGGTTTGTAATTAATAACTAACCAGGAACTCCTCTTTCTAGTTCAGCATTTTTATTGACATAAAAAAGCAGAACAACTCCAAGGTGATTGGCTTTTTCTTATGAGTTTTTTATTTAAGAGATCTTGTATTTCTGCTTGACAAAATTTTAAAATTTCTTGGTTCGTTTGTGTTGGGCGGGCTTTGGTAGGAATTTTGTTTTCAGAAAAATCTTGTTCATAAGGTAAATCAACGATATGTTTTTTTCTTTCCCTAAAGGCATTGGGTAGAGTAGAGCATATAGTTTTTTCTATGTGTTTTTGTAAAGAAGCTATCTTTTCTATGATGTTTGGTTTTATAAGATTTTCTTCTATTCTTTTGAACTCTAAATCTTCTTTTAAAAATTCAAGCTGGTTTTGTTTGTCTTTTATGAGGCAATTTATTTCTGAAATGGAATGTTCTTGTAAAATATTAAGACTTCTTTTCTGCGGTTTTGTTATGAAATTGAAGGTGATTTTTTTGTTTAAAGCATGAGTTTCTATACCTTCATTAGTAACAGCAAAGGGTTGAATCAATTGTATAAAAGGTGTTCCAAGGATAACTTGTTGTCTCATGTTTTTAACTAAAAGAAAAGATGTTTTGTAAGACATTTGGTCTTTTATTATTAGGGCTTCGGGTAACTTGTATTGTATATTCAGTTTGTCTCCTGAGGCTGATTTTAAGGACTCAGATGTTTTGTCAAAGTATCTTGTTGGAACAAGGCCTTCCTTAATACAATTGAGGTCAACCCCTGTATCAAAGAGTGCCGTTGTTTCAATAATATACTCATTATTAATTTTTATCTTAATATTAATTATCCATTTCCTAGATGTGATTTCTGTAACAACATAAGAAAGGCCGGATCGAGGTATCGGGGGTACTAGTGATTTCATTTTGGTCATCTAGTTTTGTTTTTTCTTTTATGACAAGAGACTTTATATCAGAAATTTCTTGTTTCATTTTTGATTGAGTTTCTTTTAAGGCTTGTATTTCTAATTTTTGTTGTTTTATTTCGTTTTGGAGGTCATTAATATTTATAGGTCTAGACTATGGTTTTTTGTTTCTATTTAGAATGTCTTTAAGATTGTAGGAAGTATTAGGCTTGGAAGTAATATTCATAAAAGAGTGCAGTCTATCTAAGTATTCTTTTTGGCTTCGTGGTCAAGTATTTTGTCGGCAAAGGTCTTTGAGAAGGAATTCTTCTTCTTTTGTTAAGACGTTTACTTCGGAATGGGTTTTCCGGAGAAGCGTCTTCATATTCGAATCAAGAGGATTCTATCTCATTAATTTGAAGACCTTCTTCTTCAAGAAGTTCATCAGAAGAAGTATCATCATTTTCTATGAAGATATTATTTAACTGATTAAGAGTATCGTCATCTAAAGAAAGTTCATTTAATTTTTTTATTAATCCTACAATATGAAATATGACCTTTTCTACCACAAGAATAACATTTAATGTCTTTAAAAAATTTTCTATCAGAATGAGGTCTATTTTGGTTATTCTGATGTCTTTGTTTATTCTACGAAGTGGAGGTTTGTTATGATGTTTCTTTGTTTCTTTCTCAGGAGGACAAGTTCCCTTACATTTTGGTTTTGTTTTTTCATTATAAGAGGGGTCGTATTGAGCACAAAAATCTCCTAGACTCCTATTGGTGAGGAATTGTTCTTCCTTGAGTTGTCTTTGTAATTTGATAGTATTACACATTTGTGTTCCTTGTCTATAAACATAAGAGACTATTTCTCCATAAGAAATGAGATCATAAGGAATTTGACCGCTGTAATCTTCTCTAATTTTATCTCTAACTTGGTCACCTATAATCTGAGGTAAACCGGCTAAGAATTTTTCTTTCCAAAAGGGTTTATTGCAATCGGGTCTAATAAGAACCCTTTGAAAGAAAAGCTCTTTGTATTCTCTAAATCTTCCTAAGGATTTGCAACGCATATTGGAAAGGAGATCTTGGTTTCTATCCCTAATATGTGAAGGATCTCCTACAAAGTGTTGTGAAATGGAATAGATAAGGGTATTGACTGCATCTTGGATGAGATGTCCTTGATTATCATCCATGCGTTGACCAAAATCATCTACCTTATAAGCAGTTAAAATTTGTGTTTTTGTTCATCCGGGTAATTATCCCACAAACCTTTTAGTTGTCCAAGAAATCCGCTACTAAAAGATTAGCAACAGCATGGTCGAAACATCTTGCTGTGTTTTGTAAGCATTAGCAAGCATCACCATGTTGTTAAGAATGTTCATAATATTGGTTTCTGCAACACCATCAATGTTCCATTCATAGATGGCGTCAAGAGAGTATTTATTCTGTATTTTTTGCGATGATTCTTCTTGGGCAATGTCTGGTGGGGTAGCTCTACTATAATAAAGCTTTTAAGATTGTCTCCAATTGAGTCTGTTAATCTCATTGACTGACTCATTATCGGAATTACCAGAGTGTTTGGTCAGTGTATTAATAGTGGGTTGGTCTGGAGTGTCTCTAATGATAAGATTCTGGAATTTAGGAGTGTCTAGTATAGGATCAGGTTCTAACTTTGATTTTCCTAAGAGTTTTTTCTTTTGTTCTATAGCTTTGGCAAACTCTAGGCTAAGATTTTTTGGAAATTCAAAGGCTTTAAAAATGGGTTTTTTGAGTGTGTCAACTTGAGGTGTAATAAGCTGAGTAGGATTCTGAATGGTGGATTCTATCCTATTCAACTATTTTCCTAGGGTTACTAAATGTTGATTACTAAAATTGTTTTGTTCAATAACTTTGTGGGTGTATAGAGAGTCTCCTTTGTCTGGAAGCCTAAATGGAGTGGCTGTAACCTCGCTATCTCCATGCTGAATTTTTATTCTCCTAAGGGGTGGATGATTGGATTCTATGGTTTCGCCATTATCAAGTTTCCAATTGTAATGATGATCTAAAACAATTATTTCTTTTGGTTCGGGGAATTGTTCTTCTAACCAATCAAAGAAAAATATATGGACTTCATATTCATATATGTAGTCGTAATATTTTTGTTTGATGTCTTTTGCTTTATCAAGAAAAGGTTTTGAAGAACCATTCTCTGATTTGTTTGTTGTTTTCGAATTAAATTCTTTATTAAGAAAAGCTTTGTTAGGCTCAAAATGTTTTTCTAAAACATTAAGCTCGGCATCTATCATTTGCGAATAGGTAGGAGAATGATGAGGAGAATCTGTATTTTCTAGAACTGGTTCAGGCTGGTTTTGTTGATAAACTGGCCTAGAAATCCCTGATCTATTATCTAAACCACTAATTTATATATATATATATATAGCAACAATTTCAATTTAATAGTGTTATCAGTTATGTTGTAATTATGCTATAAAGTGCTGTAATTATTTATTATTTTTATATATTTTGAAACTGTAGTACGTTAGAGTCGGATGAGACGATTTCCATTGAGGCTAAGTTTTTCTCCACAAGGGTACAGTTTTGGCCTGCAAAACGACCACCCGAAAGTGGAGATACAAGTACAATTCAAGAAAAGACTCAAACATTGCTCGTCCGTCCTGTGGACATTTATTAATTCAGAAGAGACAGATCAAGCACGTGCGACTGTGTTCGTTGTACGTCAGTTTCGCCCCCATTGAATACTGCAAAAGACCAAAAAGACGATAATAGAAAAGATTCATCGACGGACGAACGACCCAAACGACGAAGACGAGCCGCAAAGTCTGGCGCGTTTCACTCGCGCTTCCACGAATCGACGAGTCCGGCCAGCGTCGACCGAGACGACCCGCCGGGGGTTAGCGCGGCCTTTGCTTCTTCCTTCATGACCAGCACTCGCTCTCTCACCATCTTGCCCTCCTCACTCTCCATCAACTCTCTGACTCGCTTCTCCACCTCCTCCGAACTCACCCACCCGTCCTCTGACTCGTCCACCGGCAGCGCGATTTTCGTCTCCTGCACCAGCTGCACCCTGTTGTGCCCCTGCTCCGCGTAAAGCGGCCACGCCAGCATCGGCACGCCAGCGCACACCGCCTCGAGCACCGAGTTCCACCCGCAGTGAGTCACGAACCCGCCCACCGACGGGTGGCTCAGCACCGCCACCTGGGGGGCCCATTTCTCGACCACGAGCGCCCTCTCTTTGGTACGTTCCAGAAAGCCCTCCGGAAGCAGCGACCCCAAGTCCAGGTCGGGCACCTCTGACGTGGCGGCCTTTTGGTCCTTGTCCTTTGTCGGACTCCGGACCACCCACAAGAACCGCTGACCGCTCCTCTCTAGCCCCGTCGCTATTTCCTTCAGCTGTTCCACCGAGAACACGCCCATGCTCCCGAAACACAGGAACACGACGCTCCCTCTCGGCTGCGAGTCTAGCCACGTCAGAGACTCTGGTGATCTGCCATCGTCGCCTCCCCTGCTAGAGATCAGCGGCCCGATGCAGTAAAGAGGCGGAGTGGGCCGGCCGGGCACACACTCGCCGTCCCTGATGGCTCCTATGGCTCTTCGCTCGAGCTTCTCGAAGGTGTTGACTATGATTCCAGCCGAGGTCTGCATCTTCAGGGACGAATCCAAGAGGCCCTTGTAGGCATCGTCATAGCGATCCTGCGACTGCTTCACAACATCGGAGGGATGTATCGGCGGTGTGCCGGGGACATCTATGGGGGCGTCAAAGTCTTTAACGCTTATGGCGAAGTTGTCGTGAAGAGTTGGGAGGTAAAGGAAGAATGTAAGGAAACAGGCGCCCGAAGTGAAGAAATAGTAGCAGGGGATGTTGAGCTCACGCGCGACGGTATCGGCGGCGGCGCAGAAGAAGTCGATGACGAGGCCGTGAACGACGTGGTCTGTGGAGATAGAGGTGAGGGTGCGGTGGACGTTGGGGTTGTTGAGGCGGAGGAGCTCGAAGGCGAGGGTCTCGTGGTTGGGGGAGGTGGTGGAGAAGTCCGGGGGAGGGTGGTGGCAGGGAAGAAGTGGAAGGCAATGGAAGGGACGGCGGCGGAGACGGAGGCGATGTAGGCGGTGGTGGGGCCAGCGTCATAAGCTTGGTTGGTGATGAGGATGTGGATGGAGAGGGAAGGGCGGTGGGTGAGGAGGAGCTTGCCGAGCTCCACCGTGGAGATTAGGTGGCCGAAGAACGCCGCTGGATACAGCACGATCGCCTCCTTCATTGCTTGGGCTTGCTGATGTTCTTTTCACACGACGTTGAAGCTCTCTGAGGCCGACGATTGTGGGGAGATTGGTCTGTTCTATACTCCTGACATCGAGGGGGAATCATACAGTATGGTCCATCGAGGGGGAATCATATAGTGCGGTCCATCATGGAGATTAGGTGGCCGATGGCCGGCGCTGGGTTACAGCACGATCGCTTCCTTCATTGCTTGGGCTTGTTGATGTTCTTTTCTAGTATGGTCCATCGAGGGGGAATCATACAGTATGGTCCCTCGTAATTCTAAATTTCCAATACTGTCAGATGCATGACGAAATGGTTGACGCAATTTATTTTTGTGAGGTCAAAGTATGGTATGGGCCCAATATTGTTCGGATCTAGAACGTGGAAAATGGCGGCCCAAGGAAATATGACTGTTGAAAGCCAGCCAATTTGATATATGTATCAGGTTCAATGAATATTTTGGTCTATAGATCATGTGGACTAGGCTCATTCCAAACACTGGCGACGTGGTCCTATAGTAAGACCCATATATATTTAATTGTTAAAATGATATAGAGAAATGATAGTGATAGTATTTAATAGTCTATTCTGAACCATAAAAAAATTATTATGAGAAATAATTATAAATTATTATGAGGTACACATTTTAAAGAATTTATAGTTCAAAATATGCCGTTACTCTAACAATAACCCAAAAACTATTATGCTTATAAAACTCGATAATATAATCCTCGTGATTTATAGACTACATATAGAATAGCTTCTCGTTAGTTTTGGCTAGCATTTCATTCAAATCCTTTGTAAATTTGGTCATTTCGTCATCATATTTTGAGTGCTATGTTAACGATATTAAGATCTTTTACCTTTTCTTATCTCAAGTGATTTGATAAAATTGTAATGATTGTTTAAACTAGTGAGACTCGTCACGATTTTAGAAAGGACATTTTAAAAGCATTAATTGTATTGTGTCAACCAATCTCCATTCTTTAGATGGATGGTGGGGTTGATTGGGGTTGATTCTTGATCGAGTGAGGGTGACAAAGAATAGCTGACCTCATACAACTTCTTTTTGAAAAAAAGAAAGAAAAAAAATCGATGTTTTTGCAATTCCAACACGACAATGCGGTAGATCTCTAATCGTGACCATAATTGTAAAAGCTTGCCCGAGGGACACAACTTCACCGATCGGGCGAAAGTGGCATTAGGACATCATTAGAGGAAAGACAAGAGCGATGCATAATCTTTCTTCCCTTGGGGCACTCAGCTTCCCATGGAGAGTGGGAGAGATGTAAATTGTTGGAAGTGGAATTGCCGCTTCTAACTTAGAACCTGGCTACCGAAAAATACTACGTAATGGGCTTATTTGACAGCTCAATTCATACTGAGCCAAGCGTGGAAAATCAAGTCTTTTATTTCGATTTATCGATTATACGAAAAGTGTAAATTATGTGCATGTGGATTACGTAAACATTGCACCTACTCTCGCCCAAAGGTTGAAATTTCAAATAGTGATTTTAGATATCTGAAAATGCATCGAGTCAATTTAAGAGGAGAAGAACATGCAAAAGTGCATCCAAACACCGTGTACTTCTTTTCCTTTTCCTTTGTTCCCCTTTCTATTTTGGTTAAACTAGTTGTGCTCCAATTTGAGTATTCCTTTAGATTTCATAGTGTTCGATGCGCGGTCTTTGAATCAAATTGCATCTCTTCAGAATCATTTATATTGACCGATGCACTCAGTAGGTAGAAAAAGAAAATGATAGAGGATTGTTCATGAAGAGTGTGGTAAAAAAATCAATCATAGTGCTACCAGATACAAGTTTACATATACATCAATAATGATGATGAGGATGATGATTATGCGATGAAATGTGTAATTTGTGATGCAATTCCTATATATATATATATCAGTAATGGCACCTCAAATTCTAAGGATGCTTTTAAATTACTTTTTCACCATTCTAGTAGTTAATCGGGAAAATTGTTAAAAAGTTCTAAATTTATTACACTTTTGTCAATTCAGTTTTAAATATTTTTACTTTTCGTTTTGCCAATTTAGTTTTAAACATTTTTACCTCTTGCCAATTGAGTGCATGCGGCTAATTTTGACTGGAAATTACCGACATGACCAAATCGGCGCTAATGTGGCACTTTTTAATAATATTTTAAATTTTAAATTTTTTCCTTTTTTTTTTTTTTTTTTACTTTTCTCCGTTTTTTTTTTTTTGGGTTTGGCATTAAGGCGAGCGAGGTTATTGGCCGACCCCAGCCACAGTTGAGGGCCAAGGGTCCTCACCAACCATAGGCGTGGGCTGGCTAACCCTCGTTGGCACTGGGTGAGGGCTGTCACCACCCCCACTAGATTTGGCCAGGTAAGGATAGCAACCTTACTTGGGGCCCTCACCTAGGGCAAGCGAGGGTTCGGTAGACAAAGTCAAAGCATTTGACCTTTGCCCCATGGTCGCCCTAAAGCCAAACCCAAAAAAGAAAAATAAATTAAATTAAAAAATTATTAAAAAGCAACATTTCGCTCGCCCCTACTATGGGAATCGCTTTTGCTGTTAGCCCGTCATGTTGGCAATTTTCAGTCAAAATTGGCTATATGGACTCAATTGATAAGAAGTAAAAGTATTTAAGACTAAATTGGTAAAAGTGCAATAACTTTTTGGACAATTTTCTATAGTTAGTCACCATGGACCAAAATCATTTCTAGTTAAGAAGTCGAATATCATCATTTTAGATTCTGTAAATTTTCATTATCATGCAAACAATTTTGCTTACTAAAAATAGCTATTCTTATTTAAGCTTTGAGGGTAAATATCCTCATTTAAGATTCTGCCAAATTTCACAATCAAGAAAGTACTTTTTCTCATCCAAAGCAATCGTGGATTTTTCAGTGACCTCGCTCGAAAAAAAATCTTGGCTTGCCCACTGGAGCGATGGATGTACATGTAAGCGATTTTAAGACTTGCATGCACACACAGTTCAACAACAGCAATGTTAATGCTGGAATTATTTATTATTTTGGACAAGTCCTATCGCTTGCGCGACAAAAGCCTGGTGTATCTATATAAGAGATCGCAAGGGGAAGCTTTAATCTATTTTATTTAAAGATAAGCTCTATTCATCCAAAATTTTAACACCTTGAACTCGAGTTTACATAGCAATGTGATCTAGGATGCCAAGGATTCAATTAAGCTTGTGGGTTAGTTGATTTCACTATTGCTAGATGTCGCGACCTTCCCGAGGGTGAATTACTTAAAGAAGACTAATGGATTACTAAGTCCGAAGACTTGGCACGGACCCTCCCAAGTCCTACCAACCGCGACTTGATGTTAAAAAATTAATCTATTTAAACATGCAATTATACTCAATTTGGAGCCGCCACTAACCAATTAGAGTTGGTTAGAAACCCAAGTAAAGCATGGGAGAATACTTTACTATTGCGAACCAGAGATTCAACAGGTCCGGGGACATGGTTATGCTAGATTAATCTAACGCTCTTTCGGTACCTTTTATTTTAATTTTAAAAATATTTTGCAAGCAATATTGATTAATTTAAACTTAAGCTACTAACATGCAAATTGTGGTCATGCGGGTGCACAATCAATAAAATAACATTCAATAAAAAAATGCTAATAAAAATGCATGCCCTAAACATGATTTCTAAATGACATGACACCTAGTTTTTTCTTTTTCTTTTTTTTTAAAAAACTGTTAATTATATGCAATCTTAATCTAACTTAATATACATGAATTTATTTTAATGACATGCGAGATGCAATTCATATGGTATGACTTAAACTTATCACTATATGTATGCAATCTAATTTATATAATCCTAAATATGCATGTGCTACGTGATATGAGATGAATGACATGGTATTTCTACATGTATGCTCTTTTATGATTTTTTTTTAATGATGATTCATTTTTAATGCATATATGCAACCTATGCTAAATAATGATGATATGAAATGAGATTAATTATGAATTAACCTATTAACTAACCAAGGAAATGATCTTTAGTTTTTTTTTTTAATGACATAATGTTTTTTTATTGAAAAGAAAGTAAATTAATGGTGCAATGATCATCTTTTAGCATTTTCCTTTTTATTAAAAAAAAAACTAGGGATAAGTGTTCCGAAGTTCTACAACTTCACGAAAATGCATTTCGCCTCTAAAACTTGCAAAAAAGTGCATTTAAGTCCTAAAACTTGTCAAATTGTTTCAAATGAGTCCTAAGATTGACGCCGTTAGCCTTTTCCGTTAAAAATGCCGACGTGGCATTTTAAATAATTTTTTATTTTCCAGGTTTATTTTTTAATTAATTTTTATCCATTTAAAAAAAAATTAGATTTAAAAACTAAAATATTAAATTTATTCTTATCTTATTTTCAACAAAAACAAAAAAGAAAAGTTTAAAAAATTATTTTTAAAATTTTTAAAAATAAATTAAAAAACATAATGTTAACTTTTAAATATGTTTTTTTTAATAAATATTTCAACTAAAAAAATTTATTTTTAATTAAAATGTTTTTTAATAAATATTTTAACTTTTATTTTAAAGTTTTTGGTGAAAATAAGATAAAATGAATAAATTTGATTTTTTTAGTTTTTAAATCTATTTTTTTTTAAAAATTCACATGGAAAATAAAAATTATTTAAAATGCCACGTCGGCATTTTTAACGGAAAAGGCTAACGGCGTCGATCTTAGACTCGTTTGAAATAATTTGACAAGTTTTAGACTTAAATGTACTTTTTGCAAGTTTTAGGATTGAAATGCATTTTGTGACAAGTTGTAGACTTCCTAACACTTATCCCAAAAACTATAACTCATATGGCATGCATAACATTTTTTGTTCCTCTTTTTGTTTTACTAAATGAAAATTGACTTAATCTAAAAATATCTAGGTGTGCTGCTTTAATATGAAATGTGTATGGACCTAAGTACCTAAGTTCTAGATATGACCATATTTTACTAATAAACAAATTCTAATTAAACCTATCATGCAAATTAATTAATATGTACCTAATATTTTTTTGGATTCTTTTTATTGAAATTCGGAATTAATAAAAAAAACTAATTAGACTAACTAAAGTGAATGATATTCTAATTTATTTTAGGAATCAATTTAACTTAAACTATATCTTATCTTAAAAGCTATATATATAAAAAATCAAGACATGCCAACATTATTTAAAATTGGCCCTAACAAAAATCACCCATCTAAAACTATAATCTAAAAATTATAATCCTATAAATGCAATTCTAATTTACTAACCCTAAAAATACAGTCCTAATTTACTAAACCTAAATGCTCTAATGCAATATTTAGATTTTTATGTACTTTTTGATTTTTTTGATTTTTTTAATCTTTCCAAACAAGTAATTATTTTAAAAGAATGAAGATAAGAATTAAAATAACCGAAAAAATAATCCGTTGTCTCACGGATTAAATTAACAACTATTTTAACTCTATAATGATTTAACAATTGAAATGCTATCAAAATTCCTAAAAATTAAAGTAATTAAAAAATGACCCGACGTCTTAAGGGTCAAATTAATAATTACCATAATTTGAGATAAAATACCTGCAGTTAATGCCTACGAGATTTATAAAAGAAAAACACATCTCAATATTCTAAATTGAACAATAATAACAAAATAAATAAAATAATATAATATAAAATTAGTGAAAAGTAAGAGTAACAAACAACCTAGGAGTGGATAAAAGTGTCGACAGAGGGCAGGCACAGGTGAAGGAGATGGCTAGCGTCAGAGCTCCGGTGAGATCAGGCAATGTTCGGCAACGGTGGTTCGGTGATGGGTCGTGGTGGCTGGAGTAGGGCGGTCGTCGGAACTCCGGTGAGGCTCTGGTAGCAACCGGACCTGCAGCAAAATAGGGGAGGCAGCAGGTGGCTTCGCGAGTTGCTGGCGTGGCGGCTACCGGCGTGAGAGGACGAGTGTCGGTCTGGGGGCGTAGTATGGTGAGGCGGAGGGCGATCTGCAGAGGTGGGTCGTGTACGAATCCAGACCGGCTGTCGTCAAGTGCCGCGGCGTCGAGCACAGCGAGAACAGGGAGATCGGCGAGCGGAGCTGGACACAAGCACTGCAGGCATTCGGGCTCGCGGGTCGCCGGAGGCAAGGCGCAGGCGTCAGGTTCTGGTGGTGCTCAGCGACGGCAAGGGGGGGAGCAGCAACGACGGCATCAACGGGCTTCGGTGAGTTGCTGTTGTTGCGATCTGTAGCAGCAGGGAGTGTCGCTGTGCGGATTGAGTGGCACTCCGGCGCGGTGAGCAGAGGCGCGGTCGTCGGGGGTGACGAGCGGCGATGACAGGGGCGTCACTTGGGTCTTCGTGGCGGTGTGGAGTCCGGCGGCTTGATCGGCGAGGAGGGTTGGTGCGGAGGACAACAGCAACGGACGCCGGCAGGGCGAATCCGCGAAGAAGAAGACCAATAGTTGCTTTTTCCCCTTTTTTTTTCTCTCACCTGTCCACTTCGTACGTCCCTTCTCTCTGTCACTGCACTCTCTTGCAGAAGTTGAGTCTTTTTTTTTTTACTTTTCTCACTTTTTTTCTTTTCACCCTGTCGCACGTCCTTTCTTCCTTTTCCTTTCTGTTTTACTTTTTCCTTCTGTGTTTCCTTTTTTGGCCGAACGAAGAGAAGACCCCCCTCGGTTCCGAAACCTCGCCTTCCTTTTTATAGAGGAAAGACTTGAAATTATTGAGGATCCGACGATATTCACTCAACTTCTTCAACAAAGAAGTGGCTCCAAAATCTGACTGTTGAATTCTTTTGAATTCAAATTTTTTTTTTCAAAATTTCTCTCTAATCAAATATTATCTTTTATTTCTAAAAATTAAATTTAAATTAGGTGTCAACACTAGAAAGCTTGAATTCGCCTTGTTGGTTCTACAACCCATATAGACTGAATAGAGTTCTTGACTAGCACAACTTAAATAAGGTGTATGATGTATAATGTTCACCACTTAAATGTTTCATCCTGTCTCAAAAATTAAAAGACCCAAAAGGAGTACAATCGAGTCAAATTACTAAGAAACTAATAATTCATGGTGAATGTACTGTGTAACATCTCGGGTCTCTATTGTACACATATTGTCCGCTTTAGACACTAAGTCCTCACGGTTTTGTTCCTCTTGGGGCAGCCCATACTACCCCAAGAAAACGCGTATGTACAATTAGAAGGACCCAAGCCTTATAAGCTAGCCTAGGTGTCACGCCCCGAACCTCGAGCGCGCCAACATCCCGCCATGGTCATGCAAATGTGACATTCCCAGGTAGTGTCGCCGACCCCATTCATTCATTATTGCGCAAGCGGAACGTATTATAAAACCCTAACAAAAACTCACGGGATAGAAAAACAAGAAGTAATTCAACAACATAACACTTTCATAAATCAACAGAGTTACAAACAGAGGTCTACAGCCAAGAGTCTACGAAAGACCGGCTTATAAAAAGGAACTGCCCTACGACCTACAAGTCGGACACGTTCTCTAATCATCATGACTTCACCTCTGTAACTCCATAAGGCCAACCAAAACGATCTGGCCGCTCCATCCACTAGGGACCTGAAAATGTAAGCCCACAATCGGGGTGAGACATTGTCTCAGCAAGTTCAACCCCCTAAACCCCTATTAGAAAGAAAATACGCCCAAGGGTGGCCTAGTCACACCACATAAAGAACTTACCTCGTCTCAGTTCCTTTCTGCAGGTTAACACAATTCAAATCACTCAATCACAGATTATAATAGGAGCTTAAACAACTGGAACGTCAACAATATCATTTCAAATGACCACAGGAGTCCGGATTATAAGATCAAATCGTTATGACACGTCCCATACCATGACACAAGATTCCATCCCATAATCCGACCCATTAATAACACTCAACATGCGATCCAATTGATTATTCACTGCCACGCAAAGGCATAGCCTACTCGCAGTTCGGCTATCTATTGACATTAATACTAGGCATTGCCTCCCCCGTTGGAGTGCGGCTTCGTCACCACGTCGACGGCATTCCCGAAGGAGCATGGGTCCAGTTGGCCTAGCCTCTACTGCGACCCGAGTCTCGTCACTATGTTGACGGCATTTCTAAAGGAATAAAGGTCTAGTTGGCCTAGCCACTACTGTGACCGAGTCTTTCAACCAGCACACAACAATTCAATACTGACCCTCGGATACTTTGCATTTCACTCAAATACTCCAATTACAATATTAATGCTTAAAAATCCAATTTCGGTGCCAAAGCCGACACCCGAGATTTTTCTGAATAAATCCATATTTTTTTTCACAATCAACATTCAATTGCAAAATCCAACCATCAAATCAATAATCTAAATGCACAACAGCGATCAGCGCGAAATTCTGAGAAAATAAGGTCTCGAAATAATTTTCGGAATTTATTAAATAATTAATTTTATTCCGAAAATTAATTAAATAATAATATTTTAATAATTTTCGTAATATAATATATTATTAAATAATTAAATAATTTCGAAATATATATAATTTAAAATTATATATTTAAGTCAAATCATCATTAAACTAACATAACCATCCATTTAGCTTTAAATAAACACACCCTAAACTAATCACACCCCTTAATCTAATCCACACTTAAATAAATCAAACTAACCTCCTAACAACACTTAACATAAACTAAACCTCCCTAAGCATAATTAACCATCTAATCAAGATTTAGTGAGCTAAACTCACCGAAATCGCTTTCCGATAAGTCTCCGGCGAAGATCACGACGAGGCCGACGACAAATCTACACGGAGCAACACCAAATGAGAACCGAAAGGCGTCCAAAACAAGCATTGAAGAACCGGATCTTGCTGGAACTTCCAGCTACTGACCTCGGCTGGAAGGAGGCTGCATGGCGGCTAGTGGCGCACGAAACGGGCGGAAGGAGGCGGCGGCAGCTCGGGTAGGTCGAGATGGAGGCTCACAGCGGCGTTGGTGACGGCTGGTAGTGACTGAGGTACCGGGCGACGGTCTGGACGTTCGGCTACAGTGGACGATGGCTAGAGAGCTCGGGCGGAGGAGAGGCGAGCGGGCACGCGGATGCGCGCGGACGAGCGGTGATGGTGAGCTCCGGCGGCGAGAGTGCGAGCGGCGACGAGCGAGCGAACGGAGGGCGGTCGGGGCTGGCTTGGTCCGGTCAGTTGCTCCCTCTCCCTCCTCCCATTTCAAATTCCAAAAAGTTAGAGGTTGAAGATGATGTTGATGGGTGCCTTTTTGAGATTCAATCTCCACCCTCCACTTGTCAAGCTCCCATCACTTGGCCCCAACCACCATGACATAAGGTGATGTCATCTTCCACTATCTCCAATCTCCCATAACCTTATTCCAATAGGTTCAATTTCTTTTTCCACCATGGCATAAAAATCTTGTACACTAATTTCTTCAATTCCATTCGATTCTCTTCCAATTGAACTAAATTGAAGTCTATAAAATTAATCCAATGTCACCACACTTCAATTCACATCTTCACTTGTCCATAGAACCAACTTAAGTCCCATAAGCACAACCAAGGGTGGGCCTACTAATTTCTCGAGCCAAATTAGCCATTCCTTGATTAATTTGCTGAAAAACTCTGATTGCATGAAAAATCTTCCGAAGATGAGTCAATGATCCTAAAATGATTTGTGACACACCATGACTTCCAATTTCTAAATTCGATCTCAATTTCACGGTTAATTTCACTTCGGCATGATACTAGCGCGTCCTGATCTACCGGGCAACTTTTAGAAATTTTCATGCATTTGACCTGTAGTTGATCAATTCAAGCCACAATGTACATCTTTGACACATTGGCGACTTTCGGTTGTCAGGGTAATCTCAAGGTTTCAAATATGGACACAGGGTACCCAATTAACAGAAAAGTCGGTCCAGTGCCGATCGACAAGAATTGTGTGATCTTGTGGAATCACCCACACATGATTACATGCCTCTGTCGAGTCGACCTATCTCCGGTCTCTAATAGATTTTTAATTGTGCCATAATGACCCTTGCAGATTAGCTCGGTCGAAAGTTCACTTCCTGATCAAATTCTCGAGTTTGATGCATTATAATCTCTTAACGGCTTCACCTGATAAACTAGTTTTCACATGAGTGGCCGACTCAAGGAAATGAACTATATGCGTGCCAACGAAATGCCCATATCAATTTATTGAAAATAGAATTGAAAAATTGGGATGTCACACCAGGACTCCTTCCCTAGGCGATGTGGGACAAGAGATGCGCCCCCTTCCTGTGCACGTTCGGGGACCGAGGCACGAACGCATCACCATCCCTCCTCCCCGCGCACCGTCGCTTGGGCCGTCACACTCTCCCCCCCTGGGAGCACAATGTCCTCGCTGTGGCCCCACACGAGGTCGGGAGTCAGAACGGCGTTCTCGCTGTGGTCCCACACGCGGTTGGGAGTCGGCTCTGATACCACTTGTAACGCCCCGAGTCTCCACTGTACACATATTATCTGCTTTGGACACTAAGTCCTCATGGTTTTGTTCTTCTCGGAGTAGCCCATACTACCCCAAGAAAACGAGTATGTACAGTTAGAGGGACCCAAGTCTTATAAGTTAGCTCAGGACTCCCTCCCTAGGCGATGTGGGACAAGAGAGGGACTCCTTTCTTGCGCACGTTCGGGGACTGAGGCGCGAACGCACTGCCATCTCTCCTCCCCACGCACCGCCGCTCGGGCTGTCACACTCTCCTCGCCTGCGTACTGCCGAGGCGATCTTAATCCATCCCTCCGTACTGCCCCGGGTCTGGGTCGTCACACTCTCCACTCCTTAGAAGCACAGCATCCTTGCTATGGCCCCACACGCGGTCGGGAGTCGGCTTTGATACCACTTGTAACCGCCCTGGGTCTCCACTGTACACATATTGTCCACCTTGGACATTAAGTTCTCATGGTTTTGTTTCTCTCGGGGCAGCTCATACTACCCTAAGAAAACGCGTATGTATAGTTAGAGGGACCCAAACCTTATAAGTTAGCTTAGGACTCCCTCCCTAGGCGATGTGGGACAAGAGAGGGATCCCTTCCTTGTGCACGTCCGAGGACCGAGGCGCGGACGCACCGCTATCCCTCCTCCCCGTGCACTGTCGCTCGGGCCGTCACACTCTTCACCCTTTAGCAGAAGGCGTCCTCGCTGTGGCCCCACACGCGGTTGGGAGTCGGCTCTAATAGCGAGGACCCACACGAGGTTAGGAGTCGGCTCTAATACCACTTGTAGAATCCCGGGTCTCCACTGTACATATGTTGTCCGCTTTTGACACTAAGTCATCACAGCTTTAAAACGCGTCACACAGATTAGAGAGACTTAAGCCTTATAAACTAGCCCTAGGATTCTCCCCTAAGCGATGTGGGACTAGAGATGCGCTCTCACGCTTGGGCCGTCACACTCTCCCCCCTTAGGAGCACAGGGTCCTCACTGTGGCTCCACACGCGGTTGGGAGTCGATTCTGATACCACTTGTAACATCCCGGGTCTCCACTGTACACATATTGTCTGCTTTGGACACTAATTTCTCACGATTTTGTTCATCTCGGGGCAACCCATACTACCCCAAGAAAACGCGTATGTACAGTTAGAAGGACCTAAGCCTTATAAGCTAGCCCAGGACTCTCTCCCTAGGCGATATGGGACAAGAGATGCGCCCCCTTCTTGCGCACGTCCGGGGACCGAGGCGCGAACACATCGCCATCCCTCCTCCCCGCGCACCGTCGCTTGGGCCGTCACATACTGTATATCAAAAGCTATATGTCATATACAAATATATAAACATAAAAATACATTCTGATTCAATATTGACTTTTCAGGAAAAGAATATCCAATTACCCCATCCAGAACTCTGAACCCAGTTCAGACGACCATTTCTAAAGGCGCAGTGGACCTAATGGCCCAAAAACAACATTTCGAGAAAATATTGGGTAGTCCTGGAGCGCCAAGTCAGTGTGCGCCCCGACCAATCAGGAAGTGACGCGTGGCTCCACATGTGCATGTATGGCCCCACTAGTTTTTCCGCATAAAATTTATTATGTTCCTTTTTTAATTTAAAAATTTACGGCCATTAATAGGCTGCCGCTGTTTTTTTCTCTCTCCTCTAATTTGGAGTAGGCCTGCATGCATTAAATGAATATGCACACTATAGCTTCCCTTCCCTCCTTTCCTTTTCAATTCAAAATTTTTGGTAAGAATTTGCTCTCTACGTTGCGGTGCTTCTCCGGCCTCTGCCCCAAAGCTCGTTGCTTCTCGTCCTGTATCGTTGTGTTCCTTCTTCACCTTGCTTCGATGTGGTTTCCCTACACAAGACGGTGAGGAATGTTCTTGCTGTAAGTTGCGGACTCTATGTTGCGATGCTTCTTCGGCCTTTGCCCCAAAGCTCGTTGCTTCTAGGCTTGTGTAAGATGTTGAGCAGAGCCTCGACACTTGTTGGCAATGTAGAATAACTAAAGGGGAGGAGAGATGAGGCTGAAACTTCCTCTTTTTTCAAAACAACGAAGTATTTTTACAAAAACAAATACATAACGCAAAACATGACTAAAATAGGACCCATAAATACCCATGTTCTGCATAAAGCATTTACTCCACTAACACCTAAAAACTAGGACAACTAACACACAAACTAGCTAAACGTGACTCCACTAACTCCTAAAGATTAGAATAACTGAAAAACCAAATCAGCAAAAATGTGCAGAAAAAACAATTATTATTTCAACAATCTCTCTCTTAAACTAATGTTTACTAACATTCAGTTTAAAGCCTTGACTATTTTCAACGTGTAAACACCTAGTAACCTTCTGAACTTCACAAATGACTCAATCATGAGGGCCTTAGTGAATATATCAGTAACTTGATTTTCACTCCTGCAGTAGATTAGATCAATTGTTCCATCATTGTTAAGATCTCTCAAGAAATAAAACTTCACATCAATGTGCTTGCTTCTTCCATGTAGCAAAGAATTCTTGGAGATTTTGATTGCTGAGTTGTTGTCACAAAAAATTTTAGTAGCTCCTGGTTGCTTGAATTGCAACTCCTCAAGAATTCTCCTTAGCCAAATAGTTTGACAAGCACTAGCTATTCCAGCAACAAATTCAACTTCTGTACTTGACAATGTGGCAATTGATTGCTTCTTGGTGTTGGAGAAAACTTCCTTGAGTGTTTTGAAGTTGACAAAACGTTTCCATCAGTCTAGTCTGAAGACTTGTAGATTCTTCCATCAAAGTTTGAAGATCTTCAGACTGCCAGACTCAAGACCCAAAGTCTATCCTCATTAACAATTTCTAGACCGTCGAAGAAGGCTTATCCAGAATTGAGTATTTTGTTAAGGATTTGATTCTATCGACTGAAGAAGATCTCTTGGCTGGATACAGCATGTCAGAATCCATTATTCAAATTGAGATTGATTCAAGGATTTTGAATCCGTTGATTAACAAAGTAAACTTGGAAGGTTCTACTTATGGAAACCTAGATCCTGATTGTATGGACAAGCAGGATTGGTGGGCTATCGTCATATTCCTTAAATAACTCGAAATCTTCCTAAATGATTCTATCCAACGGGTAGATTGGAAGAACTCCTTTGGTAAGTGCCAACGGGTGTGATGGCATGAAGGAGTATATAAGGAAGACGTTCCAGCTGTTCAAGTGTGTGCGCGATAGAAGAATTCTAAAGTCTGAAGCTCCTTATTCTTAGTCAATTCAATTGTTGAGTGAAATCTTGTACTCAAAAGAGAGTTTATATCTTTGTGAGACCTTGAGGAAGTGTAGCAGAGTCTCTACACTGTGGAATCAAGGAAGAGCTTTACAGTAACAATTCTTTTGATTCATAGTGAAATCCAGCCAGTGGGCTGTCAGTGCGGAAGAGTGGACGTAGGCTTGGATTAAGCCGAACCACTATAAACCATGTGTTCTTATTCTCTTCCCTACGCTCTTTTACTTTGATCGTAACTCAATTTGTTTTTACATCTATTCACCCCCCCTCTAGGTGCTCGTACTAGCTTTCATAATTGGTATCAAAGCTTGTGTACTCACTTAAGTTGAAGTGTTTTATTTCAAAGTTAAAGATCCATGGCTAGTATGTTGGCTCCAAGTCTGGTTGAAGGGCAAAGCAATACCAGACCGCCTTATTTTGATGAAAATGAATACAACATATGGAAAAACAAGATGAATGCATTCCTAAGATCAAAGGATCCTCTGGAATGGGATGTGGTAGACAAATGAATCATTCCTAAAGCTGGACCAGTCTCAGAAAGAGGAAAAGAAGCTGTTGAGTCTAGTGAAATGACTTAAGAAGAGATAACCAAGAGACAAGCTCTTGATGCAAAAGCAATTTATTCTTTATATTGTGCATTATCTCCTACTGAATATAACAGAATATCTTCTTATGAAACAGCTAAAGAAGTCTGGGATAGATTACACATCACCTATGAAGGAACTGATCGAGTGAAAGAAACCAAAATCAACATTCTGCTCGGTCAATATGAAGTATTTAAAATGAAATCAGGAGAATCTATCACTGACATGTTTAGTCGTTTAACAGAAATAGTGAATGGTCTTGAATATCAAGGTCAACCAATTTCTGGACCCATGAAGGTAAACGAGCTACTGTGTGGACTGTCCAAGGATTGGAATCACATAAAGACCTTAATAAGAGAGACACAAAGAATCATGCCACTCTCTGTTGACGAATTGGTTGGGACTCTTCAGTCTTATGAAGTGGAGCAAATTAACGAAGATGAAGATCCTAAAGGTAATAAATCTATTGCATTAAAATCTAATGATGATTCTGATGTCACAGATTCTGAAGACGATATGGATGATGAAGAGCTTGCTCTCATGATAAGAAGATTCAGAAAATTAAACAGAAAGGGGAGAAGATTCAATCCAAAGAAACAAAGTTTTCAAAAGCAACAGATTAAGTCAGTTGAGGATGATGAATCCAATAAAGATGTAGTCTGCTTTGAATGCAAGAAAAAGGGACACATCAAACCCAACTGTCCCCTTCTGAAGAAAAAGAAAAGAAAAGTTAAGAAGTATCGAAAGACACTTAAAGCAGAAACTTGGAGTGATACAGAATGTGAGGAAAGTGATGATGATTATGCTAATATTTGTCTCATGGCACAATCAAACTCAGACTCAGATAGTGAAATTGAGGTAAGTAATTTAAAAATCCATACTAAAGTTTCTAGATACATTGATGAATTATGTCTTAGTCTCAAAACCTCTTTCAAAAGGATTTTTGAACTTAAAAGGGAAAATTCTGCACTGAAACAACAGGAAAATGTTTGGAAAGAAAATGTTAAAAGTTTAGACAAAAGTGTTACTACTTTAAAAGAAAATGCAGACAATCTTTCAAAAGAAAATGCATTCTTGAAAAATGATATCTCAAGTATTTCTACAAGATTTTCTATAGGATCTCGAGAAACTTGAAAAAATTCTTTCAAAGACGAGACCTTACTTCAACAAATCAGGTTTAGGAATGATTGCTGAAATCATTCCTCTAATTGATTTTCCTAAAGTAAAGGAAAGAATTAAGCAAAGACCTACAAGAGATTCTTACAAAAATCATTTCCAAAAAGTGTTTGTAAAACCTGTAGGCCGCAGTGCTCTTAAATGTTCTAAGTGCAATAACTCAGATCATTTTGAGAAAGAATGTCCTATGGTTTGGAAACCTGTTAAGAAGGTATGGGCAAAGACCGAATATTACACTAACACCAATGGACCCAAGAAAATATGGGTACCAAAGAAAGCTTGAGTCTCTTTTCTAAATGTAGGTCACTATCAAGAAAAAGGTTAAATGGTACTTGGGCAGTGGATACTCAAGACATATGACGGGAGACTCAAATTAGTTTATAAAACTTGTACAAGTTAATGGTGGAAAAGTTTCTTTTGGAGGAAATAGCAAAGGAAGAATTGTGGGATATGGAACTGTAAAGATTGGAAGCCCCACGATCAGTAATGTTTCCTTAGTAGAATGACTCAACTACAACTTGCTGAGCATCAGTCAACTGTGCGACACTGGTTTCAAAATCAACTTTCAAGAAGGAATATGTTCACGAACCAGTAAAGACTCCTCTCAGTCTTTCATGGGGCGAAGACATGGGAATATCTACCTCTTGGATATCAAATCAGATGAAATCCAATGTCTAATCTCAATTCAAGAGGAAGCAAAATTATGGCAGAGAAAACTTGGGCACATCAACATGAAGCAAATAGCCAAAATTTCAGCAAAGAAGCTTGTTCGTGGACTACCCAAACTGACATACCAAAAGTCTAATCTATGCACACCATGTGTGTTGGGAAAACAGGTAAGAAACTCATTCAAACCAATAAATCAAGTATCCACTAATCGTGTGCTGCAGCTCTTGCATATGGATCTCTTTGGACCAACCAGAATTCAGAGCATTGGAGGTAAGAAATACTGCCTAGTAATTGTGGATGACTATTCACGATTCACTTGGATATATTTCCTAGCAAGTAAGTCTGAAACATTTTCTTATTTTATAAAGTTTGCTAAAAAGGTTCAAAATGAGAAAGGATATGTTATTTCAAGTATACGGACAGACCATGGAGGTGAATTTGAAAATCAAGACTTTGTAAAATTTTGTGATGAATCTGGTTTTCAGCATATGTTCTCTTCACCATATACTCCAAAACAAAATGAAGTTGTGGAAAGAAAGAATAGATCGCTGCAGGAAATGGCTAGAACTCTTTTAATTGAAAGTAACATCTCTTCTCGTTTTTGGGCTGAAGCTGTTTCTACAGCGTGCTATATTATTAATAGTCTTTTTAAGGCCTATTCTGGAGAAAACTCCCTATGAGTTATTCAAAGGAAATAAGCCAATTGTTTCGTATTTTCATGTGTTTGGATGTAAATGTTTTATATTGAAAAATGCAAATGATCAAGTTGGTAAGTTTGAAGAAAAATCAGATGAAAGTATTTTCCTTGGATATTCTATCTGTTAGAGAAATCTTCGTGGAGTGTTTTGAAGCTGACAAAACGTTTCCATCAGTCTAGTCTAAAGATTTGCAGACTCTACTATTTAAAGTCTGAAGACCTCCGGACTGCCAGACTCAAGACTCAAGGTCTATCCTCATTGACAGTTTCTAATCCGTTGAAGAAAGGCTATCCAGAACTGGATGTTTCGTTAAGGATTTGACCTTATCATCTGGAGAAGATCTCTTGGCTGGATATGACATAACGGAATCCTTTATTCGAATCAAGATTGATTAAGGATCCGATGATTGGCGAAGTATACTTGGAAGGTTCTTCTTATGGAAACCGAGATCCTGATTGTATGGGCAAACAGGATTGATGGGCTATCGACATGTTCCTTAAATAGCTCGAATGATCTTCCTAATTGATTCCGTCCAACGGGTAGATTGGAGGAATTCCTTTGGTAAGTGCCAACGAGTATGATGGCATAAAGGAGTATAAAAGGAAGACGTTCCAGTTGTTCGAGTGGGTGCACGATAGAAGAATTCCAAAGTCTGAAGCTCCTTGTTCTTAGTCAATTCATTTGCTTGCGAAATCTTGTACACAAAAGAGAGTCTATATTCGTGAGAAACCTTGAGGAAGTGTGGTAGAATATCTACACTTTGTGGAATCAAGGGAGAACATTGTTGTAAAATCTCTTTTGTTCATAGTGAAATCCAGCCGGTGGGGCTGTCGGTGCGGAAGAGTGGACGTAGGCTTGGAAGAAGCCGAACCACTATAAACCTTGTGTTCATTTCTCTTCCCTACTCTCTGTTTTACTTTGATCATAATTACTTGTGATAACAAAAAGGCGAGCTTCATTGTTATTATCTAATATTGCTCACATATCACGAGAAATTATTTTTGCACCTATTCACCCCCTCTAGGCGCTTATACTAGCTATCTCAATTGGTATTAGAGCTTGTGTACTCACTTTGTTTGAAGTGTTTTACTTCAGAGTTAAAGATCCATGGCTAGTATGTTAGCTCCAAGGCTGGTAGAAGGGCAAAGCAATACCAGACCGCCTTACTTTGATGGAAAGGAATACAACATATGGAAAAACAAAATGAAGGCGTTCCTAAGATCAAAGGATCCTCTGGAATGGGACGTTGTAGAAAAGGAAATCATTCTAAAGCTACATCTGTCTCAGAGAGAGGAAAAGAAGCTGTTGAGTCTAGTGAAATGACTCAGGAAGAGATAATCAAGAGACAAGCTCTTGATGCAAAAGCAATTTATTCTTTATATTGTGCTTTGTCACCTACTTTTGAATATAACGAATATCTTCTTGTGTTACAAAGAAAAGAAGTCTGGGATAGATTACATATTACCTATGAAGGAACAGATCGAGTGAAAGAAACCAGAATCAACATTCTCCTCGGTCAATACGAAGCCTTCAAAATGAAATCGGGAGAATCTATAACTGACATGTTTAGTCGTTTTACAGAAATCGGGAATGGTCTTGAAAATCAAGGTCAACCAATTTCTGATCCCATGAAGGTGAACAAGCTACTGCGTGGACTCTCCAAGGATTGGAATCACATAAAGATCTCAATAAGAGAGACACAAAGAATCATGCCACTATCTGTTGATGAGTTGGTTGGGACTCTTCAGTCTTATGAAGTGGAGCGAATCAATGAAGACGAAGATCCTAGAGGTAAGAAATCCATTGCATTAAAATCCAATGATGATTCGATGTTACGATTCTCAAGACGATATGGATGATGAGGAGCTTGCTCTCATGATAAGAAGATTCAGAAAGCTAAACGAAAAGGAAGAAGATTCAATCCAAAGAAACAGAGTTTTCAAAAGCAACAGAGTAAGTCTGTTGAGGATGATGAATCAAACAAAGATGTAGTCTGCTTTGAATGTAAGAAAAATGGACACATCAGACCCAACTGTCCTCTTCTGAGGAAGAAGAAAGGAAAAGCTGAAAAGTATCGAAAGGCTCTTAAAGCGAAACCCGGAGTGATACGAGTGTGAAGAAAGTGATGATGATTATGCCAATATATGTTTAATGGCACAATCGGATTCAGATTCAAACTCCGAGACAGACTCGATTCGGACAGGTGAATTTGAGGTGAGTAACTTCAAAATCCCTATTAAAGTTTCTAAATACATTGATGAGTTGTGTTTTAGCCTTAAGACTTCTCTTAAAAGGATTTCCGAACTTAAAAAGGAAACCACTGCACTAAAACAACAGGAAAATGTTTTGAAAGAAAATGTGAAATGTTTAGACATGAATGTTTCTACTCTCAAAGAAAGTGAAGACAATCTTTCGAAAGAAAATGCATTTTTAAAAAATGACATATCAAATGTTTCCAAAAGATTTTCTATAGGATCTGAGAAACTTGAGAAAATTCTTTCAGTTCAAAGACCTTATTTCAATAAATCTGGTTTGAGAATGACAGCAGAAACCATTCCTTTAATTAATTTTCCTAAAGTAAAGGAAAGAATTAAGCAAAGACCCACAAGAAATGCTTACAAAAATCATTTCAAAAGGTTTTTGTAAAACCAAAAGAGGTCGTAATGCTCTCAGATGTTCAAAATGCAACAGTGCATATCATTTTGAAAAAGAATGTCCTATGGTTTGGAAACCTGTTAAGAAAGAATGGGCAAAAACCGCATATCATACTAACACCAATGGACCCAAGAAAATATGGGTACCAAAGAAAGCTTGAGTCTCTTTTTTAAATGCAGGTCACTATCAAGAAAAAGGTAAAATGGTATATGGATAGTGGATGCTCAAAACATATAACAGGAGATTCAAATTGCTTCATAAAGCTCGTTCATGTAAATGGTGGAAAAGTCTCATTTGGAGGAAACAGCAAAGGAAGAATTGTGGGATTTGGAACTGTAAAGATTGGAAACCTCACAATAAGCAATGTTTCTTTAGTGGAAGGACTCAACTACAATATGCTCAGTATCAGTCAGCTATGCGATACCGATTTCAAAATCAACTTTCAAGAGGGAATATGTTCAGGAACTAGTAAAGATTCTACTCAGTCATTCATGGGTCGAAGACATGGAAATATCTACCTCTTGGATGTGAAACCAGATGAATTGCAATGTCTGATCTCAATTCAAGATGAAGCGAACTTATGGCACAGAAAGCTTGGGCACATCAATATGAAGCAGATAGCCAAAATTTCAGCAAAGAAGCTTGTTCGTGGTCTACCCAATCTGTCATACCAAAAGTCTGATCTATGTACACCATGCATATTGGGAAAACAAGTAAGAAATTCATTTAAACCAATAAATCAAGTTTCCACTAACCGTGTACTGCAGCTTCTGCATATGGATCTCTTTGGACCAACCGAACTCGTAGTACTTGGAGGTAAGAAATATTGCCTAGTAATTGTGGATGACTACTCACGATTTACTTGGGTATATTTCTGGCAAGTAAGTCTCGAAACCTTTTCTTACTTTGAAAAGTTTGCTAAAAAGGTTCAAAATGAAAAAAGGGTATGTTATTTCAAGTATAAGAACAGACCATGGAGGCGAATTTGAAAATCAAGATTTTACAAAATTCTGTGATGAATCTGGTTTTCAGCATGTGTTCTCCTCTCCATATACTCCAGAGCAAAACGGAGTTGTGGAAAGAAAGAATAGGTCGCTTCAGGAAATGGCTAGAACTCTCTTAATTGAAAGTAACATCTCTTCACGTTTTTGGGCTGAAGCAGTTTCTACAAAGATGTTACATTATTAATAGAGTTTTTCTAAGGCCTATTCTAGAAAAAAAACCCCCTATGAGTTATTCAAAGAAAAGAAGCCTATTGTTTCATATTTTCATGTGTTTGGATGTAAATGTTTTATATTGAAAAATGCAAATGATCGAATTGGCAAGTTTGAAGAAAAGTCAGATGAAGGCATCTTCCTTGGATATTCAACCTCAAGCAAAGCCTACGAGTCTACAACAAGAAGACTCAATCTGTGGAGGAATCAATGAATGTCAAATTCCAAGATTCTATGCAAAATGAATCTATTCGACTCATCTTGAAGAATCTCGAACCTACTCCGAGACTCTATAAAGTCTAAATCTCAAGAAGCACTCCGACTTCTAAAGACCAAAGAACAAATGATTGTTGAAGATTCAAATGAAGGAAGTGATCATCAACTCGACAAATCAACCAAGAATCGGAAGCATAAGTCTAGTCATCCCAAAGATCTCATTATTGGCAACATTAATGAAGGAATTCGCACAAGATCCAAAATGCGCGAAGAGTCTAGTGCTGTGGCTCTTGTCTCTGAAATAGAACCCAAAAGCATAGAAGAAACTTTATCTGATGAAAGCTGGATTGAAGCTATGCAAGAAGAACTCAGGCAATTCAGCATTAATGATGTCTGGGAATTGACTCCCAAACCGAAAGGTAAATCTATTATTGGAGCTAAATGGGTTTTCAGGAACAAGATGGACGAGAAAGGAAAGGTCGTAAGAAACAAAGCAAGACTCGTGGCCAAGGGATATACGCAAGAAGAAGGGATAGACTATGACGAGACATACGCACCAGTAGCAAGGTTAGAAGCAATTCGATTATTACTTGCTTATGCTTGTTATAAGAATTTCAGGTTATTCCAAATGGACGTCAAAAGTGCTTTCCTAAATGGATTCATTCATGAGGAAGTCTATGTGGAACAACCACCTGGGTTTGAAGACCCAAAGAAACCAGACTCAGTATTTAGACTGAAAAAGGCGTTATATGGTTTAAAACAAGCACCTTGAGCTTGGTACGACAGGCTGAGTAAGTTTTTAATTCAAAACGGATTTGTAAAAGGTAAAGTAGACACTACTCTATTTATCAAAAGAGAAAACAAAAGTTTTCTGCTTGTTCAAATATATGTTGATGATATTATTTTTGGATCCTCTAATGAAAGTTTGTGCAAGAAATTCTCTAAGTCTATGCGGGATGAATTTGAAATGAGCATGATGGGTGAGCTAACCTTCTTTCTTGGACTTCAAGTGAAACAATTGAAGGAAGGGACTTTTATTCATCAAGAAAAATATGCTAATGATCTTGTTAAAAAGTTTGACTGGAAAATTGCAAAAAGACTGACATACCAATGTCAAGTTCCTTGAAGATAGACAAAGATGAAGAAGGAAAGAAAGTTGACCAGAAGCTATACAAGAGTATCATTGACGCAGACCTAGCCGGTTGCAGAGTTGATAGAAAGAGCACCTCGGGTACACTGTCAACTACTTGGAAGCGGGATGTGTCTTGGTTTTCAAGGAAGTAAAATACGGTAGCTCTTTCTACAGACGAAGCGAGTATGTAGCTCTTGGAAGTTGTTGTTCACAAATTTTGTGGATAAAACAACAGCTAAGAGACTTTGGAATTGAAGATTCATGCACGGAGATTAAGTGTGACAACACCAGCGCAATCAATCTGACCAAGAATCCAATTCTTCACTCAAGAGCAAAGCATATAGAAATTCGTCATCACTTCATTAGAGATCATGTTCAAAATGGAGAAGTTTCGATTCGGTTTGTTGACTCAAAGAACCAACGGCGGATATATTTACAAAGCCTTTGGAGAAAAATCAATTTGAAGTTATTCGTTCCCAGACTCAACATCTTGAAGTTTGAAGAAGTTAAAGTCTAGAAACTCTCGAGACTCGAGACAAACAAAATTTTTGACTGTAAGTTATTTTATTCTTTCTCGAATAAATCTCGAAAAGGTACGATCATCTGTCCTTAATTGATTTTTGCTATTATTCCGTGATTATCGCAATCTTTCTTTTTCGAAAATGAAGTTAATCTTAAATGGCAGTTATCTAATTTTTGAAAAAGACAGTTATTTTTAAAAATGCATCTTTTTACTTTCTTTTATGACGCTTGGTATGCCTCACTTCGACTGTCCTATATACAAACGGTTCCTCTTCGTTTTACTCCAAAAACCTAAAAGCATCGATCTCCCACTTGCGTCTTTTTCTCTTGTTTAATCTTCAAAAAGTTGTCATCTTTCTTGGGAAAAACAAGTTTGGAATCTTCCGAAGACTGTGAAAGATGTCGTCTCAAAGGAAGTCTTCGAGAATCGCAAGCAGGGGACCACAGAAAATGCGTGAGGGGCCTACTCACTTTGATCTCACCGAGGAAGAAGTGACTCCCAGTCAGCAGCAGAGCCCACAACATTCTCAGCCACGTCATTCTCCACCGTCTAGCCCACAGGATGTTGGTCATCGAGAAGAGGAAGAGATCGTTGAAGGCGTACATCATGTAAGAATCCAAAAGCCCTCTTTTATTTATAAGCTTTACCGTGCTTTAAAGAGGACTGGCACTCCATTGAACTACATCGATGAGTTTCTCAAGGACAAAGGGTATGGTAATGAGTACATCTTTTTAAAAAATATGGAGCGTTTGGAAATTGCCCTTAAGGGGTTGGCAGAAGAAACCCTTGCAAACATCCCAAGTGATCCGCGTGTTGGAGGAGTGAATCAGCCAGACGGAAATGATGATGACAAGTTGTATAGTCAATTTCAACCGAGAATGGGTGTTGCAGCAAGTATTCGAAGCAAAAGGACAGAGTTGTTCCGTTCGGAGGAACACAAGCATCTTTACACTAAGTTGTTGAAGCGTGGGATGATAAACCCTAGAAGTGTAGATTTTGATTTCCTTGACTCTGTGAACGTAAATTTGAGGGAAAAATTCAGTCTTCTTCAACTTGAGCAGTTTTGTTCTGAACCTACAGAAGCCTATGCTGAACTCACTGCATACTTCTATTCGAATCTCGGTTTCCTGGATGCGAATAGATTTTCTTTTAGTGTCCGAGATCAGGATTATGTGGTGGATGTAGATATGTTGGCTGATGTGATTGGGGTTGAGAGAGGAAGATATCAGCCTATCAATGTGTCTATTGCTCGTGCCACATTGGAACTTGTTAAGGATAGAAGGACAGAGGGAAGGATTTCCTACTCAAGGATGCGTGCGTTCAACATTCTGCTTCACAAGATTGTGATTAATTGCCTCAGACCGAAATCTACTTCAAAAACGATGTTTCAAATTCGAGGCAAAGTTGATGTATGCCATCAATGCTTTGGAAAAAGTTTTCTCTCCCTCACACTATTTTGTTCCACATGTATAGAGCAGTGGTGAAGGACAGGGGTCAACTTCCTTATCTAGCTCTTGTGACGAAGTTATTCAGACATTTGAATGTTCAGCCTCCATGAATTCTCTGTGTTCGATCTTGTGATCACATGGTGGTAGGGTTGAAAATGGTGTCTAAAATGCGTCTGAAGGAACTTAACAAGGCGTTGGAGAAATTCAAGGAGACAACCCCTGCCAAGCCTCATCAAATCTCTTCTGCAGCAAAAAGAAAAGGGAAGGAGCCCATGGTTGCTTCATCCAAGAAAAGAAGAGCTCTCATCGTTGAGGATGAAGATGATGAGGATGACATCACCATTTCTGCTATGGCATTGAAGAACCCGAGTCGTTACGTTCCGAAATCAACGAAACATCAAGAGAAAGACTCGGAAACGGAGGACTGGAGAACGAGAAGAAGCAGAGGAAAAAGAAACAGAGCAGAGAGAAGCAGAAGAAAGAGATGCTGAGGAGGAAAGAATTGAAGCAGAAGAAGAAGAAGAAGGAGAGAAAGGAGAGAAAGGAGAGAAAGGAGAGAAAGGAGATCAAGATGAAGGAGAGCATGAGGAACACTCTTCTCCACCTGAAGGCATGGAAATAGGGGGAGACCGAGAGAAAAGAGATATGTCCTCATATCCTGCTGTTGCGACCTACCCTCGGGGGGAGGGAACAGGTTTAGGGGGTATTGCCTAAAGAACGGGCCTAAGGCCCATGATTAGGCGCGGCTTCTCCCAAGCCCATACCCCGCGTGATATTGGGATATTTTTTAAGAATTTTGCACAAAAGGAGTCGCCACTAGCCTATTGGGGTCGGCTAGAAACCAAGTGAGACATGGGAGCGTGCCTCACTTCCTACGCAACCAGAGAATTTAGGATCGGGGACTTGATTACACTAATTAACTAATTAGTGCCCTTTCGGTACCTAATCTTGTTCATTTTAAAAGAAATGATTTTTGTCAGGCGGTTTGGATTGATTTTATACCTATCCACTAACATGTGAGATGATCATGCAGGTGCACAATCAATAAAGTAATAATTATACCTATCAAGATCCTATTTGCCTTAAAATTAAACACGTGCAAATTAAACATAAAACATGCAAATTAAACATTTGATAAAAACAACATACAAGAAAATAAAGGCTTAATTACACTAAAGCGGCAATACATAGCAATTCCTAACCAAACCCTATCATTTTTGGATTTTCGAAATTTTTAATTTAATTAATTTTTTTAATTTTTTTAACTTTTAATTAAAATTTTAAAAAAGGGCGAAATTTTTAATGTTTTCTGATTTTTTGAAATTCCAGAAAAATTTTGAATTTTTATCATTTTTTTTTTGAAATTTTTGATTTTTTTAATTTTTTTAATTTTTAATATATATTTAATACTTCAATAAAATGGGTTCGGACCGGGTAAACCCAACCCGGCCCGTGGACCAAACCCAAATCCGGATCCAACACTTTTGGATTAAAAAAAAATCATTTTTAATTTTTTTTTTAGTTATTTAAAAAAAAATTCTTTTCGTTAGTCTTTTCTCACTTTGCACACTCCCCTACGCCATCTGCGCTTCGCGACTCCTCTTTCCCGAAGCCCCTTTTACTTTCTTTTTCCATAATTGTTTTACTTTTCATTTTTTTCTTTACTTTTCTTTTTCTTTTGTTTCTTCTTTTATTTTATTTTTTCTCTTTTGGTCTTCTTCTCTACACGCTCTCTCCTTCGGGCTTGCCCCCTGCACGCCTTCAACCCTCCCGAAGACTGCCTTCTCCTTCCTCGCCGAAATTTGTTTCTTTACCAAAACTAATTCGAACAACAACAATAACCAAAGCACTTAGCATCCCTTCTAACACCAAACCACCCCGACCGTCGCAAATCAGCGTCGGCCATGAGGGCTGCTACACCATTTTCGGATGTGAACACCCCCGGCTCAAACACACATGATTACTTCACGAAAATCGCATGAAATCACGATGAAAACATAAGAGACAGTCATGGTCCAACATATATATGAACAAGCGTAAATTAGACCGAGTTTGAACGTAGGTTTTTTTTCGGTTCTCTTTGAGACATTTTGTCAAACATTGGGCGTGCAGCAGCTAAAAAAAGGCATACGGGCTCATTCGAGGCTCGAATCCGAGTAAAGATCAACACAACATGCACAAGCAACACAGATCCACTAAGGAACATATATCACACTCGAACAGATGCGAACACAGCAAGCATTTTCAGCCACAACATACCCACAGACTCGCATTTCATCAACCGGTTAGCATACACAACAGAAACGAAGGATCTCAGGACTGGTATAGACTCGAGCACAAGCTTGGACATCTGTCAACATGCACTAGGACATCTATGAGCTTTCATGGAGGACTAGTGTAGCCGAAGCTCGCGTGAACAGGTCGGCCGTGAGCTTCGGCCTGAGACCTCGAAGTGAAGCGGGAAGCCTACCTGGTTCGGATGGCAAGCAACAGGCGTACTTCAAGCGACGGCGAAGCGTTCTCTCCCCAATCGTCTCTCTCTCAAGCTCGCCCTCTCTCAAGCTCGCTCTCCGGTCTCCCTCTTTTCTCCTGTCTCTGATCCTCCCCGGTTCTGTTTGCTCTGTCTCCTGAAGTTCCGGTGGGGTTGGGAGCGAAGGGCGACTCCGGAAACGATCAATGGCAGTGGACGACCGTTCGGAGGGGTCCTCTCTCCCTCGCGCCGGTCCTCTCTCTGTGATTGGTGTGTTTTCTCTCGCTCGCTCCTCGGTACTCTCTCGTGGTCTCGATTTTTTGTAGTGTCGATTCCCCGATTCTCCCTCCTTTTTTTCTATGCTGTTGCCTTCTCCGGTTTTATACCCGGCCAGCAAGCGCGCATGGCCTCTGCAGCTGCCAGCTTGCCGGCCGAACTGCCCCCTCCGACCCACGGATCATGCTGGTCGCTTGTAATCCCGATCCCCTGCTCCCGGTCGCTGCTCCATTTTTCTGTTCTCTGCAGGTCGTCGCGCGAAGGACAGCAGGAGGGAGACGACCGGTTCGTGCGCGGGTTGGGCTGAAGGGAAAAGGTGGATGGGCCGAGCTGGTGGGCCGTGCGAGGGAAAAGGAAAAAGAAAGGGAGGAAGGGGCCAGCCTAGGGTTTGTCTAAACCCAGGCCCAGCTACCCCTTTTCTTTTCTTTTCTTTTCTTTTTTTAAATTTCGAAATTTTCTTGTACTAATTTTTTTTTGATAAAATTTTTTGATTGATTATAAGACTAGTGACACAAATTCTCCTAATGTCTATGTGTGATGCAATTTTAATGAAAATTTTTTTGTTGAGGGGTTGGAAATCAATCCCCAATTTTTCAATGCAATTAAGAAACACTTAAACAAATCGTCAAAATTTAGGTGTCAACAGCTGCCCCTCTTTGAATGGGAACTCGAAGAGATTCCTTTCAAAGACGAGAGACACCTAAATTTTGCCCATGGAGGTTGACGAATAGGGTTGCACGCGGGAAAAACATATGAAGGGATGACCTACTTTGTAAAAGACGTCATTCGACCGGGATGGGCAAATCTTATTGTATGATAATGAGTTTCGACAGGAAGAAAGGTCTCACCGTATATAAACGGGTTTCGACGGGATGATAGTCTTACTGTGTAAGAACAGGTTTCGACTGGAGAAAGGTCTCACCGTGTACAGACGGGTTTTGACCGGATGCGATAGTCTCACCGTGTAAAAACGGGTTTCGACTGGAGAAAGGTCTCACCGTGTACAAACGGGTTTTGACCGGATGTGATAGTCTCACCGTGTAAAAACGGGTTTCGACTGGAGAAAGGTCTCACCGTGTACAAACGGGTTTTGACCGGATGTGATAGTCTCACCGTGTAAAAACGGGTTTCGACTGGAGAAAAGTCTCACCGTGTACAAACGGGTTTTGACCGGATGTGATAGTCTCACCGTGTAAAAACGGGTTTCGACTGGAGAAAAGTTTCACCGTGTACAAACGGGTTTTGACCGGATGTGATAGTCTCACCGTGTAAAAACGGGTTTCGACTGGAGAAAGGTCTCACCGTGTACAAACGGGTTTCGACCGGGAGGAAGGTCTCACCGTGTACAAACGGGTTTTGACCGGATGTGATAGTCTCACCGTGTAAAAACGGGTTTCGACTGGAGAAAGGTCTCACCGTGTACAAACGGGTTTTGACCGGGAGGAAGGTCTCACCGTGTAAAAACGGGTTTCGACCGGGTTGGAAACACAAGATTTAAGGAAAACCAATGGACCTTTGTAGATGACCTGGTTTAAGGTTGATCATGAACCTTTGGAAATGACATGGTTTAAGGTTGACCATGAACCTTTGGTTTTTAGGGAAGCATCTGCTAACCCCTTGAAAACTGCATGGCTTCACTAAGAAATCCTGTCAAACTCAATTTGAGCAAATGTCATTAGAAACGTCATCAAGAGACGTATTGGCAATATTGTAGCATTAATTGAACAAGCTAATCAAGCTGAGTCCGACTGCTTTTTAAAAAAAAATATTTGATGTCAATCAGCATCATGTGGCGCAAAACTGTCATCTTGTTCGGGAATGCATCATTAGTCATAAAATTCTGCAGGAGTCAAGTTCTTATCAAAACGGTCATGACTCGTGAAAAAGGCTCATTAAGCATGCCAAACTAGAGCTTCTTAGTCAGAAAGGGCTTCTTATGCACTTTCGATAAAATGGCTGTTTGATCCCATCCATTCATGTGGGAGATAACTGGTTGCTGAGGGTATCTCACATAACCTAAATCAAAGGCTTTCAGAAACATTCGCGATGAGCACAATATGATCGATCAAGAAGGTCTTTTGAAAGGACTGCAATATAGGCTCGTTTAGGGCTTACACAAAGGAATTATTGCTTTGAGGCCAGAAAAGGAACATTTGTCGTTATGTTCATCGGGTTTACAAGTCGAGAACTTTGAAGATAAGACAAGATAGAATTACCTCCACTCCTTCAACTGATAGCTTTCTTTGTGGCATTCTCATTTTCATTCAAACCATCCCAATCAGAAGAGACTTTGGAAGAGGGTTGTAATGTTGGTTTGGGAGAGACTTGAAAGGCTTAAAATTTTCAATAGGATTTTTAAGAGTCGGTGATCATCATGGCATCGTGACCAGGTCACTCGACCTTTCGAAGGCATTTGGCTTTTGAAACGCTGCACATCTCGAAAGTCCCTTGACTAATCATTTCTGCATGGGAGCTTTGCTCCTTTCTCTAATTTCCTTTGCCCTTTGCGATGATGATTTTTTCTTTTTTCATCGGCACTTGGATTTTGATAATTTTTCTTTCACATAAGATACAACCTTTTGGCTCTTTT
Organism: Eucalyptus virginea; assembly: GCA_014182375.1. NCBI lineage: Eukaryota > Viridiplantae > Streptophyta > Magnoliopsida > Myrtales > Myrtaceae > Eucalyptus > Eucalyptus virginea. The sequence continues at coordinate 37,579,901 of CM024514.1, forward strand.
TCTTGACAGGCATTGGCCTTGCTTTTACCAGGCACATTGCTTTTTCATGCCCCCTAGTTTGTCAAACTTTTTGCTTTTTGAACCTTTGAAGCTCTTATGACTTTCAAGATGCTTTTCACATTTCCTTGTGACTGCCAATTATATTTGGTCAATTCTTATGCCTTGCCCCAGTGAAGGGAGATGATCACCGCTCGGGATTCACAAATGAATAATCAGGCCCAAATTGGTTAAAGCAATGGGTATCAGTGTTTAGGTAGAGAAGGAAATGCTCTTCTTCACCTTGGGATGAGTCAAGCTCCGACGAGAATTCCTCTGAAGCTACCACAAGAAGATTGATGTAAGTGAAAGTAATAGAATCTTTCTCAACCTTTTGTTTTACAACACGACCGTAACCTCCTATGTTGCCCCAATGTAGGGTCGTTCTCGATAGGGGTACTTTGAAGGATCATTTTTTTTCAGCCCAAAGGGGTAACAAGAGATCAGTGCAATGCTTGGGATTGATGAAGGAAACGCCTTTATCATTTCGATCTTTGCGCTCAATGCGAATGAATCATTCGTCCTAAGAGAAGGTCTCTTTTCACTCAACTCTCAAAAGTGTTTGAATAATACTCAACTCTCAAAAGTGTTTGAAGGACGTGTTTGGAAATCGCTTACCTTTCTTCATTCTAAGCACTTCTTATTTGGCATGATTAACATTCCTTTTTAGTTCTGTCAAAATCACTCATATGAAGTTCCCCTCATGAAGACGCAATTAACAACAACTGAAGCAACAATATGAATGACACTAGGCGCTCTACTTTTCATTCATTCATCTCTTTCATCATTTTCGATTTATATATATAAAGGAAAAGGAATACCCGACTGCCTTTGCAGAGGTTGGGTAGCCATTCGAGTCAACCTTTCAGGGGCAACGATCAACTTCTTCCATTCTGTTGTAACTTCATCGAGTTGGTTGGATACCTGAAATACAAATAAATATGCATGTATGTGATGTATGCATGACATGCATGATGCTATGTGACTCGGATTATGCGCAAAATGGCTATACTTGCCTTGATCTCATTCATGGGAAATATTTCTTTACAAAGATCGGCATTTACGAGGCTTAGACAAATCACGGCCGTCCATTTCAACTAAAACCATAGCACCACCCGGGAGGATCTTCTTAATGACATAAGGTCCCTCATAGTTCGGGGCGAACTTGCCACGAGGATCGGGGATGATTGGCACCACTTTCCTTAGAACCAAGTCATTGACCTCAAAGTGCCTAGGACGAATCTTCCGATTGAAGGCCTTCGCGACCCGCTTCTGATAGCATTGACCATGACATATTGCTTTCAGCCTCTTCCCGTCAATCATGTTTAGTTGGTCATGCCTCTGTTGTATCCATTCGGCTTCATCAAGCTTCGACTGAGAAAGGACCCTCAACGAGGGAATCTCGACTTCTATAGGCAGGACAGCCTCCATTCCATATACTAACGAAAAAGGAGTTGCCCCTGTGGAGGTGCGAATAGATCTTCGGTATGCCATCAGTGCGTAAGGAAGCCTTTCGTGCCAATCACGATAATTTTCAGCCGTCTTCGCCAAGATCTTCTTTATGTTCTTATTTGCTGCTTCAACTGCCCCATTCATTTGAGGACGATATGGTGATGAGTTCAAATGGCGAACTCGAAACTCATCAAGCAAGTCATTTACAACTTTGTTGTTTAAATTGGACCCATTATCGGTGATGATCGCCTCCGGTACCCCATAACGGGCAATAATATCGCGACGAATGAATTTGGCTACATTCTTGGCAGTGACACTGGCGTACGAGTTGGCTTCAATCCACTTCGTAAAGTAGTCAATCGCCACCAAGATAAATCGATGTCCATTTGACGCCTTGGGATTGATGGGCCCGATCACGTCAATTCCCCACATAGAGAAGGGCCAAGATTGGGACATTTGGTGAAGCTCATTTGGTGGAGCGTTTATCTTATCCCCATAAATTTGACATTGGTGACAACATCGCACATGTCGTATGCGGTCGATTCCATTGTCAACCGGTAGTAGCCGAGTCGCATGATCTTTCTCGCCAAGAGGTGACCATTCATGTGGGGGCCACACTCCCCTTCGTGTATTTCCTTCATCAAACGATTGGCTTCTTTGGCATCGACGCACCTTAGTAATGTCGAGTCGAAGGACTTTTTGTAGAGGACATCTCCACTGGTGAAGAATTTTGATGCTAGCTTTAGCAAATGCTTTCGTCTCGTCGCTTCACTTCCTTCGGGAATTCACCCTTCTGTAGATACTTCAAGATGTCGTGATACCAAGGTTGTCCATCTGGTTCCTCTTCAACCGTCATACAATAAGCCGGGCGCCGAAGGATTTCAATTCTCAACGGTTCAATGTCCAAGCCCCTAGCTACTTGCAACATCGAAGATAAGGTAGCTAGGGCATCAGCGAACTGATTTTGAGACCTTGGTAAGTATTTGAATGATATTTCTTGGAATTCTTCCGTCAACTCCCCAAGGAATTCATGATATGGAATCAATTTAGAATCCTGTGTTCGCCATTTGCCTTCGGTCTGCAAGATGATAAGGGTTGAATCACCATAAACTTGCAGCTTCCGAATCTTCATATCAACGGCGGCTTGGAGACCGAGAATGCATGCTTCATATTCAGCGATGTTATTCGTACAAGGAAATGTCAATTTAGCGGCGACAGGGTAGTGTTGTCCATCTGGGGAAACAAGGACCGCCCCAGTACCAGACCCAGCTAAGTTAACTGCACCATCGAAGTACATCGTCCATGTGTCGCTGGATACAAGTAGAATTCGCTCCTCTGCATCACCATCTTCATCAGATGCTCCGGACCCCTTGAAACTTTCCGCTAACATGTTTGCTATGGCGCGACCTTTAACAGATTTCTGTCCTAGGCTCTGAACGTCGAACTCTGAAATTAAGATTTGCCATTTAGCCAACTTGCCCACTAATGCCGGCTTCTCTAAGAGATACCTGATGGGATCGTTTTCGGTCACCAGTAAGATTCGGTGATGAAGCGTGTATTGTCGCAGCCTGTGTAAAACCCAAGTTAAAGCCACGCAAGTTCTCTCAACTTCTGTGTAGTTCATTTCCGAAATGGTGAACTTCTTACTCAAGTAGTATATTGCACATTCTCTCCCGTCATTTGGTCTTTTCTGTGCCAACATGGCTCCCAATGATTCGTCATGTATGGTTAAGTACAGAATCAGGGGAATTTTAGGAAGAGGGGGCACTAGGACTGGTGCGTGAGTGAGATAGTGCTTTATCTTCTCGAAGGCATCCTGACACTCAGCATCCCACTCAATCCTTGCATTCTTCTTTAGGAGCTTGAAGAATGGCTTCGCTGTTTCAGACAGTTGACAGATGAATCTCGCCACATAATTGAGTCGTCCCATCAAACTGCGAACTTCCCTGGTGGTAGTCGGGGGTTGTAAATCACAGATAGCCTTTACCTTTGACGGGTCAATCTCTATGCCCTTACTACTGACCATGAACCCTAATAGTTTCCCAGATTTCGCTCCAAAAGCGCATTTTGCAGGATTGAGGCGTAGCTTGAACTTCCGAAGACGTTCGAACAGTTTCCGCAAGACCTCAACATGGTCTTCGCCTCGTCTTGATTTCGCGATCATATCATCCACATATACTTCGATCTCCTTGTGCATCATGTCATGAAACAACGTGACCATGGCTCTTTGATACGTTGCCCCAGCGTTCTTCAGACCGAAAGGCATCACTTTGTAGCAGAAAGTTCCCCAAGGAGTTATGAACGATGTTTTGCTCCTATCTTCCTCCTTCATACGAATTTGGTTGTATCCAGAAAAACCATCCATGAAGGAGAATAACTCAAATCCTACCGTACTGTCAACTAAGACATCAATATGCGGGAGTGGGAAATCGTCTTTTGGACTAGCTCGGTTTAGGTCACGATAATCTACGCACACCCTGACCCGCCCATCCTTTTTCATGACAGGTACAATGTTTGCTATCCAATCGGAGTAGTGTGATACTTCAATGAAATCCACTTTTAACAACTTCATGACTTCTTCCTCGATTTTCTTAGACAATTCTGGCTTTGTTCTTCTGAGCCTCTGTTTTTTAGATGGCACATTAGGATCGGTCGGAAGGGCATGCTTTACAATAGCAGGATCTAACCCTGGCATGTCAGCATAAGTCCAGGCAAATATATCATGGTATTCGTTCAGGAGATTAATTATTCGTTCCGCTTCTAACTTCGAGAGACATGCCCCAATCTTTATTTCCTTGACATTCTGTGTATCGCCCAAATTTATGGTGACTGTTTGCTCTTAAATCGGCGGTTTTGATCCCTCATGTCGATTCCAATCACGCTCGATCCCTTTCAGATCTTCATCGGCATCAGATTCTAAAAGATCTCCCTCACGTGAATCCGAGTCACATGAATCTTTGTCATGATTATGCATAATGTAATGCCTGAGATGCGATGAGATGAGTTAGTATGCATTAATAACAAATAAAACGTGTCATTTGTGAATGATTTTTCAAATAGTTTTTGAAAAACTATTTCGAGAGCTCATCCTCATATCCTCAGATTTCATTGCTCTTACGAAATTATGAAACTAGGGAGCATGTAGAAGCCCAGCCCTCAGTGACCATCATAGAACCAGTTTGGTGTGCTTCCACATGTCCTTAATAAAACATGCATTTTCATTGAAAGGGAAATGATAAGGCCGTATTACAACATACTCCACCCAAGACCAACGGCTCAAAGTCAAGGGCTTAACAGAGTTTACATCATAAACGATTCAAACAAGCAAATTGAAATAACAACGAGTTCCCACGCAGAGGAAGAAAACATAAAGTAAAAAGCTACGCTGAGCTAGAACCGTCCTACTCTGAAGGGTCGGCGATGCTCCCAGAAGATTCAGCCTCCTCACAAGCTAGGATGGTGCATATAATATTCTCTTCAAACATCTTGGCTATACCATCAATAGCTCCATCTTCTTCCATCAGCATTTTCGGGGGTCCTGGGAATGTTTCTTTCAGTGGAGGAGGGAAAACACTTTGGCAACTTCTATCTCTTATAATCCGACCTCTGTGGTCGCCTCGGCCTCCACGTTCACCTCGACCTCCTCGGGTGCCTCGACCTCCACATTCGCTGCGACAGCCTCCACGCTCTTCAACAAACCCTAAGCCTTTTCTCCTTAGAACTCTTCGAGCCTCGATAGGCTTTCGAATCCCTTGTTCATGCAACCCTAGACCACCTCCAGGATTGTACCCATTTGCTAGCATAATCTTCCCTACCGCCAGGGCCGGCTTGGATAATTCAGGAATGCCCACGCAAGAGCCCATAGGAACGTGGACCATAGACACTAGCTCGAAAGTCTGAAAGCTTGACTCTTCTTTGCACTCGGGTTCCACATATGGGATGGCCGTTTCCTGGTACACCTTGAAGTCTGTTTCCCCATGCACAGTGATGAGTCTATTGTCCACCACAAATCGTACTTTCTGATGAAGGCTAGAGGCAACAGCACCCGCTGTGTGAATCCATGGTCTCCCCAACAGAAAGTTGAAGGCAGTTGGTATATCTAGGACTTGGAATGGTACCAAGAAAAGCACAGGACCGATAAGTAATTCCAACTCAATTTCTCCTAGCACCTCTTTCCTCATCCCATCAAATGCGCGCACAGTGGATTTAGTTGGACGTATCCTTTCCATCTCAATACCTAAGCGGTGGAGTGTAGCTAATGGACATATATTCAACGCAGAGCCATTGTCAATCAACACTCTAGAGACAACGGTGCTATCGTGCTTTGCTGAAATGTGCAACGCCTTTGTGTGATCACCTCCGTCAGCAGGGAGGTCTTCATCAGTGAAGGCAATTTGATCTTTCAGAAGGATGGTCCCCACGAACTCCTGTAGTTGGGTATCATCAATTGTTTCTGGGACATGTATCTCGTTAAAGACCTTCAACAAAGCGTTTCTGTGCTTTTCAGAGGATTGAATTAGCTCCAAGATGGAGATTTGGGCTGGCATTTTTCGTAGTTGATTCACTACGTTAAATTCGCTCGTTTTCACCACGGCTAAGAATTCCCTCACGTCCTCCTCTGTCACGGCTTTCTTTTCGGTTCCTCTGGCGGGCGCATAGCAACGACCTGATCGAGTGACAGTATCTACTTCCTTTGTCCCGTAATCCCAGGGTACTGATTTAGTGTTGAATTCTAAGGGAGGTTCTAGCATTATCACCTCGTTCTTTTCTTGAGGTGGCAGTTCGATCACAACCGGTGTCAGGCTTTCCTCCAGGATTTCGATCGCTGATAATTCTTTGACCATAAGGTCAATCATCATCGGCTCAGTGGTTTCCATCTCGACATCACTAGTGCGATCCTCATCAGGCAATTCTATCACTACTGGGGTAATCATAGCGACCATCCCCTCCTCTCGTGGCATCGGATCATCCATACCCCCCCATCCATCAGGGATGATGTCCTTAGAATCGTCAAAGAAACTCGAGGCAGGCGAATATTTCACGTAGTAGTCATATTTTCCGCTTGGTTGACCCAATGTGTCGAACAGTTCACCCTTGTCACGTATCTTCTCTAGGAGATCCTGGCTCCGAAAGGTTTCCTCAGAATCCACTCTCGATGCGTTGTCTATTGCCACTTGTTCATCTTCTTCTGGAAAAGGAAGCTTAGCTTTCTCCACTTCACGGTCGCGAGTAGCATCGTGAGATGATGCGCTAATCATGGATGGTGTCATCATGGGTAGTGGTCTTTGTTCTCCATTAACACTTCGGATTACCCCCATGCCTATCATTTTGCAGATACGTTCTAATTTTTCTTCCATGGTTATGTCCTCCCCTCTTTCATAATGCCCAGCTAACTCGAGGGCCTCATACAGTTTAGGGACGTCCACCGTAAAGGGTCGTTCATTCGCTTGCATTTCCCCAAGAATCACATTCACTTCTTCAGCATGATCGGGCAAAGGGTTTTGTTGCAATTGGGCGTAGCTTCTTTGAAGGTCAACTTTCCTTTATCCAATAGGTGTTGAACTCTCCATTTCAGTGTGTAGCAATTATCGACGTCATGCCCTCTTTCCCCCATGTGGTAGTCACATGCCTTGGTCACATCAAACCCCGGGAATCTTGGGGGATTGTCTCTAGGCACCTCCTTGGCTACCAATCTCTTTTCATAGGTAACAATTTTGATAGAGGTCGGGGTAGAGGCGTGAATTCCCTTCGAGGGAGCTTTTTGCTTCCGTCAGATCCCCGTGACATGTTTCCTTGCATGGCTTTAGGCTTTTGCGAAGGCGTCGACACCGATTTAGGTGCAGATGGCTCTTGGATAAACGCCACTTCGACTGCCGACTCTTTATCCTTCTTTGTTGAGAACTTTTTGCTATTCCCCGTGGATATTCTTCCATCAACTATCGCCCATTCAACCCCTTCACCAACCTCCACCAGTTGTGAAAATGTTTGGCACCAGTAGTACACTAATCCCGGAAATAATCGACGGCAAAGTCTTCAAGAAAAGCTGCCTCATTTCTTTCTCACTCAGTGGAGGCTTCACTTGTGATGCCATCGTTCTCCACCTCTGGGCGAACGCTTTAAATGATTCGTTCCTCTTTTTTTCCATTCGAACTAGCTCTTCTCTTGTAGGGACAATCTCAGAGTTGAATTTATATTGCTGTAAAAACTCGTCAATGAGGTCGTCCCATCCAGTGAGCTTTTCAATATCCAGTGCAATAAACCACGACAAGGCAGGACCGTCTAAGCTATCTTGAAATGCATGTATGAGGAGCGGGACATTGTCGGAGTAGCGAGCCATCCTCCTTAAATAGTATTTGAGGTGGGTTATAGGACAGCCGGTGCCATCATATTTTCTTGTGAATTCCGGCTCCTTGAAATTCTCAGGTACTTTCACCTTAGCATATGGGGTTAGCTTGTCCGCTCCCTTCATCTCATATCCTTGGAGGACACAAAGTCGCTCCTCCATTTTAGCCAAGCATCTTGCATTTTCTTCGTCGAAGCGGATGGTGGATCCCTCTTTTGGAGGGGGATCTAGATTAACGATTACAAGCGTAACAGAAGGGGCTTCCTCAGAAGCACCTTTTTCAGCAGGATCGGTGACATGTGGTTCTCCAGCTGAGGGTGGAGTGGGTCCCGACAAAACGGGAGTAGAGGTTCCGGCTATGGCCGGGGCTGGAGGTTCACTGATTTTTCGGCTTATCTCGGCCATCAAAGTAGTGAGTTGAGCGAGCTGGTTCTCCATGTTGGCCACACATATGCTGACATCCTCATTCTCCATCCTGGCTTTTGCGCGAGTGCGAATTGGTGATCTCCTCTTAGCCGTGTTGACAGTTGAACGAGAGTAGACAACCTGTTAGTACCTAGTCAAGGATAGATAAGCATATATAAGCATTAAGTAATAATTAGGCGGTCGGTCCATGACAAAGATCTAATTGCCCCAATTTGTTCATTTCATTGAAAGCAAGGTTGCTACATAACGCAATGAAAGACATGAGGGAGAACCCCCAAACAACGAAGCTAATCATGAGTCCTATCCCTCGATATTGCAACATGAGACAAACTCTTTAACATTGTAACACATGTGGGCATGGGCCCACTACATATCGCGCTTGACTCAATCTAACTAACGAGGACAGCTTCCGCTTGCAGCAGCCCCACCGACTCGGGTTAACTTCGAGGCACGCTCCTCGACTTCTTCGAGCTTCCTTTTGAGGTGCTTGATCTCGGCTCGGTGGGTGGTCTTTAATGGCACGTCGGGAATCTTCGGGCGTAGGTTCTCTGGGATTTTATGCCTAAGGATGTATTCCGTCGAGGCATAGTAAGTCTTCTCTTGCCCTTTCAACTCCTCTTCGGGCCATATCAGCTTTCGGGGATGGCACATATCCCACATCAACTTGACTAACACAATGGAGTCTTCGTGATCCTGGCATCCATCAGGGAAGTCTATCCTAAGCGGGTCTTCTTGAATCGTCGGTGGAAGTTGTTGAACCTCTTGAAACTGGCGGGCAACTCGGGTTGGGTAATACTCAGTGACTCCGGTAATTCCCAACAAAGGAACAGTCCAAAGAAGCCCACACACGAACCGCGCTTCTCGAACTCGGAGCCATTTGGCGTGCCATTGGAAATCTTCGGGTCCGGGGTTGGTCATGAAAACTAACCACTCGAATAATGATAATCGGGGCAAACGTCTTCCTATCTTTAAATTTCATAATAGGGTGGTGAGAGTCAGAAATGTCGTTCACAGTCATCAAGCTACCAAACCCTTTAACGTGAGAGAAGAACCAAATTTGCAAGAGCTCAGGAGGAGCATGGAAAGTTTTGTTTTTGTTTTCTTTAAAGCGAGTAAGGGAAAGAAAAGTTTCAGTTAGGATGGCGTTAACAAAGCCCTTTCCCATACATACTTCACGAACTACCCATGCCACAGAAGGGTTAATAACGTTCCTACAATGTGGGAATAACACGAACCCAAAGAAAGCTAACAGGAAGATCCTATTCTTTTGAAAAGATGGGGCATTTTGAAAAAGCTCGTTTAGGAATGAAAACGGGCAGGTCTTGCGATTAGCTTTCAAAACTTTCCTCACGTCACCCTCCTTAATCCTAAGGAAATCAAATAAGGTCGATGCATGTTCAGTCCCTACAGGTGGGCCAATTAACTCCGACACCAAAGGCTTTCCCATGACAACACTGTATTCTTCCAAGGTTGGAGTGAGCTCGTGGTCACCGAACATGAATGTGCAAGTTTCGGGACACCAAACATGCGCCAACGCTCGTACAACACCATAATGAGTTTCTATTTCTAAGAAGGGAAGTAAACGTCCAACATATGATCGCACCCAATCACAGCCAATTGGATCCAATTTATCCCACCACGCGCGAAGCTCGGCTTTCGGGACGGAGATGATGCGAAGGTCAGGTACCCCCATCGTATGATCAACCTAATTTGTCATGAACCGACCAAAATGAAAGCAAATAAATAAATTACGAAGAAAAGAATTCAAGAAAAATTACCCTACTCATTGAACATTGGTGTGAAGGTCATAGACATGCGCATGGACAGTGGTTCGATTTCTACTCTAGATGGCCCAAAATGAAGCCATGGGATCACAGGACTGAACCAACAAGCTCGTGGCTAGGTCGTGTTACCCATGACTCCGGCTTTGTCAAAGGACCGACCCGTGTCGCATGCTTGCAGACCAGGGTGGGGACCTCTGACATCAAGAAAGAAATTTTGGGGTTAAGGTGGGCGACTCGTACTACGTGCTTGTAGTCGGAGTGGTATCCACCTCAACACCATCCTAAATGATCCTATGCGGCCTAGGTCCGGTGGCAGGTAGTGTGTGCTATAGTGTAGTGCAATGCAGGGGACTCATGCATGACAATTTAATAACAATCAACACTTCAAACATAAATAAACCATTCACTCTTGCACCCCTACAAAACAAAGGTTAGAAATCACCACCCCTTATAACTCCCATAAACAATCAACATTCGACATGTTATGGATGCACATAATATCTTCGCTGCCAAACAAAAATATTTTTGAACAAGATTAATTTTGGCCTAAGTCCTCTAAGGTTTAAAACCAAGTCCCCAGCGGAGTTGCCAAGCTGTCGTGACCTACCCTCGGGGGGAGGGAACAGGTTTATGGGGTATTGCCTAAAGAACGGGCCTAAGGCCCATGATTAGGCGCGGCTTCTCCCAAGCCCATACCCCGCGTGACATTGGGATATTTTTTAAGAATTTTGCACAAAAGGAGTCGCCACTAGCCTATTGGGGTCAGCTAGAAACCAAGTGAGACATGGGAGCGTGCCTCACTTCCTACGCAACCAGAGAATTTAGGATCGGGGACTTGATTACACTAATTAACTAATTAGTGCCATTTCGGTACCTAATCTTGTTCATTTTAAAAGAAATGATTTTTGTCAGGCGGTTTGGATTGATTTTATACCTATCCACTAACATGTGAGATGATCATCCAGGTGCACAATCAATAAAGTAATAATTATACCTATCAAGATCCTATTTGCCCTAAAATTAAACACGTGCAAATTAAACATAAAACATGCAAATTAAACATCTGATAAAAACAACATACAAGAAAATAAAGGCTTAATTACACTAAAGCGGCAATACATAGCAATTCCTAACCAAACCCTATCATTTTTGGATTTTCGAAATTTTTAATTTAATTAATTTTTTTAATTTTTTTAACTTTTAATTAAAATTTTAAAAAAAAAAAGGGCGAAATTTTTAATGTTTTCTGATTTTTTGAAATTCCAGAAAATTTTTTGAATTTTTATCATTTTTTTTAAATTTTTGAAATTTTTGATTTTTTTTGATTTTTTTTTTTTTTAAATTTTTAATATATATTTAATACTTCAATAAAATGGGTTCGGACCGGGTAAACCCAACCCGGCCCGTGGACCAAACCCAAATCCGGATCCAACACTTTTGGATTAAAAAAATCATTTTTAATTTTTTTTTTTTAGTTATTTAAAAAAAAAAAAATTCTTTTCGTTAGTCTTTTCTCACTGCACACTCCCCTGCGCCATTTGCTTCTGCGACTCCTCTTTCCCGAAGCCCCTTTTACTTTCTTTTTCCATAATTGTTTTACTTTTCATTTTTTTCTTTACTTTTCTTTTTCTTTTGTTTCTTCTTTTATTTTATTTTCTCTTTTGGTCTTCTTCTCTACACGCTCTCTCCTTCGGGCTTGCCCCCTGCACGCCTTCAACCCTCCCGAAGACTGCCTTCTCCTTCCTCGCCGAAATTTGTTTCTTTACCAAAATAATTCGAACAACAACAATAACCAAAGCACTTAGCATCCATTCTAACACCAAACCACCCCGACCGTCGCAAATCAGAGTCGGCCATGAGGGCTGCTACACCATTTTCGGATGTGAACACCCCCGGCTCAAACACACATGATTACTTCACGAAAATCGCATGAAATCGCGATGAAAACATAAGAGACAGTCATGGTCCAACATATATATGAACAAGCGTAAATTAGACCGAGTTTGAACGTAGGTTTTTTTTTCGGTTCTCTTTGAGACATTTTGTCAAACATTGGGCGTGCAGCAGCTAAAAAAAGGCATACGGGCTCATTCGAGGCTCGAATCCGAGTAAAGATCAACACAACATGCACAAGCAACACAGATCCACTAAGGAACATATATCACACTCGAACAGATGCGAACACAGCAAGCATTTTCAGCCACAACATACCCACAGACTCGCATTTCATCAACCGGTTAGCATACACAACAGAAACGAAGGATCTCGGGGCGGTATAGACTCGAGCACAAGCCTGGACATCTGTCAACATGCACTAGGACATCTATGAGCTTTCATGGAGGACTGGTGTAGCCGAAGCTCGCGTGAACAGGTCGGCCGTGAGCTCCGGCCTGAGACCTCGAAGTGAACCGGGAAGCCTACCTGGTTCGGATGGCGAGCAATAGGCGTACTTCAAGCGACGGCGAAGCGTTCTCTCCCCAATCGTCTCTCTCTCAAGCTCGCCCTCTCTCAAGCTCGCTCTCCTGAAGTTCCGGTGGGGTTGGGAGCGAAGGGCGACTCCGGAAACGATCAATGGCAGTGGACGACCGTTCGGAGGGGTCCTCTCTCCCTCGCGCCGGTCCTCTCTCTGTGATTGGTGTGTTTTCTCTCGCTCGCTCCTCGGTACTCTCTCTGTGGTCTCGATTTTTTGTAGTGTCGATTCCCCGATTCTCCCTCCTTTTTTTCTATGCTGTTGCCTTCTCCGGTTTTATACCCGGCCAGCAAGCGCGCATGGCCTCTGCGGCTGCCCGCCTGCCTTGCGCCGAACCCCTCCGACCCGCGGATCATGCTGGTCGCCCGCAATCCCGATCCCTTGCTCCCGGTCGCTGCTCCATTTTTCTGTTCTCTGCAGTCGTCGTGCGAAGGACAGCGAAGGGAGACGACCGGTTCGTGCGCGGGTTGGGCTGAAGGGAAAAGGTGGATGGGCCGAGCTGGTGGGCCGTGCGAGGGAAAAGGAAAAAGAAAGGGAGGAAGGGGCCAGCCTAGGGTTTGTCTAAACCCAGGCCCAGCTACCCCTTTTCTTTTCTTTTTTTCTTTTTTTTTTTTTAAATTTCGAAATTTTCTTTTACTAATTTTTTTTTGATAAAATTTTTTGATTGATTATAAGACTAGTGACACAAATTCTCCTAATGTCTATGTGTGATGCAATTTTAATGAAAATTTTTTTGTTGAGGGGTTGGAAATCAATCCCCAATTTTTCAATGCAATTAAGAAACACTTAAACAAATCGTCAAAATTTAGGTGTCAACACCTGCTACCAGTGAAGGAGTCAGTCGCTCTCCAGCAGATCCAGAGGACATTTATGCCTCTCAATTTCCTGAGGAGGGACATGATGTTTCATCGCCCAATCTGCGTAACTATGCTGATTTTCCATCGTCTGCCTTTACTCCGTCTGATCGAGCAAAAGCCAGTACGCAGACTGATAATTCAGCTGATTTTCGCAGAATTCTCGATGTTCTCTTGGAAATGCGGGGTCAGATATATGCTCTGGGATGCGAAGTTCAGAATTTGCAGAATGCGGGTCAAGCTTCTTCAGCTTCTTTGAATGATCAGATCCAAGCCCTTGCTCTTCAGATTTAAGCAAATGCTAAGGGTGAAGATGTAGCTCAATTGAAGGATGACTTGAGAAAGCTGGAAGGCATCGTCCAGTCAATGGGAGATTTCCAGCTTATTCGTGTTCCCAAGCAATCTTGACTCTGTTCTATTTCCATCTCAACCTTTTTTATGATGACAAAAAGGGGGAGAGATGCGAGATTTGAAAACTTTGAACTTAAACTTGTTGAACTTTTTGTTTGTTTTGATGTTTGACTTGACTTGACTTGTGTCTGGATGTGGACTGAATTTGGGATTTGGATTTGACTGCTTATATTGAGTACTATTGATATTTTATGAATGGCTTTACTCTCATGCAAGACTAACCTATTTTCTGTGGTTGCATATTCTAGTGTTATCATTAAGCCATTAATCTTTATAAGATATCCATATTTGCTTGAGTAATGTTTTGCAGGTCAAAGTTATTCAAATCTGCAGGAAAGTTTTGTCACCATCAAAAAGGGGGAGATTGTTGGAGAAATCTTTGTGGAGTGTTTTGAAGCTGACAAAACGTTTCCATCAGTCTAGTCTGAAGATTTGCAAACTCTACTATTTAAAGTCTGAAGACCTCCGGACTGCCAGACTCAAGACTCAAGGTCTATCCTCATTGACAGTTTCTAATCCATTGAAGAAAGGCTATCCAGAACTGGATGTTTCGTTAAGGATTTGACTTTATCATCTGGAGAAGATCTCTTGGCTGGATATGACATAACGGAATCCTTTATTCGAATCAAGATTGATTAAGGATCCGATGATTGGCGAAGTATACTTGGAAGGTTCTTATTATGGAAACCGAGATCCTGATTGTATGGGCGAACAGGATTGATGGGCTATCGATATGTTCCTTAAATAGCTCGAATGATCTTCCTAATTGATTCCGTCCAACGGGTAGATTGGAGGAATTCATTTGATAAGTGCAACGGGTATGATGGCATAAAGGAGTATAAAACGAAGACGTTCCAGTTGTTCGAGTGGGTGCACGATAGAAGAATTCCAAAGTCTGAAGCTCCTTGTTCTTAGTCAATTCATTTGTTGAGCGAAATCTTGTACACAAAATAGAGTCTATATTCGTGAGAAACCTTGAGGAAGTGTGGTAGAATATCTACACTGTGGAATCAAGGGAGAACATTGTTGTAAAATCTCTTTTGTTCATAGTGAAATCCAGCCGGTGGGCTGTCAGTGCGGAAGAGTGGACGTAGGCTTGGAAGAAGCCGAACCACTATAAACCTTGTGTTCATTTCTCTTCCCTACTCTCTGTTTTACTTTGATCATAATTACTTGTGATAACAAAAATGCGAGCTTCATTGTTATTATCTAATATTGCTCACATATCACGAGAAATTATTTTTGCACCTATTTACCCCCCTCTAGGTGCTTATACTAGCTATCTCACTATCACAAGCAAAGCTTACAGAGTTTACAACAAAAATACTCAATCTGTGGAGGAATCGATGAATGTCAAATTTCAAGACTTTATGCAAAATCAATCGATTCAGACTCAACTTGAAGAATTTGAACCTGCTCCAGACTCTACAAAGTCTAAATCTCCAGAAGTAGCTCAGACTTCAGAAGACTAGCAACAAATGATCATCAAAGATTCAAATGAGAAAAATGATCAACAGTCTGACAAATCAACCATCAACTGGAAGCATAAGTCCAGTCATCCCAAAGATCTCATTATTGATGATATTAATGAAGGAATTCGCACAAGATCCAAAAGGCGTGAAGAGTCTAGTGTTGTGGCTTTTATTTCTAAAATAGAACCAAAAAGCATAGAAGAAGCTCTAAATGATGAAAGCTGGATTGAAGCTATACAAGAAGAACTCAGGCAATTCAGTATCAATGATGTCTGGGAATTGACTTCTAAACCGAATAGTAAATCCATCATTGGAGCTAAATGGGTGTTTAGAAACAAGATGAACGAGAAAAGAAAAGTCGTAAGAAACAAAGTAAGACTCGTGGCCAAGGGATATACGCAAGAAGAAGGGATGGACTATGATGAGACTTACGCGCCAGTAGCAAGGTTAGAAGCAATTAGATTATTACTTGCTTTTGCTTGTCATAAGAATTTCAGGTTATTCCAAATGGATGTCAAAAGTGCTTTCCTAAATGGATTTATTTAAGAGGAAGTTTATGTGGAACAACCACCTGGTTTTGAAGACCCAAGGAAACCAAACTCTGTATTCAGACTGAAAAAGGCTCTATATGGCTTAAAGCAAGTACCTCAAGCTTGGTACGACAGACTAAGTAAGTTTTTAATTCAAAATGGCTTTGTCAAAGGTAAAGTAGATACTACATTGTTTATCAAAAGAGAAAGCAAAAGTTTTCTACTTGTTCAAATTTATGTTGATGATATTATTTTTGGATCTTCTAATAAAAATCTGTGCAAGAAATTCTCTAAGTCTATGCAGGATGAATTTGAAATGAGCATGATGGGTGAACTAACATTCTTTCTCGGGCTTCAAGTGAAACAACTGAAGGAGGGAATCTTTATTCATCAAGAAAAATATGCTAAAGAACTTGTCAAAAAGTTTGGACTGGAGAATTGCAAAAAGATTGATATACCAATGTCAAGTTCTTTGAAGATGGACAAAGATGAAGGAGGAAAGAAAGTTGACCAGAAGCTATACAGGAATATCATTGGTTTACTTCTTTATCTTACTGCTTCTAGACCTGACATTTTGTTTAGTGTTTGTATTTGTGCCAGATTTCAATCAAACCCTAAAGAATCTCATTTAAGTGTTGCAAAGCGTGTTATCAAATACATTGCCTCAACTTCAAATTTAGGTCTCTGGTATCCTAAAGAAAGAGACTTCACTCTTCTTGGATACTCAGACGGAGACTTAGCCGGATGCAGAGTTGATAGAAAGAGCACCTCGGGCACCTGTCAACTACTTGGAAACAGGACAGTGTCTTGGTTTTCAAGGAAGCAAAGTACCGTAGCTCTTTCTACGGCAGAAGCAGAGTATGTAGCTCTTGGAAGTTGTTGTTCACAAATTCTGTGGATAAAACAACAGCTAAGAGACTTTGGAATTGAAGATTCATGCACTGAGATCAAATGTGACAACACCAGTGCAATCAATCTCACCAAGAATCCGATTCTTCACTCAAGAGCAAAACATATAGAGATTCAACATCATTTCATTAGAGATCATGTTCAAAATGGAGAAGTTTCAATTCAGTTTATTGATTCAAAGAATCAACTGGCGGATATATTTACAAAGCCTTTGGAGAAAAATCAATTTGAAGTTATTCGTTCCAGACTCAATATCTTAAAGTCTGAGGAAGTTCAGACTCAGGACTGAAAGTCTAAAAACACTCAGACTCAGACGATCAAGATTTTGTATGAACATAATGAATGAATTGAGTATAAGATGTGAAAACGCAACCCCAAAATCTCCATAACTAGAATAAAAAACGCATATAAACAAGTAAAGAGATTTATGTACCTAATTTGGACTATTGTTCTTGATACGAAATGGCGACGATCCAAACTCAAAAACTTCTCTTTCATTGTCCTTTGTATAGCTTAATGAAATAGCCTCTCACCCTTAATGGATTAGTAAACGCTCATTTATGAGGATAATTGTGTGTGTTAAAGTTAGAGGAAAGATTTCCAATTAGGCCTTCTCATTACGAGTTAGGTTTAACTCGGCCCACACTAACCAGCTTCATATTAGAATAATTAAAAAACAGTTCATCTCATCTTTGATCAATCCCATAAAACAGTAAATTATAATATCAATTATTGCAGTTCACATTAGAAAAACTCTTACATCGAGGTCTTGTCTTTTGTGCTTCGCCATTGCTCATGAAGCTCCTCCGTGGGGTTAGGATTTGTGGGGGAAGAGCAAGATGGGGAGGGAAGGAGGTTGGGTTCCATGTAAAGAGAAATTCTCATAATGTGTTTTCACATCTTTAGTTTGAGGAATTTGCTTTTCTAATTTTATGCATAAATGTTTTCTTTAATCAAAAAGCGTTTTCAATTAACTAGTAATTTATTGCAAACCAAATAGGTGAAAATCTAAAAAACTAACTTTTAAAAAGTATTTTCAATCAAACAAATACACGTTTTGATTTATTACATTGTTTCGTAAGGTACTACGATAAAACTCTCGGACATCTGCAATTATAAGTATGATGTGTTTAAACATCCAATAAGCTAAGTAGCACCGATCCCAACACGCAACACACGACACGACACGACACGACACGACACAACACGATATGATACGATACGATACGCTAACACATTGTTTCTAAAAAAAATAAAGAATTCCGACACGTTAGGACACGTTGTATATTAAATATATATATTTTTATATATACATAACAAATTATTATTTTTACGATTATTTCAATCAAATTAATTTGATTGAAATTCATAAATAAATAAATAAATAAAAACCTAGAATTAATTTACACTAAAAAAATATTAATCCACCATTTATTAATATCATATATTATTTCCATTTGACAAATTTAACTACATTTTAATAATTCATAAAAATTGGAAAAAAAAAATAAGCAATTCACATTCTAGACTCGTGTGTCAAACGTATCAAAAGAAAAGAGAAAAAAAAAACTTGGGAGTTGAATTATGTATCACAAAAAGTGAAAGTCTGAAAAGAAGAGAAAATTAAATTTTTTCTTTTTTCCCCGTTTATTATTTTTTTATTGTTTTTCATTTTTTTCATATATATACATTTTGACCCCTCATTAATTGAAAATTTTGAAAATTAATCTCACGTGTCGGAAACTCAGTTTCGGGAACTCACGTGTCGGGAACTCAAATGTTGAAATTTCGATTCGAGTGTCGAAAAGTGTCGGGAAAATTGACCAGGTGGAGGATTTTTCGACACGTGTTGATCGAGTGTCAGAGAGTGTCAAATATATATCGGAGTGTCTGACACGACACGATAACTCTTGAAAAGTGTCGGTGCTTCTTAGACAACAAATATGTATTGCACCAATTTATACGAATTTTGTAAATTAATTCAAATAGGTGACTTTCACCAATGATTGTGGGGGGTGATTTAGGCTGTGTTTGGCAACCACTTTGCCAAGGATCTTTGAGCCCCTAAAGATCTTTGGGCTAATTTAGGGATGTTTGGCAAAAAAATTTCAACCCCCATTTGGAGAATGCCAGCCTTGTGAAGACTGAAAGCCCAAGGACCTGCCTTGGGCTTTGGGCTTTCTCGGCATGCCCACGCAGGTATTGTGCATTCTTTTTTTTTCCCGAAATTGTCCTTACGAACTTTTTGTTTTTCCATTTTTTGCCCTTGTTATGAGACACTGTTCATCTTCTTCGTTGAGGGTGGCCGGTTTGGTTCTTCTTGACTGTGAGGGGCCGGCGACGGCTAGAGGGATGCCGGCATGGTCGCAACAACCTAGGCGGTCGTCATCGGAGAGTTGGGCGACCTTTGTGAGTCGCGGCGTTGCGTGACCTTTCGTGAGTCGCGTCGACTCAACGACCATGGCGAGGGGCCGCCTTGGCAAGTCGCGGTGGCCCAGATCTGGGTCCTTACGGCTCAAATCTGAGTCGCTGCGACCTCAGGCGAGGGTCGCGTGGCCCCGACGATACTGCTCGGGGTCGCGCGACCACCGACACAACCTCAGGCGAGGGTTGCGTAGCCTCGGCGACGGCCGATCGGGGTCGCGTGACCGCCGACGGCGGTCGTGTGACCCAGGCGCGACCCTTGCCGAGGTCGCACAACCTAGGCGCGGCCCTCACCGAGGTCCCAACCTCAGGCGAGGGTTGCGTAGCCTCGGCGACGGCCGATCGGGGTCGTGCGACCGCCGGTGAGGTCGCATGACCTAGGTGCGGCCCTCGCCGAGGTCCCCCGACCTCAGCTGAGATCTCACCGGGGGTCGCGCGACCCCCGCCAAGGGTCGCTCGACCTTGGGCGGCCCTCATCGGTGGTTTCCAGGGGCCGCCTGACGGCCACTGTCGGTGATCCCATATCGCTGGCAGGCGTTGCCCTTACTGGCCAAATATTTTTTTTTCTTTTTATTAATAAATGTGCTTTGTAAATATAAATCTTCCAAACACCATTTTGTCTAAAGATACTTCGAAATGGACTTTCATATTATAATTTTTCCAAACGCCATTTGCATTTTGAAAAACCCATTTCACTTAAAGTCCTTTGCATTTTCCTAAAGACTTTCCCAAAAAGTCTAACCAAAAACACTCTTAGTGGCCTAGACGGGTTTGAGTAAGGCTGCTAAAGCAAAAAGGTAACGAGTGCAGGCAATTGTCCACTTATGTTGTCGGAAAATTTGTGATGTGACGCGAATAAAGTTGTGGAAAATGGTTGGCCTAATCATGATGGAAAACGGACAATCAATGCTAGCCACACATTTTTCATGAATTTTGCTTGCAAATTTCGACACCCTTGCGTTGGAGAAAGGACATTTCGTGGCCATCCTGTTATTGGTCAAACGTGGCATCCTTTGACTGTTAGTACAACAGTTTTCCAATATAGACATGCATGTGTCTATAGTTAGCTAAGTTTTATCCACATCTTATATCAACGTCTGTCTACATTAATTAAAATTTTCCACACTTGCCTACTTTTGTAAACTTGGTCGAATTTGAAGTCACACGGATTTTATAAAATAAAATTTGTAAACGTAAAAGGAGTTATAAAAAAATAAAATTAAGAAAACTTAATTAGAAAAAAATAAGAGTATGGGGACAAAAAAAAAAAATCTTGTGAGGACTTCGGGCATGTACATTTACGGCTGAGGGACTGTTCAAGATTACTCATAAACGCAAAATCCGTGCTTAGCAAGAATTCCTTAACTTGCTCAAATATCTAAGAATCATAGCTTGCAATGTTGTAAACGGGTACGTGGCCGCGTACTAGTTGTTGTTATAAAATCACGTCCTTTTCACAAATGCAAAGAGATACCGTATAATATATTGCATGGTCTTGGATATTCTAGTTCTCTTTACACAAATAATAATAATAATAATAATAATAATAATAATAATAATAATAATAATAATAATAATAATAATAATAATAAACAATAGAGTGAATCGTTGATGAAACTAGAAACGAGTTACTCGCACTAAACTCACCGTTTAAGAGCTTGTTTGTTTTCCAAGCTAAAGCAGCAAATAACTTTACTTCCACGCCAAATTGAAAAATAATATCCAAATTTTGAAAAAAATACAAAAAAAAAACTATCACTTGTAAATTTACGTGTCGATATTTATATACTTTGAAAGTTTCGACTGTTTTGAGCTAAAAAAGAGTCGATACATGAGCTCCGTGAGATTTAGATTATATAGGTTGAGAAAATTAATTCAGACACATTTTAAGTCTTTAGTTCTTGATAGAACAATGTTACATGTATCAAGGAACCTTATTAAATCGTCTTACCAAGCGACGAGACATTGATGCTAGAATAGCACGTACTTCAAAACCCAATTTTTAAAGGGGTAAAAAACTCTTAATAAATTTTCTTTGTGCAACTACCATTTTTCACCTTATTGATGCAGATGTTGGGTGCTATTGTCACAGGCCGATCGATCTAGCGTTCCCTTGCCCGTGCGGCCTTAGGAATTTCTCCCAAGTCAGCCTTTCTCACACTCACTCACAAGGATCTTTAGAGAGAGAAACTCTAGAGAGAGAAGCTCTGGATTTGTATTACTTGTGAAAATGAGATAATACAAATGAAGGGGATGAGGCCCCTTTATATACAAGTACAAGGCAAATCGTATCCGTAGATCTCCCCTAGATCTAACGGTGGAGATTGCATCTCCCCAACTACTAACTACCTGCATTTATTACATACGAATGCATTTACAGTATTGCTCGCCCCTAAGAGTATTCTACAAGACTCAAGAAAACCCTAGTAGTCGGGGATATAAGCCGAGGGTTGCTTGATCCATAGACGTGTCACGGCCGGCCCATAAGGACCTCTTGATCGGCTTTCTTTCGGGCCGTGACATTCTCCCCCACCTAATCAGGCGACGCCCTCGTCGTGTCTTCGGCGTGAAAGGCATCAATCTCCTTCTTGATTTGCCAAAGACTTTCCACGGGCTCCCAACTTGCTTCACTCTCCGGAAGACCCTTCCATCGGATCAAATACTCTCGCTTGGGCGTGCAATACCGCTTCCATATGACTTGATCCGCCAAGATGCTCTCAACCTCTCGATCATACGAGGTTTTCGCTCCGAGTGGCGCCCGTTGCGACTCTCCTCGATCCGGATCTTCCTCATCAACTTGGAAATGTTTAAGCATACTTACATGGAAAACCGGATGTACCTTGAGTTTTGGCGGTAGCTTTAGCTTGTATGTGACCTTCCCGATCCGTTGTAGCACACGAAACGGCCCTTCGTAGCGACGGATCAACCCCTTGTGCACGTCCTTGTATGGAAGAACCATGTGCAACTTGGCCAACACTTGGTCCCCAACCTGGAACTCCACGTGCCGTCGCTTCTTATCTGCCCATTTCTTCATGCGCTTGGAGGCTTTGTGTAGACACGCCCTTGCCAAGTCGACCTGCTCTTGCCAATCCTTGGCAAACTTGTAGGCGGGTGGACTACTCCCTTGATAACCTGATGCGATCACACTCGGGGTATTTGGTTGCTGCCTAGTCGTGATCTCAAATGGGCTTTGGCCGGTTGATTCACTTCGCTGCAAGTTGTAGAAGAACTGGGCCACGTCGTCAACTTCGCCCAATTCACTTGCGTTGTACTCATGTAGTGTCGGAGGTAAATTTCCAAGAGTGCATTGACCCACTCCATCTGACCGTCGGTTTGGGGATGCAAACTCGTGGACATATTTAGCTCCGACCCCAGCAGCTTGAACAATTCGGACTAGAAGCGCCCCGTGAAACGAGGGTCACAATCGCTCACGATCGTTTGTGGCACACCCCAGTACTTGACCACGTGCTTAATGAACAACTTGGCTGCCTCCTCGGACGGACAATCTTTCGTCGCAAGCACAAAAGTCGCGTACTTGGAAAACCTGTTCACCACGACCATGAGAGTCCGACACTCTTCGGACTTTGGCAGGTTGACGATAAAGTCCATGGAAACACTCTCCCATGGACGAGTTGGAACGGGAAGTGGCTCCAACAAGCCTGACGACGAACATTGTTCTAACTTGTCTTGTTGGCAAACCAGACAAGTCTTCACATAAGCCTCCACGTCGTCCCGCATTTGTGGCTAGTAGTACCGATCTTCGATGAGGGCCAACGTGCAGTGGATCCCTGGATGACCTGCCCACTTCAAGTCGTGGCACTCGCGCAAGATTTCCTTCCTTAACTTCCCATGGAAAGGCACGTACAGTCGCCTTCCCTTGGTGTAGAGGAGCTTGTCCTCACACCAATATTGTCGGGTCTTGCTTTCCTTCGCATACCCAATGAGGGTTTGGGCTCTTGGATCATGTTTTAGCCGCTCCTTTATGCGGTCGACCCAAGGACAGCTCGGTCGACTCACCTTGCTGCTCATCAGCTCCATCCTTCGACTCAACGCATCTGCCACGGAGTTGGCCTTCCCCGGCTTGTACGCCAGCACATAGTCGAATTCTGCAAGAAAATCCTACCACTGAGCTTGCTTCGGACTCAGTTTCTTTTGGGTTTGAAAGTAACTCGTGGCCACATTGTCCGTCCTTACGATGAACTTTGATCCCAGGAGATAATGCCTCCACGTCTGAAGGCAGTGGACCACCGCGGTCATCTCCTTCTCTTGAACGGTATACTGTCGCTCGGTATCGTTCAACTTCCAAGACTCGTACGCCACTAGATGTCCATCCTGCATAAGAACATCACCGATAGCATAATCCGAGGCGTCAGTATTTACCTCATAGGGGTTGGTATGATCGGGCAACACCAACACCGATTCCTCAGTCATGGCCTTCTTCAATCGATCGAATGCCTTTTGGCATCGATCCGTCCACTCCCACAGCTTCTCCTTCTTCAAGAGGTCTGTGAGCAGCAGGTGATGCTTGAGTAGCTCCGAATGAATTGTCAGTAGTAGTTGGTGAGGCCGAGGAATGACCTCAACTCCGTCACCTTCATCGGCGGCTCCCACTTGACGATCAACTGAATCTTCGCTTTGTCCATTTGCACACGTCCACCCCCGACGATGTGCCCCAGGAATGGACTTCCTCTTGGGCAAATGCGCACTTCTTGCGCAAGACTTGGAAGACTTGCCTTAAGTGTTCGACATGCTCTTCCAACGTCCGACTATATACCACAATATCGTCTAGGTAAACCACTACAAACCGATCTAGGAAAGGGTGGAGTACCTTGTTCATGAGCGTACAAAATGTAACCGGAGCGTTGGTCAGGCCGAACAGCATCATGAGGAACTTGTAGGATCCATACCGCGTCACGCAGGTTGTCTTCGGCTCGTCCCCTTCGGCGATTCGAACTTGGTAGTAACCCGATCGGAGATCCAGCTTGGTAAACCACTGAGCTCCACCAAGTTGGTCGAACAGATCCGCGATGAGCGGGATCAGGTACTTGTTCTTCACTGTCAATTTGTTCAACGCCCGGTAGTCGATACACATCCGAAGTGACCCGTCGTGTTTCTTTTTTGGAACAGGACCGGCGCACCGAACGGGGCCTTGGACGGCCGAATATAACCCGCATCGAGCAGCTCCTTGAGGTGCCTCCTCAATTCTTCTAACTCGGGGGGCGCCATGCGGTAAGGTGCCATGGTAGGTGGTCGAGCGTCAGGCACTAACTCGATCCAATGATCCACCTCTCTCTTAGGTGGTAACTTCTTCGGCAACTCCGAAGGCATTACGTCCTTGAATGAGCCGAGGACTTAGGCCACCTCTGTCGGGACTTCCTTCCCTTCGCCCTTATCATCCTCGATCTTCAAGGTTGCTAGGAATGTCACTTCACCCTTCCTTGCTCGTTTGGTGAGTCACATGACCGAGATCATCCTCCGATCACAGTTCGACTCACAATGGACCGGAATCACGCATTGACAATGCTTGTCCAATACGCATATACACTCGGCGAATGTCAATATAACAGTATGGATTTTATCTAGGAATTTCATCCCAATGACAAAGTCATGTTCAAGGGGAATTACCTCTAGAGTCTCCTTGCTCTTCCATGGCCCGAGTTGTAGCTCCACGTCCCTCATAACACTGATTGCAAGGACTTCCTTGGAGTTCACCGTTTTGAGCCACCCGGCTCCCTTCTCAACTTGTAGGTTAAATCTCTTTGCGGCTTGCTCCGATATGAAGAGGTTGAAGGTCCCGTGTCCACGAGCGCACTCATTGTGGACTCTCTGATCTTCAAGTTCGTGAACATCAAGCCCTTAGGTTCCTTCGCCTTTTTGGACTTGATGTTGCTAAGAAGGCGTAGCAAACCCAACCGTGTTTCCTCCCTAGGGTCATCTTCCTTGCAAAGAGTGGCCAGCTTGGCCTTATTCGGCCAATCTCGCGCCATGTGCGGACCGTCACAAAAGAAACATTTGTAGGATCGTACCTTCCTTTGTCCTCCTTCGCTTGATTTAGCATAAGCTTTGTGAGGATTAGCCGGTGGTCTACCTCCAGTCGGGCGGTTATATCTCCCCCGATCTCCCCCACCAGTGGCTTTGTCCCTCAGACGAGTGTCCAATCGGGATGTGGAAGGCGCCTTGTATTCCATGAGCGACTTGGCTATAGTCATGGCTGTCGTGAGATCTCCCACGTTGAATCGCTTCAGCTCTTGCTTGGTCCATGGCTTGAAACCACTCATGAACTGGTGATACGCTTCTACTTCGTTCATCGAAGGGATTTGGAGTAGCAACTCCGAAAACTACTTGATGTAGTCGCGCACACCCCCTTTCTGCTCAAGACGCTTCAGCTCGTCACGAGCTTCCTCCTTCGCATAAGCGGGGAAGTAGTTCCATCGAAACTCCTCAACGAATCTACCCCAGGTCGTGATAGGGTCCCTACACCTATCATCCCAGGTCATGATAGGGTCCCCACACCTATCATCCGACCGACGACGCCACCATAACAATGCACTATCAGCTAAATACATCGATGCAGTGTTTACCCATATTTAGTCGTCGTTGATTCCCATGGCTTGGAAGTACCACTCCATGTACCATAGGAAGTTGTCCATATCTTTGGCCAACCCCGAGCCCCAGAATTCTTTTGGCTTTGGCGTGTCCACTAGTGGACCTTGCACGGTGATCACCCCGTTCACGCGTGCAACTTCCGATTCAATGAGCTTGCTCTTGAGCTCCGCTATCTCCGCACGCATGGTTGCCACCGTGGCCTCCAAGAGTTCATACCGTTGTGCGAGCTCTTCCCTTAGGGTCCCTAGCAACTCGTGTCAGAGCTCTCCCATGCCAGACTTGAGCTTTTGCACCTTAGCAACGAGCTCCTCTCTTCCGGCGTCTACTCCGTCCACGGTCTGGGTCAGGTCGTCGACCGATCCTTAAACATCGGTGATGAACAACTCTAGCTTCGTCATGCGATGCGTAAGATCCCCTGTTGGATCCCTTGAACTCGAACCACCACGGGTCTTCTTCCCCTTGGCAGCGCCCTTCTCAGCGTTTCGCCCACGATCAACACAGTCACCACCCATGGCTTGCGCCTCATCAGATCGTGGATCAGCCATTGTGTTTGCGCTTGGAACAAAACTCAACTCCGATACCACTTATCACGGGCCGATCGATCTAGCGTTCCCTTGCTCGTGCGGCCTTAGGAATTTCTCCCAAGTCAGCCTTTCTCACACTCACTCACAAGGATCTTTAGAGAGAGAAACTCTAGAGAGAGAAGCTCTGGATTTGTATTACTTGTGAAAATGAGATGATACAAATGAGGGGGAGGAGGCCCATTTATATACAAGTACAAGGCAAACTGTATCCGTAAATCTCCCCTTGATCTAACGGTGGAGATTACATCTCCCAAACTACCAACTACTCGCATTTATTATATACAAATACATTTACAGTATCGCCCCGCCCCCAGGAGTATTCTAGAAGACTCGAGAAAACCCTAGCAGTCGGGGATACAAGCCGAGGGTCGCTTGATCCATAGACATGTTGATCCATAGACGTGTCACGGCCAGCCCATAGGAACCTCTTGGATCGGTTTTCTTTCGGGCCGTGACACTATCACGCTACTACATTCCACCTACTCACTTCCGCTTCCACGACTCGACGAGATTACTCAGCTAAACGCTGGACGACCCGCCCGGACTTAGAGCAGCCTTCGCTTCCTCCTTCAAAGACTTCACTCGTTCCCTTATGATCTCACCCTCCTCCGACTCCATCAGCTCCCTGACTCGCTTCTCCACCTCCTCTGAACTCACCAGCCCGCTCTCCAACTCGTTAACTGGCAGGGCGATCTTGATTTCCTCCACCATTAGCCCTTTGTTCTGCCGCTGCTCTGTGTAGAGCAGCCACGCCACCATTGGCAGGCCGGCGCACACTGCCTTGAGCACCGAGTTCCACCCACAGTGAGTCACGAATCCGCCCACCGAGCTGTGGTTCAACACCTCCACCTGCGGCGCCCATGTTTTCACCACCAGGCCCCTCTCTCCTGTCCGCTCCAAGAAGCCCTCTGGCATAAGCAAGCATAGTTCGGGGTTGGGCATCGCTGACGTGGCAGTCTTCTGGTCTGCATCATGTGGGGGGTTGCGGACCACCCACAAGAACCGTTGGCCACTCCTTTCCAACCCTGTCACTATTTCCTTCAATTGTTCAACCGAGAAAACACCCAAGTTTTCGAAACACAAGAACACGATGCTTCCTTTTGGCTGCGAGTCTAGCCACGTTAGACAATCCGACCTGCCGGTATTGCTGCCCTCTCTCTTTCCCTCTCTGCTTGTGATCAGCGGCCCGATGTAGTACAGCGGAGGCGTGGGCCGTCGGGCATGCACTCTTCGTCCCTAATCGCTCGCACCGCCTTGGGCTCGAGCTTCTCGAACGTGTTGATTATGATCTTGGCAGATATGGCCATGTTCTCGGAGCTCTCGAGGAAGAGCTCATAAGCCCTGTCGTTGCGGTCTTGAACCGGCTTCGCGACGTCGGAGGACGGCAAAGGCGGGGTCCCCGAGACATGAAGAATGGCGTTGAGGTCCTTGTAGCTCTTGGTGTACAGCTTGTGAAGAGTTGGGAAATATAAGAACGCGGTCAAGACGCTCGCGCCGGAAGTGAAGAAGTAGTAACAAGGGATGCCGAGTTCACGTGCGACGCTCAGAGCTGAAGCGCAGAAGAAGTCGATGATGAGGCCGTGAACGATGTGGTTCTTGGAGATGGAGGTGAGGGCGGCATGGACATTGGGGTTGTTAAGGCGGAGGAGCTCGAGGGAGAGGGTCTCGTGGTGGGGGGAAGGTGGTGGAGAAGTCCGGTGGGAGGGAGGTGGGGGGGGTTATGTTGTAATTATGGTTAAAGGATCAACGAAAGCCAATAAATTAATATACGTCTTTTCTGTTCATGTATCTCTTGAATATATGAATTCCTAAATTTTTTTGTTCACGTATCTATTGAATTCATGAATTTCCTAGATTCATGTATCTTTTAGTCCATGTATTTATTGAGTTCACGAATCTCTTGAATTCATGTGTATTTGGATTCATGAATCTCTTGGATTCACGTATCTCTTGATTCATGAATCTTGTGGATACATGCGTCTATTTAATTCATGTATCTCTTTAGTACATGAACTAAAATTCTCTATAAATAAATATGAGTATAGAGCTTCACAATAGTTTTGGTTTTGGTTTTTCCGACTCGATTCCACAAAAGCTTTGATATACTTTTCTACTCTTCTGATTTTTCTGAGTGTGCTGGTTCAATTGAACAGTTCGACTGCGTCCTGTTTGCATAGTGCTAATCCAAATAGGTTCGAGGTGTTGTATCTTGGGAGGCATAGTTCGTGAATATGCGGAGCACCATTGGTAGGAACTAATTGCCTTAAGGAGATTCGAATATCCGTACCTCACCTCCAATTTTATGTTCTGATTACAACAAAGAGTTTGTATTCTCTGGATTATATTCCAACAATCTTAAGGCGATTATATCACTCACTGTTTGTTGTTCTTGTCAGATTATTGAGATGGCTGAAAACAATCAAGTGTCATTCAATGTCCATAATGTTTCAGGAGACATTCCTATGGTCAATTTGACCGTTGCTATGGAAGATGTTCAACCCTCAGAGTCTGAATTTGTAGCAGCCAATGCTACGGGCCCTTGGGCCAACACCTATTTTGGTGGTGCGGGTATAAGTCATTCGACTGGTACACCTTGGACTGTTTTTCATAATAGTACAAGCCAAATGGCTTTTGGCTCCGTTTCTAGAGGGATGGTTCAACGAACCTTGTCTACTGTGATGACAACACCTCCAGTTACAGCTAATGAGAGATTGTTTACTGTGGTGATGTCCGAAGCATCTCTGGTATCGAACACTAATGGCTGGTGGCTAGACACAGGTGCCACAAATCACATATGTGCATATAAACTCATGTTCTCATCTTATGAGAAGGCTGAAGAAAATGAGAAGCTTAATATGGCTAACTCTGTATCAGCAAAGATTGTCGGAAGAGGAAAGGTAATCCTGAAGTTTACATCTGACAATGAGGTTGCCCTGCTGAATGTGCTGCATGTACCAGAGATTTGGAAAAACCTAATTTCTGGCCCCATACTTGTTAAGAAGGGTTTCAAAGTTATGACCTGTTTAAAGCCAATGTGGTTGTCATTGATGTAAACTCAAATTATGTGTACCCAAAGACTATTAATAAAGAAAAGTCTTTAGTTTACTCTGTTGTGTCTCCTTATCTATGGCATGGTAGATTAGGACATATAAACTATGGTACAATGAAGAGAATAGCAAACTTGGGGTTAATTCCAAGATTTGAGTTAGATGCCCGTTATAAGTGTGAGACTTGTGTTAAGGCCAAGTTTGCCAAGAAACCTTTCAAATCTATTGAAAGAATAAGTGAACCTCTACAATTAATCCATAGTGATCTATGTGATCTAAAGTTTATAGAAAGTAGAGGTGGAAAGAAGTACTTCATCACATTTGTGGATGACTGTACTAAATTTTGCTATGTTTATTTACTAACAAGCAAAGATGAGACTATGAGCATATTTGTCAAGTATAATAACGAAGTTGAAAACCAACTTGATAAATGAATCAAAGTACTTAGGTCCGATAGAGGAGGAAAATACAGTTCAATCAATTTCAAAGAGTTTTGTGCTAGTTTTGGAATAATTCTCCAAACGACTGCACCTTATACTTCACAACAAAATGGAGTTGCTAAACGATTGAACAGAACACTAAAGGAGATGGTTAACACCATGCTTTTGAGTTCAGGTTTACCTCAGAACTTGTGGGGGGAGGCAATTTTAACTGCAAATTTTATCCTTAATAAAATACCCCACAAAAGGCCAGGTAAAACTCCATACGAGTTATGGAATGAAAAATTGGCATCCTACAATTTTCTAAAAGTATGGGGGTGCATAATGTGATTTATAACGGTAAGTCTAGACATATTCGTCGTAGACACAATACCATAAGGCAGTTGCTCTCAAATAGAATCATTTTTTAAACTTTGTAAAGTCAAAGGAAAATATTGCGAATCCGCTCACAAAAGGTTTGTCAAAAGAGCAGATAAATTGCGCATAGAGGGGAATGGGTTTAAAAGCCTTAACCCAATAAAGAGATTCCATGGTGGAAATCTAACCTATGCTATTGGAGATCCCATGGTCTAGGTTCAATAGGACAACGCAAATTCTGGAAACTCTAGTGTAAGCACTGTCTCCCATTCCTACGATATAACAGTGCTTTCCTACAGCATTATTAAGGGTACACTATGCGTTTAATGATTCCTATAACTTGGAATGTAACATTCAAGTAAGATATGGTAGGATATCTTTAATAGGAATGCACCTATATGTGTGGAGCTGGCCAACTCTATGAAAATTTTTAAAGGCTAGATTTTCTAAAGTGCGCATGAATCCCGAGGGGTTCAGGACCAAAAGAACGAACACAACCAAGAACCAATCTTGAATTGGAAATACTCCGTGTGAGGTTTATTGTCTAAGCTTACACAAACAACTGGCGATTCAAAGCTTAGTCCATCGACTAGTTAAGTAAGTCCAATAGGCTTTTACTAAAGAAGGTTCAAAGCGAAAGCTACCTATCTTGATGCGGTTTATTTCAACAGGCATGCTCAGATTCCTTCGAGTCAAAAATGTTTTGTTGATCTATTAATGTGGGGGATTGTTGTAATTATGGTTAATGGATCAACGAAAGCCAATAAATTAACATATGTCTTTTCTGTTCACGTATCTCTTGAATTCATGAATTCCTAAATTTTTTTGTTCACGTATCTATTGAATTCATGAATTTCCTAGATTCATGTATCTTTTAGTTCATGTATTTATTGAGTTCATGAATCTCTTGAATTCATGTGTCTTTGGATTCATGAATCTCTTGGATTCACGTATCTTTTGATTCACGAATCTCGTGAATACATGCGTCTATTTAATTCATGTATCTCTTTAGTACATGAACTAAAATTCTCTATAAATAGATATGAGCATAGAGCTTCACAATAGTTTTGGTTTTGGTTTTTTCGACTCGATTCCACAAAAGCTTTGATATACTTTTATACTCTTATGATTTTTTTGAGTGTGCTAGTTCAATTGAACAGTTTGACTGCGTCCTGTTTGCATAGTGCTAATCCAAACAGGTTCGAGGTGTTGTATCTTGGGAGGCATAGTTCGTGAATCTGCGGAGCACCATTGGCAGGAACTAATCGCCTTAAGGAGATTCGGATATCCGTACCTCACCTCCAATTTTATGTTCTGATTATAACAAACATTTTGTATTCTCTGGATTATATTCCAACAAGGTGGTGGAAGGCGATGGAGGGGCAGGCGGTGGAGACTAAGGCGATGTAGGAGGTGGTGGAGCCGGCATTGTAGGCCTGGCTGGTGATGAGGACGTGGATGGAGAGGGAAGGGTGGTGGGAGAGGAGCCTGCCTAGCTCCACCATGGAGATGAGGTGGCCGATGGCCGGCGATGGATACAGCACCACTGCCTCCTCCATCTGATGTGTACGAGAGAGAGAGAGAGAGAGAGAGAGAGAGAGAGAGGATTCTTGAAAATGTGTGTGATGCGTTGCAATTATGTGGGAAAGTAGGTATAGGATCGGTTGTTTTCTTTTTGGGCTATCCATGATGTGGAATTAGTTTGAGTTTCACATCTGCTTTTTCCGAGCAGAATAATCAGTGGGGAAGCAGTTCTTTGAATTTTCAGTTACGTCATCTTCTATCTCTACTTTTATTCGGCCAAAAGTAGGACCAGAGTCGGTAGAAGGCGATGGTGAGAAATGAGTCATTTTTTGCCTCACATATTTCGCGGAGATGTCTAGAATCCACGGTTGTTGAAGAAGGATGGAGTGTTGGAGTCAAACTGAGAAGGAGAAAATCTGAAGGGTGGGCCCCCTGTACACGTGAATCGACCGGAAGTCGAATGTGAACTGCTTGGCACTTGTCAAGTGTGCAATATTTTCCTGAGAAAATATCACGTGCATTTGTGTGCACTGCCAGCGTAACCAAAAAGAAAGGACGCAAGCTTCCGACACGTATTCAAGTGGGGCCGAAACTATCATTACAACACTCTCGCAATAGTCAAAAGCCATAACTCACCAATAATCTCCCTCTCTCCCTCCCTTCCTCCCTCCCGAACAGTATGGGCCAAAAATCGAATCTCGATACAGGTCTCTCTGGTCGGAATTGGCAGAATCGTGCGCTCGGAAGCTCATCGTGGACGTTTGCCACACCAAGAACTTGATGCCCAAAGATGGCCAAGGCACCGCGAGCGCCTATGCCATCGTCAACTTCGACAGCCAGAGGCGGTGGACGAAGACCAAGTTCCGGGACCTAAACTCGCAGTGGGACGAGCGGGTCGAGTTCCCCGTCCACGATGCAGAGTCCATGCCCTCAGAGATTCAGAAGATCAATCTCTGCAATGATAAGAAGACCGGCAAGTGCAACAGCTTCCCGGGCAAGGTGAAGATTGCTGGGAGGGGAAGGCACCGTGGTTTGTCGATCAGACGAGGGCTTGGTAAGAGAGAGAGAAGCGTGCAGGGGAGGAAAGTAACATTTAGGCCCACTTAGACACGTGTTGGAAGTTCATGTACCTTCTTATTTGTTGCGCTAGCACATGAGGTGCGTGCAATAATTTCTCATATTTTCATCATAAGGCAAGAGAGTGGGAGAAAGCGACTCCATGTCCTTGCTTCCGACTATGAAAAGTCGATTTGTCTTTTGGGATAGCTTTTGGCTCACCGCAACTGATTTAGATCGTAACCAAACTATATATTATAATATGACTAATCCATGAATCAATATTGTGAGTCATGGTATTCGTACACCTAGTATAATTCTTTTTTTCACTATAGATTGCCGTGCGTATTTGTCTTTTTATAGTTGCACGTGTCCACTGTCATAAAACTTGTCCGGGAAAATGTGAATATAACCTGGTGCAGCTTGTGCAAACTAGATAGGTTTTAGAATAAATGAAAGTGGTTGTCTGATTCAATTTTGATTACCAGTGGTTTTAAGTAGGTACTAGGACATTAAAAGTGTCATTCATATGACGCTCACTCAGTTCTAAAATTTTAAGTTGTTTCAATGTAATCATAAACTTTTGATGATTTGTCAATTTAGTTATTCCTGTCAATTTTGGCGGACTGGCGTGAACAATTTTCTGCATTATGTAAAACTTTTTTTCTGAACTTTTTTTCTTTATTCTTTTATTCTTTCCTCTTTTTTTTTTTTTATTCCAACTCTTGGCTAGTGAGGTTGCGAAGATAGCTAGCCACCGGCGAGGGCGTTGGACCCTTGCCCAAACCTGGCGAGAGCGTCATGGCCCTCATCGACCTTCACGTTTGGCTAGCTAGGGAGTTGGAAAAAAAGGAAAATAAAAAAGAAAAGATGAAAAAAATAAAATGATAAAGGATAAAAAATAAAAAAATAATAAAAATTGTCTACGTTAGCGTCTAGTTAAAATTTGTTGAAATGAAAATTGACAAATCGTTAAAATTTTTAAAATTAAATTAATAGGAATGAAAATTTTAGAATTTAATTGGCAAATTGCAAAAAGATTTACAATTGAATTGACGCAAATGTAATAGATTTATGACCTTTTTTTTTTTTTTGGCATTTCTCCTCTTTGGGTGTACTAAAACAACTGAGAAAGTTAGGTATGATGTAATTGAGTATACAATCAAGAAACATTAGAGGACGTATATAATGTGACCAGATTACTTCAAACCTAACTACTTGTCACAATTAAAATTGTTAGGTATTGATGTAATTGAGTGTACTCAACCATTCAGTAAATTTTCTTCTTTGGGCTTTCATTTGGTTACGTAAACAAAATTGAATCGAACCCGATGTGCCGTGCAAATCTCTTTCATAGGCGAAGGAGAGTAAGAGTTGTCTTCAAAATAAAGACCCTGGCAGCCCTGCCAACAAGTGAACTACACAGTGTGTACATCACATGTAGGAGTCTCCCCTTGCTTTGCTTAGATGACATCGTAAGAGGTGCAACCTCAGATAAAAAAGGCCATTATCTGACGTTAAAAGCTACCACTTCCAAGCCACTAATGCAACCCAGGTCCAAGTTAGTATTTCTTGTTGGATTGGGCCTGAGGGTCGAACAAATGGACTGGTGCGTGTGCATTGTGCGAGCGTGTGTGGGTCATTTTGTTTTGAGAAAAATAGCCTGGCTAAACCTGTGATAACTGATAAGTGAACTTACATACCTAAGCATATATACTCTCAACGACTTGTCTGGACCACCACGCCGCCGCCGCCGCCCCCCATAGTTAGGTCTGACTATTGAGGTTTCGGCTTTACATATTGTCCATTCAGCGGCGGTCTGGGCCACCACCCCCCCAACCAAATCCAATATAGTGACGCAGCTACATGATCCGAAGAAAACTACTAATTTCCAGTGAATGCATATCAGCATGAAGCTAGATCTCTATCAGAGGCCACGGCGCGTGAAGGATATATTATGAAATAATTGCGGGTTCACTCGGTCACTTTGATAATGAAATCCATCGTTTTATGTGGTCTTTGTTAAATAAATTTAGTCGATTTGATGTTTGGACTATGCTCGTTCAGAGAGATATCTTTGAATTCATGGCATACCTTATCACTTTGCATATTTCTTGAGCACCTTCGTCTTATGGGTTAGTTTAATTCGATGCATGATCCACTTTCGTAATTTTGGATAAGTTTTGCCACTTGTATGACATAATCCTAGCATGTGATAATAAGAAATCTCAAGATGACACTTTTAAGTCTGATTTTATTTTATTAAAAAAAAAACTCTAGCCATTCATAGCTTTAGCGCCTCAAATTTGAGTTTACATACCAATGATGTAACATATTTAATCTAAGATCCTAAGGATTCAATTTAGCTCTTGTGCTAGTTGAGTTCGCCATTGTTAGAGAGCTTGAATTAGGCTTGTTGATTTTACAATCCCATAAAAGATGTAATCAAGGCCCAACTAAAATAAGGTTTACAATGGATAACATTCATTTTACTTTGATCTTATGTTTGCTCGACTAAAATAAGATGAGACTAACATGATATTTCTACGGCTATATAATAGATAAGAAAATAACTTATCCAAAAAATTGATTATTTTTTTGGTTGAACAGAAAAAAAATAATCAATTTAGAAGAGAGGAAAATACCGAAGTACAGAATTCTAAACTCCAAACCCAACTCACCAACCTACGAGCATGCTCTTTCCAGCCTAGTGGACCTAATACCACTTGCCCGTTGTCCATCAACGACATGTCGTTCTCGACCCTAAAGTAGACCTCGATTCTATGATGAGAGATCCTCAGGTGGATAGGTCGGTTCGTATGAGATGATTATAGCTCTCGGAGTAATGGGTGGACATGCGACCCAAAACTACAGTCAACAGTTTCGATTTAATAGCGTTATCAGTTATGTTGTAACTGTGCTATAAAGTACTGTAATTATTTATTATTTTTATATATTTTGAAACTGTAGTACATTAGAGCCGAATGAGACGATTTCCGTTGAGGCTAAGTTTTTCTCCACAAGGGTACAGTTTTGGCCTGCAAAACGACCACCCGAAAGTGGAGATACAAGTACAATTCAAGAAAAGATTCAAACATTCCTCGTCCGTCCTGTGGACATTTATTAATTTAGAAGAGACAGATCAAGCACGTGCGACTGTGTTCGTTGTACGTCAGTTTCGCCCCCATTGAATTATGCAAAAGACCGACCAAAAAAAAAACAGAATTCTGCAAACGACCAAAAAGACGATAATAGAAAAGATTCATCGACGGACGAACGACGCAAACGACGAAGACGAGCCACAAAGTCCGGCGCGTTTCACTCGCGCTTCCACGAATCGACGAGTCCGGCCAGCGCCGACCGAGACGACCCGCCGGGGCTTAGCGCGGCCTTTGCTTCTTCCTTCATGACCAGCACTCGCTCTCTCACCATCTTGCCCTCCTCACTCTCCATCAACTCTCTGACTCGCTTCTCCACCTCGTCCGAACTCACCCACCCGTCCTCTGACTCGTCCACCGGCAGCGCGATTTTCGTCTCCTGCACCAGCACCAACCTGGTGTGCCCCTGCTCCGCGTAAAGCGGCCACGCCAGCATCGGCACGCCAGCGCACACCGCCTCGAGCACTGAGTTCCACCCGCAGTGAGTCACGAACCCGCCCACCGAGGGGTGGCTCAAC
This sequence comes from Eucalyptus virginea, assembly GCA_014182375.1. Classification (NCBI taxonomy): domain Eukaryota; kingdom Viridiplantae; phylum Streptophyta; class Magnoliopsida; order Myrtales; family Myrtaceae; genus Eucalyptus; species Eucalyptus virginea. Next base: position 37,616,302 of record CM024514.1, read on the forward strand.
ACGGCCACCTGCGGGGCCCATTTCTTGACCACGAGCCCCCTGTCTTTGGTACGTTCCAGAAAGCCCTCCGGAAGCAGCGACCCCAAGTCCAGGTCGGGCACCTCTGACGTGGCGGCCTTTTGGTTCTTGTCCTTTGTCGGGCTCCGGACCACCCACAAGAACCGCTGACCGCTCCTCTCCAGCCCCGTCGCTATTTCCTTCAGCTGTTCCACCGAGAACTCGCCCATGCTCCCGAAACACAGGAACACGACGCTCCCTCTCGGCTGCGAGTCCAGCCACGTCAGAGACTCTGGTGATCTGCCGTCGTGGCCTCCCATGCTAGAGATCAGCGGCCCGATGCAGTAAAGCGGCGGAGTGGGCCCGCCGGACACACACTCGCCGTCCCTGATGGCTCCTATGGCTCTTCGCTCGAGCTTCTCGAAGGTGTTGACTATGATTCCAGCCGAGGTCTGCATCTTCAGGGACGAATCCAAGAAGCCCTTGTAGGCATCGTCATAGCGATCCTGCAACGGCTTCAAAACATCGGAGGGCTGTATCGGCGGTGTGCCGGGGACATCTATGGGGGCGTCAAAGTCTTTAACGCTTATGGCGAAGTTGTCGTGAAGTGTTGGGAGGTAAAGGAAGAAGTTAAGGAAACAGGCGCCCGAAGTGAAGAAATAGTAGCGGGGGATGTTGAGCTCACGCGCGACGGTATCGGCGGTGGCGCAGAAAAAGTCGATGACGAGGCCGTGAACGACGTGGTCTGTGGTTTAGAGGTGAGGGTGCGGTGGACGTTGGGGTTGTTGAGGCGGAGGAGCTCGAAGGCAAGGATCTCGTGGTTGGGGGAGGTGGTGGAGAAGTCCGGGGGGAGGGTGGTGGCAGGGAAGAAGTGGAAGGCGATGGAAGGGACGGCGGCGGAGACGGAGGCGATGTAGGCGGTGGTGGGGCCGGCGTCATTACCTTGGTTGGTGATGAGGATGTGGATGGAGAGGGAAGGGCGGTGGGTGAGGAGGAGCTTGCCGAGCTCCACCGTGGAGATTATGTGGCCGATGGCCGGCGCTGGATACAGCACGATCGCTTCCTTCATTGCTTGGGCTTGTTGATGTTCTTTTCACACGACGTTGAAGCTCTCTGAGGCCGACGGTTGTGGGGAGATTGGTCTGTTCTATACTCCTGACATCGAGGGGGAATCACACAGTATGGTCCATCGAGGGGGAATCATATAGTATGGTCCATCATGGAGATTAGGTGGCCGATGGCCGGCGCTAGGTACAGCACGATCGCTTCCTTCATTGCTTGGGCTTGTTGATGTTCTTTTCTAGTATGGTCCATCGAGGGGGAATCATACAGTATGGTCCCTCGTAATTCTAAATTTCCAATACTGTCAGATGCATAACGAAATGGCTGACGCAATTTATTTTTGTGAGGTCAAAGTATGATATGGGCCCAATATTGTTCGGATCTAGAACGTGGAAAATGGCAGCCCAAGGAAATATGACCGTTGAAAGCCAGTTTGATATATGTATCAGGTTCAATGAATATTTTGGTCTATAGATCATGTGGAGTAGGCTCGTTCCAAACACTGGCGATGTGGTCCTATAGTAAGACCCATATATATTTAATTGTTAAAATGATATAGAGAAATGATAGTGACAGTATTTAATAGTCTATTTTGAACCATAAAAAAATTAATGAGAAATAATTATAAATTATTATGAGGTGCACATTTTTAAGAATTTATAGTTCAAAATATGCCGTTACTCTAATAATAACCCAAAAACTATTATGCTTATAAAACTCAATAATATATGATCCTCATGATTTATAGACTATATATGGAATAGCTTCTCGTTAGTTTAGGCTAGCATTTCATTCGAATCCTTCGTAAATTTGGTCATTTCGTCATCATATTTTGAGTGCTATGTTAACGATATTAAGATCTTTTACCTTTTCTTATTTTAAATGATTTGATAAAATTGTAATGATTGTTTAAACTAGTGAGACTCCTCACGATTTTAGAAAGGACATTTTAAAAGCATTAATTGTATTGTGTCAACCAATCTCCATTCTTTAGATGGATGGTGGGGTTGATTCTTGATGGAGTGAAGGTGACAAAGAATAGCTGACCTCATACAACTTCTTTTTGAAAAAAAGAAAGAAAAAGAATCGATGTTTTTGCAATTCCAACACGACAATGCGGTAGATCTCTAATCGTGACCATAATTGTAAAAGCTTGCCCGAGAGACACAACTTCACCGACCGGGCGAAAGTGGCATTAGGACATCATTAGAGGAAAGACAAGAGCGATGCATAATCTTTCTTCCCTTGGGGCACTCAGCTTCCCATGGAGAGTGGGAGAGATGTAAATTGTTGGAAGTGGAATTGCCGCTTCTAACTTAGAACCTGGCTACCGAAAAATACTACGTAATGGGCTTATTTGACAGCTCAATTCATACTGAGCCAAGCGTGGAAAATCAAGTCTTTTCTTTCGATTTATCGATTATACGAACAGTGTAAATTATGTGCATGTGGATTACGTAAACATTGCACCTACTCTCGCCCAAAGGTTGAAATTTCAAATAGTGATTTTAGATATTTGAAAATGCATCGAGTCAATTTAAGAGGAGAAGAACATGCAAAAGTGCATCCAAACACCGTGTACTTCTTTTCCTTTTCCTTTGTTCCCCTTTCTATTTTGGTTAAACTAGTTGTGCTCCAATTTGAGTATTCCTTTAGATTTCATAGTGTTCGATCCACGGTCTTTGAATCAAATTGCATCTCTTCATAATCATTTATATTGACCGACGCACTCAGTAGGTAGAAAAAGAAAATGATAGAGGATTGTTCATGAAGAGTGTGGTAAAAAAATCAATCATAGTGCTACCAGATACAAGTTTATATATACGTCAATAATGATGATGAGGATGATGATTATGCGATAAAATGTGTAATTTGTGATGCAATTCCTATATATATCAGTAATGGCACCTCAAATTCTAAGGATGCTTTTAAATTACTTTTTCACCATTCTAGTAGTTAATCGGGGAAAATTATTAAAAAGTTCTAAATTTATTACACTTTTGTCAATTCAGTTTTAAATATTTTTACTTTTCAGTTTTGCCAATTTAGTTTTAAACATTTTTACCTCTTGCCAATTGAGTGCATGCGGCTAATTTTGACTGGAAATTACTGACATGACCAGTCGGCGCTAATGTGGCACTTTTTAATAATATTTTAAATTTTAAATATTTTCCTTCTTTTTTTTTTTTAACTTTTCTCCCTTTTTTTTTGGGTTTGGCATTAAGGCGAGCGAGGTTATTGGCCGACCCCAGCCACAGTTGAGGGCCGAGGGCCCTCACCAACCATAGGCGTGGGCTGGCTAACCCTCGTCGGCACTAGGTGAGGGCTATCACCACCCTCACTAGATTTGGCCATGTAAGGATAGCAACCTTGCTTGGGGCCCTCACCTAGAGCCGGCGAGGGTTCGGTAGACAAAGTCAAAGCATTTGACCTTTGCCCCATGGTCGGCCCTAAAGCCAAACCCAAAAAAGAAAATTAAATTAAATTAAAAAAATTATTAAAAAGCACCATTTCGCTCTCCACTACTATGGGAATCGCTTTTGCTGTCAGCCCGTCATGTTGACAATTTCCGATCAAAATTGGCTATATGAACTCAATTGATAAGAAGTAAAAATATTTAAGATTGAATTGGTAAAAGTGCAATAACTTTTTGGACAATTTTCTGTAGTTAGCCACCATGGACCAAAATCATTTCTAGTTAAGAAGTCAAATATCATCATTTTAGATTCTGTAAATTTTCATTATCATGCAAACAATTTTGCTTACTAAAAATAGCTATTCTTATTTAAGCTTTGAGGGTAAATATCCTCATTTAAGATTCTGCTAAATTTCACAATCAAGAAACTACTTTTTCTCATCCAAAGCAATCGTGGATTTTTCAGTGACCTCGCTCGAAAAAAAATCTTGGCTTGCCCACTGGAGCGATGGATGTACATGTAAGCGATTTTAAGACTTGCATGCACACACGGTTCAACAACAGCAATGTTAATGCTGGAATTATTTATTATTTTGGACAAGTCCTATCGCTTGCGTGACAAAAGCCTGGTGTATCTATATAAGAGATCGCAAGGGGAAGCTTTAATCTATTTTATTTAAAGATAAGCTCTATTCATCCAAAATTTTAACACCTTGAACTCGAGTTTACATAGCAATGTGATCTAGGATGCCAAGGATTCAATTAAGCTTGTGGGTTAGTTGATTTCACTATTGCTAGAAAGCTTGAATTCACCTTGTTGGTTCTACAACCCATAAAGACTGAATAGAATTCTTGACTAGCACAACTTAAATAAGGTGTATGATGTATAATGTTCACCACTTAAATGTTTCATCCTGTCTCAAAAATTAAAAGACCCAAAAGGAGTACAATTGAGCCAAATTACTAAGAAACTAATAATTCACGGTGAATGTACTGTGTAACATCCCGGGTCTCTACTGTACACATATTGTCCACTTTAGACATTAAGTCCTCACGGTTTTGTTCCTCTCGGGGCAGCCCATACTACCCCAAGAAAATGCGTATGTACAGTTAGAAGGACCCAAGTCTTATAAGCTAGCCTAGGTGTCACGCCCCGAACCTCGAGTGCGCCAACATCCCGCCATGGTCATGCAAATGCGACATTCCCAGGTAGTGTCGCCGACCCCATTCATTCATTATTGCGCAAGCGGAACGTATTATAAAACCACCGACAAAAACTCACGGGATAGAAAAACAGGAAGTAATTCAACAACATAACACTTTCATAAATCAACAGAGTTACAAACAGAGGTCTACAGCCAAAAGTCTACGAAAGACCGGCTCATAAAAAGGAACTGCCCTACGACCTACAAGTCGGACACGTTCTCCAATCATCATTACTTCACCTCTGTAACTCCACAAGGCCAACCAAAACGATCTGGCCGCTCCATCCACTAGGGACCTGAAAATGTAAGCCCACAACCGGGGTGAGACATTGTCTCAGCAAGTTCAACCCCCTAAACCCCTATTAGAAAGAAAATACGCCCAAGGGTGGCCTAGTCACATCACATAGAGAACTTACATCGCCTCAGTTCCTTCTTGTAGGTTAGCACAATTCAAATTACTCAATCACAGATTGTAATAGGAGTTTAAACAACTGGAACGTCAATAATATCATTTCAAATGACCACAGGAGTTCGGATTATAAGACCAAATCGTTATGACACGTCCCATACCATGCCACACGATTCCGTCCCATAATCCAACCCGTTAATAACACTCAACATGCGATCCAATTAATTATTCACTGCCGCGCAAGGGCATAGCTTACTCGCAGTTCGGCTATCTACTGATATTATTGCTAGGCATTGCCTCCCCCCTTGGAGCGCGGCTTCGTCACTACATCAACGGCATTCCCGAAGGAGCATGGGTCCAGTTGGCCTAACCTCTACTGCGACCCGAGCCTTGTCATTATGTTGATGGTGTTTCTAAAGGAATAAAGATCCAGTTGGCCTAACCACTACTACGACCGAGTCTTTCAACCAGCACACAACAATTCAATACTGACCCTTGGATACTTTGCATTTCACTCAAATACTCCAATTACAATATTAATCCTTAAAAATTCAATTTCGGTGCCAAACCCGACACCCGGGCTTTTTCTGAATAAATCCATATTTTTTTCACAATCAACATTCAATTGCAAAATCCAACCATCAAATCAATAATCTAAATGCACAGCGGCGATCGGCGCGAAATTCTGAAAATAAGGTCCCGAAATAATTTTCGGAATTTATTAAATAATTAATTTTATTCCGAAAATTAATTAAATAATAATATTTTAATAATTTTCGTAATATAATATATTATTAAATAATTAAATAGTTTTGAAATACATATATAATTCAAAATTATATATTTAAGTCAAATCATCATTAAACTAACATAACCATCCATTTAACTTTAAATAAACACACCCTAAACTAATCACACCCCTTAATCTAATCCACACTTAAATAAATCAAACTAACCTCCTAACAACACTTAACATAAACTAAACCTCCCTAAGCATAATTAACCCTCTAATCAAGATTTATTGAGCTAAATTCACCGAAATCGCTTTCCGATGAGTCTCCGGCGAAGATCACGACGAGGCCGACGACAAATCTACACGGAGCAACACCAAATGAGAACTGAAAGGTGTCCAAAACAAGCCTTGAAGAACCGGATCTTGCTGGAACTTCTAGCTACTGACCTCGGCTGGAAGGAGGCTGCACGGCGGCTGGTGGCGCACGAAACAGGCGGAAGGAGGCGACGGCAGCTCGGGTAGGTCGAGGCAGAGGCTCACAGCGGCATTGGTGACGGCTGGTAGTGACTGAGGCACCGGGCAACAATCTGGACGCTCGGCTGCAGTGGACGGCGGCCAGAGAGCTCGAGCGGAGGAGAGGCGAGGGGGCACACGGACGTGCGCGAACGAGCGGCGACGGCGAGCTCCGGCGACGAGAGTACGAGCGGCGACGAGCGAGCGGACGGAGGGCGGTCGAGGCTGGCTTGGTCCGGTCGGTTTCTCCCTCTCCCTCCTCTCATTTCGAATTTCAAAAAGCTAGAGGTTGAAGATGATGTTGATGGGTGCCTTTTTGAGATTCAATCTCCACCCTCCACTTGTCAAGCTCCCATCACTTGGCCCCAACCACCATGACATAAGGTGATGTCATCTTCCACTATCTCTAATCTCCCATAACCTTATTCCAATAGGTTCAATTTCTTTTTCCACCGTGGCATAAAAATCTTGTACACTAATTTCTTCAATTCCATTCGATTCTCTTCCAATTGAACCAAATTGAAGTCTATAAAATTAATCCAATGTCACCACACTTCAATTCACATCTTCACTTGTCCATAGAACCAACTTAAGTCCCATAAGCACAACCAAGGGTGGGCCTAATAATTTCTCGAGCCAAATTAGCCATTCCTTAATTAATTTGCTGAAAAACTCTGATTGCATAAAAAATCTTCCGAAGATGAGTCAATGATCCTAAAATGATTTGTGACACACCATGACTTCCAATTTCTAAATTCGATCTCAATTTCACGGTTAATTTCACTTCGGCACGATATTAGCGCGTCCTGATCTACCGGGCAACTTTTAGAAATTTTCATGCATTTGACCTGTGGTTGATCAATTCAAGCCACAATGTACATCTTTGACACATTGGAGACTTTCGGTTGTTAGGGTAATCTCAAGGTTTCAAATACGGACACAGGGTACCCAATCGACAGAAAAGTCGGTCCAGTGCCGATCGACAAGAATTGTGCGATCTTGTGGAATCACCCACACCTGATCACATGCCTCTGTCGAGTCGACCTATCTCCGGTCTCTTATCGATTTTAATTGTGCCGTAATGACCCTTGCAGATTAGCTCGATCGAAAGTTCACTTCCTGATCAAATTCTCGAGTCTGATGCATTAGAATCTCTTAACGGCTTCACTTGATAGACTAGTTTTCACATGAGTGGCCGACTCAAGGAAATGAACTATATGCGTGCTAACGAAATGCCCATATCAATTTATTGAAAATAGAATTAGAAAATCGAGATGTCACACCAGGACTCCTTCCCTAGGCAATGTGGGACAAGAGATGCGCCCCCTTCCTGCGCACGTCCGGGGACCGAGGCGCGAACGCATCGCCATCCCTCCTCCCCGCGCACCGTCACCTGGGCCGTCACACTCTCCCCCCTCCCCCCTTGGGAGCACAACGTCCTCGCTGTGGCCCCACATAGGGTCGGGAGTCAGAACAGCGTTCTCGCTGTGGTCTCACACGCGGTCGGGAATTGGCTCTGATACCATTTGTAACACCCCGAGTCTCCACTGTACACATATTGTCTGCTTTGGACACTAAGTCCTCGCGGTTTTGTTCTTCTCGGAGTAGCCCATACTACCCCAAGAAAACGTGTATGTATAGTTAGAGGGACTCAAGTCTTATAAGCTAGCTCAGGACTCCCTCCCTAGGCGATGTGAGACAAAAGAGGGACTCCTTCCTTGCGCACGTCCGGGGACTGAGGCGCGAACACACTGCCATCTCTCCTCCCCGCACACCGCCGCTTAGGCAGTCACACTCTCCTTGCCTGCGTACTGCCGATGCAATCTTAATCCGTCCCTCCATACTACCCCGGGTCTGGGTCGTCACATTCTCCACTCCTTAGAAGCACAGCATCCTCGCTATGGCCCCACACGCGGTCGGAAGTCGGCTTTGATACCACTTGTAACCGCCCTAGGTCTCCACTATACATATATTGTCTGCTTTGGACACTAAGTCCTCACAGTTTTGTTTCTCTCAGGGCAACTCATACTACCTCAAGAAAACGTGTATGTACAGTTAGAGGGACCTAAACCTTATAAGCTAGCTCAAGACTCCCTCCCTAGGTGATGTGGGACAAGAGAGGGATCCCTTCCTTGCGCACGTCCGGGGACCAAGGCACGGACGCACCGCCATCCCTCCTCCCCGCGCACTATCACTCAGGCCATCACACTCTCCACCCTTTAGCAGAATGCGTCCTCGTTGTGGCCCCATACGCAGTTGGGAGTCGGCTCTAATAGCGAGGACTCACACGCGGTTGGGAGTCGGCTCTGATACCACTTGTAGAATCCCGAGTCTCCATTATACATATGTTGTCCGCTTTTGACACTAAGTCCTCGCAGCTTTAAAACGCGTCACACAGATTAGAGAGACTTAAGCCTTATAAACTAGCCCCAGGACTCCCCCTAAGCAATGTGGGACAGGAGATGCGCTCTCGCGCTTGGGCCGTCACACTCTCCCCCCCGGGAGCACAGGGTCCTCACTATGGCCCCACACGCGGTTGGGAGTCGACTCTGATACCACTTGTAACATCTCAGGTTTCCACTGTACACATATTGTCCGCTTTGGACACTAAGTCTTCACGGTTTTGTTCATATCGGGGCAGCCCATACTACCCCAAGAAAACGCGTATGTACAGTTAGAGGGACCTAAGCCTTATAAGCTAGCCTAGAACTCCCTCCCTAGGCGATGTGGGATAAGAGACATGCCTCCTTCTTGCGCACGTCCGGGGACCGAGGCGCGAACGCATCACCATCCCTCCTCCCCACGAATCGTCGCCTAGGCCGTCACATACTGTATATGAAAAGCTATATGTCATATACAAATATATAAACATAAAAATACATTCTGATTCAATATTGACTTTTCAGGAAAAGAATAGCCAATTACCCCATCCAGAGCTCCGAACCCAGTTCAGACGACCATTTCTAAAGGCGCAATAGACTAAATGGCCCAAAAATAGCGTTTTAAGAAAATATTGGGTAGTCCCGGAGCGCCAAGTCAGTGTGCGCCCCGACCAATCAGGAAGTGATGCGTGGCTCCACATGTGCGCGTATGGCCCCACTAGTTTTTCTGCATAAAATTTATTATGTTCCTTTTTTAATTTAAAAATTTACGGCCATTAATAGGCTGCCGCTGTTTTTTTCTCTCTCCTCTAATTTGGAGTAGGCCTGCATGCATTAAATGAATATGCACACTACAGCTTCCCTTCCCTCCTTTCCTTTTCAATTCAAAATTTTTGGTAAGAATTTGCTCTCTACGTTGCGGTGCTTCTCCGGCCTCTGCCCCAAAGCTCGTTGCTTCTCGGCCTGCATCATTGTGCTCCTTCACCTTGCTTCGATGTGGTTTCCCTACACAAGACGGCGAGGAATGTTCTTGCTGTAAGTTGCGAACTCTACGTTGCGGTGCTTCTTCGGCCTCTGCTCCAAAGCTCGTTGCTTCTAGGCTTGTGTAAGATGTTGAGCAAAGCCTCGACACGTGTTGGCAATGTAGAATAACTAAAGGGGAGAAGAGATGAGGCTGAAACTTCCTCTTTTTTCAGAACAACGAAGTATTTTTACAAGAACAAATACATAACGTAAAATACGACTAAAATAGGACCCATAAATACCCATGTTCTGCATAAAGCATTTACTCCACTAACACCTAAAAACTAGGACAACTAACACACAAACTAGCTAAACGTGACTCCACTAACTCCTAAAGATTAGAATAACTGAAAAACCAAATCAGCAAAAACGTGCAGAAAAAACAATTATTATTTCAACAATCTCTCTCTTAAACTAATGTTTACTAACATTCAGTTTAAAGCCTTGACTATTTTCAACGTGCAAACACCTAGTAACCTTCTGAACTTCACAAATGACTCAATCTTGAGGGCCTTGGTGAATATATCAGTAACTTGATTTTCACCCCTGCAGTAGATTAGATCAATTGTTCCATCATTGTTAAGATCTCTCAAGAGATAAAACTTCACATCAATGTGCTTGCTTCTTCCATGTAGCATAGGATTCTTGGAGATTTTGATTGCTGAGTTGTTGTCACAAAAAAATTTAGTAGCTCCCAGTTGCTTGAATTGCAACTCCTCAAGAATTCTCCTTAGCCAAATAGCTTGACAAGCACTAGCTATTCCAACAACAAATTCAACTTCTGTACTTGACAATGTGGTAATTGGTTGCTTCTTGGATGACCACGAAATAGCACTTGTCCCAAACATAAAAGCATAACCTGAAGTGCTCCTCATATCATCTTGATTTCTTGCATAGTCACTATTAGTAAATCCCACCAAATTAGACTTTTCACCATTCTTGTAAAATAGCCCAAAGTCTCTAGTTCCTTACAAGTAACGAAGGATTCTCTTGGCAGCTAACAAATGCATTTTTGTAGGATTCTCCATATATTTACTTATTAAACTCACATAATACATTATGTCTTATCTTGTTGCAGTTAGATACATCAAACTGCCCACAATTTGTTTATAAAGTGTGCTATCAACTTTTCTCCATTCATAATCCTTGTACAGCTTTATGCCAAACTCAATTGGAGTGTTTACAGGATTATAATCCTTCATTTGAAACCTATCCAAAATTTCTCCCACATATTTCTTTTGAGAAATAAAGATCCTATCATCCGATTGTACCACTTCTATGCCAAGGAAATAATGCATCATACCAAAATCAGACATTTCAAACTCATCCATCACATCACAATTTCAAGTAAATATAAGACCATCAACATACAAGCAAACAATGAGCATTTTCCCTTTATCTCCAATCTTGACAAAAAAACATATGCTTATAAGGACATTTTGAAAACCCAACTTTAAGAAAATAAGTTTCAATACGACTATATCAAGCTCGAGGGGCTTGTTTTAGCCCATAAAAAGCTTTCTTCAATCTATAAACTTTATGCTCATTTCCAATCTTGACATAACAAGGGGGTTGCTCGACAAATACCTGTTCCTCCAAGTACCCATGCAAGAATGCCGATTTGACATCTAGCTGGAAAATATGCCAAGAATTCTGTGCCGCTAATGCAACCACCAATCTAATCGTGTCATGTCTCGCAACTAGAGAAAAAACTTCTATATAGTCAATCCCATATTACTGCTTGTATCCCTTGGCTACCAAACGTGCCTTGTATTTGTCAACTTCACCATTTTCTTTCAGTTTTGTTTTAAAGACCCACTTTATACCAATGGTTTTTTGTCCAATCGGAAGATCGGATAGCTCCCAAGTATCATTTCTTTCAATGGCATTAATTTCATCATCCATCACTTTTTGTCATTTTTTTTCTTTGACAGCACTCTCAAAAGTTGTAGGGTCATAGTCTGAAAATAAGGCAAAGTGAGTAATTGAATCTGCAATTTCAGTTACCTCATAATCTTCCATCCAAGCAGGTCTTCTTCGAACGCGGTGAAGAGATTGAGCTTCTTCTTCATTTACTTCAACGACTGTTGGTGAAATTCCAGCAGTTGTAGAAGTCATATTTGATGAATTTTTGGGCATACAAGGTGCTGAAATTTGCTCATATTCAGCATCATTGTCATAAAGGATTTGGGTAGGCTGCTGCCTATTCCAATCCCAAGTGTTATCTTCATCAAAAACATCCCTGCTAGTCACAATTTTCTTTGTTAGTGGATTGAATAATTTATATGCTTTGGATGCTACACTTACACCAAGAAAGACATATTTTTCAGCATTGTCATCAAGTTTCTTCATTTTCTCATCCAAGACATGGGCATATGTGATGCATCCAAAGATTCTCAAATGATCTACAGCCGATCTTCTCCCACTCCAAGTTTCTTCTGGTGTCATATTTTGAACAACAAAAGTTAGACTTCTATTCAAAACATGAATATTCCAATTTACTACTTCTAGCTAGAAAGTCTTTGAAACTCTTCCTCTTGCCAATAAGCTTCTCGCCATGTTGAGAATGTTTCTATTTTTCCTCTCAGATACACCATTCTGTTGTGGTATATATGCGGCTGTAAGCTCTCTTCGAATGCCATGATCTACACAAAAAGTTTCAATTTCTTTTGAGTAATATTCACCACCACGATTTGTTCGAAGGGTCTTAATGGTTTTTCCTGCTTCATTTTCCACACGAGCTTTGAAGCTTTTAAATGTGGAGAAAGCTTCTCATTTTTCTTGTAAAAAATAAACCCAAGTTTTTTTGGAAAAATCATCAATGAAGGTAATTAAATATCTTTTACCTCCATTAAAAGATGGGTTTATAGGACCACAAATGTCCGAATGCACCAACTACAAAACATCCTTTGCTCTCCATGACTTCTCTTTTGAAAATTGAGAACGATATTGTTTGCTAACAACACATTCTTCGCAGACTTGGGAAAGAGTAGTAATTTGAGGAAGACCTGTCACCATGTTTTTCTATTGGAGGGTCTTCAATCCACCAAAACTCAAGTAACCATAGCAAAAATGCCACAGCCATGAGGGATCTTTCTTTTCAGCATGCTCCAATGGTCATAGTGATCATCAAAGTGTGGAAATGCTGGTTGAACAAAATTGTCAGTGGCCATTGGAAATATTGCTGCTGCAATTATCTCACGAAAGTATCTCACACCTCTAAATCTTATTTATCTTTTTTAAAAACTCTCTCACTCTTCTCAAGGCTCTAATACCACTGTAGAATAACTAAAGGGGAGGAGAGATGAGGCTAAAACTTCCTCTTTTTTCAGAACAACGAAGTCTTTTTACAAAGTCAAATACATAATGTAAAACGCCACTAAAATAGGACCCATAACTACCAATGTTCTGCATAAAACATTTATTCCACTAACACCTAAAAACTAGGACAACTAACACACAAATTAGCTAAATGTGACTCCACCAACTCCTAAAGATTAGAATAACTGAAAAACCAAATAAGCAAAAACGTGCAGAAAAAACAATTATTATTTCAACAGGAAACTCATTGGATTTCCCAAATTCCATCGACAGAGCCCGAAATTGCAGTTACATGGGCGTGAGAGCGATCATGAACGAGAAGGTAGAGAACGAGACAGGCGAGACAGAGATCGTGGGTAGAGAAGGAGCCAATCAAGAAGTCGAAGTAAGAGCAGGGACTGCAAGGACTGTGATGGTGGGGAACACCATCAGAGTCATGCACCTGGCAACACAAGTCTGAAAAGGCGCGGGCATGAAGATGGCCAAGAAGAGCCAAAGAAGAAGAAAGAGAAGAAGGAAAAGCAGGATGATGGGACAGACCATCCCGACCCAAAGATTGCAGAAGAAAAAAGGTTGCGAGGTTCTCTGGGATTGAAACCGTTGAAGCTCTAGGCATGACAGTTGCAAAGACATGTTGATTGAGTGATTACCGATGATGATGCTTAGCCTGATGGAATGTTCAAATTGCTTGTATGCTGTCTTTACTGTATAGATTGAGCGGTGAGCAATCAAATGTGGCTGTCTTTGAACTTTATTTACATTTGACCTTATGCCCATTGTTTTTACTCTTTGGCACCATAAACTTAAGTCTCCAAAACATTTTGTAGGTTTTCAGTTGGCGTCTAGAGATGGATGATCGTATATATTACCGTCTTATCCTCTTTAATTGCATGGTTGCGAGCTATAGATGTGAGTCACATGGCTTGGGTTCCTTGGATCATTTGAGAATTGATGTAATCGGTCCAGTGTACTTGTGTCCACAAACTGTTCAAGTTTAGGATCTTACAAGACTCTACTATTCGTGTCCCTTGTTGAAAACTTGAAACACGAGATCGGTGCCATCAATGCGTTGTAACAATTTACAACTACATACAAACAAGAGATTCAACATCCATTTTTATGCACACATTTCGGTTTGAAAAAGCAGAATTTGGATGTGATAATGTCTTCTACTGCTCATGGCAACAGGTTTTCCGACTATAAATTTACAAGCAATTGAATATGGCAAGTCGGAAAAAAGGGTAAATATCTCCAGTCATGGAAGCGACTTTGGCAACAAAATGCCATCATTGTCGTACTGGAGAGTACCAGAACAGTACAGTTGCTTGCACCTCCTTCCCATCAGAATTCTCTTCTTGCACAGCTCTACTTATTCACATTCCTCCTCTTCATACGTAAGGATGCCGTCGTTGTCGTTGCTGTCTTCTTCTTCGTTTCATTCTTCTTCTTTGAAAGGGTTGCTGACTTTGTAGCACACGGTCTTCACCTTCATCTTTTGTCGAGCACCCTGCAATTTCATCAACACCCAAGCTACAGCTCTAGCTCTTATGGTGGATTGAGGAATACTGCCGATACACCTTTTTTCAATACCAATGTCAACACCGTTATCATTGCTCTTCCCGACCTCGACACTGAGAAGTTTCATGCTGGGATTCTTCTTGAAGATGGCGGACATTTGGAGGACCGCCCTCTAGTGCCGCTTACTCAGCACCATTTGTCCATATGGACTTGCCTTCTCTCCGCATCTCTCGCCGTTCTCTACCTTCTCATTCATGATCCCTCTCATGCCCATGTAACTGCAACTCCAGGCTCTGTCGGTGGAATTTGGGAAATTAAATGAGTTGCCAGCAAGTGTCGAGGCTCCGCTCAACATCTTACACAAGCCGAGAAGCAATGAGCTTTGGGGGTAGAGGCTAGAGAAGCATCGCAACGTAGAGTCTGCGACTTACAACAAGAACATTCATCATCGTCTTGTGCAGAGAAACCACACCGGAGCAAGGCGAAGAAGGAACACAATGACGCAGGCCAAGAAGCAACGAGCTTTGGGGCAGAGACTGGAGAAGCACCACAACGTAGAGAGCAAATTCGTACCCAAAATTTTGCATTAAGAAGGAAAGGAAGGGGGAAAAGGAAGCTGTAGCGTGGGTATTCAATATGCAGAAAGGAAGAGAAAGAAAGCGTTATTAATGCGTACAGGCCTACTCCGAAATAGAAGAGAGAGAAAAGCAGCTGCAGGCCTTTTTATGGCGGTAAATTTTTAAATACAAAAATGGAACATAATAAATTTTATGCAGAAAAACCAGTGGAGCCACGCCTACACACGTGGAGCCACGCATCACTTCTTGATTGGTTGGGGCACACGTTGACTTGGCGCTCCGGAATCACCAAATATTTTCTTGCGACTACGACGTCTTACCTTTTGGTTAGGATAGTTAGTATATGAAAAAACAAAAAAAAACCCCGAAAATGGAGATGGATAACCCAAAAGAGAGAATACTGTTGCAATTTCAATTCAAGAGAAATTTTTTCGAAGAAAAAAATTCAGGAGATATTTTATTGCATCTAGAAAAGAAGGATCTTGTTTGCAAGGGGCGAATCAAAGCACATGCCCAGGGCTAGGCCACCGGAGAAAATTCGACTACGCTCCTCCTGTTTACGTTTCCAAAGAAACAAAAACATAAAAAGCACATGCCACATTGTCCGTAACGTAAACGACGAAACGTACGTCAGTTGGCCTCCCTCGAATAATGCAAACCCAAAAGACGACAAAAAAAGTTCAACAAACGGATGGCTGACCGAGACGACCTGCAAAATCCAGAGCATTTCACTCGCGCTTCCACGACTCAGTGAGTCCGGTCAACGCAGACCGAGACGACCCGCCGGGGCTCATAGCAGCCCTAGCTTCTTCCTTCATGGCAAGCACTCGCTCCTTTACCATCTTTCCCTCTTCACTCTCCATTAACTCTCTGACTCGCTTCTCGACCTCCTCGGAACTCACCCACCCGTCCGCTGACTCGTCCACCGAAAGGGCGATCCTCATTTCCTGTACCAGAAGCACCCTGTT
This sequence comes from Eucalyptus virginea, assembly GCA_014182375.1. Classification (NCBI taxonomy): domain Eukaryota; kingdom Viridiplantae; phylum Streptophyta; class Magnoliopsida; order Myrtales; family Myrtaceae; genus Eucalyptus; species Eucalyptus virginea. Next base: position 37,632,426 of record CM024514.1, read on the forward strand.
GTGCCGCTGCTCCGCGTAGAGTGGCCACGCCACCATCGGCACGCCAGCGCACACCGCCTCAAGCACCGAGTTCCACCCGCAGTGAGTCACGAACCCGCCCACCGAGGGGTGGCTCAGCACCTCCACCTGCGGGGCCCATTTCTTGACCACGAGCCCTCTCTCTTTGGTACGTTCAAGAAAGCCCTCCGGAAGCAGGGACCCCAAGTCCACGTCGGGCACCGTTGACGTGGCGGCCTTTTGGTTCTTGTCCTGTGTCGGGCTCCGGACCACCCACAAGAACCGCTGACCGCTCCTCTCCAGCCCCATTGCTATTTCCTTCAGCTGTTCCCCCGAGAACACGCCCAAGCTCCCGAAACACAGGAACACGACGCTCCCTCTCGGCTGCGAGTCCAGCCACGTCAGAGACTCCGTCGATCTGCCATCGTCGCCTCCCCTGCTAGAGATCAGCGGCCCGATGCAGTAAAGCGGCGGAGTGGGCCCGCCGGGCACACACTCGCCGTCCGTGATGGCTCGTACAGCTCTCGGCTCGAGCTTCTCGAAGGTGTTGACTATGATCCCGGCCGAAGTCTGCATCTTCAGGGACGAATCCAAGAAGCCCTCGTAGGCCTCATCACAGCGATCCTCCAACGGCTTCGCAACATCGGAGGGTGGTATCAGCGGTGTGCCTGGGACATCTATTGGGGCGTCAAAGTCTTTTAAGCTTTTGGCAAACTTGTCGTGGAGAGTTGGGAGGTAAAGAAAGAAATTGAGGAAGCCAGCGCCGGAAGTGAAGAAGTAGTAGTAGGGAATGTTGAGCTCGCGCGCAACGGCGACGGCAGCAAAGCAGAAGCAGTCGATGATGAGGCCGTAAACGACATGGGTTTCGGAGATGGAGGTGAGGGCGTGGCGGACGTTGGGGTTGTTGAGGCGGAGGAGCTCGTAGGCGAGGGTCTCGTGGTGGGGGGAGGTGGTGGAGAAGTCCGGGGGGAGGGTGGTGGCAGGGAAGAAGTGGAAGGCGATGGAAGGGACGGCGGCGGAGACGGAGGCGATGTAGGAGGTGGTGGGGCCGGCGTCATAAGCTTGGTTGGTGATGAGGATGTGGATGCAGAGGGAAGGGCGGTGGGTGAGGAGGAGCTTGCCGAGCTCCACCATGGAGATGAGGTGGCCGATGGCCGGTGAAGGATACAGCACGATTGCTTCCTTCATTGCTTGGGCTTTGTTGGTGTTGGTGTTGCTGGAACGACGTTTAAGCCCTCTGGGACTCTGGCTTTTGGTGAGATTTGTTTGTTTCTTTTTGTTCTGGTTAACAAGTAATCTTCTCGAGATCGACGTCTTATCAACTTTGGTCAGATTCGTCTGTTAATGGCCGACACAATCATGAGAAATTGATAATTGATTAGCGTGAGGAGGTGATAATATTGCTCTTTTTTTTTTTAAGTCTACAGAGATAATGTAGACTGGATTTGAGCATGTCCTTAAACTACTTCTGTTCTCGGAGTCAACCCCAACAGTAAAATGGGGTAATGATAACCGCGGGGTCCGGACCACTCTTAATTCGGATCCCCCGACCTTGATTCTCGCGAAACCCTTCTCCTAGCATATTAGGCTGGGTTCAGGAAAATGATAGGCAGCTAGTCTAACTCATTCCAATCATTGATAATGCAGGTCCACGGGAGAGACCCAATTGTTAAGATGATATTGATCCCCATCATATTCTATAGACTATATGTACAATAGCTTCTCATTGGATTGGGCTGGCATTTCACTAGATGCTTCATTCATTCAATCATTTCGTTGTAACTGTTTTCTAAAGGGAAATGAAAGGAGGACAGTCGTGTACATTAGGGGTGTGCAACGGAAACCGCCCGAACCGGGACCGGACCGAACCGGACCGGACCGGCCGGTTTTGGGCGGTTCCCACGGTTGGCGGTCCGGTTCCCGGTTCCTAATCTTGGAACCGGCGGCCGGTTGGTCCGATTCCCGGTTCCAAGGTGGGAATCGGACCGACCGGACCGACCGGACCGGACAAATTTTTCATATATAATATTCATATATTATATAATTATATATGAAACTTATTGCAATCGAAATTGCAATTTAGGTAACAACCTCTTATGTGGCCAAGAGACCACCAAAACTCTTGTTGTTACTTTTTATCTATAGAAAAAACTCTCCTCATGCTCACACTCTCTCTCTTGCTCCCCTCACTTGCAAACGACAAGGCACTTCAAGCCTTAAAAAGTCTCGTATCGACTAAACATTCAAAGTATAGAAGAGAAATTGTCTATAAAACCTAAGCCAAGCACAACCTTTAATCACGTTGTTCATGGATTTTATGCTTAAAATTAAGCATGAAACACATAAACTATGATTGATATTCACACAAGTGAAGTTTGAATATTCTGCACGTGGAAACATGTGTGAGTAGTTTTATTAGATTGCTCGGAAACCAAATTTGATTGATCGGTCCGGAGTATGATTATTCTTTAGTAAATGGTCATTCTTTAGTGAAAAAAGAAAGTGTCAATTCTTTTGGACCAGACCGGACCGGACCGGAACCGATGGTCCGGTCCGGTTCTCGGTCCTAAGACCAACGGTCCGGTCCACGGTTCCCAAAATTGGGAACCGATTCTCCCGGTCCGGTTCCCGGTTCCACCTTGGAACCGGACCGAACCGGGAACCGATCACCCCTAGTGTACATCACATATTTTACTTGAGAATACCTGATTCTCTGGAAAAATCATGAATCCCACTTGGGTTTTATAGCCCATCGACTGAGATTTCTTGTAATAGAAAAAAAAATCAGCCAAAATAAAAATAACAGAATAAAAAATAAACGTATTAACATTATCAGTGTTAGATTTTCTTTTTTTATATTAAGTACAAAAAAGAACGATTGAAACATTTTTATATCGAGAGAAAATAAAAGTAGAATTACTAACAGCATCAATACAAAACATTTTTCACACTTGTAGTTTTTTCAATCAAGAACTTGTCTGTTTTAATGAGAAAATAGAAAAAAAAATTAGTAGTCCAAATTGAAAGAACTAAGACTTGTGAATCAAGTTCCTTTGCTCCCTAACCAAAAGTTAATATTCCAAATTGACGTTTTTTAGCGAATTTATCAATTTGTAGATGGAAAATTCAACGGTAGGTTATTCTATCTTTTAAGTAATTCATGATTTTTTTGGATCTGTTAAAAGTGAGGATACTTTTGTCCAATGTGCAATCTATGCTTCTTCTTTTTTTTCTTTTGGGATTTGGTTTGAAGCAATATACTGGAAAATATTTGTCATGCCATTAAACAGAACTATAATATGACAAAAAAAAAAGAACTATAAAAAAATTACCAAATTCAATTTTCCAAAATCTTGTCATTTCATGATAAAATAATGATACCACAATTTGCTTTTCTATATTACTGTATTTATGGTCTTCAAAAACTTTCTCTAAATTTCCCTAACTCTTATTGCCAAATCCTCACAAATGGGAATTTGTGGTCATTATAGCACCGTTATTTATAGTAAACAACGGTATGGTTATAGTTGCAAGGTCCGTTCTTAAATTAGTGGGACTTCTACGCAACTTTGGAGAGGGCATTTTAAGAAGCATTGATTGTGCTCTATCAACCAGTTTCCTTTCTTTGGACCGCCGATGGGTTTGATTCTTGGTCCCAAGGGGAATGGTTTGACAAAGAGCAGCTAAGCCTGTGCCACATCCTTACGTAAGACAGAACTGGCATTTCTCGACTTTTAGCGCAATAATGTCGTAGATCTGGTCACAAGCACAATAACAAAAGCTTGTTTGAGCAAAACAGCTAATCCGGCTAGGCGAATGTAGCATTTGGGCATTCTTAGAGGAAGGATCCGGAACAATCCCTAATCCTTGACAATGAGGAATGAAGGCACGATTAGCGTATTCGCTATTTTAAATGCCTCCTTCTTGATTAGCTAAAATTACAATATGAGCATTGCCCCTTATTTGAAAACACCATCGGAAAAACACCATGTAATTGACTTCTTTGAAAACTCAATTCCACGCTATCAAATCTTTCAATAAATGAAGTTATATATAAAGTACATGTGCATATAGCAATTCTCTATTTTTACATGTCATTCGGTCTAAATTATCAATAATGTCCGGGATATATGAAGATTTATAATTTTTATTTGTGTTAAGCTAGAGTCTGGAGATGCCAAACGTGGAAATTCAGCACTGTCTATTCTTTCGATCATTGATTGTACGGACGCAAATTATGTTTATGGGCATTACGTTAACATTGCAGCTCCTTTAACCGAGGGCCGAGAAATTTCCAATGGTGATTATAAGACATACGAAAATCCGTGGAGTCGATTTAGGTGAGAAAGAAAACACAATGGATTATTGGAACACTGCATGCTTCTTTTCCTTTTCTTTGTTCCCCTTTCTTTTTCGCGCAACTAATTTTGCTTCGATTTGAGTATTTCCTTAGATTTCATTATGCTCAAGTTTGGTAGAAAAAGAAAATGACAGGAAACTGTTCAGAGAAAACGCAATAAAAAAATTAATTGTAATAGTTTAAGTAAGAGTGAGCATGATCCGAATTGGGCCAATCCAGAACATAGGGACCAACGTGCATAGTATTAATCCTCAATTTTTGGAACTAATGACCAACCCTTTTGAGCTTAGGACCGAGTACCGGACTGATCATATGGATCTGTACTAATTGATTATTTTTTTATTTCACTTTTCGTATTCCTTTAGAAAAATGTACTATTGCAAATTGTATATCCATAAATAATGTGACATTGAGTAACCAAATTAAGAACACAATCACATATCAAACATAAATCTAAGAAAAGATAACAACATAAATTCCATACTTGCTAAAAGAAACAAACCATAAAAATCAACACATGAGGTGAGTGAAAAGAGACTAGAGGCAAGTGGACAGAGGTGAGTGAATCAAGGCGAGTAGGCAAGCGAGATTGAGGTGAGCAAAGAGGGTTTTTATTTTTTTATTTTGGTTGAATTAGGGCTCGGTCTCTTTTTACTTTTTAATTTATGTGACAAACTGAACTGCGAAGAGGACAGAGCAAGAGGTGTTAGAATTTAGAATAGACAAAAGTATATAATATATCTAATAAATATTATACTTGATATATATCTATTATATTATAAAATATATACAGGGTTGGTCCGAGTTGGACTAATTCTAAACTTCCAGGACATAGGATTAATCTGCACAGTACAAGGTTCGGGGATCCTAGGACTAAGGATTGATCTAGTCTCCATGGGAACCAGATTAGGACTAGCTCAATTGGGCTTATCCAGGGTTGGTCTAAGGTTGATTCTGAACCAATGCTTAGCCCTAATTTTAAGTTATGGGTTTATTAATACGTTAATGATAAATATAATATGATCAAATGTGTAACTTGTAAAGCAATTGGTATGTATATTTATCTAATCTCTAAAGACGCTCTTGAATTGATTTTTGACCATTTCAGTAGTGAATCGCTACACAAGTTTAGAAAATAAATATCGTGATCTAAGATTTTGTCAAATGTCATAATCATGAAAGTAACTTTTAATATTGAAAATAGCTATGCATGTTTTTATTGCCAAATTTCATTATCATGAAAGTAACTTTCATAATTGAAAATAGTTGTGCAATATATTGGGCTATGGATGTAGTTGATGGAGATTAAAGACTCCCGATGCTGGAATCTGCCTGCAACACCGTCCTCCTCCCCCGCGTGCCTGTGCATAGAGAGATTACGTAGGCAATTTCGTCCGATGTAGACCCTTCGAATACGACAACCTGTATATTTAACAGTTCATTGGTTGTCTATGTCTATGGCCGAAAAGAAAATAACCAGAACATGTCCTGAGGTGCTGCCGACGAATGGGTAACTGGGTTGTTCTACAGTAAGAGCGCTTCATAGCCGAATGAAATGATTCTTCAAAAGCTGCCATAACTTAGAGAGCACTGCAACCTTGGTACCAAGATTTTGTACCGTTGGGGTCTGCTAATCTGCCCGAAAATTAAGATAGGTAACACAGAGGGAGAGAACGATTTGGAGTGTACAGTCCAAGAGAGATTTTATTTCACCCATAAAACAAAGGACTTTATTTGCACGGGGGGAATCAAAGCGCAGCATACAAGACAAAACTCGACCATGTGCACGCTTACGTTTACTGATAAAACCGATGCATAGAAAGAACAGGCCTCTTCGCCTGTGACGTCCGTCCTTTCGCCTCCCTCGAATCTTGCCTACCTAAAAGGCGACAAGAAAATATCATCAGCGGACGGCCAAACGAGTCAATGAGTCCGGCGCGTTTCACTCGCGCTTCCACGACTCGACGAGTCTGGCCAACGCCAACCGAGACGACCCGCCGGGGCTCAGAGCAGCGTTAGCTTCTTCCTTCATGGCGAGCGTTCGTTCTCTCACCTTCTTGCCCTCCTCACTTTCCATCAATTCTCTGACTCGCTTCTCCACCTCCTCCGACCTCACCGACCCGTCCTCTGACTCGTCCACCGGCGATCCTCATCTCCTGCACCAGCAGCACCCTGTTGTGCCACTGCTCCGCATAGAGCGGCCACGCCAGCATCGGTATGCCTGCACACACTGCCTCAAGGACTGAGTTCCACCCGCAGTGAGTCACGAACCCGCCCACCGACGGGTGGCTCAACACGGCCACATGCGGGGCCCATTTCTTGACCACGAGCCCCCTCTCTTGGGTACGTTCCAAGAAGTCCTCCGGAAGCAGGAGTCCAAGTCTGGGGCGGGCATCGCAAACATGGAGGCCTTTTGGTTCTTGTCCTCTGATGGGTTACGGACCGCCCACAAAAACCGTTGACCGCTCCTCTCCAGCCCCGTCGCTATTTCCTACAGCTGTTCCACCGAGAAGACGCCCAAGCTCCCGAAACACAAGAACACGATGCTCCCTCTTGGCTGCGAGTCCAACCATGTCAGACAATCTGGAGATCCACCATCGTCGCCTCCTCTGCTCGAGATCAGTGGCCCGATGCAGTAAAGCGGCGGAGTGGGTCCACCGGGCACACACTGGCCATCCATGATGGCTCGTATCGCTCTCTGCTCGAGCTTCTCGAAGGTGTTGACTATGATCCCGGCTGAAGCCTGCATCTTCAAGGACGATTCCAAGAAGCCCTTGTAGGCCTCATCGTAGCGATCCTGCATCGGATCCGCAACATCGGAGGGCGGTATTGGCGGTGTGCCGGGGACATCTATGGGGGTGGCAAAGTCTTTTAAGCTTTTGGCAAACTTGTCGTGAAGAGTTGGGGAGAAGTGCCAAAAAAGTCCTAAACATTTTGCATTTGTGCCAATTTAATCCTAAACCTTTTTTTAGTGCCAATTAAGTCCTAAACCTTTTTACGTTGTGCCAATTCAGTCCTTTTCTGGCAAATTTTGGCCGGATTTTGCTGACTGGACGTCGGCTGACTGACGTGGCCTCATCGGCGCTGACGTGGACAACTTTTAATAATATTTTAATATTTTTGAATTTTTTGAATTTTTGAATTTTTTTTTTTCTTTTCCCCTTCTTCCTCCAGCCGGTCGCCGGACCTCGGCGACCGACCAGAGGCAACGGCCAGCGAGGTTGAGGTCGACCTCGCCGGCCACCTTGCCAGTGGCCGCGAGGGCAGCCTCGCGCTAGACGGCGAGGCTTGCCCATGGCTGGCGAGGGCGAGCGAACCTAGGGAGAGAAGGGAAAGGGTCAGATCTGGAGGACGGAGGACCCGCCGTCGCTACCCCGTCGCGACCATCGCTCCTTGCGGTTGCCTCCACCCCCCGACGCCGTCGCCTTGCATCCTCGCCAAACCCCGAGCCATGGGCGAAGCTCGACCCTCGCCGGATCCGGCGAGGGCAAGCCTCACCGCCCAAGCCTCGAGGGCGGCCTCGTGCTTGAGTGGGCGAGGCTCGCCCTGCCGATTTGGCGAGCCCCCCGCGGTTCGGGAGGCCGCCCTCACGGCCACCGGCGAGGTGGCCGGCGAGGTCGACCTTGACCTCGCCGACCGTCGCCTTTGGCCGATCGCCGAGGTCCGGCGACCGGGCCGGAGGAAGAAGAGGAAAAGAAAAAAAAATCAAAATTAAAATATATATAATAAAAAAATAAAAATATTCAAAAATATTTAAAATATTATTAAAAATCGTCAACGTCGGCGCCAATAAGGCCATGTCAGCTGGCCGATGTCTAGTTAGCAAAATCCGGCCAAAATTGGCCGAAAATGACTGAATTGGCACAACGTAAAAAGGTTTAGGACTTAATTGGTACTAAAAAAAGATTTAGGACTAAATTGGCACAAACGCAAAAGGTTTAGGACTTTTTTGGCACTTCTTCCTGAAGAGTTGGGACGTAAAGGAAGAAGTTGAGGAAACCAGCCCCCGAAGTGAAGAAGTAGTAGCAGGAGATGTTGAGCTCACACGCGACAAATGGCGCAAGCGAGCCGACGAAGAAGTCGATGATGAGGCCGTGAACGACATGGTTCTCGGAGATAGAGGTGAGGGCGCGATGGACATTGGGGTTGTTGAGGCGGAGGAGCTCGAGGGTGGGGGTCTCACGGTGGGGGGAGGTGGTGGAGAAGTCCGAGGGGAGTGTTGTGGCGGGGAAGTAGTGGAAGGCAATGGAGGGGACAATGTCGGAGATGGAAGCGATGTAGGTGGTGGTGGAGCCAGCGTCATAAGCTTGGTTGGTGATGAGGATGTGGATGGAGAGGGAAGGGCGGTGGGTGAGGAGGAGCTTCCCGAGCTCCACCATGGAGATGAGGTGGCCAATGGCCGATGACGGATACAGCACGATTGCTTCCTTCATTGCTTGGGATTGTTGGAATTGCCGGAACGATATTGAAGCTCTCTGACAACGAGGGTTTCGGTGAGATTGGTTTGTTTCTTTTTTGTCTGGTTCACAATTTATCTTCTCAAGATGACGTTGATGTGTGGGGGAATGACACAATCAGTTGCAAATTTGTTTATGTGAGGTCAAAGTAGTTCCCAATCGTTAACATTGAACTGCCTAAGCTCTTCTTGCATGGCTTTGATCCAGCTTTCATCAGTTAAAGCTTCTTCTATGCTCTTGGGTTCTATTTCAGAAATAAGAGCTACAGCGCTAAACTCTTCATGCCTTTTGGATCTTGTATGAATTCCCTCATTAATGTTACCAATGATGAGTTCTTTGGGATGACTGGACTTGTGCTTCCAGTTGCTGGTTGGTCTGACGGATTACTGAACTTCTTCTTCAGTTGATTCTTCAATATTTGTTCGTTGTTGTTCTTCTGTAGTCTGAGCTGCTTCAGGGGAAGTAGATTTTGTAGAGTTTGGAGTAGGTTCTGATTCTTCAGGTTGAGTCTGGATCGATTGATTTTGTATAGAGTCTTGAAATTTGACATTCATTGACTCTTCCACAGACTGAGTCTTCTTGTTGTATACTCTGTAAGCTTTGCTGAATGTTGAGTATCCAAGGAAGTTCCTTCATCTGATTTTTCTTCAAACTTACCAATTCGATCATTTGTATTTTTCAAGATAAAACATTTGCAACCAAACACATGAAAATAAGAAACAATTAGCTTATTCCCTTTGAACAACTCATAGGGAGTTTTCTCCATAATAGGCCTTAAAAAAACTCTGTTAATAATATAACATGCTGTAGAAACTGCTTCAGCCCAAAAATGAGAAAAAATGTTGCTTTTAATTAAAAGAGTTCTAGCCATTTCTTGCAACGATCTATTATTCCTTTCCACAACTTCATTCTGTTCATGAGTGTATGGTGAGGAGAACATATGCTGAAAACCAGATTCATCACAAAATTTAGCAAAATCTTGATTTTCAAACTCACCTCCATAGTCTGTCCGTATGCTTGAAATAACATACCCTTTCTCATTCTGAACTTTCTTAGCAAACTCTAAAAAATAAGAGAAGGTTTCAGACTTACTTGCAAGAAAGTATACCCAAGTAAATCGTGAATAATCATCCACTATTACTAGACAATATTTCTTTCCACCAATACTTTGAGTTCTAGTTGGTCCAAAAAGATCCATATGCAAGAGCTGCAGCACACAATTAGTAGAAACTTGATTTATTGGTTTGAAAGAATTTATAACCTATTTTCCCAATACACACGGTGTTAGGTTGGGTAGTCCACGAACAAGCTTCTTTGAAGAGATCTTGGCAATTTACTTCATGTTGATATGGCTAAGCTTTCGATGCCAGAGATTTTCTTCATCTTGAATTGAAATTAGACATTGATATCTTTTTGGATTGATATCCAAAAGATAGATATTTACATGTCTTCGCCCAGTAAAGGATTGTAAAAGATCTTTACTAGTGCTTGAACATATTCCTTTTTGAAAATTGATATTGAATCTAGTGTCACACAATTGGCTGATGCTGAGCAAGTTGTAATTGAGTCCTTCCACTAAGGAGACGTTGTTGATTGTGAGACTTCCTATCTTTATAGTTCCACATCCAACAATTCTTCCCTTGTTGTTTCCGCCAAATGAGACTCTTCCACCAATTACTTGCTTAAGTTTAATAAAACAATTTGAATCTCCAGTCATATGCCTTAAACATCCACTATCCAAGTACCATTTGATCTTTTTCTTGATAATGACCTGTATTTAAAAAAGAAACTTAAGCTTTCTTTGGTACCCACACTTTCTTGGGTCCAGTGGAGTTAGTGCAATATACGGTCTTTGCCCAATCCTTCTTAACAGGCCTTCAAACCAAAGGACATTCTTTCTCAAAGTGTTCTGAGCTGTTACACTTAGAACATCTAAGAGCACTTCGGCCAACAGATTTTACAAAGAATTTTTGAAAATGATTTCTATAGAAGGCTTTTGTAGGTCTTTATTTGATTCTTTCCTTTACTTTTGAAAAATCAATTAAAGGAATAGTTTCAGATGTCATTCACAAGCATGATTTGTTAAAGTAAGGTCTTTGTACTGAAAGAATCTTTTCCAATTTTTCAGATCCCATGGAAAACCTTTTTGAAATGTTTGAAATATCATTTTTCAAAAGTGTGTTTTCTTTTGAAAGAGATTCTGCATTTTCTTTTAAAGTAATAAAACTTTTATCTAGATTTTCAAACTTTTCTTTTCATAAAATTTCCTGTTACTTCAGTGTAGAATTCTCCCTTTTTAGCTCAAAAATTCTCTTAAGAGAGGTTTTGAGACTAAGACACAGTTCGTCAATATATTTAGAGACTTTAGTATGAATTTTTAAATTACTTACCTCAATTTCATTATCTGAGTTTGAGTCTGTATCTGTCTCAGAATCTGAATCCGATTCTGTTTTTGCCATTAAACAAATATTAGCATAATCATCATCACTCTCTTCGCATTCGGTATCACTCCAAGTCTCTGCTTTGAGTGCCTTTCTGTATTTCTCAACTTTTCCTTTATTTTTCTTTAGCAAGGGACAGTTGGGTCTGATGTATCCATTTTTCTTGCATTCAAAGCAAATTACATCTTTATTGGATTCGTCATCCTCAGCTGATTTGTTTTGAAATTTTTGAAAGCTTTGTTTCTTCCAATTGAATCTTCTTCCTTTTTTGTTTAGTTTTCTGAACCTTCTTATCATGAGAGCAAGCTCTTCATCATCCATATCGTCTTCAGAATCTGTAACATCAGAATCATCATTAGATTTTAAAGCAATAGATTTTTTACCTTTGAGATCTTCATCTTCATTGATTTGCTCCACTTCATTAGACTGAAGAGTGCCAACCAATTCGTCAACGGAGAGTGGCATGATCCTTTGTGTCTCCCTTATTGATGTCTTTACGTGATTCCAATCTTTGGAAAGTCCACGCAACAATTTGTTAACCTTCATGGGTCTTGAGATTGGTTGACCTTGATACTCAAGACCATTCACGATTTTTGTAAAACGACTAAACATGTCAATGATAGATTCTCCTGGCTTCATTTTGAAGGCTTCATATTGACTGAGCAGAATATTGATTCTGGTTTCTTTCACTCGATCAGTCCCTTCATACGTAATATGCAGCCTATCCCAGACTTCTTTAGCTGTTTCACAAGAAGATATTATGTTATATTCAGTTGGAGATAATGTACAATATAAGGAGTAAATTGCTTTTGCATCAAGAGCTTGTCTCTTGGTTATCTCTTCTTGAGTCATCTCGCTAGTTTCTGCAACTTCTTTTCCCCTTTCTGAGACTGTTGTAACTTTAGGAATGATTCCTTTGTCTACCACATCTCATTCCAGAGGATCTTTCGATCTGAGGAAAACTTTCATCTTGTTTTTCCATATGATGTATTCATTTCCATCAAAATAAGGCGGTCTGATGTTGCTTTGCCCTTCAACCAAACTTGGAGCCAACATACTAGTCATGGCTCTTTAACTCTGAAGTAAAAACACTTCAATTTAAATGAGTACACAAGCTCTGATACCAATTGATAGTGCTAGTACGAGCACCTATAGGGGGTTGAATAGGTGCACAAACAACTTTTGCAAAATATAGTATAAGACTTTACTTTTAACCTGAATCTGGATGAAAATAGGCTTTGTAGAAAAAATCAGACTCTAACAATTAAATAAAGTTACGAACAAAATAAAAGAGTTCAGGGAAGAGAATAAGAACACAAAATTTGTAGTGGTTCAGCTTAATCCAAGCCTACGTCTACTCTCTCGCACTGACAGCCCACCGGCTGGATTTCACTATAAATCAAAAGAGTCGTTACAGTATCACGTCCTTGATTCCACAGTATAGAGACTTTGCTGTACTTCCTGAAGGCCTCCCAAATGTCTAAACTCTCTTTTGAGTACAAATTTTCGCTCAACAAATGAATCTGCAATGAACAATGAGTTTCAGACTTTGGAATTTATCTATCGCGCACACACTCGAATAACTAAAGCATCTTCCTTATATACCCATCAATGCCTTCATATCCGTTGGCACGTTCCAAAGGAGTTCTTCCAATCTACCCGTTGGACAGAATCAATTAGGGAGATCTCGAGTTACTTAAGGAATGTGAAGATAGCCCACCAATCATGCTGGCCCATACAATTAGGATCTAGGTTTCCATAAGTAGAATCTTCCAAGTATACTTCGCCAATCAACGGATCCAATTTACTTGTATTGATTTCAATACAAATAATAGATCTTTAGATGCTATCTCCAGCCGTGAGATAATTTTCAACCAAACGGATCAAATCCTTAAAGATAAACTAGCATCTGAATAAGATTTCTTCGTCGGTCTAGAAACTGTCAATGATGGCAGACTTTAAATCTTGAGTCTGGCGGTCTTCAGACTTTGATGGAAGGAAACGTTTTGTCAACTTCAAAATAGATAAGGAAGTTTTCTCTAACACAATGTCTATAATTTGTTTATGTGAGGTCAAAGTAGTGGCCCAATACTATTGGGCCAATAGTGCTTGAAACATGGAGAAATTTTGATTGGTTCAATGTCTATAGAAAATTGAATCTGTAACATTGAAAATGATGGGTCGACCAAATCCAAGCGCTTACATTTAGTTTTGTATAGATCCACATTCGAATGAATACTCAGCTTATATTCATGGGACACTTGCTCTAAAACACGGTGTCCCATTCAAATGAATACTATAGGCTGGTTTAGAAAAAATGTTTTATAGCCTAGACTAAAGTCATTTTTTTATCGATGATGTAGGCGTTATTGGAAGCCCCATTTATAATTAATTGTTAAGAAAATATTGATCCACATCATGATGATCTATAAACTCATTGTAAAAGCATTGATCGTACTCGATCAATCGCTCTCCTTTTGTCAGCCAATAGGTTGACTCTTAGTTCCCAAGGAAGTGGGTTGACAAAGAGCAGCCTAACCAGTATGATGTCAATAAGAACAATAGAATCGAACTTTTCTTAACTTTTCGCACAATAATGTTGTAGATCTATATTTAAATGTGATTTGGTTTCAGTTATCAGTAATGTTCAGAATTATTTAAAAAAATTTCTAGAGATGCCAAACATGCAGATTTATATGGTTGGTAGTTGATCGGCGCTAATTTAGATGTCAACCGTTTCACATGACGTCATCAACGCTAATATAGATAATTTTTAATAATATTTTTGTTGGAGAAAACTTCCTTATCTGTTTTGAAGTTGACAAAACGTTTCCATCAGTCTAGTCTGAAGACTTGCAGACTCTATCGTCAAAGTCTGAAGACCTCCAGACTCAAGATTCAAAGTCTACCTTCACTGATAGTTTCCAGACCGTCGAAGAAAAGATTTATCCGATGAAGAAGACTTATCCAGATACATGTATATCTTTAAAGATTTGGTTCGTACGGTTGAAGAATATCTCATGGCTGGAGATAGCATCTCATGATCAATTATTCTTATTGAAATCAATTTGAATATTTAGATCCGTTGATTGGTGAAGTATACTCGGAAGGTTTTACTTATGGAAACCTAGATCCTGATTGCATGGGCAAGCAGGATTGGTAGGCTATCATCACATTCCTTAAATAACTTGAGATCTTCCTAATTGATTCTGTCCAACGGGTAGATTGGAAGAACTCCTTTAGGAGATGCCAACGGTTATGATGGCATGGAGGAGTATATAAGGAGGACGCTCAAGTTATTTTAGTGTGTGCGTAAAAGAAAATTTTCAAAATATGAAACTTCTAATTCTTTGCTGTTACAATTTGTCGAGCTTAAACTGTACTCAAAAGAGAGATCAAATACTTGTGAGACCTTGAGAAAGTGTAGTAGAGTTTCTAAATTGTGGAATCAAGAACGTGAGACTGTAAAATCTCTTTTGGTTCTTAGTGGAATTCAGCCAGTGGACTGTCAATGCGGGAAAGTGAACGTAGGCTTGGTCTAAGCCGAACCACTATAAACCTTGTATTTCAATTCTCTTTCCCTAATCTCTTTACTTAATTCGCAGTCTTATATATCAGCTTACAATCTTTTATATCTTCAATCTACTGTTTTATTATAAGTCGAATTAAGTTGTTAAGTCTTGAAAAAACTTTTTTAACACCTATTCACCCCCTCTAGGTGTTCATATTAGCTTTATCAATTTTAATATTTTTTTCTTTTCTCTTTCATTCTTTATTCACTTTCTTCTTCCTCTAGCCGATCACCGACTCGTAGCCAGAGGCAGGACTAGCGAGACCTTGCTAGCCGGTTTCAACAGCAACCAGTTCTTGATCCTGTTTTTCGAGTGGGCCGGTTCGGTTCTCGAGTACACCCGGTCCAGTTGCACACCCCTAATTTCCACAAATGTCCGTGAATTATGTATTCTTAATATATTGTTTTAAACTACAGCTGCACTTTAAAGTTGAATGAGATATTTTTCAAAAGTTATCATAATTTTAGAGGTGTTGTAACCGGTGATATATCGAAATCGCGTAACTCAGATTATTTCCTAATGATACAGTCGCTGTCTACAAAACCACCCAAAAATGGAGATAGATAATCCAAAACAAGAGAACGAATTCAAGAGAGATTTTATTTCATTCAGAAAATAAAGGATTTTGTTTGCACATGGAGAATTAAAGCTCAGGCTACTTTGTTCGTAACGCATGTCGATTCGCCTCCCTCGAATATTGCAAACCCAAAAGACAATAGAAAAATTCATCAACTGACGGCCAACCGAGATGACCTACAAAATCCAGGGCATTTCATTAGCGCTTCCACAACTCAATAAGTCCAGCCAACGCCGACTGAAACAACCTGCCAAGGCTCAGAGCAGCTTGAGCTTCTTCCTTCATGGCAAGCACTCGCTCTCTCACCATCTTGCCCTCCTCAAGGCGTGCAATGGAAACCGCCTAGATTGGGAATCACCTAGACCGGACTGAACTAGCTGGTTTTGGGCAGCTTTAGGGAGTCCCAATCTAGTCCCCAGTTCCTATTTTTGGAACGGATGACCAGACAGTCCGATTCTCGGTTTCAAGGTGGGAACCGAATCAACCGGACCAAATCAATCATTTATAAAAAAAATTTAAAAAAATTTATGGGCAACCCTTTTAACGGGTTTGCATAAAAGGAAAATCAAAAGTGGTGCCTACCCAATATCTTTTACGGGGAAGAAAAGAAATCTTGGAGCATGATGTGACTTGCCATGCAATTGCTCCCTGACCAAAGAAGAAGGAAAAAGAAGCTGTTTGTCATCCTCTCTTTTTACTCTTCTTCTTTTGTTTTATTTTCAAGCTTACATCAGAAGTTGAGAAAGAGCTTCCCGTTGAAGTTGCTTTTTGGAATCTCCTCTCTCTCTCTCTCTCTCTCTAGAGTAGCATGCTCCCCCTTGCACGCGTGCTCTCCCTTGCATGTGTAGCCTCCCTTTCGTAGCATCTATCTGACGTCAACGTTTTGTACTCCCGCAGTCGTAGCCTCACCTCACACCTCACTCTGATTGAGTCGCTCGAGCCTCAATGTCAATGCCTTTGCCTCATGCTAAATGTCAACGCCTTTCAAGGAGTATCGTGTTACTTTGTAAACTTTGATCAAAGAGAGCTCTTGATCTGGAAGACTAGAGGATGTACATTTTTTTTTAATATAACGACAAAATGTGATTTGCTCCGCTGGAACCAGACCCGACCAACTGGTTCGGTCCGATTTCCAGTTTTAGGACTAGCCGGTCTAGTCCTCAGTAAAATTGCGAACTGGTTCTCTGGGTCCGATTCCTGGTTCTTGGGTGGAACTTGGTCGGACCGGGAAAACAATCACCCCTACAATCCTCACTCTCCATCAATTCTCTGACTTGCTTCTCCACCTCCTCTGACCGTGCGGTGGTTCTTGGATGGAACTTCGCGATGGCGGAGGCAACTTCAAGGCAGAGTTGTGCCATGATGAGTTACCGCACCCTCGTCCGACTAACAAGCCATAGCGTCGCCCCTCTAGCTCCGCCGTCGCCGAGTTGCTGCCCACTCCCAACTGCTCTCTTTCTCTCCTTCTAAGTCATGACCGAACCCTCGTCTGACAAACCATCGTGTGGCCTCCGCTTCTGCCGTCGCGAAGTTCGTTGGTTGGCCATGGTGGTTCGTTGGTCAGACAAGGGCTCAGTGGGAACGAGAGGAGGCGGTGAAGAGAGAGAGTCAGATGAGACAGTGTGTGAGAGGAGAGAAGAGAGGAGAGAGAGTGTGAAGGGGAGGCAAAAGAGAGAAAAGTGTGCGGAGAGGAGAGAGAGAAAAGCGTGCATTGCAGGGGGTGAATAGAGAGAGAAGAGAGAGAGAGCACGTGCAATGAGAAGAGAAAGGTAAGAGAAGAGTTTTCAATGCCCTGACAATTGGAGCCCACACATGACAGGTGTTGTGCTCTTAAGGTCTTCTTATTTGCCACGCTGGCACATAAAAGGTATCCAATATTTTCTCCATGCCTCTACCTCCGCCCAACGCCCTTGCAGCTACTGCTGCACCTCCAGGTGCTGCGAAGCTGCATCATGTAAACTCCATCCGAGCATCGACGTGACGTTGACCATGGTCCTCATGAAAACTCCGGACGTCAACACCATTTCCTCTCGCTCTCGAACCCAAAAATTCTCCCCTCACAAAAAAAAAATAAAAAAAATAAAAAGAACATAAACATTGTCCAAAAAAAACCACTAGCTTCTTTGAGAAGCCAACGTTGTCATGAGAAGCTAATCAACCAAAACCGATGAATGGATCGATGATCGAAGCAACAACAACTTGGATTGGATTGATGAAAGAGCATCAACATAAGAAGAAGAAGAAGAAAGAAAGAAAGAAAATGAAGCGATGGCTTCTTTGTCGCTCCACTGTGGACTCTACTTCTTGACTTGTATGAACAGAATGAACGAATTGAGTATAAGATGCGAAAACGTAACCCCAAAATCTCCATAACTAGAATAAAAAACACATAGAAACAAGTAAAGAGATTTACGTACCTAATTTGGATTATTGTTCTTGATGCAAAATAGCGACGATCTAAACTCAAGAACTTCTCTTTCATTGTCCTTTGTATACCTTAATGAAATAGCCTCTCGCCCTTAATGAATTAATATATGCTCATTTATGAGGATAATTGTGTGTGTTAAAGTTAGAGGAAAGATTTCCAGTCAGGCCTTCTCATTATTAGTTAGGTTTAAGTCGGCTCACACTAGCCAGCTCCATATTAGAATAATTAAAAAATATTCCATCTTATATTTGATCAATCCCATAAAATGGTAAATTATAATATCAATTACTGCAGCTAACATTAAAAAAACTCTTACATCGAGGTCTTGTCTTCTGTGCTTCGCCATTGCTCATGAAGCTCCTCTGTGGGGTTAGGATTTGTGGGGGAAGAGCAAGATGGGAAGGGAAGGAGGTTGGGTTCCACGTAAAGAGAAATTCTCACAATGTGTTTTCACATCTTTAGATTGAGGAATTCACTTTTCTAATTTTATGCATAAATGTTTTCTTTAATCAAAAAGCGTTTTCAATTAATTAGTAATTTATTGCAAACCAAATAGGTGAAAATCTAAAAAATTAACTTTTAAAAAGTATTTTCAATCAAACAAATACATGTTTTGATTTATTACATTGAATGTTTGCAGTTATAAGTATGATGTGTTTAAACATCCAATAAGCTAAGTAGCACCGATCCCAACATGCAATGTGCGATACGACACGATATGATACAATATGTTGACACATCATTTCTAAAAAAAAAATAGAGAATTCCGACACGTTAGGGCATGTTTTGTATATTAAATATATATATTTATATATACATAATAAATTATTATTTTTATGATTATTTCAATCAAATTAATTTGATTCAAAATTCATAAATAAATAAATAAATGAATAAATAAAAACCTAGAATTAATTTACACTAAAATATATTAATCCACCATTTATTAATATCATCTATTATTTCCATTTGACAAATTTAACTCCATTTTAATAACTCATAAAATTTGGGAAAAAAAAAAACAAGCAATTCACATTCTAGACTTGTGTGTCAAACATATCAAAAGAAAAGAGAAAAAAAAACTTAGGAGTTGAAATATGTATCACAAAAAGTGAAAGTCTAAAGAGAAGAGAAGATTAAAATTTTCTTTTTTCCTGTTTATTATTTTTATTATTGTTTTATATATATATATATATATATATACATATACATTTTGACCTCTCATTTATTGAAATTTTTTAAAATTAACCTCACGTGTCGGGAACTCACGTGTCAGGAACTCAAATGTCGAAATTTCGATTCAAGTATCGAAGAGTGTCGGAAAAATTGATCAGGTGTAAGATTTTTCGACACGTGTTGATCGAGTGTCACAGAGTGTCGGAGAGTGTCGAGATATGTATTGCAAGTGTCTGACACGGCACGATAACTTTTGAAAAGTGTCAGTGCTTTTTAGTCAACAAATATGTGTTGCATCGATTTACACGTGAGTTTTGTAAATTAATTCAAATGAGTGATTTTCACCAATGATTGCGGGGGTGATTTAGGGGCTGCATGGTAATGTTCCAAAAAAGTGTTTCTGGAACACTTTTGTACTTTTTTTTGTTCCCTAACAAAAAGCAATGTAAACGCGTTTGATTGTGTTTTTGTTCCCGGAACACAATTGGAGCAAAAAAAAAGAAACACAAAAAGTTACTTCTTATTCCATAAACAATTTTGAAGAAACACATTTTCTCTCTCTTCTCTTTCTTCTTCTTCTTTTCTTCTTCTTTTCTTCTTCTTTTTTTCTTCTTTTTCCTTTGGCCGGTCGCCGGCCTCGGCCATGGCCGGCGACCGGCCGTCGAGGGCCGGCGACACCGTCGAGGGTCGGCGACCTCGCCGGAGCGTCGCCGGCCCCCGGCGAGGCCGAGCCTCGCCCGCGCCGGCGAGGCCGAGCTCGCCCAGCCAAGGCGAGGCTCGGCCTCGCTCGAGGGGAGATCTTCGGCTAGGGTTCCGGCGAGGAGCTCCGGAGGACGGTGCGACGGCGGCGCGGCACTAGAGGCTTCGGGATCGACACGGGGCAATGCGGCCAAAGACTGGCGGACGGCGTCGTGAATGGCGTGGTGAGATCGGGACGGCGTCGAGCTGCGGGCTTCAGGGCGCAGGTGCTCGGCTCCGACGGCAGGGCGGCGAGGCTCGGCCTCGCCCGCGCCGGCGACGCCGAGCCACGCCCAACCACGGCGAGGCTCGGCCTCGCCGAGGGCCGGCGAGCGTCGCCGTGGCCGGGCGAGGCCGCCGCCGAAAGAAGAAAAAAATAAAAAAGAAAGGAAAAAATGGAAAATAAAATAAAAATATTAAAAAATTAAAAGAAAAAAAAAAAGAATAAAATTTATCAAACGTGTTTATTCATTTTTTATTCCCTAACAAACGTTATCAAACACGTTCTTTTGTTTCAAAACCGTTAGTTAACAAACACTTTTTTTTATTTCTGTTCCCGGGAACAGAAAAGGAACAGAAATATTACCATGTAGGGCCTTAGTGGCCTGGACGGGCTCGAGTAAGGGTGCCAAAGGAAAAAGGTTACGGGTACTGGCAATCGTCCAATTATGTTGTCGGAAAATTCGTGATGTGACGCGAATAAAGTTGTGGAAAATGGTTGGCCTAATCATGATGGAAAACGGACAATCAACTGCTAGCCACACATTTTTCATGAATTTTGCTTGGAAATTTCGACACCCTTGCGTTTGTAGAGAAAGGACATTTCGTGGCCATCCTTTTTTTGGTCAAACGTGGCATCCTTTGACTGTCAGTACAACCTTAAAGTATTCCAATATAGACATGCATGTGTCTTTAGTTAGCTAAGTTTTATCCACATCTTATATCAACGTCTGTCTACGTTAATTAAAATTTTCCACACTTGCCTACTTTTGTAAACTTGGTCGAATTTGAAGTCACACGGATTTTATAAAATAAAATTTGTAAATGTAAAAGGAGTTATAAAAAAAATAAAATTAAGAAAACTTAATTAGAAAAAAAATAAGAGTATGGGGACAAAAAAAAAATCTTGTGAAGACTTCGGGCATGTACTTTTAGGGCCGAGGGACTGTTCAAGATTACTCATAAATGCGAAATCCGTGCTTAGCAAGAATTCCTTATCTTGCTCAAATATCTAAGAATCATAGCTTGCAATGCTGTAAATGGGTACGTGGCCGCGTACTAGTTCTTGTTATAAAATCACGTCCTTTTCACAAATGCAAAGAGATACCGTATAATATATTGCATGGTCTTGGATATTCTAGTGCTCTTTACACACAAAAAAATAAACGAGTTACTTGCACTAAACTCACCATTTAAGAGCTTGTTTGTTTTCCAATTCAGCTAAAGCAACAAATAATTTTACTTCCACGCAAAATTGAAAAATAATATCCAAATTTCAAAGAAATTACAAAACAATATCATGTATAAATTTACGTGTCGATATTTATATTTTGAAAGTTTTGACTGTTTTGAGCTAAAAAAGAGTTGATACATGAGTTCCGTGAGATTTAGATAAAATAGGTTGAGAAAATTAATTCAGACACATTTTAAGTCTTTAACTCTTATTAGAACAATGTTACATGTATTAAGGAACCTTATTAAATCGTCTAACCAAGCCACGAGACACTGATGCTAGAATGGCACGTACTTCAAAACCCAATTTTTAAAGGGGCAAAAAACTCTTAATAAATTTTCTTCGTGCAACTACCATTTTTCACCTTATTGATGCAGATGCTGGATGCTATCGCGCTACTACATTCCACCTACTCACTTCCGCTTCCACGACTCGACGAGATTACTCAGCTCAACGCTGGACGACCCGCCCGGACTCAGAGCAGCCTTCGCTTCCTCCTTCAAAGACTTCACTCGTTCCCTTATGATCTCACCGTCCTCCGACTCCATCAGCTCCCTGACTCGCTTCTCCACCTCCTCCGAACTCACCAGCCCGCTCTCCGACTCGTTAACTGGCAGGGCGATCTTGATTTCCTCCACCATCAGCCCTTTGTTCTGCCGCTGCTCCGCGTAGAGTGGCCACGCCACCATCGGCACGCCGGCGCACACTGCCTCGAGCACCGAGTTCCACCCGCAGTGAGTCACGAACCCGCCCACCGAGCTGTGGCTCAGCACCTCCACCTGCGGCGCCCACGTTTTCACCACCAGGCCCCTCTCCCCTGTCCGCTCCAAGAAGCCCTCTGGCAGAAGCGAGCTCAGTTCCGGGTCGGGCATCGCTGACGTGGCGGTCTTCTGGTCTGCATCATGTGGGGGGTTGCGGACCACCCACAAGAACTGCTGGCCACTCCTCTCCAACCCTGTCGCTATTTCCTTCAATTGTTCAACCGAGAAAACACCCAAGCTTCCGAAACACAAGAACGCGATGCTTCCTTTTGGCTGCGAGTCCAGCCACGTCAGACAATCCGACCTGCCGGTGCTGCTGCCCTCTTTCTTTCCCTCTCCGCTTGTGATCAGCGGCCCGATGCAGTACAGCGGAGGCGTGGGCCCGTCGGGCACGCACTCTCCGTCCCTGATCGCTCGCACTGCCCTGGGCTCGAGCTTCTCGAACGTGTTGATTATGATCCCGGCAGACGTGGCCATGTTCTTGGAGCTCTCGAGGAAGAGCTCATAAGCCCTGTCGTTGCGGTCTTGAATCGGCTTCGCGACGTCGGAGGACGGCAAGGGCGGGGTCCCCGGGACATGAAGAACGGCGTTGAGGTCCTTGTAGCTCTTGGTGTACAACTTGTGAAGAGTTGGGAAATATAAGAACGCGGTCAAGACGCTCGCGCCGGAAGTGAAGAAGTAGTAACAAGGGATGCTGAGCTCACGTGCGACGCTCAGAGCTGAAGCGCAGAAGAAGTCGATGATGAGGCCGTGAACGATGTGGTTCTTGGAGATGGAGGTGAGGGCGGCGTGGACGTTGGGGTTGTTGAGGCGGAGGAGCTCGAGGGCGAGGGTCTCGTGGTGGGGGAGGTGGTGGAGAAGTCCGGTGGGAGGGAGGTGGGGGAGGTGGTGGAAGGCGATGGAGGGGCAGGTGGTGTAGACGGAGGCGATGTAGGAGGTGGTGGAGCCGGCGTTGTAGGCCTGGCTGGTGATGAGGACGTGGATGGAGAGGGAAGGGCGGTGGGAGAGGAGGAGCTTGCCCAGCTCCACCATGGAGATGAGGTGGCCGATGGCCGGCGATGGATACAGCACCACTGCCTCCTCCATCTGATGTGTACGAGAAAAGCGGTGTAGAGAGAGAGAGAGAGAGAGAGAGAGGGAGAGGATTCTTGAAAATGTGTGTGATGCGTTGCACTTATGCGGGAAAGTAGGTATAGGATCGGTTGTTTTCTTTTTGGGCCATCCATGATGTGGAATTAGTTTGAGATTCACATCTGCCTTTTCCGAGCAGAATAATCAGTGGGGAAGCACTTCTTTGAATTTTCAGTTACGTCATCTTCTACCTCTACTTTTATTCGGCCAAAAGTTGGACCAGAGTAGGTAGAAGGCGTTGGTGAGAAATGAGTCATTTTTGGCCTCACATATTTCGCGGAGATGTCTAGAAGCCACCACGGTTGTTGAAGAAGGATGGAGTGTTGGAGTCAAACTAAGAAGGAGAAAATCTGAAGGGTGGGCCCTGTACACGTGAATCCACCAGTGAAGTCGAATGTGAACTGCTCGACACCAGAGAAAATATTACGTGCATTTGTCTGCCAGCGTAACAAATAAGAAAGGGCGTAAGATTCCAACGCGTATTCAAGTGGGGCCAAAACTATCAATAAAACACTCTCGCAACAGTCAAAAGCCATGACTCACCAAGAAGCCCCCTCCCTCCCTCCCTCTCGAACAGTACAGGCCAAAAATCGAATCTCGATACAGGTCTCTCTGGTCGGGAAATGGCCGAATCGTGCGCTTGGAAGCTCATCGTGGAGGTTTGCCACACCAAGAACTTGATGCCCAAAGACGGCCAAGGCACCGCGAGCGCCTATGCCGTCTTCGACTTCGACAGCCAGCAGTGGTGGTCGAAGACAAAGTTCCGGGACCTAAACTCGTAGTGGGACGAGCAGGTCTAGTTCCCCATCCACGATGCGGAGTCCATGCCCTCAGAGATTCAAGAGATCAATCTCTGCAATGATAAGAAGACCGGCAGGTGCAAAACCTTCCCGGGCAAGGTGAAGATTGCTGGGAGGGGAAGGCGCGGTGGTTCGTCAATCAGACGAGGGCTTGGTAAGAGAGAGAGCGAAGAGAGAAGCGTGCAGGGGAGGAAAGAAAAGATTAGATTGACTGCTGAATTCAAAAATCTCTAACATTTGGGTCCACTTGGACACGTGTTGAAAGCTCACGTACCTTCTTACTTGTTGCGTGACACATAAGGTACATGCAATAGTTGCAAGAGAGTGGGAGAAAGCGACTCCATGTCCTTGCTTCCGACTATGAAAAGTCGATTTGTCTTTTGGGATAGCTTTTGGTTCACCGCAACCAATTTAGATCGTTACCAAACTATATATTATAATATGACTAATCCATGAATCAATATTGTGAGTCATCGTACTCGTACGCCTAGCACAATCCTTTTTTTCACTATAGATTGCCGTGCGTATTTGTCTTTTTATAGTTGCACGGTCCACTATCATAAAACTTGCTTGGGAAAATGTGAATATTACCCTGTGTAGCTTGTGCAAACTAGATAGGTTCTAGAATAAATGAAAGTGGTTGTCCGATTCAATTTTGATCATTGACGGTTTTAAGTAGGTACTAGGACATTAAAAGTGCCATTCATATGACACTCACTTCAATTCTAAACCTATTGTATATGTATTAATTTAGTTCTAAAATTTTAAATTGTTTTAATGTAATCATAAACTTTTGATGATTTGTCGATTTAGTTATTCCTCCCAATTTTGGTGGAAAAATGCTTGCACAAACAATTTTCTGCATAATTTAAAACTTTTTTTTAACTTTTTTTTCTTTTATTCTTTCCTCTTTAAAAAAAAAAAATTCCAACTCTTGGCTAGTGAGGTCGCGAAGATAGCTAGCCATAGGAGAGGGCGTTGGACCCTTGCCCAAACTTGGCAAGAGCGTCATGGCCCTCATCGACCTTCATGTGTGGCTAGCTAGGGAGTTGGAAAAAAAGGAAAATGAAAAAGAAAAGATGAAAATAATAAAATAATAAAGGATAAAAAATAAAAACAAATGCAAAAAATTGTTTACGTTAACATCTAGTTAAAATTTGTTGGAATGAAAATTGACAATTCGTCAAAATGTTTAAGATTAAATTGATAGGAT
The DNA here is from genome assembly GCA_014182375.1 of Eucalyptus virginea. NCBI lineage: Eukaryota > Viridiplantae > Streptophyta > Magnoliopsida > Myrtales > Myrtaceae > Eucalyptus > Eucalyptus virginea. The sequence continues at coordinate 37,657,530 of CM024514.1, forward strand.
TGAAAGATTTAGAACTTAATTGGCAAATCACAAAAAAAAAAAAATTAAGACTAAATTGACATAAATGCAATAGGTTTATGACCTTTTTTTTTGGGTAATTTCCCCTCTTTGAGTGTACTAAAACAACTAAGAAAGTTAGGTATGATGTAATTGAGTGTGCAATCAAGAAACATTAGAGGACGTATATAATGTGACCAGATTACCTAAAACCTAACTACTTGTCACAATTAAAATTGTTAGGTATTGATGTAATTGAGTGTACTCAACCATTCGGCAAATTTTCTTCTTTGGGCTTTCATTCGGTTACGTAAACAAAATTGAATCGAACCCGATGTGCCGTGCAAATATCTTTCATAGGGGAAGGAGAGTAAGAGTTGTCTTCAAAATAAAGACCCTGGCAGCCCTGCCAACAAGTGAACTACAGTTGGTACATCACATGTAGGAGTCTCCCCTTGCTTGGCTTAGATGACATCGTAAGAGGTGCAACCTCAGATAAAAAAGGCCATTATCTGACGTTAAAAGCTACCACTTCCAAGCCACTAATGCAACCCAGGTCCAAGTTAGTATTTCTTGTTGGATTGGGCCTGAGGGTCGAACAAATGGACTGGTGCGTGTGCATTGTGCGAGCGTGTGAGGGTCATTTTGTTTTGAGAAAAATAGCCTGGCTAAATCTGTGATAAGTGAACTTACATACCTAAGCATATAAACTCTCAACGATCCAATAAAAAATTATCATATTAGGGGTGTCAAAACCATGCTGAAACATAATATTTCGCTTACGGCTTAACCTTAAAATTTCCAAACCCTAAACTTCAAATGCCGCTTCTCCTCTCCTTCAAGTCGATTCCTCCGATATGCTCTTCAATTCGTACTCAATGAAACAAGAACACTTCTTCTCATCTCCTTTGAATCCTAGGTTCAATGTCTCCTTCTTCCTCCCCCTTCATAATTTTTATGAAATTGAGACTGACCTTAAGTTAGACCTGTTAAATGAGTGGGTTGGATCGAAAATGATCCGATCCATATGAGATCATTTAATTCAGTTCAACTCATATTTATGTTGTATAAATCTAATGATTCATGTCCAACCCAATCCATATTATTAAAACCCATTAATATTTGAGAAAAATCCACATCCACTTTAAGCTCTATACTAATTGGATAAAAACTTCAAATCAAATTAGAAAATAATAAATAAAATTTAAAAAACCTGTAAATAGAATCTGACCAATAAAATATATATTTATAAAGAACCTAGGGCTGATAAACCCATTTTGCAACCTGGACTTAATGAGCCCAATTTCATGTGGGTAGCTCTTTTATTTATAAATGGGTTACAAATGATACAAGTTAGAATAAAAAATAAAATTAAAATTAGAAAAAGAAAGAAAGCAGGGGAAACGATGAATTAAGAAAAGAAAAAGAAAAAGAAAAAGAGGACAAAATCATCAAATCAGAGAAAGAATCGAAGCGCGTTCGTTTCTTCGCCGGCCTACACCCCACCCCCCTCCATCGCCACCATCACCGCCACCACCGCCGCCGTTTCCATCCCTTCTTGGACTCCGCAATCTCGAGTTTCGCCAGCTGCCCCAACCTTTAATTCCCTTCCGGGTCTTAGCCCCCGGGGGGGGAGGCCTGAGATGAAACGCTCCCTCGCCGCCGGCGAGGACGCCGAGGCCAAGAAGAAGAAGCTCCAGCCCAACCAGGAGGAGGAGTAGCCGCCCCCGAGGGGGAAAGCGCGGCCCCACTGGCTGAGTTCGCCCACCTCAATGAGGACCCGCTGTTTAAGGTGCTCAAGCACGTGGACGCCCGCACGCTCACGGTGGAGGGGGCGGCGGAGGCGGCTCTGAGGTGAGTGGCAGAGGTGGGCACTGGGCAGCGAAGTGTCGCGGTTAGGTCTATTATATGAGTTGAATAAATTGTGTGTTAGGTTACCCACTTAATGTCGAAATAGATTGAAAATGGATTAGAAGGTGTGATCCATTTTAATCCATATAATTCAACTTAAAACTTTTTGAACCTATTTTAATTAGGCTTTTATATAATTATGATCTATATGCAGTTCATTAACACAAAATATGAGTCATCAATTTTTTATTTTTTATTTTCAAATTGAGTCCCTTGACGGCATGGTGCGCATCGAACCATCGAGTAGTTTTGTTAGATACTTGTAATATTGTTTATATGACAATAATAAGATAGTATTAAATTAAATTGCATATTAAGCTATGCTTATGGAATGCCCCATTCTTTTCTTTTTCTTGTTATAAATACGAAAGCAGAGAGGGAAGAGAATGTTGTCAATACTCATTGGATATTGAAGAGGGCCAATGGACCATCTTCAGGTGCTGGTTAGTGCCATTGGGAAAGGGCTAGCGAGCCCTCACCAGAGATTAATGAGATCTGTCAGCCCTTGCCGCTGGCAAGTGAACTGGCCGGAACCGAACCGATACAAAATAGAAATATTTAGGTATTTTTTATTTGGATAAAAGACTAAAAAATTGGGTATTGTAACCGTTTCAATTCGGTTCGGTTTCAGATGTGCCCAAACCGAAACATCTTCTCCAAGATTTGGAAAATCGAAATACAGCACCTTCGCCCAAATCTAGAAAAACCTCATTCAGGTCTTGAGCCCGTTTGACTACTTTGCCTCCGACTTCTCCACCAACACGTTCCCAACCGAAGCCCTCACCGAGACGATGCCGTCGCCGGTTGTGCTTCTTTGGCTTGCTTGTATGACGGACGGTGGAGGCGCAGGGCAGAGGAATCGGCCGTGGGAGGACATCGACACAGCCACGACAGGTAAATGCAAGGGACACGCCACGAGACGGCAAAAACTTTTTGACATCATGTTGTTACTTCAAGTTGATTGAGGAGTAGTGAGTGCGTAGTCATGGTGAGATGTTTGCAGCATTGAGCTTATTTATATGAATACTAGAAAAGATGGCTGCCTTGATATAAATTGGTGTAAAATTAAAGCAACTGATATTTTTTTTCTTTTTCTTTTTTCGGTTGAGTTCATCTTAGAGGAGTCGTAATTAGTGGAAGCACCGGAAAAGAGAGCAGACACGGGTATGACTGTGCGCAAGGAGAAGCACAAACAGAAAATCTGAACCGAATCGAATTGTTTATTTGATAGGATTTTATTGGGTTCGGATATCAACAATATAAATTTTACCTGTTCGGATTAGGTTGGGTATTACGGCAACCCAACTTGGCCTAAACTATTGAGCAATAACGGCCCTCGTCTTCCTTCTCCTCCATTTTAATTTTTCACATTGATGATATATTGGACCTCCTGGGTAAGTCCCTAAAAGGCCCAAGGAAGAAACAGGTAGGAGAATTGCTCTGGGTGAGAGACCCCGTGCTGTCCTTCATATTTCCTCTATGTCGAGAAGATAAAGATAGACAGGGAATTAGGGGGCCCTATGGTAAGAAAGGTAGACTTCATGTCAAGGTGTGCTTGCACACTCTAGTTACCACCGGGTAGGTTGGTATAGTAATCACCCGCGCTTGGGGTGAGTAGAGGTAGGTGAAATACCCACTAGGGAGCTAGTACGCCTTATGGCACTACACGCAACATTGATGATATGAGGACATGGTATTATATATGTAGCAATATTGATTAGTTAAAGAACCAACAGTGAAATTCAATCTCACATTTAACGAAAGTAAGAAGGCTCAGCCGCACTATAAGAAGGGTTATAGGAATTAAATAATGTGATTAGTATATTAAAACCTACATTTTCGGTTATACTCACAAAAAAGTTGAGGATGAAGTAATTGAGTGTAGTAAAACGATCGAGAAAGTTAGTGATGATGTAATTAGTGTAACCATGAAAATAACAGGATTTATATAATCTAACCTATCCTTTTAATCACAATCAAGAGAGTTAGGGATGATGTAATTGATTGTACTGAAACATCGGGTCCTTGTCACAGGGAGAGCCACTCAAAGTATCCAATTTTCACCTAGCGAGGACTGTAGTTGTCCTCAATGAAAAAAAAAAGGGAAAATATTTTATTAACAGTCCATGTCCAGCGCGACTAGTGGATCACCTAACATTCACCCTTCTGTCCGCAATTCATCAATCATCAACATTAGGAATTTCGAGACTTACCTTATCAGGCACTTGCAAAATGTTACTCGACAATTTCAATAGGTTCACTCCCAAATTGAGCAAAAGATGACAATCTAATACTTCGCTACCGTCTTACTCTTGTGAGATCAAAGTTTAAGTGCAATACCGACATCACATGTTACCATCTATTGATATTGTGGGTTTAATGTGAGTCCCACGGAATTCAATGACTAGGATACTAAATTCAGATGTATCTCATTCATGTGTAGATTCTTGTATTTTGGGAAATTCATTTGAAACACGCCGCCTCCATTATTGTAGCCTAGAAGAGAAGGTTGGGGGGGAGGAGCTGGTCGATTGTTAGTTAAACATCACAGTTTTGAAGAAACTTTTGCATGAAACATGAGGCATATCAATATCATAACTAGCATTGCACGTCACCAATCCTCGTAACATTTCTAGAATGAGGTATTGAAAATGAAAATATCTGAATGAATGCGTCCTAACTACCATTCTCGAGAAATTTTCGCATGAAACATTAAATATGAGCCATATCAATGTTATAACTAGTTATCGCACATCACCAATTGTTATTTTAAGAATGAGGTGATAGAAGGGAAGATATTTAAATGAATGCCTCCTAATTGCAAGGATATAGTCACGTGGAATATCCGTGCTTATTAGTTAGCACTATATCAACCTGCAATGAAGTTCGAAAGCAAAAGATGCACACAATTTGTAACCTACAAATTAAAGAAAGCTGAGGAAATTTCCTCCAATTACGAGCGAAAAATAATCATGACTTTCGAAGAAATATTGGATAAGATTGAATTGTTGTCATTATGTCACCATGGACTGGTGGCTGAATCTTACAAGGCTTCCTAGTGATGCTGTCTGGTCGTGGACTCGGTCCAAATTAGCCTTTTCTTGTTAGCCATATCATATTTAAACAAGAATAGGAACGATGCATTTGTTGATCTTCCTCCTCGTGGACAGAGATTTACGATAATCGCCATGACAGTTTTTTTGTTCTACATATTCTTCTTAGAAAAGTAGATCATATACATAAAGAGGGCATTAAATTTTACAAGCGATCTTATCTAATGCTTATTTTGAGAATTATCGACGATATATAAAACCCTTAATATAAAATATTATTTACGCCAGATAATTGTTACTCATCTTCTCACATCATTCCGCTTTTAAACGAGTCCACCAACTTCGCCATCGCCACTCGCGACGACCCTCCCTCGCTCAACGCCTCCCTCGCCGCGTTCCTCATCTCCGCCACTCGCTCCCTCACCTCTCTCCCTTCCTCCAAGCACATCAGCTCCGCGATCCGCCCTGCCAACTCTTCCGTCGTCACGAACCCGCCTTCCGACTCGGCCACCGACAGTACCAGCTTCATCTCGCCGGCTAGGTACGCCCTGATCAGCTTGTGCTCTGCGTAGAGCGGCCAGACTATCATGGGCACACCGGCGCACACCGCCTCCATCACCGAGTTCCACCCGCAGTGGCTCACGAACCCGCCTACCGAGTCGTGGCTCAGCACCGCCACCTGCGGGGCCCATGACTTCACCACCAGCCCTCTGTCTTTAGTTCTCTCCGTGAACCCACTCGGAAGGATCGCATCCATGCCTGAAGAGAGAAAGGAATTTGTTGGGTGTACTAACAAATCTTTGTAAAACTTGTGATTGAGAGCTCATGAACTGAATTATTTGACTTCTGACCGTGATTCGGAGTCCCCCGTATTATTCTCGTACCACTTGATGGAAGCATACCTGGATCATCTTCTGGTTTAATAGCTAAGTTGCGCCAGATTTCATCGTCCGGTGGTGGGTTACGCACCACCCACAAGAACCTGAGCCCACTCCCCTCGAGCGCCTGAGCGATCTCTCTCAGCTGCTTTGACGAGAACACCCCCATGCTTCCGAATGTCATAAACAAGACGCTTCGGCTTGGCTGCGAGTCGAGCCAGCTCAGGCAATCCCGCTTACTGATGTGATCGTCGACTGCCACGAGCGGCCCGATGCAGTACACCGGCGGAGTTCGGCCATCCGGCACGCACAGTCCCTCCGATATCGCTTTCACGGCCCTCAGCTCGAGCGCCTCGAACGTGTTGCTTATGAGCCCGGCAGATTCCGCCAGCCGCATGGACGTTTCCAAGAAGTGGCCGTAGATTCTGCTGCTGCGGTCCAGCATTCTGGTCGGCATGTGCTTCGCCGGAATGGGCGGTACGCCCGGGATGTCGACGTTGCCGTCCAGGTCTTTGAAGCTGGTGTTGGTGAGCTTGTGTAGGGTGGGGAGGTAGAGAAATGCCGCCAGAGGGTTCGCGCCGGAAGGGAAGTAATAGTACGCAGGGAGACGGAGCGCAGCAGCGACCTCGGCGCCGGAACCGTAGAAGAAGTCGACGACGAGGGCTCTGGGCTTCTGTGACGGCTGGGAGGCGGAGAGCAGCTCCGACAAGGCTTGGTGGAGGTTGGGGCTGTTGAGGCGGGCGTACTCGAAGTGCATGGCCGGGTCGTCGGAGAATGCGGTGGGGGCGGAGGAGAGAGAGGGGGAGGGAGACGGAGGGGAGGTGGCGGAAGGCCAGGGAAGGGGTGGCGGAGGAGACGGAGGAGACGTAAGGGGTGATGGAAGGGAGGAGGTGGGGAGGGGAGGAGATGAGGACGGTGACGGAGAGGGAGGAGTGGTGGCGGAGGAGGAACTGGGCGAGCTCCACCAGGGACATGAGGTGGCCTCTTCCCGGTGACGGGTACATCACGATGTGACATTTGTCTGCGTTCTCCATCTCCATCGTGGGTTGCTCGCTTCTGAGTAATTGGATCCGGTGCCCCTGCGCTCGTGAGGTGGCCTCTTCGGCGGTGGCTTTATGGCCTCGGTCGGGACGCAATCGGTGGAGTAACGAGAGCAAGACTGGTTGATGGAAGAGTCGGATGATTCGAGAAAATATTAGGCAGGTGAAATCTCTCCTGTCTTTCTCTTTCTCTTCAAAAACCCGGGCCCATCACTGCAGCTGCTCTGACCTGACGCTCTCTCCCTCCCCTCTCTCCTCTCCCCGTTAAACTCCGTTCTGTTGCGGAGACAAAAAAATTTCCCTTCATTTATTAAACCTGGTTCAAAATGATTCCCCGCTCTCTCTCTCTCTCTCCTCCGCCTCCGCGCTTAATCAATCCACTCCCCCACTCTCTGAAAGTGCTAGCGAACCACCACGCCTCCGGTTCTGCCGGTTGCCTCCGCCGTCGCGCCCCCAGCCGCCGCGTCGACGGCTCTGCCTGCGGCTCTGCACTGAAGCAATATGCTCTCTTTCTCCTACGTGAAGTGCTAAATCTGCCAGCGAACCACGATTCCGACGCGCCTCTGCCGGTTGCCTCCACCGTCGTCTCCTGAGCCATCGTGTTGACGCAATCTGCTAGCGAACCATGACGCTGACGCTCCTCTGCCTCCACCGTCGCCTCCCGAGCCGCCGCGCCTCCGCCTCCGCCTCCGCCTCTGCGCCGAATCAATCTGCTCTCTCTCTCCTCCGCGAAGCGCTTAATCTGCTAGCGAACGTCGACGTCGACGCCGACGCGCCTTCGCCTCAGCCGTCGCCTCCCCGACCTGCCGTCGCGTTTTTCCCTCACCGTCGTGCCCTCCGCTCTATTCTCTCTTTCTTTCCTCCGCGAAGCGCCCCTGCTCATTAACCCCGACGCCGCCGACTCCGCCAGCGCTGTTGCCTCCCAAGCCCCGCCATGGCCTGTCTCTTTCTTCTGATTACAGTATTGTTGACTGCTCGTTTTCTGCAATTATAATCATCATGACGTCTTATTAGCTTTGGGGACTATGATGCTCTCCACTCCAGCCAAGGATTCTTGCCTATTTGTGTATCATTGGCCCTTCGCTACAACGGCTGGTCGAAGCCAACCACTCCCTTCGAACTATATGTTCGGAAAAAAGTGTAGATCTTGCATAAGGCTTTAAAAAGATTGATACAATTTCTTTCGCAACAGTTTCTTGTGTTCGGTAAAAGATTCTCGTGAAGGAAAAGAAAAGGGAGGGCATCGCCAACTCCTATTTAACGGTAAAATTAACCAATGAGTCTAAACTTATTGGGGAGATGTCAATTCGGTTTTAAATTTTTTTAATTTTATCAATTTAATCTCAAATCTTGGCACGAAATTTCAATGTAATTCTTCCGATCCATTTCTATTAGAAATCACCGACATTACAATGCAGTCATTACCGACTATCTTATGTAGCACACCGTCGTGTCAATGATTTTCGATGGAAATTGAGGCACGCAAAGATTTAAAACTCAATTAGCAAATTTGAAAAATTTATGATTAAATTGGCATATACAATAAGATTATGACTGACTGAACAATTTCTCCACTGTTCACCACTAGCATGTCTTTTCAAGGAGATAAATACCCAACTAAAATCTTGTGTAGTTAGCTCGTTCAATGTTTTTGTTTTCCTTTTATAGTACTAGCTGTATTTGAATTATCGACAAGCATTTGTTATAAATTGATCCTAATCAACATCTAAAAATAATAATTTATCTTCGTTTTATGCTTTTTTGCATAAAAGGTTGAAAGGATGAAATGTTAGAGAACGTTTTCCTTTCATATGTTCAGTACATTGTCCACATTTCTAGGTTCCCTTTTTCTTTTTCTTTTTCTTTTTTTTTGACACAATAAACATAAGATATATCATGAATAATTAACTATCCACTCTTGAAAGGAAACCATGGGACATCAAGGAAAATTGAACTCAAAATGGTCAAGACCATTTCTTGAGATAAAAAATTCTAAACCTTATTACATTGATACCAATTCGATCAAAAATATTTTAATTTGATCAAATTAATCATAAATATTTTCACATTGATACAAATTCAGTCTATTTGGCCAATTTAAGCCAAAAGTCGCTCATATGGATGCCGGTCATCCTAAACAACACGGTTGGCACTAATGTGGATATTTTTAATAATAATTTAATAATTTCTTTTTATTTTTTAATATATTTTTCTTCCTTTCCTTTCGCTTTTCTTTCCCTTTCTTTTTGCTGGTGGCTAGTCGCCAGCCACGGGAGGGTTGGCGTCACTAACTTTTGTTTAAAGGGAAAATTAATCGATCAATCCTAAACTTATTGGATATGTGCCAATTCAATTCTAAATTTTTTAATTTTTCCAATTTAATCATAAATTTTTACACAAAAGTGCAACTAAGTCTTAATATTTTCAAAAATATAATCAAATCCTAAAACTTTCAAAGTATACAATCAATTAAAGGACTTGAATGGATCAATCAAATAATTTGTTGCATTTTTTAAAAAATTTAAAAATTTGATTATATTTTTTGAAAGTTTTAAACTTAATTGCGTATTCGTAATAAGTTTAAGGGTTTGATTACACTTTTTGAAAATTTTATAAATTAATTACACCAATATTTAATATTACCAATGGATTTATCCCAAATATTATTTACACGGATTTTGCTAGTATAATAGTTTTTGGGTTACTACGAGAATAACATTATATTTTGAGTCATAAATTTTTAAAGAAATGAATTCCACAATATTTTATATTTATTTAAAATTTGATTTTTTATAGTCTAGAGTAGATTGTTATTTTCACTGTACATTAACAACCGTCATACAAACTTTTCTATATTGAATACACTGTACAATTACTCTTCTTCTCACATCATTCCTTTTTTAAACGAGTCCACCAACTTTGCCATCGCCACCCGCGACGACCCTCCCTCGCTCAAGGCCTGCCTCGCTTCATTCCTCATCTCCGCCGCTCGGCCCCTCACTTCTCTCCCTTTCTCCGACAACATCAATTCACTGACTCGCTCCGCCAACTCATCTGTCGTCACGAAGCCCCCTTCCGACTCGGCCACAGCCAGGACCAGCTTCAAATCCCAGGCCAGGTACGCCCTGTTCAGCTTCTGCTCCGCGTAGAGCGGCCAGACTATCATGGGCACCCCCGCGAACACCGCCTCCATCACCGAGTTCCACCCGCAGTGGCTCAAGAACCCGCCCACCGAGTCGTGGCTCAGCACCGCCACCTGCGGGGCCCACGACTTCAGCACCAGCCCCCTGTCCTTGGTTCTCTCCGTGAACCCACTCGGAAGGATCTCATCTATACCTGAAGAGAAAGGAAAGTGGCGTGTATAATAAGAAATCTTGACTCAACTCGCGTGGAGAGCTCATGAAGATCATTTTTCTGACCGTGATTTGAAGTCCCGCGCGTTATTCTTATGCCGCTTGTTGTAGACAATACACAGAAACATACCTGGATCATCTTCTGGTTTGATAGCTAAGTTGCGCCACATTTCATCGTGCGGTGGTGGGTTACGGACCACCCACAAGAACCTGACCCCACTCTTCTCGAGAGCGTGAGCGATCTCTCTCAGCTGCTTCGACGAGAACACCCCCATGCTCCCGAAGCTCATAAACAAGACGCTTTGGCTCGGCTGCGAGTCGAGCCAGATCAGGCATTCGTGCTTGCTGATGTGATCGTCAGCCGCCACGAGCGGCCCAATGCAGTACACCGGCGGAGTTCGGCCGTCTGGCACGCACAGTCCCTCGGATATCGCTTTGAGGGCCCTCGGCTCGAGCGCCTCAAACGTGTTGCTTATGAGGCCGGCGGATTCTGCCAGCCGCGTCGACGTTTCCAAGAAATGGCCGTAGATTCTGCTGGTCCGGTCCAGCATTCTCGACGGCATGTGCTTCGCCGGAATCGGCGGTACGCCCGGGATGTCGACGTTTCCATCCAGGTCTTTGAAGCTGGATGTGGTGAGCTTGTGTAGGGTGGGGAGGTAGAGAAACGCCGCGAGAGGGTTCGCGCCGGCGGGGAGGAAATAGTACGTGGGGAGGCGGAGCGCGGCGGCGACCTCGGCGGCGACGCTGTAGAAGAAGTCGATAACGAGGGCTTTGGGCTTCTGTGACGGCTGGGAGTCGGAAAGCAGCTCAGATAATTCATGGTAAAGGTTGGGGTTGTTGAGCCGGGCGTACTCAAAGTACATGGCCGGGTCGTCAGAGAAGGCGGTGGGGGCGGAGGAGAGAGAGGGGGAGGGAGACGGAGGGGAGGTGGCGGAAGGCGATGGAAGGGGTGGCGGAGGAGACAGAGGAGAGGTAAGGGGTGATAGAAGGGAGGAGGTGGGGAGGGGAGGAGATGAGGACGGTGATGGCGAGGGAGGGGTGGCGGCGGAGTAGGGACTGGGCGAGCTCCACCAGGGACATGAGGTGGCCTCTTCCCGGTGACGGGTACATGACAATGTGACATATGCCTGCCTTCTCCATCATGAAAGAGGTGGCTTCTGAGTAATTGGATCTCTTCCGCGGTGGCTTTATGGCCTCGTTCGTGACGCAAGCAGTGGAGTGACAAGAGCGAGACTGGTTGATGGACGAGTCGGATGACTTATTGTTCAATTCTGATGTTAGTTGAAATACGGTTCGCCAATGTCTCTTCTGATTACGGTGTTGCTGACTGCACGTTTCGTGCAATTATAATCATCATGGCGTCTTATCAGCTTTGGGGACTATGGTGCTCTCTACTCCTGCCAAGTATTCTTGCCCATTTGTGTATCATTGGCCCTTTTGCTACAAGGGCAGGTGAATAGCCAACCACTCCTCTTCTATATGTTCGGGAAAAAGTGTAGATATTTGGGGCGCGTTTGGTAACGCTTTCGTTCAAAATTGTTGAAAGAACAAAAATAAAAAGAAAGTGTTTACATTGGAGAAACATTTTTGACCAGAAACACGCATTTGGTAAACTTGTTCTAGGGAATAAAAAATGAATAAAACACGTTTGGTAAATTTATATATTTTTTTTTGTTTCTTTTAATTTTTTAATATTTTTATTTTTATTTTCTTTTTTTCCTTTCTTTTTCTTTTTTTCTTTTTTTCTTCTTTTGGTCGGTCGCCGCCTCCGGCGACCGGCCGACGGGGCCGATAGCCTCACCCAGCCACGGCGAGGCTCGCCGTGGTTGGGCGAGGCTCGGCCTCGCCGGGCCGACGACGCTCCGGCGAGGTCACCGGCCCTCGACGGCGTCGCCGACCCTCGACGGCCGATCGCCGGCCATGGCCGAGGCCGACGACCGGCCAAAGAAAAAGAAAGAAAAAGAAGAAGAAAAGAAAAGAAAAGAAAAAGAGAAAAGTGTTTCTAAATTTTGTTTCAAACAAGAAACAACTTTTTTTGTTTCTTGTTTCTTTTTTTTACATTGGATGTGTTCACGAGAACAAAAAAATAGTTTTGGAACAAAAATGCACACAAACGCGTTTACATTGTTCTTTTTTTGTTCCTAGGAACAAAAAAATAGAAAAAGTGTTTAGAAACAGAAAATAAAAAATAAAAACAAACGCAGCCTTACTCACGGCTATTAAATAGATTGATTCAATTTCTTTTGCAATAGTTTCTTATGTTAGGTAAACGATTCTCGTGAATTAATAAATAAAAAAAGGGGAAGACATCATCAACTTCCATTTACGAAAAAAAAATAAAAAAAAAATAAGTAGAGATATCAATTTAGTTCTAAATGTTGTAATTTTACCAATTTAATGACGTTACGGTCTAGTTGTCGTCAATTGTCTTATGTGACACGTCGCCATATCAACGATTTTAGGCAGAAATTGAGAGAAACATAAAATTATATTGAAATTTCTCCTAAAGATTACAAACTCAATTGGCAAATTTGAAAAATTGATGATTGTATTGATCTCTGTACAATAATATTATGATTGATTAGACAATTTTTTCATTGTTCACCAATAGCATGTCTTTTCATGGAGATACATACCCAACTGAAATCTTGTGTAGTTAACTTGTTCAATGTTTTTCTTTTCCTTATATAGTACTAGGTACATTCGAATTATTGGCAAGCATTTATTATAAATTGATCCTAATCAACATCTAATAATAATTTTTCACTTCATCTATGTGCATTTCATGAATCAATCTCAACATATTTGGCATTTCTCTTTGTTTTATTTGCTGTATAAAAGGTTGAAAGGATGAAATTCTAGAGAAATTCTTCCCTTTATCTAGGACATTGTCTGCATTTGTAGTTTTATGTCTTCACAGTGAACATAACATATGTCATGAATAAATAAGCTTACCATAACCTCTTATTGACCATGGGGACATCAACGAGAATTGAAATCAAAATGATCAAGACCAACTCTCGAGAAAAGTACAAAAAAAAGTTTCTAACCTATTACATTGATAACAACTTAGTCATAAACCTCTCAATTGGATCAAAATAATCATAAGCTTTTTTATACCGATATCAATTCAATCAATTTGGCTAATTTAAGCCAAACGTCATTTACATGAATGTCGATCATTATAAATGACACGATTGGTAATGGTGTAAATATTTTTAATAATAAATTAATTTTTGATTTTTTTTTTTTTTTTTTTTTTGGGTCAGTGGCCAATCCCCAACTATAGTCCATAAGCCATGGTCTATGAGGGTCGGCCTTGCTAACTTCTATTTAATAGAAAAATTAATCAATTAATTTCAAACTTATTGGACAAAAGGAAAGGACAGCAGGTGTAAGAGGCAAAAAAGTCTTAAGGTTCTACTTCGAAATGACAAGTCCTCGTAGTCATCACATCACAAAAAAGAAGAAAAGATTGTAAGAGTTTTCCTGATGTGGACTAAATTAATTGATATTGTAATTTACTGTTATTACGGTTACCGTAAAACAGGGTTTGGTCTAAGGTGAGATAGAAGGTTTTTTAATTAGTCTAATATGGGCTGGCTAGTGTGGGCCGAGTTAAGCCTGGCCCGTAATGAGGGGGGCCTGGTGGAAACTCTATAAATAGTCTTTCAAGTCTCTCTTCTAACCCTAATTTTCTCACATGTATCCTCACCTAAGGGGCGTTTACCTAACGCTGCACGTGAGGGGGGCCGCCTCATTGAGCCAGTGATACGGAGGGCAATAGAGGAGAAGGACTTAATGCGTGGATCCCCTTGATATATGTGGGTAATCCTTATTCTGCTTTCGCTTTATGTTCGATGGATCCCAAAACAGGTGCGTTAATCTTTCTACTCAATTATACATGTTCTTGTTCTAGTTATGGAGATCTTGGGGTTGCGCAATTTGCATCCAACATGTGGTATCAGAGCAACCATAACCCTAGAACTTGAACACATAAAGGTTTTGCCCTAATTTGTACGGATTAGCCCTAATTAGTACAGATCTTGCCATAATTTGTGATTTTCGAGATTTTTTGTTCAATAAAAATAAAATTAAATCACAAATTCGGACTGGGCTCGACGAGACGAGCAAGACGGTCGGCGGCGCGTCGCCGGAGGAGGCTGCACGCGCCGCCACGCGCGGCCACGTGCCGCCTGGGCGTCGAACGCGCGCCGCGCGTGATCTCCACGCGCCGCGCACTCAGGCGGCACGTGTGGGCGCGTGGAGGCTTCGATCGGCGCGTAGTTGGCGGTGTTGGACTCGTATGGTGATTTCCTATCTCGTAGTATATTTATTTTACATGTTTGATAATTTTATGGATGTGAAAATACATACGGAATCCTAAATACGTGTATTTTTAGTGTATTTTTTACGTATTTTTCTTGTATTTTTTGTGATTTTGGAAATATAAGTGTTGGGTTACAGGTATGTTATCACATTATCATTATAAATGTGTGATTCATCAATAAAAATCAAACTTTATTGTGAACTGAAGCTGGCTTAATGAGATACAATTATTATGAGATAATAATTGAATATATCTTGAGCTGATGAGAAACTATAAAAGTTATGAAACTTTTGTTGCTCAAGTATATTCCTTGACATGCTGGTAACTTTTGAATGATGGACGTCTTAAGAACCCGTGACCAAACCGATTGTACTTGATTAACACATCTCGCTGAATGTGGGTAATGCATGTTAATTAAGTTACTGCATATTGTACATGAACTCATCTGGTCACTTGTTAATGTCTATCGAGTTAAATATTTTTTATGGTAAGGGAGTATGGCAATATTTATGCAGAACCAAATATTTGCCATATTATATTAGATTTTCTCGGAGGACATTTGCTGATTGTATATTGGAAATATTCAATATACATCATTGCAAGCCAGGAATTGCTCCTGTTGTTAAGGGTGATGGATTGAATCTATCACATTGTCCTTATTTAGATATTGAGAAAATCTAATTAAATGGTGTACCTTGTGTCAGTGCGCTTAAAAGTATAATGTATGCTTGAATTTGCACTAGACTAAATCTTGTCTTTGTGACGGGACTTCTAGGCAGATATCGATCAAATCCAGGATGCGATCACTGGGTTGCTGCCAAGAAGATTTAAAGGTACTTAAAGATGACAAGAGATTATATGCTAATTTATAGACATGTTCAATTCTTGCAGTTAGTAGGGTATTTAGATGTAAACTTTGCTGGCTGTTCTAATGACATGCAATCGATAACAGAATACATATTTATGTTAGCAGTAAGTGCAGTAAATAAAGTTCTATGTCATCCTCTACTATGTAAGTAGTGTTAGTAACATTCTTTTAGGCTGTTACTTAGGCTTTTAGGCTCCAGAACCTCATGAAGGAGTTGATCGTTTTAACTTTATGGATAGATCCATACGGTTGTATTGAGATAACAAATTTGTAATATTATTTATTTACTACAGAGGTCTCAAGGGGTCTAAATATATGGTGGTCAAATATTTTTGACCATAAAGAAACGGTACAGAAATGTGACTTATAATATAACATATTTTCACAGATGATGTGGTTGCAGATCCACTAACTAAAGGCCTACGCCCATATGTATTTGAGTGACATATCATTAGTATGGGCCTAGGAGTATCTCCGGATACTGTTGTTTAGTGAGAGCTATTTTGGCTTTACTCTGATAAAGGTTTCATCTGTGTTTGTTACACTTTGTAACGGTTTGATATGTATCAACTTTTGCATTCAATAAAATATTTTTTGAATGCATTGTAATTATGTTGAATACATATTGATAAAGTCTCAAGGAATTGTATAAACCTTGAGTGAAGGCTAGGGGCATCCGAGCATCCGGTTATTAGCCTTGTGCATATGTCTTGTGATACATAAAGAAAGGTTAACCATAAGGACAAGACATATGTGGGTTCATTGGAACCATAAAGCATTCTCTAGTGGCACAAGTTTTTGTGACACCTAAAGTTAAGAGAATGGTGACTGACAAATGGAATCTCTCTATGAGAGATGTTATCCATTTGCCACACTATCATATTGAATCCATATCAATAAAGTTGAGAACATTCGTGACCATGGAAGGCTCTGTGTGTATACATGCAATTACCGCCATGATTCGGTGTTTAAGACTTTATGGGATAGGATTGACTATTAAGAATTATCTCTGGACCAATGTGCGCACATAAGGTACGATTTCAATTAATATAGTCCAAGTGGGAGAATGTAAGAGTTTTCCTGATGTGGACTAAATTAATTGACATTGTAATTTACTGTTATTACGGTTACCGTAAAACAGGGTTTGGTCTAAGGTGAGATAGAAGGTTTTTTAATTAGTCTAATATGGGGTTTAATAGTGTGGGCCGAGTTGAGCATGGCCCGTAATGAGGGGGACCACTTGGAAACTCTATAAATAGTCTTTCAAGTCTCTCTTCTAACCCTAATTTTCTCACATGTATCCTCACCTAAGGGCGTTTACCTAACGCCGCACGTGAGGGGGCCGCCTCATTGAGCCGGTGATACGGAGGGCAATAGAGGAGAAGGACTTAATGCGTGGATCCCCTTGATATATGTGGGTAATCCTTATTCTGCTTTCGCTTTATGTTCGATGGATCCCAAAACAGGTGCGTTAATCTTTCTACTCAATTATGCATGTTCTTGTTCTAGTTATGGAGATCTTGGGGTTGCGCAATTTGCGTCTAACAAAGATGGCCTACTTGACACATTTTTCACCACGGCGGCGAGACCAACACCTTCGCTTTTCCTTGGGGCCGATATCTAAAGAACGTACGAAAGAGAGCAGGAAAAAGGACGGCCCTTCCTCGATCAACGCATTTTTCTGTCTCATGAAAAGACCAACCAACTAACGTTCAGAGCTGCTGGAGAAAAGGAAGAAGATGAACCTCCCAGCCTCACAAGAGAGAGATTGAGAATCCACACTACATTTTCCTGTCTCATGGAAAGACAGATCAACTAACGTTCGGAGTTGCCGAAGAAAAGGCAGAAGATGAAGCTCCCAGCGTCCCAAGAGAGAGCTTGAGAATCCAAACTATTCATCATGATAAAGATCGTGAAGGATAGCTTTCACATCACGTCACATGAATGAGTTGCGATCGTGGAGTTGATTTACCAATATGACACCGACTTTGCTCAAAAGTCAGAACGGCATTTGCTGAACTGCCCGTTTCGGATCATTTTAAGGTGCATCTACTAGTCTATAACATGGTGACCTCGTCAACAAGAAGAAAAGATGGTTTACTTGACACTTTTTTTCATCCCAGCGAGACCCACAATGCCTTGGCCTTCTCCTGGGCCAGTATCTAAGGAACGCACGATAGAGAGTGGGAAAAAGGACAGCCTTTCCCTGGACCAACACATTTTTTCTTTTTCTTTTATGAATGGAAGTGTTGCAAATTGTGATCCATTTTCAGCAAAATCTGAAAACTACTCGCTTAATCATGAAGAAATAAGAGTCGAGAACGTGAACAACAACTAGTTAATATCTAAAGAAGCCTAGAGAATGTGCAGCAAATCTCTAGCTTGGAGGTTGTATGTGTGATGCAAGAAAAGCTAGCGTAATCAAGAAATAAAATGCTCTTGTCTAGAATTGTTGAAAATGGCGGTTGCTAGCTAAACCATGAAGACATACGTGGGAATGCAAGCAAGCAATAGCAAAAGACATAGTAAGCAGAAGTCCAAGCCGGTGGTCAAAGTCAAGAGTAGTCTAGGTCCTTCATTGTTGACCAATAGCTAGTTGTAACGTGTACAAGTCCAGCTATTGTTTGAGTCGGTTGTCGGCTTATATAAAGGAGCAAGTGCTCCCTGGTTTTTTCCATGGGGAGATGAGCTTAAAACTCCATATCAAGATGCACCTCCATTGTCACTTCCATCAAAACTAGTTTTGTCCATCTAATGAAACTATTTTCTCTTTATCCCAAGATTTTCATCTCCGAACTATCCTACTGTGTTCCTTATCTATCCTCTACAAGTTATACCATACACATACATTTGCACACATTAAACCAAAAACTAATATCAAAATCATGCTTCCGTGCACATCCAAATTTTTAACAGGATGTTGTGAGGGCTTTTAACTAGTAGAAGCATAAAAACTACAAAAGGATAACTAATGATAAGCTGCAAACTTCCGGAGTCCAGAATGCCTGGCACCATTATGATTTTGAGAGTAACGGAATGAAAGTGCAGCTCATGTACAATTGATCCGAAACAATTTCTTCATTATTAAGCATAAGGCGTGTGACCTGTATTTCGGTTTGACATTCAACTGTGAAGTCGCCTGATTGGGAACCTCATTCACAATCTGACCACTTTCCTGATCACCTTCCATGGGTACCATTTGGGTTGAGGTCTTTTCAAATGGCTGGTCAAGTGAATCACCAGATTCCTCTAAAACATAATTCCACAGAGCAGTTGATCATTAAGAAGTCAATCGATTTCCACAGTGTGAAATAAATCATCCACGAAGATCAGTATAAACATGCACACTCATGCATGAAACTAGATTACGTGAGAAGGTTGGCCTGATCTAGGAAAATAACAACGAACTCAGCGTACTTACGCAACTAATTTAGATTCTAGTTTAAGCGAACTTTGGGCTGCTGTTGAATTGGGCTTAGTTTGCTTTTAGATTCGGCTTATGTCATTTTTAAAATGGATTTAATATAAAAGCCCAGAAATGTCAATGGCCCAAGCGTGAGACTCCGAGTTTAGTTCATTTCCGTATTGGGCCCCAGGGCCCAGCCTAGTGTCCCTTTCCAATTAAAAAAAATTAGAAATTATTTTTAAGAATATTTTTCAAAATCAGAAAAATTGAAAAAATATCCTAAAAAAATTATTTTTAGGGAAAAGCTTAAATATTACTTTTCGAGTAGTTTTTTTCTTAAAATATGTAAAAATCCTTGAAACTCAAAAATTGAACATGCTCATAAAGCTTTACAATATAGTGTTGTTTGTCTTTAGAGATAGATGTTAGGTTGTTGTGATTATGCGTTTCCATGTCAATTATTATTTAATTGTGCACTTTCAATACATTGATATTTGTTTTCCTTTAGCCTAGTTTGGGATAGAACCTTATGACTCCTAATTAGTTAGAAGACTTCCTGAATATTATGGTTGGTAATTGAACAAGATAGGTCCTAAAATTGTACTAATTGAATGATTAGTGTAAATAAGTCCTTGCACATAGATTTTCTGGTTGCATAGGAAGTAAGTTAAACTTTCATGCCTCTAATTGATCCCGATAGGTTAACGGCAACTCATTAGAAAATCTGCATAATGCCAATTTGACTTAACAACAAGTATCACAATATTGCGCAAGATATAACCTTGGGAGGATGCATGCTTAATTGAGGGTTGTGGACTTGCTTTTTAGGCGATACCCCTGAACCCATAAGCTCTTGCCCTTTCGGACGGAAAAAGTAGGTTGTGACATACCCCACTCGTCAATCATATTAAATCTGTTAAGTTTTGATGTGTCGAAATACTTTATATAGGAACTACGAACAAATGCTTGTGATCACAACGAATTTATGATCGATGATCGATTAATTCAGAGAACGGAGAAACTACTCTGTCTATTGACTTATTATCAATAGAGCATGCAACACCAAATACCGTGTATTTGGCTATCAAGTCTTATTTAAAATTTAAAGCTTTATACTAACCAGTACTCATACGACACTTAATTTCGTACCGTTTGTTGTTGGATTGTGCCTGAAGGTCGAACAATTGGACTATTGTGTGTTATATAGAGTAGCCTCAATTGAGGGTGAGATATCTTAATTAGCTTGTGATCCGATGATCAAAACTCGTTGAATTTTTAGGAAAAGAAATTCGATAGTCGCATTTTGCTTAATATTCATAATCGATTGGAAAAATCACATGTTTTTGATGAAATCATTTCATTGAAAATTATTAGATAATATAAACCTACAAGACGTGCTAAAACCTATAATTTTTTACGAGACCCAAACGTATATCAACATTAATGGCTATTTTAGTCTAGTTTGATGCATCAGGTGCATGCAATAACTTCTCTTTATGGAATTAAGATTTTCCAAGGGTTGCGACGATTGATGACCACCGATTTATTCTCGAATGAAAGCACATGCGTAGATAGAGATATCTATGCAGAAGATTATGGCGCTGTGTTGTCGTTATTTTAAGGTAGCAAAACCACAGAAACACTTGCACCATTCATTACGCCCTCTTCGGCCATATGATATTTGAACAAGGATATAACCGATGCCTTCATTGATCTTCCATGTGGGTAGAAAATGATATTATTACTCTTCTTTTCCCATCATTCCGCTTTTGAACGAGTCCACCAACTTCGCCATCGCCACCCGCGACGACCCTCCCTCGCTCAACGCCTCCCTCGCCGCATTCCTCATCTCCGCCATCCGCTCCCTCACTTCTCTCCCTTTCTCCGAGCACATCAACTCGGTGACTCGCCCCGCGAACTCGTCCCTCGTCACGAACCCTCCTTCCGACTCGGCCACTGACAGTACCAGCTTCAGGTCCCAGGCAAGGTACGCCCTGATCAGCTTCTGCTCCGCGAAGAGCGGCCAGACTATCACGGGCACGCTGGCCCACAACGCCTCCATCACCGAGTTCCAACCGCAGTGGCTCACGAACCCGCCCACCGAGTCGTGGTTCAGCACGGCCACCTGCGGGGCCCACGACTTCAGCACTAGCCCTCTTTCCTTGGTTCTCTCCGTGAACCCAGGCGGAAAGATCGCATCCATGCCTGAAGAGAAAGGAAATCGTTGGGTGTACTAACAAATCTTAAGAAATCGTGCGATTGAGAGCTCGTGAACTGAATTATTTGACTTCTGACCGTGGTTCGCAGTCCCCCGTATTATCCTTGTACCGCTCGATGGAGACGAGACGCAAACATACCTGGATCATCTTCTGATTTAATAGCTAAGTTGCGCCAGATTTCATCGTCTGGTGGTGGGTTACGGACCACCCACAAGAACCTGACCCCACTCCTCTCGAGAGCGTGAGCGATCTCAGTCAGCTGCTTCGACGAGAACACCCCCATGCTCCCGAAGCTCATAAACAAGACGCTCCGGCTGGGCTGCGAGTCGAGCCAGCTGAGACAATCGCCCCTGCTGATGTGATCGTTGGCCACCACGAGCGGCCCGATGCAGTACACCGGCGGAGTCCGGCCGTCTGGCACGCACAGTCCCTCGGATATCGCTTTGACCGCCCTCGGCTCGATCGCCTCGAACGTGTTGCATATGAGCCCGGCGGATTCTGCCAGCCGCGTCGACGTTTCCAAGAAGTGGCCGTAGATTCTGCTGCTCCGGTCCAGCATTCTTGACGGCATGTGCTTCGCCGGAATGGGTGGTCCACCAGGGATGTCGAAGTTGCCGTCGAGGTCTTTCAAGCTGGTGGTGGTGAGCTTGTGTAGGGTGGGGAGGTAGAGAAACGCCGCGAGAGGGTTTGTGCCGGCAGGGTGGAAATAGTACGTGGGGAGGTGAAGCGCGGCAGTGACCTCGGCAGCGGAGCTGTAGTAGAAGTCGATGACGAGGGCTTTGGGCTTCTGCGACGGCTTGGAGGCGGAGAGCATCTCCAACAAGGCTTGATGGAGGTTGGGGTTGTTGAGGCGGGCGAACTCGAAGTACATGGCCGGGTTGTCAGAGAAGCCGGTGGGGGCGGTGGGGAGAGAGGGGGGGAGGGAGACGGAAGGGAGGTGGAGGAAGGCGATGGAAGGGTTGGCAGAGGAGACGGAGGAGATGTAAGGAGTGATGACAGGGAGGAGGTGGGGAGGGGAGGAGATGAGGACGGTGACGGAGAGGCAAGAGTGGTGGCGGAGGAGGAACTGGGCGAGCTCCACCAGGGAATTGAGGTGGGCTCTTCCCGGCGACGGGTACATCACGACGTGACATTTGTCTGCCTTCTCCATCACGGGTGAGAACGAGACGGCTTCTGTGTACCGTTGTGGCGCATGCACTTGTGAGGGGGCTTCTCCCGCAGGCAGTGGCTTTATAGCGACGCGGACGAAAGCATCGGGAGTTACCGCTCCCATAGATAAGGAGATTCTCTTGCCTCGTTAATCAGCCATCTACGAAAACAGTAACGAAGATTTTACTTTCTCTCTCAAGTTTCTTCCTACTTTTATTTAATATTTAAGAACACTATCGTTTTCGCTTACTTTTTTGCAGAAAAGTGCAGAACTTTTTTCCTTGCTCATATATATTGAACAGATTAATATGATTAGTTTTGCAAAATTTTCTTATGCTCAATAAAATATTCTTGTGAAAAAAAAGGGATAAATGCACTAAAAATCTTAAAACTTGTCGTGAAAGCACAATTGAGTTCTAAAATTTATAAAAAAGTACAATTAAATTCTAAAACTTATTAAATTAATGCAATCGAAAAGGAGGGCCGATGTCGTCGAGAACTGGGGGCCCTCAACCTAGTCTAGGCGAGTCTTGTCGGCCCAAGCAAGGGTCAGCCACCCTAGCCTAGGGCCGACGACCCTCACCACCCCTCCGACGATGAGCAGCCGCGGTAATGCCAAGCCGCAAGTCCTTACCCTTATTTCCAATTTTTAAAATTGTTTTAGCTTATTTTTAGTTTTTAAATATAATTTAAATAAGATTGGAAGGATAAATTAATAAGAAATGCCACGTAGAAGATAAATTAGTTTATAAATACCATGTCGGTATTTTTTATTGGACAAATCGATAGTGTTAACGGAGGGACTCAATTCTACTAATTTGACAAGTTCTATGATTTAATTGTATTTTTTGAAAGTTTTAAGATTCAATTGTATTTTTATGATAAGTTTTAAGATTTATGGTGCACATATTTAGGAAAAAAACAAAGAATGACAAACGACTATTCAACAATAGCATGTCTATTCGAGGAGATAAATATTCAATTCAAATCTTGTGCAATCATCTTGTCCAACGAGTTATTTAGGACGCGAATGATAACCATTATGGCCAGAAATTGATTTCTGAAAGAGAAATAAATTTTTCTATTTCTATTTCTAAATGAGTTTCTAAGCAAAAAGACTTGTTTGATAACGACACAAAATTTATTTCTTTCGAATGGTGGCAACCAACGGACAGCGGTAGCGACGATCGGCAACAAGCAAACGGCGGACGGCTGCGGCGACGACCGGCAATCGATGGACGGTGGTCAACTACGACAGATGGACAACTGGTTCATAGTGAGGATGAACGATGAGAGAAATTTTTATTTCTCATTTTTGTTCCAAAAATAAAGAAGTAAAAAAATTTTACTTCGATTTCTATTTCAAACCTATTTTTATAACAAAAATCTATTTAAGAAATAATAAAAAATGGAATAATTTTATCAAACGGATTTATTTCAGAAATAAGTCTGAAATTGGAAAAATTGTTTCTGGAACAGAAATTGTAATTTGTCATGCACCCCCTTAGTTTCCTCTCGTCGTACTACTTACATTTGGATTATTGGCACACATATGTTATAAATGGATAAAATTCAATACGTAATAACAATTTGTCACCTCACGTGTACTATTAGTTGAATCAATCTCAAATTGTACAGCATTTTTCTTTGTTATGTGATTTGCAGTAGTACAAAAAGTCTTGCGGAATGGAATGTAAGATGTTTTCTTTCCTTTAATCTTTAAAGATTGTCCGCATTTGTAGTTCTTTTTTTTGTCACAATGAAGATAGCATGTATTTCTTAATAATCAACTCTTCAAAGGCAACCATGGGGGCATTGGCAAGAATTGAACTCCAAATTTATTATTAAAAAAAAAAAAAAAAAAAACTATGCTTATAAGTTGTGAAAGTGTAAGTCTGTCCTCCTTTACCTCAGCACAAAGACCATCATAAAAGAGGGCTAATAGACATCATAAAGGATGTTTTGCCCATTAAATGAAAATGCGAGTAAACCTCACTCATCAATCATAAGATCTTTTATGGACAAAAAAATCGTAAAATCTTTGAAATTTTTATGTGTTGAGACGTTTCGTATAGGACTTACTTGCAAATGCATGTGATCACAATGGATTTACGATCGAATCTATTACTTAGAAGACCATAAAAGCCCCCAGTCAACGCATAGCTCACCAAATACCTTGTATTTGGCTATCAAAATTTTATTTACGTTAAAACGTTCTACCCACTAGTACTTCTATGTAATTTCACAGAAACATCTCTGTATGTTAGCGTACTCAAATGAGAAGTGAAGATGGACTCTTGAACTATGTAGTAAGAAAGTATATTTCACCGGGATTTGACTTACTGATTTGCCTTATTATTATGGAACATGACTGTTGTCCACGGAAATTGAAATAATACCTGAGTAGACTACTATGGACATTTAATCAATGTAAAACTTGACATATCAACTACCGGTCCATCAAATGTGTTCAAGCATGTGGCTCATCTGTTCAATAAGTGCCGCTATCAAGCATGACTCAATTGACCAAATGACTAGTTCCCGTACTTCTCAAGTAGAGAAGATGGTCTAACAGCGAGACCTGCACCTTAGCCTTTCCCTGGGGCCAGTATCCGAGGAATGCACGAAAGAGAGTGGTAAAAGGACAGCTTTTCCCTGGATCAACACATTTTTTCTGGCTCATGGAAAGACAGATCAACTAACTTTCAGTGCTGCTGAACAAAATGAAGAAGATGAGCCCCCCACATCACAACGGAGAGCTCGAGATTCCACACCATTCATCAGGTTAGGGTAGGGTTCGTGAAGGATTGCTTTCGCACTACGTCACAAGAATGAGTAGCGATCGTGGAGGTGATTATCAATATAATAACATAGACTTTGCTCAAAGGTCAGAGCGGCGTTTATGGAACTGGCCCCCCTCTTTCAGATCATCGTAAGGAGATGACCTCGTCGACAAGAAGAAAAGATGGTCCACAGGACACATGTTTCCATCCCAGCGAGACCACCACTCGGCCTTTTCCTGGGCCAGTAACGAAGGAATGTACGAAAGAGAGTGGGAAAAGGGACAGCCGGTAGGTTCGAGAGAGATGGGGAAAAGGACAGCCTTTCCCTGGACCAACGCATTTTTCCAGTTTCTTGGAAAGACAGATCAACCAACTAACGTTCAGAGCTGTCGAAGATAAGGAAGAAGATGAAGCTCCAACATCACAAAGCATCACAACCGAAAGCTTGAGAATCCACGCTGTTCATCAGGGTACGGTTCACGAAGGATTGCTTTCACGCTACGTCACAAGAATGGGTAGAGATCACGAAGGTGCTACTCAATATAACATGGACTTTGCTCAAGTCAGAACGACATTTACTGAACCGGACCCCCTTCCAGATCATTTCCAGTTGCATCTGCAAGTCTATGACACGATGACCTCGTGAATAAGAGTCCTTCAAAAAAATTGCATCTAATAATACTTATTCTTCTCAAATCAAACTACGAACTATCATTGGATTCACAAAATTATAAAGAACACAGAAACTTACATATATTACCAGCTTTCTTATATTTCTGAAAATATTCTCTGTAGATCTTTGAATAACTTGGACACCATTATCATGTGTGGCAGCATTGTAACGTCAGTCAAATGTGTGCAACCATCAGCAAATAAAAAGGGTAAAGAGCCAGACCAGAAGCCAGAGCTCTATTACATCTCAATTTGAAATTCACGACCAGCAACTTCATTAACAACAGTATATGTATTACCACCAAGCTGGGTTTTTCTATGGTAAGGTATTTCTACAAGATTCAGACACAATCCATTCATGAAACTAGAACAGCAGCCAAAATGTAAACAGCCAAGACCTCATCGTAAAGTTACAAAGGACCACGAGCCTAGTACTCCCATTTCTTCACCTCCATACCTTCAGGAGGACTTCCTTCTACCTTCTTCGACCCCACTTCTTTCCAATTTGTGGACAGGACTGTTCCATTTGACTCCACCTGTTAAATGCATCACTACAAGTATGAGCAAAATCTAGCTAAAGCAATTGTATTTAAGGCTGTATCAAACCTTTGCTGAAAGGTTCCCAGTGAGGACAAGATGCAACGTAAAAGAAGAGGACATTTGCATGCCCATCGTGAAAGAACCAAACATACAGAAAATCATGTCATGCGTAAGCTACAGCTATGAAAGATAATGCAAGAGCCTTCAGTCTTACAAATGATTTTCTCATTGCTCTCCTTGTGTCATCATCGGCATCCTTATAAATATCTTGGAAAAATCTGTTCAAAGCTGCATCCCCATCCAACTTTTCTTC
The DNA here is from genome assembly GCA_014182375.1 of Eucalyptus virginea. Classification (NCBI taxonomy): domain Eukaryota; kingdom Viridiplantae; phylum Streptophyta; class Magnoliopsida; order Myrtales; family Myrtaceae; genus Eucalyptus; species Eucalyptus virginea. The sequence continues at coordinate 37,684,042 of CM024514.1, forward strand.
TTTCTCCTGAAATGCAACAAGCAAGAAGACAACTCTGGTCAAAATGCAACCATCCACTACATACTCTTGCAAAAACAAACTCTACACCCTAGCTCGAGATAGAGAATCGAGAGATGAGGCTGATGACAAACCTCCTTCTTTACTTGAGCTTCCAGCTTATCCCAGTCTACCCTTTTTGGTTTTGATGATGGATACGAGGGCCTTTGAGATCCAGATACAGTGCCAGATACAGTGCCTGTGAGTTTCATTTGACATGCTCATCAATAGTTAAATCTCCCAGAATATTCATCAGTATAAGAGGAGATAATCCTTCTTCCGGACAGCCATTCTCAAACATGGTGGATAAATCATGTACAACGTCAATGGTCCAACGACCAAAAGCAGTCTGTTCGTGCATTAAATAAAATTGTTACTAGACTCCATAAGTTGCGATGTTCCAGATATGCATAAGCTTCTTGTTTTAAATGAATGTTTGTAATATACTTTAAAGTGTTATATCTTATACCAAGCACCAGATAGATATAATGAATTTCCCCAAACAATTTCATTTAATTGAGACAAATAGTATTTATGTATCTCAGTCTAACAACTAATGACACTTTCAGAATGAGTTAAATAACAATGTGTACCTTCAGAAAGTAACAGTGTGTACCTTCAGAAATTTCATAAAAGTTAGCAAATCTAATGTTGCAAGACATCATGTATGAGTCCACAAATTCAAGAGGGTGACATTTGATTTTTTATTTTATTTTATTTTATTTTTATTTTGGGGGGTGGGGGAAAGAATTCCGGGAGGTTTGACACGCTAAATACAAGCAAGAATTAAAATGTGGAGCACTTTCACTATAGGGATGAAAGAAAAGCGGAACATGTACCTGAGACTACATGAATTTTTTGAGGAACTGTGCTGTCCTTGCTAAATTCAAGAGAAGTCCAGTTTAATGGCTCAGCTTTTGCAAGCCGGACTTCGATTTTGCTTGGCAAGACTTCATATCTGCACTTCTCCGGTGCTATCTGTTACAAATGGAATCCAAATGAAGCAGAAAGCAGACAAGAAAACTGGTAAAAAGGCCAGTAGAAAGTGCATTCGCTAGACCCGACTTGGTACTTGAGGAAAACTATAAATCCCTATTGATCCTATTTGAAGATCTCGAAATAGAATCCTGTCTCGAGAAATTTAACCCAAGAAAATCAACTTATTAATGCATAATTAGTGCCTTTTTGTACATGTGATAAGACTGATCACACAATGACCAACCCACACATGTCAAACTTATCGGCCACCTTGCCTAGATTTGAAACAATTAATTTTTGAACTTTTTAGTTTCCTTCCAAAATTTTGACAATTGAAAAAAAAAAAAAATCTAGCTTAAAAAATTAAGAAAAATTACGTATTTGAAAGGTCTCCTAAATATGTCAACTTACAAAACACACGATTTGATTAAAAAACAGTTTAATGTATAAGTCACTACAAACAAACCTATTATAAGCTGCTCTATTACAAATTGCTGGGTTACACACCTTTCCGAATAGGCGGGGTTGAAAATGATATGCATCCTCACCAGGGACATCAATGATAACGCTAAGCTGCAAAGGGCATCAATCAAGTCAGTGTCCATCCTATTTTTTAAAAAGAAAAATGAGCAACAAGTCCAACATTGATAAGCACAAAATCCTATTTGATTAAAACCTTACAATTTGTTCACCAAAATCAACAGCAACATTTTGAGCTGGTATGCCTTTTGCAAATATAGTTATAACCACTTCCTCAGGCTTCTGGTAGAATTCATGTCTGCACTCACAAAAGATCAGCTGTCAAATTACTGATAAGCCTGCTTAATTATGGAAAGGGCATGCATTCTAAGATCTTTTTTTAATGGATGCTATAAAGGCTTTTGACTGGTAGAAGCATAACAGCTGCAAAAGCATAACTAATGATAAGCTGCAAACTTCCAAAGCCCAGACTCCGTCGCACCATGATGATTTTCAAACTGACAGAACAAAAGTGCAGCTCATATACAATTGATCTGAAACAAATTCTTCATTATTAAGCATACGGCGTATGACCTGTATTTTGGTTTGACATTCAACTGTGAAGTCGCCTGACTGGGAACCTCATTCACAATCTGACCACCTTCCTCATCACCTTCCACAGGTACCACCTGGGTTGAGGCCTTTTCAAATGGCTGGTCAACTGAATCACCAGATTCCTCTAAAACATAATTCCACAGAGCAGTTGATCATTAAGAAGTCATTCAATTTCCACAATGTGCAACAAATCATCCACAAAGATCAGTATTAAACATGTACACTTATACATGAAAAGTGCCTAGATCACATGAGAAGGTTGGCCTGTTATAGGGGAATAACAATGAGCTCCGCTTAGTCATGCAGCTGATATAGATTCTCATCAAGTTCAAGTAGCTCCGTAACTAATTATATTAATTTCCATCCTCAAGCAGGGGTGAGCATGGTTCAAGCTAGGCCAGTCCACCCCTAACCTTAGGACTAACCCGCACAGTGATGGTCCTCAATTTTTTAGGACAATAACCGACCCTATTGAGCCTAGAACTGAGGACCAAACCGATTCAATGGGTTCAGCCCGATTTAAGGGTCAACCCGTGACCAACTAATAATTTTTTTGTTTCATTTTTTGTACTCCCTGACAAGGCAAACCTATCATTTCAAATTACATATTCATTGACAATGCAGCATTGTGCAATCAAACTATAAATACCAATACATATTCAACAAATTTAAGATAAGACAACAATAGAAATTTCACACCTGCTAAAAGCAAAAAACCATAAAAATGATTAAGACCGCTCATAGAGATGTAGGACAAGACGAGAATTTAAGCGGCAATCAGGGAAGTTGTTTCTTTCGATCTTGGCAAATTGAAGACTAACAAGACAAAGAAGACAGAAGAGAACGAATACTGGAGAAGGGCGCCGTGAGGTGCCGTTTAATTATGCCATTTATAACTCCGTGAGAAGCCGTTTAATGGTGTTGACGCCGTTTGACTTAAGGTTTTCTCTTTAGAATATATTAAAAAAAAAAAAAAAAAAAAAATTATAAATAATTGGATTGACCCTAAACTCCTAAGACCGAGGACCAACCCACAGTGCCGAAGATCCCAAGACCAAAGACCGATCCAATCCTCTTGGGAATTGGACTGGATTAGCAGGGTTGGGCCGGTCCAAAGTTAACCCCGAACCGATGCTCGCCCCTAAGAAAAACTCAAGCAGCTTGAGCACCTAATCAAATGATTGTTTTATAAATTTTTTTTAAATAGATTGTACAAATTTCAGCATGACAAATTACTATCACACTGCTTCTCATTAGTATAACAAATTGAGAACCCAAGTTTAAGCTCAACTCAAGCTCATATTAATTGATTGGACACAAAATGAGCTCCAGCATATTGAGTATCTTACAAAATGAAATGCAAGAGGACAAAATAAGCTTAATTTAACTCGATTCAAGTACCGGCTTTTATTTCTCAAGTAGAGAGATTGATTCATCATAAAGAGATTTAGCTAGTCTAATACCTGCAATACGCTCGTCGCACTTTTTGATTAAATTGGTGAATCTTGCATCCTCAGGATCCAGAGAAGAACCTAATTCAAATGCTGCTTTGGCAGTCTGATACTCTTCAAGCTCATAACAGGCATTGCTGAGAGAGAGCAAACAAGTGAATATCAGATCCATATGCCCTCAACAAATAGCTTTACATAACTGAACAAAAATGATCCAAGTGCAAGTTCTAGAGCTCCACGGTGACAGCAAGTTTACATGTATTACTATGTAGGGAGGAAAGTAGCGCTATATTACATTGCATATGTGAGATAAGATACACCTATCTTTTTATCCCACATATGTGGATGACCTTCTAAAGATCAAAGTGAACAAGCAATATAGCATGAAAATTAAAGACAACGAATAGTCACAATGTATCAATTACATACAGAAGTCTTGACCATTTTTCAAAAGAGAATCATCTAGTTTTCATCTGATTTGTCACTATGACATTACCACAATCCAAAATAACAAGTTTCCACACACCGCTGTAACAATTAGCTGATGCAAGGTCAAAATTTAGAAAAGGAATCGAGTGATACTAACCCCTTGCGAATGTATGCTTTAGTCATTGAAGGATCTAACTCGATTGCTCTGTTTGCATCAGCAACAGCCTCTAAGGAGGGGGAAAATCAGGAAAAACACCAGATAAGTCAAAACAGATTGACATAATTAGTAAGAAGGTAGGGCTATGCCGTATTCCAAACAAGACGCGTAGATTAACCGCTATGACCTAGCTAACAGAAAATCAGAGCAAATCAGCGCAAGGTCTCTCTTTTTCTCCGCCCTTTCTTCACTTCACGCCTGTTATCCCCAAAACAACTCCAACTGGCACAAGAAAAAAAAAAATGGACAGATAGAAAAGATCACTGCCGCTCTATCATCTTCCATTCTCCAACCAGCCTAGTTTGATCATCGTGACTTAACAAAGTTCAATATCGAGAAAACAAGCGATCTCAGACCGATGTTCTAGCTGTATACAAACCCTACAGTCATGAATTTCACATCCTGACAATAAATTGCATGTAAAAGACGCGCGAGATACAACACCAACGGATTTCTCAACTTACTTAGACACGAAAACAATTAAACCGAAGAACCGACAAAAGGAATATAGAGAGGGAACAGAAGTGTACCGGTGAAGTTGGAGAGTTTGAGGTTGGCCTGAGCGCGGTCGGCGAAGAGCTCGGCGTTGTTAGGGCTGAGGGCGATTGCCTGGGTGTAGAGGTCGACGGCGAGCTCGAAGTGGTCGTCGATGAACGCCTCCTTCGCCTTGATCTCGAGATCGGACGCCATGGCCGGGAGGATCTGAGGCGAGCAGAAGGTTCTAGAATCGAAGCAGAAGCGAGATGAGAGGAGGAGGGAGAGGCAATGGAAGAGAGCGTGAAAAAAGGGTACTGGACGAGGATTGACCCCCGATAGGTTGTGATTTATTTGTAAATGCCACTAAATATGCGTTGATTATTCCCACAGTAGTTTATACGAGGGACCCAAGTCGGGCTAAATTGCAGGCTGAAATGGTAATTTCCTTGCTGTGAAATCGGTGATCTGAAATGGGAAAAATAATTAAAAATAGAAATCTCTTTGAATAAATTCTCTGTAAAATCTTTTTGGAAAGGATTTAGCTTCCGATTTCCTCTTCCTAACAATTTAAGATCGTTCTTATTTAGCCAAAAGAAATATTCGTTGTCCTCTCTTGTTTTATGTTTTGCCCCTTCGATTTATCCTGTCCCATCTAATTTTGTAATACGCCAAAATTGATCATTTGGTGTGGCTTTTTTATTACCCCAAATTAGTTTTTTTAAAAAGGTCTATGTATTTTTAAAACATTTTCTTTACATCACATACCGATACCAAGATACCAAATCCTAAAAATGGATCAAGGCACTTAAATGCATCTTCAACCCAAGATTTATATTATATATATTAAAATATTTCACAACCCTTAACTATGAAATTCATATTTACATATAATATATGTATGATCTTATTCACTAAAACTTTTGGGTTGAATTTATTAAAGTTAGTTTTTATCCCTTTTGTACGTCTATCTATCTGATCAGTTAAATTTCATGTGTTACTCTTAATCTAGTTTATATGTGGTAAAAGTATTAAAATATTCTGTTATTTATATATTCTTTATGTACTATTTCCCGGGGGATTATGCCAGTCACGTCCACGTTTCCAAGGAGCGGTCGTAAATTCTGCTGCTCCGCTCCAACATTCTCGTTCGCATGTGCATTTTTCAGAAACGTAGAAGAACTCGACGAAAGAGATCTGGACTCCCGGGACGGCTTGATGGTGGAGAGCAGCTCAGAAAACGCTTGGTGGAGGCTCGGGTTTCGAGGCCGGCATACTCAAAGCGCATAGCCAGTTTGTCAGAGAACGCTGCCGCAGTGGCTGTGCGGCTGCGGCGGCGGCGGCAGCAAAAGAGAAGGGCGGAGAGGGAGACAGGGGGAAGTTGGTGGAAGGCCAGGGATAGGGTGGAGGAGGAGACGGAGGAGATGTAAGAGGTGATGAAAGGGAGGAAGCGGGGACGGGAGGAGATGACGAAGAGGCGAGAGTGGTGACTGAGGGCGAGCTCCACCAGGCGGCACTTAAACTGAACCTTATGTTCGCCAAAAAGCTGGTAACGTGACCGGGAGAGAACACATCTATGAGAACAAAGAACTTCGAAAAAGTTTTATGCACATGCACTTGAATAATGCCAGCCCAGTTCTTTTATTTTTCTTTCATAGTTCCAGGGTACATTCAAATTATTGGCAAACATTTGTTATAAATGGAAATTGTGTATATCAATTTCATGAACTAATTAAATTCTATTTGTCTTGTGACTTTTTTGTTATAGAAAAGGTTTTATGAGATGGAACGTTAGAGATTTTTTTTTTACTTTAATGTAGACATTGTCCGCAATGGTAGGTTTTTTTTTCCACAATGGACATAACATATATCATGAAGAGTCGAATTTACAATAACCTGCGGCCAACACTTGAAAGGCAACCATGGGGGCATCGGCAAGAATTGAAGTCGTCGGCTGTGATCGTGTGGTTTCATCCTCTATATCTTACCAGTAGGACCATCGTAAAGAGAGCTTGTACTCCATAGTAAATCTTTTAAATTCGTATATTGAGACATTTGAGGAGTTTACGAACTAATGCAAGCGGTCACAACGGATTCCTGACCACGGAACAATTACTTAGGAGACCAGAGTAGCTCCCTCGTCTAGTGACTTACTATCCACGACAGAGCATGATTTAATTAACCAATGACAAGTTCTCGCACACTTAACATAATCGGTGTATTTGACACTTTCTTCATCACAGGAGAGTCCGAGACCAACACCTTGGCCATTCCTTGGGGCCAGTAGATGAGGAGAGGAAACGGATCAACTGTCCTGGAGAGCTGCAGAATAAAGTGAAGAAGATGAAGGTATTTGCATACAAGCGAGAGAGCTTGAGAATCCACACCGTTCATCGAGGCACGACTCTCGATGGATAGCTTTTACCTTACATCATGAGAACGTGTAGCGACTGTGAATGTGACTAACAGTATAAGATGGACTGTACTTGAGCAAAAGTATCGAAAAAGCCACAAATCTATTACACTTTACCAATTAAATTCTAGACTTTTTACATTTTTCCAATTAAATCCATTTGGTTAATTTTAGTGAGATATGACATGGATAATGACTGTTTTACGTGGCACGACCAACAGTAATGTGAACATTTTAAATAATTTCTGAATTTTTTTATAATTTTTTCAATAAGTTCTTTATTTTCTATTCTTTACTTTCTTTCTTTTTGGCCGAGAGCTAGCAAGGGCCCAGTGCTAGCGGTGGGCAAGGGCGTCGCAGCCCTTATCCGATGTTCTTGCTAGCCATAGCGAGGGCATCACAGCCCTTGCCCAAATTGGGGCCAAGCAAGTGTTAGGACACCCTCACAAGCCAAAGCGAGAGCACATAGCCCTTGGCCCAAATCTAGCAAAGGCGTCACGACCCTCACTAACCCTTAGTACCCAAAATAATAATAATAATAATAATAATAAATAAAAGAATAAATAAAATGTTTTAAAAATATTATTAAAAATTGTTTGGATTAGCATTAACCGTGCTACATAGGAGGGCAGCATCCACGTTCGTGATTTTCAACCAAAGTTGACTAGATTGACTCAATTGGAAAAATATAAATATTTAAAATTCAATTGGAGTAATTTTGACAAAAAAAAATAGTGTAATTACAAGGTTTAAAATTAAATTGATACAAATGCAATAAGTTCAATACTTTTTTTTTTTTGTACTTTTCCACTAATCGTGACCCCCTTTCAGATCATTTTTAGGAGCATTTGCTAGTCTACAACATGAGGACCTCGCTAATAAGAGTCCTTCAAATATTCCAAAATGTTGCATTTCCTAATGCATATGCTATACAAATAAAACCATGAACTTCATTATATTTGCAAAAATATTTTCCATACATCTTTCAAGAAATTGGATCCCATCACAATGTGTGGCAACATTGCTATGTCAATCATGTTCGCAAACAACAGAAAACACAAAAGAAGAAAATTACCAAAAAAATCACAAACATATTGTAATTATTTCAATTCAATTCCAAACTTATTTTTGACCAATTAATTCTATTTTTTTGTAATTGTGACAGTTCAATCCAACTTGCCAAAATTAGCCGCCGATGGCTAATGCTGGCCACCACTAACGACAATTTGTTAATAATATTTTTTTTCGAATTATTTTATTAAATTTTTAAATTTTTTTCTCCTCCCTCCTTCTTCCTTCTTCCTTTGGTTTTGACAACTGACTAGAAGGGAGGACTAGCCGATCATCAAATTGAGGTGGCCGGGCAAGCTCACCTCACCGTCATTGGGCAAAGGTGAGCTCGCCCAGCCAGTAGCAGGGTGAGTCCCCGCCGGATCTAGCATGGGGTCGCCTTGCCCAACCGCCTCAATCTAACGACCGGCCAGCCCTCCCTCCAACTGGTTGCCGGAGCCAAAGGAAGATTGAGAGAGGAGGGGGAAAAAAAGATTTAAAAAATTATAAATTATAAAATTATAAAAAATTATCACCAGCACCAACTAGCAGCCACGTTAGTGCCAATCTGTCAAATTTGATTGATTGGACTAAATTACAATTGCAAAAGGTTAAAGACTTAGTTGGCCAAAAAAAAATGTTTAGAACTGTATTGACATAATTATAATAAGATTAGGACTCTATCGCTTCTCAATTCAAAATTTCCGACCAGCAACTTTATAACAAACAATATATGTATTACCAACAACTAGGACCTTTATATTGAGAAAGTATATCTACTGGATTCGGACACAATCGATGAAGCATGGTTCATGAAGCTAGAATAGAAGCAGCTAAAATATGATTGAAACCTCTCCAGTAGAGTTACTAGGGTTTCTTGAGTTCTTTAGAATGTTCTTGGGGACAGGTAATATGGAAAATGTATCACATTCTAGAGTGCTTTTTTTTTTTTTTTATTAATGCAAGTAGCTAATAGATAGGAAGATAGTACCTCCACCATTAGATTGTGCGAAAATGTACAGTTGTAATTAGAGGGGTACTTTTATAAATAGGGATCTCCTCTCTCATTTGTATCATCGCACAAATAATAGAAAATTTAGAGTTTTTCTAAGAGTTCCTATCTCTAAAGATGCTTGAGAGTGTGGTGATTGGAGGCTTACTTGAAAGAAATTCAGAGAAACACTAGTTTAGGACTACGAACCTAATACCTTCTTTGACCTATTCTACCCCTTATTTCGTATTGGATGGGACTGTTTCATTTGACTCCACCCATCACATGCATCATCACAAGTATGAACAAAATCTATTAATCACACTTGTATTTAAGGCGATACCAAAAACTTATGCTGGAAGCCCTCCTCAGTGAGCCAAAATAATGCAAAATCAAATATGAAGAAAAGACGACCTTCACAAAATTTAGTCCAAAGCCGCATCTCCATCCAAATTTTTTCTTTATCTTAAAATTCAACTAGACACTTCAAGTCAAAATGCAATTTTCCAGGTCAATTTGTTGTGACAGAGAAACAAGACAACAAACCCCTTCTTTGTTTAACCTGCAAGTTTTTCAAAGTCTACACTTTTTCATTTTAAAGATGAGTATGAGGGCTAAGGCACTGACAACAAACCCCTTCTTTGTTTGACCAGCAAGATTTTCGGAGTATATGCTTTTTCGTTTTAAAGATGAGCATGAGGGCCTCTAAGATCCAGTGCCTGTAGGTTTTATTTGGCATGCTCACTGATAATTGAATCCATCTACATTAATAGTATAAGAGGGGTAATCTTTGTTCTAGACAACCATACTCAAAATAAATCATGTAATTATGGCAATTGCGAGACTTGTTGCCATGTCCTAGTGATGCATAAGCTTCCTCATTAGATGAATTTGTTATTTGTAATATACTTTGAATTGATATATCCTATACCAAGCACCAATAAAAGCACCAGAAACCGGTATATTTGTGACAAATGAAGGGTAAAATCCAAATTGGTATACCGGTCAATTACTTCATATGATTAAACTCATAAATTTGATTATAAAATTTAATATAAATAAACAGAGGGTAAATTTATCACCGGTATATCAATTTAGGGTTTTTCGTGATATTAACTTTAAAGAAAAAAATATTCTTACCTTTTACCAAAAAAAAAAAAAAGACTTTAAAGAAAAATATAATTAGAGAAAATCAAGAAATTATTTTATTTAATCGTAAAGTTGGGCAGCTTGACTGTATAAATTTCATGGGGGGACAAAACGAACCACGTGCCCCTACGAAATTAAAACCGATTGAGATGCTCCTCTACTTCTCATATTTCGGAATTATTCATTTCAATTACGAAAAGTCATGTCTAAAGGCTACGATTCTTGAGTTTCAAACTTCATATATAATTTATCCATTTGCGTACTGTCTAGGGGTAGACGGACATTAGGGTCGAAAATAGAATATGGATTTTGCATAGAAAAGAAACATTAAAGCAGCAAAAGAACGATGCAAACTTTGGACAAATTTCCTGAAAAAGAATTATGGATGATGATAATTCATAAAGTAACGATCCACAATTGAGAAGTTCCATAAGACTCCATTTACTTCGCAGGAAAAGTGATATTTTATAATAAAAAAAATGCTTTTCAAAAGTCAATTTCCAAAAAGATCATGATATTATTCGATATTTGGCTGAAACATGAAAATGAAAAAGGAAATTTTTTTTGGTCATTCAGTAAAAAAAATTAATTTAATTTTCTTAAATAGTCATACACTATATGGGCATTAGTGCCTCATGCATGGACAACCAAGGAATCGGGTCAAGACACCAAGGTCCTCCATTTGGCCTTGATGGACCTCAATCCAGGTGTCAAGGACATGAGCATGGACACTTAAGTTCAAAGTCCAAGAACCTTGTGCCTGTGTCCGACTCTTTGGTGTCTTGGCTTGGGTCTAAAGAGGCTGGGTCAAGGACCCAGTGCCCATGCTTGAATCCCCAATGCCTATGCTTGGGTTCTCGAAGTCCGTTGAGGCTAGGCTTGGGCCTCATACTGGGGTTCTGGGTCCAACCTCAATGGACTTGTATGTAGACGTTGGGGTCTCGGGCACTGAGGCCTTGAGCACAGATAGGGGTGCAAAATACCTGGGAACCGCCCGGATCACCCGGAACCGCACCGGAACCACCCGGAACTGACGGTTCTTGAGGGAACCGGTCCGATTCCCAGTTCCAATTTATGGGAACCAGTGGGTACTGGTCCGGTTCCCGATTCCATGGGCGGATCCATCCGCCCGCCCGCCCACCCGAACCGGACCGGAACCTTTTTAATATTAAAAAAAAAAATTACTAAAAGAAACCCTAGATCTCATCTCACTCCCTTCTAGGGGCGTGCAAAATACCTGGGAACCGCCCAGACTGTATTTGTAAATTCGCCGCATTTACTTCTCCCACCGTCCGCATCTCCACGTACTTAAATTTGGTTTTTCTTTCTTTGGCTTGCTTTAATGTCACGTAGTCGTTTTATGTTGAAAACCAAAATTGTTTTGCGTCAAGATCGGTTCCATGGATCCACCTGGGGACCGGACCGGACCGGCGGTCGGTCCGGGGTGGATCCATGCAACAAATGGATGGATCCCGGTTCTAATTTTTTGGAACCGGTCCTTAGCGGGCGATTCTTAGTTCTAGGTCGGGAACCGTCCACCCGGACCATGCACACCCCTAAGCATAGATACCAAAGACCTAAGCACATTCTCAAAGGACCTACCATGAGCTTTAGGTCCCTGGTCTGGCCTTGATAGATTGAGATGTGAACGTCAAGGTCTTGAACATGACCTCGATGGACTTAAGCATGGGCATTGGAGCCCCAAGCTTTGGCCTTGATGATCTTGGGCTTTGGCATGGGAGATCCAAGCGTAGCCTCGATGGACTCGGGCACAAGCGTCAAAGACCCAGGCACAAGCGTCGAGGACCCAAGCATAGGCACTAGGGTTTCGGACACAAGCACCAGGGTCCCAAGCCTCAACCTCACACTTGCTCGAGCACCAAGGACTCGAGCTTGAGTGCCCGAGTGTTAGGGACTTGAGCTTGAGCTTTGGGGACCCAAACACAACCTTTGTGGGCAAGGGCCCAAGTGCTAGGCATCAAGTTGGGCACCGGGGCATCAAGTTGAGACGTAAGCACCGGGGACTTGGGCCCCATGTATGGACCTGATACTGAATGTCAAGGACCCAAAATTTAACGTTGGGTTCCCATGCCCAAGCATAAATTTTCTAGTCTAAGTGCAAATTTCTAGTTATATTTTGAAAAATTATATCCAATTTGTTAAAGGAGATCATTTTTTAGAATTTCAATTGATTAAGAAAATATTTTCCGTTCAATTATTTTCCTAAGCCATTCATTCAATTATCAGGAAACAAAGATAATAATATTTTGGAATATATATTTTTTTACGAAACAAACTGAGTTTAATTGAAAAAAATCAAAAAGTCTTTCTTTTAGCATTAGAATATTTCATTAATTTAGTACAAATATTAAATTCAATCTGGATCCAATTCAGTAAATACGCTACCCTCAAATGATAGCTTCTCCTGTAATACAGTGCCATCCCCTGCTTCGACAACTGCGGACGTTCCGTCTTGACTTTAGTTGAGGCCCGACGTACAAAGCCAGAGAGATGCACGAATTATATACGCAAGTCGAAATATGAGGTCTTCGAATACTTCTCGCCATGCGGAAGATGGATAGCTCATTCTCGAGTTGCTTCATGGGTTCTATCGTCGGAGATCTTCCATGCAATGATCGAAGCGCCTTACAAATCGTAACTTGATCTCGAAGAACATCAATCTCGTGGCTATGTTCCATTTCTAAAGCCATCGCTCTCAGCTTCCGATATTCATCGTTCGTATAGCTGGAGAGAGAAACATGTCACGCCAGACCCTATATGCACTCTTCAGTGAAAACCCATCATCACGTTTCAGAGATATTTGCTCACGGACATTGGTTTTTTGCAACTCACGGTCTCTTAGAGATGGTATATGCGTTCACAGCCCAGTTATCAAGTTGGGCTTCGAGGATGATCTGTACTTGAACAACAACCTCTTATGCCTTTATTCGAAATGTTGCGGTCTTGAGCAAGCACGCCAGTTTTTTGATGAAATGCCACAGAGGGACGTGGTGTCTTGGACGGGGCTTTTGTCTGCTTATGTTAAAAGTGGGAATCATGAGAATGCCCTGCAGTTATTTTATTCAATGTTGACGTCAGGGCAGACTCCAAATGAGTTTACTCTTTCAAGTGTTTTGCGGTCGTGTTCTGCACTAAAAGAATTTGACCGTGGATCTAGTATCCATACTTATATTGTAAAGAAGGGGATGGAGTCAAATCCAGTCCTTGGTAGTAATTTAATTGATCTATACTACAAATGTGGTTATAGAGAGCAAGCCTGTAATATGCTTATGCATATGGAAAATAGTGATGCAATTGCTTGGACAACAATGATATCGTCATTCCTTGAAGACCGGAAATGGAACTTAGCATTACATCTATACCTTCGGATGGTTGAGGTCAAGGTTCCTCCAAATGAGTACACGTTTGTTAAGCTTCTTGCTGCATCGAGCTTTCTTGGTTTGAAATATGGAATGCTTATTCATGCCCATTTGATAATGTGGGGAATTCAGTTGAATTTGATAGTGAAGACAGCTTTAGTGGACATGTACTCAAGATTTCACAAGATGGAAGATGCCATCAAGATCTTCTCTCTAACGCCGGATTTTGATGTATTCTTATGGACTACAATCATTTCTGGATATGTGCAGAGTTCAAAAGTCAGGGAGGCCATCAAGGCGTTTCTTCTGATGGAAGTATCTGGGGTTGCAGCAAATAATTTTACATACTCGAGCCTCTTGACTGCTTGCACATCAATTCTGTCGCTGGAACTGGGACAACAGCTCCACTCAAGGGTAATCTTAGTTGGCCTGGATAAAGACATATCTGCTGGAAACGCACTTATAGACATGTATATGAAATGCTCATGCACAGTGGAAAATGCCTTTCAAGTATTTAGATACATATACTCACCAAATGTCATCTCTTGGACCACCTTGATTGCTGGTCTTGCTGCACATAACTATTTAAGGGAATCTTTCCAGTTCTTCCAGGAAATGCGAGAAGCTGGAGTTGAGCCAAATTCCTTCACTCTCTCTAGCATTCTTAGGGCTTGTGGTACAATAGAATATCCTACTCATGCCATGCAGCTTCATGGGTTTATAATCAAAAGTAAGGCAGACCATGACATAACAGTTGGCAATGCACTTGTTGATGCTTATGCCGGACTGGAATTGTTTGATGATGCATGGGGTGTTCTAAGCATGATGGACCACAGAGATACCATCACATACACAACTTTGGCTACAAGAATGAATCATGCGGGTCATCATGGTATGGCATTGAAAATGATTAGATATATGGTAAAGGAAGAAGTCATGATGGATGAATTTAGTCTGGCCTGTTTCTTGTCTGCATCAGCAGGGATGAATGAAATGATTTCCGGGGGGCAACTTCACTGTTATTCTGTAAAATCAGGCCTTGGCAGATGGATTTCAGTCTCAAATGCCCTAATTGATTTGTATGCAAAATGTCAGTGTATGAAAGATGCACACAAAACTTTTGAAGAAATACCTGAACCAAATACTGTGTCCTGGAATGGGTTGATCAGTGGATTGGTATCGACAGGGAATATTTCTCCTGCTTTCTCCATGTTTGAAGATATGAGGTTGTCAGGAGTCAAGCCCGATTCTGTGACACTCTTGCTAGTGCTTTCTGCTTGCAGTCGTGGGGGTTTGGTTGATCTTGGTCTAGAGTATTTTCATTCTGTTAAAGAAGCATACGAAATAGCACCAGAATTGTATCACTATAATTGTCTGGTCAATCTCCTAGGCCAAGCAGGGCGTCTAGATGAAGCCAGAGATATGATAGAGAACATGCCCTTAAAACAAAATGCAATGATCTACAAAACGTTGCTCAGTGCCTGTAGATTACATAAGAATGTACCTTTGGGTGAAGAGATGGCAAGAAAAGGAATGGAACTCGACCCATTTGATCTTACATTCTATCTTTTACTTGCAAAGCTGTATGATGCTTCTGGCAGATCTGATCTGGGTGATGGGACTCGCCAAATGATGAGAGATTTGGATTTGGGGAGTTTCCCTCGGCTGAATCAACATGTCTCTTCTGCTGGAGATAGGTTCAATATGCAGATGTAAGATCTATGGAGGTTCATCAGATTGGATCTTGCCTCCTGGATAATTGTAAGGATAATTGCGATTTTTCTGAGATTAAGCCACCTCCTGTTGCAGAGCTCAGAGATCTCACTTCTGTTGGCGGCTCAATTGTTTGACTGGTCAGTCTAGTGAGATTATGGGCAATGTGACCTCAGATCCTCAGGAGATGTAGTGCATCACAAAAGTCTAATCTGCAGCAATGACCACCGGTGAAGAAATTTCTAATCACCTCAAGCTTCTGTCATGTCTGAAAATCTAACCATACAGTACTCATCACTTGGACATTTCATGGTTAGTCAAACTTTGCAAGGCGGAGCAATTTTTCCCTAAGTCTCCAACCATCTTAAATGCAGAAAGCGCCCAGGCCAAGTATGGAGCGTCAGAGTATCAGAACTGGGATCCACAGACTACAATAGTCAATGATGCACGCGTGGGCAAGGGAGTCTCAAATGCGAGTCTGTTGATTTTGAATTATTACAACTTATGGCATTTACCGATGAGTGATGATCAGTATGCCTAGTGGATGTACAGTTCCCTCAGAAGAAAATCCAAAGAAAGTTCCCATTACGCCTACCATACATTTTATCTGATCGATCAGACTTATTTCTTTCTCATGCAATGAGTGAAGATGCACTCTAATTCCATGTCCTTGAAGTCTCAGATTAAGAGGAAGACGTTATCATATTGCTCTGGTACCATTTCATTTTACAATACGTCTTCTCGTAGTAGCATGCATAGGCTCTTCCTAGCTTCATCAGCAGGAAAAGGAAAGATGTAGACTTTTGGAACGGAGGCAGAACATATTTTGTTCCAAAAGGAGAAGATAGTGTCAGGATATCTTTTACCCTTCTCATTAATCAAGGCCAAGTAAAATTTCAAAACTACCAACATGTTTTATCTTCTCTCGCCACTCAGATAGAAAGACTATGACAGGCTGATTGACAACTTTCGCCACAATCAAAGAACAAAATATATTCTTGCTAGTGGAGAGACAGTTCCTTTCTGTCACACGTGGTTTTCTCCAAGAAAATGAGGAGCACATTATGAAAATCTCATTTTTCATTGAGTATGAAACAAAGCTTAAATCCCTCCCATGGCACAGAAATCAATTGAAAAACCTTGAGATTACATGCTGAATGCTCAAAATGAGTCCCATGGTGCAAACTAGTGCATCTAGAAGAAGGGCTTATTACAGAATAACACATCAAAGAGAAAATGGAAATCACATTCAGCCTTTGCAATTCAGTCAGTTATCAAGTGCCGGCAGCTCATCATGCCTTCGACTGAGATTCGCCAGAGGTCACTTCAGGCTTACTTTCCTTCTGGCCTATACTAATAGTCTCCAGCGTCTTGTAGAACTCCTCAGGCAGTGGCCCTGGTCGGTGTTGGGGGACATGCTTTGGAATAGGAGCATCATTCTCAATAACCTCACACTCATAGTCATCCGGGACACCCCACGGATCCCACTCTGCAAAATCACAATGTCCACGATAAGCACTGTTTATGCATGAACGTTTTCTAACATTCTTAATCTTAGACATCAGTAAACACGTCAGTAGAATGTGAAACAGAACTGAGAGTTTGGTTATACACTAAACAGTAACTGACAACCTGGGACTTTTGAAATTTCAACTCTCCTGAAGAGATACTAAGAACTCGACAGACTCAATGAAGATAATGGGAGTTCTATCCATTGAGCTTCCGTGCTAAGATAAGATTCATTGCAATGCACTATCTCTAGAGTTGCTGCTTCCTGCGAAACTAAAGTCAAGATGCCTTGCAACTGATACAATAGAGTACTCACAACCAGGAGGGTTAATCAAGTTGAGAGAGCAATGCGACAACTTCCTTCAAGGCTCATCCAAGAAGCAGCCATATGTGAAAAAATCCTAGTGCAATGATCCTCTTACATCGGAAACAAAAGCCTACACTAAAGCGTTCACCAGCACACGGTGTTTGCCAAACATATGACTTAAAATAACAGACATGAACGGATATGACAATCTCAACCAATGACACATACTTCCTCCCGAACCACAACTAATGCAATCTCAAGGGAGGTGGAACTATCAGGTTCTTCAGGTCCCTAAAGCCCAATACTTCATTGGAGGCTTTCAATTAGCAATTTCCACGCCATTCATTCTCATTTGCTCCAGATTCATCAGAAAGACTTCATCATTGTCTCGTGATAGCTAAATAAATCGGTAACACACCACTCTACCGATCATTGCGAAACCTAGCAGCACAATTCCAAGAATGCACAAAACTAATCCTTCATCTATCTTAGTAGATTATGCATAATCTAAATGGGCATATATAAGAACATGTAAATCACTGACACAAAACCGCTTCGACAACGCAAACCAATTCGCCCCCATCCATCCATCCATCGAAAAACCACTGCACCACCAGAACCGGTCGACACAACACAATGCAATCAAAAGCGGTTTTCGAATCAACGGACCGATCATTTTGGAGATGAGGCTGAGCTCGTCGCGCGCCTCCTCGACGAGCTCCTCCACCTGGCCGCACCCGAGCCGCTTCTCGATCGCCTCCCAGTCCTCCTCCTCCCGGCACACCTTCAACCGGTGCCTCGTGAAGCTCTCCACCGCCTTCCGGTATCCCTCGTCCTCGGGGACCGCCTGGATCTCCTTTAGGGTTTTGCTGTACAGCTCGATCAGCACCTCCCTCGCGTTCGGGACCACGTCCAGCCCCACGATCCCCGTCGTCTGCTTCACCTTGGCCATCAGCGGCCGTCCGATCGCTCGCAGAAACATCTCTGCCGCCGGCGTAGCTTCGCAAGGCACGAGATCGATCACTCTCTCTCTCTCTCTGAGCAGCTGGTTCGAGCTTCAGGAGAAATGGAGGAGGCACTGAAAGCTTGCGTCCGCGAAGTGGATTCTTGGGCTCCGATTGGCAGGGCCCAAGTTCGATTAAATGGGCCGAAAATCATATCCGCGGGCTTTATTTATGGGCCCTTGCCTCTAGTTTCTTGCCAGTTGAATGATGAATGTGTCCTCTCTTTAATGTGGTAGTTAGTGAGAATGAATAATCTAGCTTGAGTAAAAAATCATCTCCTTTAACCAAAAATCTATGCTTTTCATGCCGATCAAATAATTTCGTGCACACCACGTGGCAAGGATGTGATAAAATCTCTACAATACCCGATGTCTGACTCGGGTTTTTGGCATAAATCGCGTGTCCGGTGTGATATAATGTCACCGACCAAGACTAAACGGAACTCCCTCTCTTTCCTCGAAACTTCTACCCTAATCGAGTATAAGATCTGCTCGAGGACGAGTCTGCTTGGGGGGGCAGAAGAGAAGGAGAGTCATAGCTACCTGCTTGCCGTCGCTCGGAGATATCCATGGTCAGGGAGCAGCAAGATGCCTCCGGCGAATGAAATTGTCATGCGAAGGCTACAAAAAGGGTGTCGAGGCAAGCAGTTTCAATTTGACAGAGCTATAATTTTAAGGTTTGCTGATTCACATCTACGCTTTAAGCTTGCAAAGAAGGTCTTTTCATGGGAATTCTTGACAAAAATTCACGAGAAAAGTGGTCGTGGATCTTTTCTTCTCCATGCCATTTTTGCTAAATCCAATGTCGCCCGTCTCCATTCAGAGAAATTTGAGCACGCACGATAGAGCTCATGGGCCAAGCCGGACCTCATGTTTCGCCGCCGCCCCGCCCCGCGCCCCCCCACCCGGGGCGAAAAAAGCGCGCAAGATCACGTAATCGGTCCAAGATTGACCCGGCCCATCCACGAAAGGTACGCGCAATGTTGTAAAGCATGGCCTTGCACGTCTTTTTTGTATATAATTGTTTCATACACAAGCTGATTTCAATATTAATTTTCACGGTCCGTGATAGATCGTTCCCGATTCTTTTCTTCTCGTATATAGTCGTACATTATGTTTGTTACTTGAAAGCAACATCCATGCCGTCCATCTATTTTTTAATCATTAAAATACGATCCACAAGCTGCCGTACAACCCATTAAATAAACACAAAAACATATATATATATATATAATATATATTTTGGAGATTGGTTGTCACTCTCTAGGCTGATTTTTTTTTTTTTTGGATTTGTTCGCTGAAGAAATCCAAATGTGGACCGAAGCTTTTGAAGTTCTTTTAGATGGAAATTATCCAAAAGAAATAAGAAGAGAAAAGAGGTCATACATAATTAATTTTTTCATTTATTTTGTGGGCGATTGATATTAGCTGCAACAATTCCAAGCTTGAAAAGTTATTAGCAATCGAGACAAGATCTCCGAAGAAAGCAAAAGACATAATTGAATTCCTTACATAAAATAAGATTAAATCATCATCAACTTGCATTTGCGAATTTCCATCATGAGATTCCATACAACCTCATATGGGCGATGCATGTTTTCGAGGATGCTCGCCTTGATATCAACAGCCCCATTTGATTATAGAAGCCCATCATTATTGTCATCATGGAAAATGATTATTCTAATGGCAATTTACAGAGATACATTTGTTTTTTCCATATATTATTTCTCCCCCGTTCAGAACGGTGAGGAGATAAGCATAAAGAAATGGATGAATAAAATAGGTTTGACCGGCTAGTCCAAATAAGAATAAGAAATATTTGACCAGAGAAAAATAATTTAATGAATTTAAATAAATTAAAATAAAATGGGGCATTAGCGTGAGTGTGTGAAAAGACAAAAAGGGATCTTGCGTTTGTCTCGTGATAAAGGCGACTGGAGCGGAGCCGGTCACGCTCTCCAGCCTCCCTTACAGGGAACCGACAACTGTCATGCACCCACTTGCCTTTACCTCTATATATCCGTTTAGAAATTTTTTTTAAAAGAAATATAAACTCGATTTTTCCTTAATTTTCTTTATTTACTTAAAATTTCTCCATCTTCCGCTCCAGTTGACCCTCCTCCAGATGATGATGAATCCCTTATGTTTTTTACATGGAGCAATCGTGCCTTTCAATGATATGAACCTTAAAACTTATCGAGATGAGAATAATAAAAAGTAACCGAGAATGATCATATGCAATCATGCGATGATTCTTACACACATATTCGATAGAAATTTTAAAAAAAAGAAGTAAAAATAAATGGAAACTTTTTGAGAGACATCATTCACTGACTGAATATTTACAGACGAACACCTAGCACAAAAAAAAGCACGACCATATGTAAGTTTGTGATCTCATCAAAGCGAATTTCTTTGTAGTTTTACATGCTGTGGGTCGATTGATTCTCTAGCAGCATGCGCCGGATGGGCGATTCGATATGCGTATGAAAGATATATGACGTCGGGTATTATGCAGAGGAAGGAATCGAATCGGCCAAAACCCCCAAAAGAAGAAGGTGGTGGCATCACGAAAAGGTCAAGGCAAGGGGAAGCTAGTGACGAAAGAGTGCACAAGATGAACACGATAAGCCCACCAACCTAGCATCGAGAAAAATGGACAGACGGTGGAAGAAAGATGTGAGAGAGAGAGAGAGAGAGAGAGAGAGGTCTGAAGAAGCAAGCTGCTAAACTCAAGTTCACTTTGATATTCCACGCACGGGAGATCATGGACATCCTAGAATTGTTGCTGTACATACAAAACTGAAGGTAAAGACTCGAAGGCGAAAGATTTGAAAAAGAAGAAAAAGACAGGCGCAAAAACAGGTGAAAGAGAGAGAGGAGAACCCTGGATATGGTGGCGGACGGAAGAGAGATTCTTCCCATCTAATCGCTTTCTGTACCTAACTGGCGGTGGACGAAGATCTTGTCAAGAAAGAAAAAAGAAAAGAGAGAACTTTCATATACGAAACGATCCAACTCTGTCTATATATATCCACGTCAAGCCTTGGACTTTTTTTTTTCTTTTTTTTTTCCGGGCGGTTCAAGGGCCCCCGCCAGCGCCGGCAGCGGCGGAGCTGAACCGGGTGAAGTTCGCCCGGCCGGGACCCGACGAGAAGTTGTCTCCGGAAGCCGGGCTCTGGCCGAGCTCGCGGAACCCCATGAAGATCTCCTCGCTCATGGCCGCCACGTTGGGAATCAGCAGGTCGTCCTCGCCTTCCTCCTCCTCCGGGCGGTCGTCGTTGTCTTCATAGTCTCCGACCAAGTCCTCGCTGTCCTTGTCCTGGCCCAGGTCCTCGCTCGTCAGGAGAGCGCAGGGATGGGCCACGTCCTCGTCGATCGGAGCTGTCAGGGGGGTCGTCGGGGAGAGGCTGGCGGCGTTGGAGGAGGTGGAGCACGGGGCGGCGGGAGCGGAATGGGCCGGGCAGATCGAGTCGGGTTTCTGGAGGGAGGAGGAGGTGCTGTACTTGTTGCGGGTGCTGCCGGCGAGGGAGTTGCGGTGGGTGGGACGGGGGTGGGTGTGGTCGCCCGTATAGGTGATGACGAAGATGTTCGGGTCGGCGTTGCTCCGCTCCACTTGCTTCCTCGCCGAACAACCTTTGGAGCTACTGCATCTGTAGTAGTTCCTGCTCATCATTTTTCATTCAAAATGAAAAAAAGAACGAATGAGACTGTGACTGACGAGTTGTGTGAACTCCATCAAAGGAGCGAAAGTTCAAGGAATCGTCGTGGACCTCGGGAATGGAGAGCCTTTGATGGGTTTTTGACCGTATTTACGCCAAGCCCATGGATCGGACGACAGATTCTCCGCCGTCACATGGCAAACCGACTTCTTCTGCTGGCTCTTCCTGCCACAGGAAAAAAGAAACAAAAGAAAAAGGGAATTAGAAATCTCTTCTGATGATTCGGTGGAACTGTTCGGCGATACGCGAAAGCTGTTACCTTTTTCTGGATCTTGGTGTCTGAGCCTGCATGGCGGGCAGAGGGAACGGAGAAGAAACAGGCTGCTGAGCGGGAAGCACTTTCCGGTCAAGGCCCTGGTGTCGCGCCGCCCGTTGCGGCTGCTGCTGAGGAGCTTGGAGGGCTCCAATGGCGGGAGCCGAGGAAGCGCGGTCGAAGCGGGGGACGGGGGTGGCCTCCGGCGAGACCGGCGCGCGGGAGCCACTAGCGGGCGCGAAATCGGAAGCGCGGGATAGGGAACGGTCGGCGTCGGGGTAAAAGGGTCTGTACAGTTCTCGGAGCTCATCGAGAGCTCCATTCCGGGGCGCAGCAAGGTTGGGGAAGCCAAACGGGTCCTTGTCGTCGTCCTCGAAAGTCAACGAGGCCAAGCAAGCCAGCGGGTTCTCGCCTTCCGGCGGGGCCGCCGCGGCGGAGGAGGCGGAGGAGGAGAAGCAGCTCCTGACCAGGGCGCTCAGATCCCAGTCTTCGGCCATTCAGGGAAAAAAGAATGACGGCCTGGGGACAGCCCGGTGTCTGAACTAGGGTTCCGCTTTCTGGGTGCAATGCTTCTTCCTGCTGCTCTGGTTCATGCAATTGGGCGATTGGAATGGCGGGGGAGGGAGGCACAGGACGGCGCTGACTTTTGGACAGAAGGCAAGGAACGGTGGAGAGAGAACGAGTGAGGAGGGGGCGGGGGAAAATAGGTGGAGCACTTGACTTGGTAAAAATTGTTAATTTATTTATACGCGAGGGAAAGGACATGGAAAGGGAGAGGGAGAGGAGGAAGGAGAGGAGGAGGGGCAGGGGCGCTTTCGTCTTTTCGATTTTTTCTCGATTTTTTTTTTTTTTTGTGGGGGGTCCGGTGGGGGACCACCAGGAGGGGTGGGGGTGTGTGGGTGGGTGGTTTCTGGGTGTTTGTGTAGTGTCCAAAAGTGGCTTTTACATTGACTTTGCGAAATGTCAAAATGGGGACAGCGCAAATTGCCGAGTGTGGGAATGGAAGGCTCCGATGCTCCCTCCTCTCCTCAAAAAAAAAAAAAAAAAAATGAAAAAAAGGAACAGAGAAAAGATGCTCTCGTCTCGGTCTCGGCAGAAGAATCCGTGGCGACTCACTAATTTCCGTACTCGAGCTCTCATTGGAACTCTCTCTCTCTCTCTCTCTCTGTGAAATCGTGAAAGTTCCGGGGGGAAAAGAAAGAGAGAGAAGGGAATCCTCAGTCCCACCCGCGTGGGTGCACTCTCCGATTTAGATGATTCTTTATAGTAAAGAGAAAGTCCATTGAAATTAGTATAATTTAAACTCATCAAAACATGTGGCGGGTCGATATTTTTCTTTTCAAATTAGCTCATTTAACATGTTTTAACTAAATTTCATGTAATTTAAATAAAATGATTTATACCCAACTTAATCAATACTTGATTCAACCCGTATTGTCAAAATCATATTGTGTTTGATCAAATTTTAGAATTCATAATATCAAAATTAAGGCGAAAACACGGAATGAACAAATACAAGAATGAGCAAAGAAAGAGTTATAGAGATAGGTTAAGTCTAAATAAGTGATAAACCTAATTAACACTCCTATTATTTTGGATTTTAACATTTTATACTTATTCATTGAATGTAACTAATTCATATAACAACCCAACTCATCAAATATTAATTAAGAATCAAGTTATGACAAGTTCATTAAACTTTCAGCTCATGAAATAGTCCGTAACTTTATGAATTAGATTAAATACAACTAAAAAGTCCAATCATTTGCATTTTTACGGCGTGCGGCTCTTCCTAAAAGTTTAGGAGAAACATCAGTCGGGATCACATCATGCCCGAGCTCGGAACATATTGGATCCAAGCCGAAAGTTGTGCCTGGGCCGCCGACGAAATTGACGGATGAATTTTCACTTCGTGCGGTGAAAATACAAGGGGCACACGAGGGAAGTGGTCGCGACGCGCCGTGCGAGACTAGGATGACCTCGCTTCCGCGCGTGTTGAAGGCGAATACAAAACACGAGCGCATCGCGGAGAAGCTTTGCTTCGCCTGCCAAGTGCCAACGTCCCGCCTCCCAATACGCGCGCGTGTGGCCTGTAAAGGACGCGCATCGGGATGGGCCCGATTTTCATTAAACTCGCTCAATCTCGATCTCGACGTCGACGTCGACGTCGATGTCGATGGATTCCAAAAGGCGATGTTAGGCGTTGCTGCAAAGAGTGATGCGCGGGGGCGCGTGACCGAAGAAGATGCGCACGGAGGGCGGACCAAATTCGTCGCTGCTGCGTTCCAGCGAAATACGTGGGTTCGAGTGCGTTCGATTGAAGTCGCATCTTTTTTTCCCAAATCAACGGCTCGGCTCATTTTTTTCAAATGGACGGTAAAAGTGTCGGCTCTTTCATTCGACCCTTTGGATCCCAGCACCACGCGTTTAATTAAAACAAGTATAACACGGAGCAACCGTGTCAATGTGATGCGAGCCGACGTGTGTACATGTCCCTTTCGGTGCGTCAATAGGCGTTCAAGCATTTTTCCCACGCGTGCTATCAAAATGTTCATATTCAACGATCCTTGCCATGTTATGTGCCGTTAAGCTCGTTTGATGATCGCGCCGTGTTTTGTGTTTTGAAAATATGATGCAAATTGACAAGCCCGCCGTGATCCGATGGGATTTAAATTTAACATGCGGTGTAATCATGACATAAAGATGTAAATTACCAAGGCCAATGTACTTTTCGGGAGGAAAAAGATGTGAGTGGCTTTTTACATGGAAGGTGATAACGATTTGCCTTTTCATGAATGTCAATATTATCCTTTTCAAAACAAAGGATCAAATAAATTGGTTTTCGGGTTAAAATTTTGAAAAAAAAAAAGAATTTTGAAGACAAAAAGAAAAAATTCCTCTTTCACCACAGGCATAGTATCTATATATATTCACTCCATCTATTCAAATTTTCATTTATACTTAAAGACACATTGAATTTGATAACCTAGGGATAAGAGCGTAGAGCCTCGATTATCCAAAACCTTGTGTAACACCCTGCAAATCTTATAAATTTTAACATTTTTCTTTTCGGTTCTCACAAAAATAGATAGATAACTTCAAAGGGTTTTCCCCCTTTTTTGGCACAATGTGTTTACGGCCGGGAGAGGAGGTAAAAGGTAATCAAGGGATAAGAGCACGGATCCCGACTATCTAAAATACCCTGCAAGTCTCGTGAATTTTAACCTGTCTCCTTTTCATTTCCCATGAAAACAGGCACGTAGCATCAAAGGGTTCTTTTTTCTGTTTTGGCCCATTGTCTTTCTCGCCGGAAGGGGAGGTAAAAGAGATAGGTGTCCTAAGAGGATCACCATCTGTCACCAGTCCCGACTGCTCGAGCTCGAGCGTTTTTCTGGACATGGAAAACAGACACATTGGACGGTCCTCACATGGGACGTATATGCATGTGGAAGAGAGGGGGCATTACTTAATGGCGAAATCCGCAGATTCCTCAAAAGCACCGCAAACGGCAACTCGCATTTACGAGCCCTTTGGATTTTGCCATTAATGGGCTTCTCGATCTCCGGCGAGGGAATCAGTCCGTTTCAATTGGAAATCACTTTGATTACTGCCGGTGCCACTGGTGTTGAGATCGACTCAAAATGGGTTGCCAGACATTTTCAATTCTGGCGCTTGAAGTTTATGATGCTTTAGTTGATTTGCTAGGTCAATATATATTGATATAGCACTTGCAACTACTACGCATTACTATTTCAAGTGTATATCTAAACTGTTGGCAACAAGGAGAGACTAGAAGCAATGTAGAGATCAATGATGATAAAATCATCGAACAAGATCTAAATTTATTACACTTTAACCAATTCTATCATAGACATTTCACTTGTGTCAATTAAGTTTTAAATATTTCCATATTTGATCAATTGAATTTATTCGGTCAATTTTAATAAAAAAATCATTGACATGGACCTCAACCGTACCATATAAGATGATTGGCCCTAACTTTGATAATTTTTTATAATTTATTTTTTCTTTCTATCTTTTCCTTTTATCTTCTACCAAGTCCAGCGAAGGCTAACCACAAATGAGGGCCGGCAACTCTCACTAGCCATTGAGCTAGGTCCAACAACTCTTGCTTGGCTTGGAAGAAGAAAGAAAGTAAAAGAATAAAAATACATAAATATTTTTAAAAAACTATCTATATTAATGCTGTCCTGTGCCACGTAGAACGCATGGCGTCTACGTCAATGATTTCCGGTTAAAATTATCCATATGGATCAATTGGTAAAATATGAAAATGTTTAGGACTCTATTGGTAATATTGAAAAATTTAGGACTGGATTAGTCAAAATGCAATTGGTTTAGAACTTTTTGAACAGTTTTCCACGTTGATGACTTATTAGTCCTCAAAAATTATTTGCCACTGGGGCTTGTCCTGACTCAAATTAATTACAAAGAAGGTCTCATCTCATCCACTTATAAAGTAGTTTACTCTAGCTTAGTTTTCATTTACAATTTTTAATTGCTGCTATACGGTTCATTTGAGAAACTTCATTTCTATTTGCCATCAAAAATTAATTTGAAGAAATTAGATACAGACTTCTCACATCTAAAATGCCATCAAAAAGCAATGTTTTCCACCAATTATGGCCAAGGGATTAATTGAGTTAATCGAGCAATTAGGATGCGCGCCTAAAAGGAGCGTGGCCAAAGTTCGGTCCAAGCAGGAGGTGGAATTAATCAAATGCATAACAGATGATTGGAGATGTCACATAATCCCAGCACTCTAAGTAAAACTTCTCTCTTTTTTTTTCGGTCAAACTCTAAGTAAAACTGATCTGGTAGCAAAGTCAACAAAGTGCGTAATTAGTGCTCTAAATCATGTTGATGGCAGCACCATCCCACAAAGCATTGTTATAAAGGCACATAACATGTGCATAGACTTCGTCTCATAGAAAGTAAGAGTGCATTTGACCAAATACCTCACCAAGATATCATTCTGATCATCCTAACTTCAAGGGTCAGCCATTTTAGGACACGTGTTTGAGGTCCAAACTTTACGAGCTTTTTGAAGATATGAGAATCAAGAAAGGATCTTTCCTTCTTCTTCTTCTACTGTACGAATAATAAGAAAGTCGTGCGCGCCTCAATGTGTCCACAAGGATAGTGGGGAGTCAACGGCGTTCTGGTGGAGTCAACGAATAGAGAAGTCAGAGGGGAAAATCGAGGGGAGGGCGATCGGTGACAGTGGTCACTGGGGGAGATCGAAGCTCTGGTTGGCCCTCTCACCGCTTTGGATAAGGGTCGGAGAGGGACATACATGGGATGCACTGCACGTAGGAGGGGGGCCTTGAAAAGCTGAATGAGATGACATCGATGTCTGTCGCTCTCACATGAAAGTGTGTGTACAGATAGAGAGAAAGAGAGATGGGGGCGTTTTTGGGTTTGGCAACTATCACACATAAAAGAGTGAAGGCGGGGGGAGGGGTCCTGGTGTTACAGGAATGGATAATTAAAAAAGACGAGCAACTTTTTCAGTGTTGTCAAGACAAGGAAAGATTGCAATCTTGAATCTAACTAAAAACCCTGTTCCCACTTCTTTTGATTTTACCCCTCCCTAGCCCTCTTTCTCGACAAGCCCACTTCGCCTTTTCTTCTCAAATTTCTTCTAATTTTCTCGGGGTACTAATGTAAGCTTTTGGATTGGTGGAGACATCGAATTAGTGCTTTTCACGGTCGTGGAAATAAAGGTGACCTTTCGAAGAGGTTCCACGTATTCTACTCTTTTTCAGACGTAAGTTTAGTACGGGACAGGCTCGCTCTTTAGCTTCTCCGTGCTTGGAGGGGACAGAGAGAGGGGTAGGGGACTGGCCAGTGGCCACCATTAGACGACGCAGGGGTGAGAAAAGTGCCCATGATGCTAGGAGATGCTAAACGATGCCCCCACAACACCTCGAAAGGCGCTGCGGGAGAAGATAGTGCCAAAACACAGGCGGAGACGGAGATGGCAGAGAGCCACGTGTTTAATTTGACTGCAGCTGAGCAAATTTCTGAGTTGAATATAAGCCCCCCGCCCACATCGCAGAGCGATTTTGGCCCTTGTTGGTGCCTCTGTCCATCATTATATTCGTATGCTATTGCTATGCGCCTTCACTGCCGGAAATGGTAATGGTAGTCCATCACTGATTGCGCTCCAGTGACCGAGTGTGTGCTCTCTAGTGTGGTCACACGATGTGGGGCAAAGGCTTAAGTAACATGCTGAGGTTTGGGAACGGAAGATTGCTGTTCATCTTCCGTGAGAGAGGGATTTCCCAGCAAAAACATTACAGGATCACTTGAGTGGAAAACAAATAGCACAGAGACAACACAAGCCCCGATGGGCTGATACAGGCAAAATATCTTCGACCAGAATTTACCAACTTCCACCTCGAAAAAGAGGGAGAAAGTAAAGGCGGGACCCCTAACATTGATTTGGTCAGATATCCAACAAGCGACAACTCAAGTTTTATACCAACGAAGAAAAAGAGTACGAGATTTATTATTTTGGCATGCCGCATCCGCAGCAAACATCTTTTAAAGTTATCCCAAATGAGTAACCTGGGCATCTGCATGTTCATGCATACACAGGAGCATTCAGATTGCATATCGGGGGATGGAGAGAGAGAGAGAGAGAGAGAGAGAGAGAGACTAATCATCTTTCATGGACATCAGGAGATATTTGGCACATTAAAATTACAATCATTCCAGCATTTTACAAACTGAACCTAATAATATCATGAGCTAGAGAAAACAGCACGTACATTATTGTCTCTGTTGAATGAAATATACAAGATCGGTTGGCGTCACCAAAACCATGTTATTGCTGCTTTTTAGCTTCACTTCTTCGAATCAATCGAGCTGATCCTGTCTTAGCCAATCCTGAATAGTAATCACCGACGTTTGCCACAAATAGTGGATCCCTGTCCTCACTAACATCAGCGATGTTACCAGCAGCATTTCCATGATCAGTCTGCTCTAACTCTCTCGTTAAATCTTCCATCGTCTTCTTTAAAGTGGCTTTGCTGGCCTGTCCTGCCTCGCCCATTGAAATACCAACCATGGTAATTTTTGGAAGAAAAGGATTAGGTTGCAATTTTTGCTTCACAGGTTCACCAGTCAAGCTTTCTAATCTGTGTCCGACACATGAGAATAACATAGTAAGATGCCATAAAGTTCATCACATTTCATTGAAATGAATGTGCTACTAGGAGACTACCTTGCACCAACTTCTTTCTGCAGCTTCTGTTGCTCCTTCGACCAAGGATGTCTAAGCCAATCTCCAAACGGGAAACGGAAATCTGCCTTTTGTCCTAGGTCAACATGGTGGTTTTCTTCTAAGGCAAGCTTGTCTGTTGACTCTTGAGAAGATTCATCCGTTTTCATTCCACGATCACCGAGATAGTGGGTTAAATCAGAAGCTCTAACTAAAGATGCTGCAGTCCTGAAGAAAAAGGAACTTCAGTGAAAATATAATGGAAAGATCCAGAGCTAAACTGTCTTGAGAAGGCAAAGAAGTACTTAAGTAATCTTAAAGCAGTGACAACAAACAAAGAAGTCGTAAAATTTCGGACTGTTGGACACAAATAGAAAGAGGCCCATTATCAGGAAGAGAACAGAATTGGTGTTATGAGTGCATCACCTAATTATGTTGTGAAAACTTTCCCAATTCAATACAGAAAACTACAAGATTCCCCAACTCACAGAATAAGTGTAATCCCAGATCAATGGCTCACAAACTGTCATGTTACTATTCATCTAAAGTTTCTAGTGGTCAGAGCATATGGAAAACAAGATATTTGTCCCGGCAATATCAGTGTTCTCCTTTTATTAGAAGTACATACCTTCGCTCAAATGAGTCAACTATATAAGGAAATTTTGGTTGAATCCCAGTGGCTTTGCGCAACCATCGATTTCCCAGGATCACTCTGTCAACGGCATAGAGTAGCTGCATCTCAGCAGCCTTTGAAATGACACTTAAAGGTATACCAGGATGCCCCATCTCTTCCAAAACTTCTTGAACCTTTCCAACAAAAAAAAACTGCCATCTCAATTATATTACATCATGCCAAAGAAAATCATAATCGATTTTAAGAACACTATTGCCCCCTTGGCGGCTAAGATGAATGGACAATCAGCACATCATAAAACATTGAATCTCCAGCAACTAGCTTCCTGGTGGCTAGATAGCAAAAGCAAACTGCTTGCAGGCTGGAATATGGTTAGTCCACACATCAAACCTTCCTTATCGTGCAGCAAAAAATGTTGGATTGTAGTTTTTCTTCCTTTCCATCCTTGTCTTTGGGTAGGGTTGTCAACTTGGGATTCGGTGTTTTTTTTTTTTTTTTTTTTTCAATCTGTTGTTTATATTTGAGTCAAGAGGATTTTGGGAATTGTTTAAGAGGTAAATTAGAAGCTGTACCTCTGGAGGCTCCCATAGACTATCTCCCACATCATCAGCAACTTCAGTCAGGTTATCATCAATCACATCTCGACGCCGCTGCATGTGCCGAGTTTGAATCAAAGAATGAAAATGCTGCTCAACAGATTCTTCAAGAATGTTGTCAAGCATGTTTTTATCAAAAAAATAAGGAGTATACCTGATAAAGAGAAGATGAGGAAGTGGCTGTTAGATACAGCAAAAGACACTAATCAAAATAGTACCAGAAAATTGAGAAACAACTTCTGCATGTATAATTTGCAGGTAAGAATATAATGAAGAAATTGAGAATTAACAATGAAAAGAGGCATCACCAATCCAAATAATCAAATCCAATATCAAATATCTGACTACATAAATTAGGCAGACCAATTTAGAAAAGAATTAAAAATTTAGGACTAGACTCCTGCCAAGTGATCTGATGAAGAGATTGATCCAAGTGCAAAGTGCTAACCCAGCCAGAGAACCGCTAACAGGAAATGTCAAGTTCTTAATCAATAAAATTGACCAAATAAAAGTGAGATGCTGCAGCACATTTGAATATCAAATCGATGAAAAGAGACGTGTGTCAAAGACCTTACCATTTAATACCATCTGAAGTAGCTATTGCAATGTCTAAATTTTGGGCACTAAATACGGGCACACCATCAATTTGTCTATTTCCATTTCCCTGAGATATTGTCTTCAGAAGTTTATTGGCTGCCTTGACCTTCAAAGGAAAAGAGAAAAGCTTAGACATCCATAAATTTGCATGCGCATTGAGTAAGATGGTCTTGCCAGATACCTGTTTCTCGTTAGGAACAAACTGGAACAAGTGAGGTTTCTCCTGCATGAAGATTAAATCAAAAGATAAGTCACTATTTATTAGTGGGAGGTATAAACTTATTTGGATATCTCAAACAGGAATCTATGAGTTTCCTGAAAAAGTAGTATAAGTATTGTCGGCCATTTTCAGCTGAAACCCCGGACTTACAGATTCTCTGAAAAACTTCACAGTTCTCTCAGCTTACATTACTTTCTACAATCCCACAAGGCAATTTCTTAGCTATAGGGTGACAATTTCTTAGCTATAGGGTAACAACTGCTTGGAGGTTAACCCTCACATTTTAATGAACTACCATCCCGATATTAAAAATTGTACTGAACACGGAAATGGTAAAGCTTAAACAGAGATTTTCAATGAAACATAATGAAACATAGAATCAAATCATATTGACTAACAGGAAAGAGGGAGTGACATATATCCACAATACGTGCTATATATACTAGAACATATATACTGAGGTCAGACCTCAGCCAAACGAATTTTGCCCACCTCAAACTTGCCTGCCCCACCTCTCAAAGAGAACTTCCCAAACTGTACAAGCTTCTTTCAAAGCATATGGCTAGGAGGTTCAGCACTCATTGAATCACAATAGAAACAACAGAACTAACAGAAGATGGCAAATGAAGTAGAAAAGGCAATCGGCTGTGATGGGTATAACAAGCACCATGCAAGAAAAGAAAATTTCCATGGCAATAGGGTTCAAGGATGCATCAACGGCTGGGAATTGGAGTACCTTGAAATGCTCATATGCTAGATCCAGTCGACAAGCACCCACGACGCCGCTTGGGATGTTCAACCGCTTAACGTAAGTAACTACAAAGAATACATCCGATCAGAGTTTGAGTCATGCATATACATGTATATAGAGTGAGAGTGTCAGTTCAGAAAGGAGCATGCACTCGGTTGAGCTTGATCACTAAAATATCCCCCAGTGTAATTATTCATTTCGTGTATACCAATAAGAGCAGACATCTTCCATCAATTTCACTGGGAATAGGAGGCTTTACAGAGAGAATTGAATGATTTCTAAAGACACAACTATGATCATACAGAACAGGTCATTAGCCACATAGCAATGGTTGGCAATGCCCTGGAATATAGTGAAGAGGTTCATCCTTAAGAAGCTAAGAGTGAGAAGCATGCTCATTTAATAAAAGCAAAACCATACCTGCGTCGCCTAAATCCATGAAGAACCGGAAGACAGGGCCATTCCTCTCACTCTTAGTAATCGAAGCGAACACCTTCTTCAGCCACTCCGGCGTTCTGACATCAGTTAAGTAGCGACAAAAAACCTAAGACCTTCACCCATCGCAACGAAGCAAATCAATGGAACAAGGAAAGCACAATTGCACAGCAAAACAAACCGCTTCGAAAGGAAGGGAATATCGAAGTGCGTGGACACGGCCATGAGGCCCGTCCCCGAGAGGTCGCACATGCTGAACACCTGCCCGACGAAGGCCGGCCCGCGGCCCTTGCCGTTCGATTTGATCGCCGAAATCCGCACCGTCGACGGGACCGCGCCGGCGGCGGCGCCCGACTCGGCCGGAGCCTTGACCTCCGGCGCCGGCTTGAGCGGCGGCGGAGCCGGGGCCGGCGGCGAGTCGGAGGGCGAGGCGATCGACAGGGCCGGCGGGAGCCGGATGGGGAGGAGGAGCTTGGGAGGCGGAGGCGGGGAGGCCAGGGAAGGAGGGGCGGCCTTGTGATTGGAGATGAGAGGGAGGAGAGTGGAGTTGAGGAGGTGGGAGAGGGGGTTGCGGTGGTGACGGTGCTTGCGCGGCGGCTCGGGGGAGACGGCCATGGCGGAGGGGAGCGGAGCTCCGGCGGTCGGGTGCGACGGTGGGAAGCCTGGAGAAAGGAGGAGGAAACGAGGGATAAGGAAGGCCGAAGCTTCTTCGCTCTCTCTCTCTCTCTCTCTCCCCCCTCACCGGGCTTCTTCTAGATAGGCCGTCCGTGCCATTCGACCGGCTCACGCGCGATGGCGGTGGCGCGGGTTCTATCGGTGCCTCGTCGCCAATGAGAATGACACGATCAGCTAAAGCCAAAGGGCGCCTACATACATATATAATGTGTATATATATAATGTATATATGAAAATATTGCTTTATTTTTCCTAATTTTAAAGCGAAAATTGTCTAAAACTAGATAATACTGGCTAGACGGATTAATTCTAAACACTAGTACATGTCTAATAAGCAAAAATCAAGCTTCCGAAAAAGCTTATAGCAGTAGTTTAATAATTCAGCACCCAACCTAAATATATTCATTATTTTAATATATCGATATCAGCATGCTTTGTCTCCCAATTTCCCTCGCTTCTAAAAATATTCCCAAATTTTATGTCTTAGAGTTCAAACAAATTATGACATACTAAAGTCCAAACTTGGAGACTAGAGTGTGCAAGCAAGTTGTTCTTAACCTTTATGTCTCTTATAATTATATGTGGCGTTGGCTAAAAAGAAATTGTAAATTCGAGGCATTTTTCTGAATTCAATCTGCTCTTCAACTCATATTTTTGTACGGATTTATAGATTTCTAGTAACGCATCATGTATCTCACCATTTAATTAAGTTCATGTAAAAAAAAATCATCCCTAAAATCTAAATCGCCTCTTTAATCTTATGATTCAAACCAGCTTGTTTTTTTTTTAACCGCTAGGGTTTACCCTAGTAGCCATCCTTCTAACATGGAAGAGGGAGGTGAGGGGTTTGAATCCCCACCTTCTCAGGGGTTTGGGTGGAGACGAATTAATTTCAGGAGTAGGTTTCAACTTCCACACCCTGCAAGGAAGCAGAGCAAGAGCAAAAGTTTGAGAGTCAGAATTAGAATAGGAGTAGAGTAAGACCAACCAATAAAAAATAATAATAAAAAAAAAACCAGCTCATTTCAAAAATTCCCCAAGGTGAGAAGGCCGTCCCGGCCTAACAGGGGCCCCAAAAACCCAAGCCGGTTCGATCTGAGCTAATCCGGGTTTTGGGGCCTCCGGGCTATTCCTTCACCCCGGATAAGGGGCCCTCCGTGGAGAGAGGAGTCGAAGAGGAAGGCTCGGGAACAGAAGCAGGGGTGGAACGATCGCGGCTGCATGGGAAAAGAAAAGGACAGTTTTCATAATTTTAGTTTGCGGAACTTTACCATGACTTCTTTTTACGGCAAACTTTTTGATAGATCCTATACCCGGGCCACCTTGGATCAATTCAAACCAAGAGACAAGGAGGGAAGAATTCATATTTCCGTGAGGTATCTCTCTAAATATAACATCAGTGCCACAGCATACGAGAATGAGCTTGACACAGGTCGAGCCGGCAAAATCAAGAGTATGACTGTAGTCATTCGACTCCAGCTCGTGCAAACTGGTACGGCTAAAAGTATGTCGTCATCGAACAATCTGTTCAGCAGGCAAACAAAATCAAAACAATTTGCACCGGGCACAATTCGAAAGTATAGCGTTGTTCCTCGCACGGGTACTTGTATCAGAAATCTCTGAGCAGCAGTGCTCTCCCCCTTCCTGGAAAATCCAGAAAGCAACACCATAATCATATTGCCAATGCCTTCCTCACACCATCATGTGAACCATGAGCCTCCCCTCTATACAAAGGATCCTTCACTTAAGATGAGGACAGGCCACAAAACAAACATTCGAGCACATTATCTGGTGCCATGGAAGAGAATCTGAACACATTCTCTCTCTGAACTGCTATAGAGGCCACTGTCAAGAACTTTACATACATTAGAGATCAATCGGATTCATAAACCCCATCTGTGTCCGGAATTGTTTCATCGGCATCAGTTGTGTTTCCTTCCAATGGACTATCAGACTCATTCAATTGCTTATTGTCTTCAATAATCTCATCACCATTCACGCTGCTGCTTTCGTTAACGGCATTGAATTCATTCAGACGCTTTGCTGATATTTTAACACGCTTCCCTTTGATATATCGGTACTCCCATTTTGGTGGTGGGTATTTCTTTGTTAGTTTCTCATATTTGTCCATCATACCTAGCTGTTGGAAGACATTGCCCACCATTGAAACAATTGAAACATTGGGTTTAACTCCAAGTTCCTCCATGTCAGCAAATACCTAAAAAGAAAGTGTGAAGGAAAACAAAAAATCTTAAGATATAGTCGATAATGGGCCATGAAAATAAATGGAGTCCAATCATGCATCAAGATGGTCTAAACGGCAAAAAAGAAAGGTGGCAGTTGAAAACATAGGTACCTTAGATAAGCACAAATACATCCTTATAGATGACGAATAGTGAAAACCATATGAGCATGTGCATGGTGCATTTCCCAATAATTTTTTATTGAATTGAGCATGTTTTCAGATGCTTGAAATTTCACTCTGTAATGAAGAGCTAAACCACAAAGCAGAGCAGTGCAAGCACGACTAACAGAATTATTCGAAAGTCAATCTGTCATGCCTATATCCAATAAGATTAAATAACCAATAGCATCTTTTGTTCTCATAGATCAAGAAAGTGACATAAACTTTAGTAAGACCAAAGAAGAGTACCTCAAACATCTTGTCATGCATGCCTCTCTTATAATATATCGATATCACTTTGTTGAAGAATTTACGAGGTGTGCCTTCCAGATTCTGAGAAAATATCGTTGTCCACAGTTCCTCAGCTTCGTCAAGCCTGCCATCTTCTGCTAATGCATTAAGCAATGTAAAGTAACTTCCCATCGTTCTTCCTTGACCTTTGCTTAACATCCACTTAGAGACCTATGGCACCAACGAGATTTACATGATTTTATAGTGAAAAATTCCAGGCAACTATGCAAGAGATAAGAACATAGAAAGCGGAGGAGCGCAGAGGATAAAGAAGTGGCACCTGTATTATTCTCTTCCATTCCTTTTCGTTCTCAAGTGTCTTCAAGGCTTTCTTGACTGTGATCAGGGGAAACTCTAGTTCCCAAGCAATAAATGAATCAAGTGCCCCATAGACTTCCTCTTTTACATTTGACAATCCCTTCACCTGAAAAGAGAGATTGTTAACCCAAAAAAAGCTGTTCAAAGATGCAAAGAAGCCATATATCTTATGAAACAAATAATTTCAGAAAATTCAATGCCCTAATACTGGTTATATACTTTTATTAGGCTCCTATAAAGTACAGATAAAAGAATGAGATGAGTTTGCAAGCATACACAGTCAACAAGCTTTGCAGACTTGGAAATTGTCCCAATTTTCTTCTGTGATTTCCATACTCGAGGATACCTAGGCCGGGGACCTTTCGCTCCACACACCTAATAATTGTCAAAAAGCCTCGTTGTAAGAGGAGGAATTCCCATCTTATGGTCACACTAAAGGAAACAAGTAGACAACTTCTTTTTGCAATAGAAAACACACTACTTCAATCACAAAACAGTAATTGCTACTGCATCATTAGGGCGAAATTCCCGTAATCATTCACTC
The DNA here is from genome assembly GCA_014182375.1 of Eucalyptus virginea. Classification (NCBI taxonomy): domain Eukaryota; kingdom Viridiplantae; phylum Streptophyta; class Magnoliopsida; order Myrtales; family Myrtaceae; genus Eucalyptus; species Eucalyptus virginea. Next base: position 37,720,905 of record CM024514.1, read on the forward strand.
CCTCATTTGCAGGTTAGCGCTAAGCAGTGAACCATGCGGAAAAAGCTTGTTCAAATATAATGCATCCACAAGCTATTCTTCAGCGGCGATTCTTATCTTACCACAATAGTTCTAATGTTTCTGGAGATTTGACTTGATTCAAATCTTCTCGGTATAACCGGCAGAGAATACTTGAAACTAAGCATCCTGAAAAAAAAAAAAAACAAAGAATCGGTAAATGCAGCAGAATTAAGCTCAACAAAAAGCAAGTTACGTAGCAGAGAACCACAAAAACGATTCATGGTCTAACGACCCAATTCCTTGGCTTACTCTAAAATTCAACCTTGCGAAAGCAAATATATGAATTTCAAATTAGCTCCCAGTTTGTCCTCGAGGTGCCGCCAACTGCGGACATTACCATGCTCCTATTTAGTAAGATATAATCCTAAAACAAATGGTCTTCCGACAGCTTCCAATCGAAACGAAACCAAACGCAAAGGCAAGAGCCACTGAATTAGCCGAGAGACGCATTGACAGATGGGGCGGCGCCACAGATAGACGCCGTTCGCACTGAAACTTCACTCAACTCTCTGGCCGAAAGAAAAGGAAGTGGTAATAATCGGACGACCGTGCAAAGTCCCGACTCGACATCATCTCCGCAACGAAGTAACCGCAGTGCTCGTTCGCGGGAAGGAGGGCCAGAAAAACTTACCGTTCGATGATTTCCTCCTTATCTTCGCTGAAAATCCCTTTCACTGTTGAGAACTCTCTCTCCCTCGCCTGCAAATTTCTATCACCATGAAGGCAGCGGAAAGAGAGAATCTGTCGCAGTCCAGTCCGAACTCCGAACTGAATCGCAACGGTGGGCTTCGATTTTGGGCCAGAAGGATGGGCTTCTGTTGGCCCTAAAATTCGCCACTCAGAAATAAACGGGCCCATAAAATTGACATCCAGCAGTAAAAGCTTCCTCTAGATTTTGACTCTTTTTTTTTTTTTTTGGCTGTCAATTGCAAAGAGATAATGAACATGAAATACTGAATTTTATTTTCCCTTTAAAAGGAGAAAAATTGGGATTATTCATGAAATTTGTAGTAGATTCTTTTTAATGTTTTAACAAATTGCACATTTTTAGCAAAAACCACCTGAATAAATATTTTTGTATAATTACGAATAATGACCTAATAAGGATGTTGCCCCCATTGGTGCACACTATTTCCTCCTCTTTTTAAAACATAGATTGGTATTTTTTTAATCACTAAAAATACCAAATTAGTATATCTATGATAAATTTACTCAAAATGACCAAAAAAAAAAAAAACCTAAACTTGTACACTTGAAACAAATTTACCCCACAAAAAAAATAAAATGATACATTTGTAACAAATATATCATCCGTTAAATTGAATTAATACATTAAAATCACAAAATTGATACAATCATCTATCTCATCTTATCCAACATAATGATTTAATAGTAAAATTTAACGAAAACTAATATAAGGTAAATTTATCACAAATATATCAGATTGTGGTAAATTTGTCAAATGGGTATTAGCTTTGGGCTTTTAATGGTCAAAAAATTAAGTTTTAGGTAAATTTGTTACAAGTGTATTAATTTGGGGACATTCGTGATATTAACGTCATATAATACACTTATTTCCCTTTGCTCTCCAAAGGAAGAGATCCCCTAAAATCACTTACTCTCACATCCTCCGCCACATCCATCTTTCTCTTGGACTTTTGGAGATGGAACCCGAGAGGTGGGGTGGGTTTCATTTTTTTGTAATATTTTTGGGATGTATTGATGCCGACCTTTTATGATGGGTGACTCATAGAGATAAGGGTGGACTTCATCGTGGATTTATCGCCCATGAACGAGGAAGAGGACGCCGTGGGGCATGAATAGTATGTGCTCTTCAATGGTCTTGTCTCGGTTTTTTTTTTTTTAATCTTCCAACTAGTTCAATTTCATAGGAATTTGGAGCTTTGACTTTCGGAGATGGAACCTAAGAGGAGTTGGGGTAGGTTTTATTTTTCTGTAATTGATGCTAATCTTTTATGGTGGGTAACTCATAGGGACAAGGCTGGACTTCATGGATTTATTGCCCATGAACAAGCAGGACGAAAAGAAGGAAGAGGGACACCACGCCGGCATGAAAAGGACGCCACGCCGGCCTAAATGGTATGTGTTCTTCGATGGTTTCGTCTTCATTTCTTCTTCTTCTTCTTTTTTGGGATCTTCTAACTAGTTCAATTTCATAGGAATTGACAAAAAATACGACCACCTCAAAGATGGCAACTCTGACATGGGACCGGGCTCAAGCAATTTCCAGTCGCCCAAGAGCTGCCATTAGAGGGCCTCATAATCCGAGCGTTGCCACGGGACTGGGGGCTTAACCAATTCTGAGTTGCCCAAGAGCCTAATTCGACAAGCAGAGTTGCCACGAGACTGGGGGCTCGAGCAATTCCCAGTCGCCCAGTCGCTCAAGAGCCTAAGCCAGCAAGTGTCACAGAATGCAGTAAGCTTTGCTCTCCCTTGCACTCTCAAAGGAAGAGAATTTCTAGAGAGAGAAAGTAGAGAGAGAAGCTCTAGAGAATGCTTGTACTTGGAGTGAATGATTGTCTATTTATACAAAAGTCCCTCTAATTATAACTATTGATCTTCTACATGATCTAACGGTTAAGGATTTCAATCCTCGTCTAATCAATCCCACGGTGAAGATGCATTTAATCTAATAGTCAAGGATTTTTATTCCCGTCACATTAGTCCAGCGGTGTAGATTGATCTCGTTTAACGGTAAAAAAAAGTCAAAATAAAAGGTAAGGGAAAGTTTGGGTCAACAAAATTTGAACTATAGTTGAGTAAATCCCAACTTAAATTTCTTTCCTTATCCAGTGCCCACGGACTTCTCCTATGACCGATCATGCAGAGGACCATACTTTTTTCGTGTGCTGACTTTGTTGGCTGCATATATGAGATATATATCCGCTCTTGGTCAGAGAACAGTAAAGCGCTAATTTTTGTGTGCCGTGGTTGCTAATATCACGAGGAAGTGCTAAAGTGCTTGGTAGCGGGTCTTTTTATCGGTTGTGAATCGAAACTTATTCGTAAATTACATTAAAAAGTATTAGTGTTCGATCCAATTAAATATCGTTAGTTTAAAATTTATTTAATTCTTTCATGAGATTGAGAAATTATTTAGCGATGAATTATCAAAGTAAAATATTGCGTGGGTATAATTAAAGTTTGAGCGTTTGAGTGACTAGAGTCGATTTTTTATTTAAATGTGCCCTTCCTAAGAGAAAACCGTTTGTTGGCATCTAGAGTTCTTGAATTGTTTGACCATTTGAAAATTTCTCTATTGAGAACGAGGAAGAACAAAAATTGTTTCCACCATCACCATTCACTTTTTAGTTGAAAAAAAAGAAGAAGAAAAGAAGTGGGAGAGAGGCTTCTCGAAAGTTACGAAATTTAAAAGCTAATTAGCGCAATAAGCATGAAAATATCAATTATTTGAGTAAATGGAATTTTTTTTGCAAAATATTATAATTTGGAAGCTAGAGTAATATTATTGAAAATTTTCGTGAAAAGTGGATATTCTTTCGGATCCAACGTGATATCCTATCGATAAAAAAAGAAAAGAAAAAGAGAGGGAGAGATAAGATAAAGTCCAACGCGATGTCCCGATCCAGATCTCCAATTTGGATATTTTGGGCCGAGCCCGGGATCGACCAAAAACGTCAGCTCGTTTCAGTAGCGAGCGGCGACGTCTAAGCGGGGTTGCGTTTTGGGCGAACGCGAGACGATGATGTCACCTCATCCGCTTCGCTTCTTTTTTCGGCTCGCAACGAACTCAGAGAGTGATAGAGAGAGAGAGAGAGAGAAAGAGAGAGAAGCGCTTGCGCAGCGCATGATCTCTCGCCACCTCGCGCCTTGATTCTCCGTCCAGCCGAAGCAGCCTCCTCCGCCGGGACGGGACGATGATCGAGTCGGCCATGGCGGTCCGGTTCGCCGCCGGTCCGAGCTTCTCCTCCTCCTCCGCCGCCGCCGCCATAACCTGTAACTCCGTTGCTTCCTCTTCTGTTGCTTCCCTCTGCCTTCTTTGCCGAGAAAATGGCGATGCAACCGTTCGCCTCCGTTCGTTTTTCATGCTAGATTTTTTCAGTAAACATCGAACGCCAGCTCATTTCTGCTCGTTTGTTGAGATTTTCTTGTGATTTTCGTTCATTTTCTTATTCACTCGAGAGAGGCATAATGTTGTCCGCTTGATGGAGAAAATTTAGATTCTCTTCTTTCTTTCGAAGGTTACCGTTCGTTCTGGAGCTCCGACGAGTGCCCCGGCGCGCACGCGAGCTCTCGCCGGATTTCGCACTCCGGCAGCTTCGACATTCCGTGGTGAGTGCTCGACGCTTAGGCTTGTTTCGATGAATAAAAGCTGTTTTCGGAATTGATTTGGATTTGGAAGCAATGAGATCAGTTGACTGCTACAGTTACCAGAGGTTCAATGGCAGCTCTCTATTGAAAAAGAAGAATGCCGCGAGGAACAAGGTTAGAGCTACTGCGGAGCATTTAGGCTCCGCTTCTGATCCGGCGAAGTGCAATGGAAGGGCTGGGTATCATCCGTTTGAGGATATCGCTGAGTTAGCATCTGGCGGGGATGCGACACTTACTGCCGCAGAAACCACGAGGACGATTGTCGAGGTATCTTTACTGTATATCACAGGCCGGATGTTCATATCGAAGCTTTTGCTTTTATTCATGTGGCTTTACGTTCGATTGAAGTGTTGTTCTTGGTTATGTAGCTGATGCTTCTGTTAGTGTGTTGAGTACAGGTTAACACCAAAGCGACCCTGTTGTTTTCTGGTGTGATTGAGGATGAAATCTACGAGAACATTCTTTGCCCAGATTTGCGTTACACGACTGATGAACAGGGAAGTGAGTATACGAAGTCCACTTTGTTCAAATTTTATAATCCTGGTTATACTTCCCTGAGCCACATGAAAAAAGAAAAAAATATGAGAATATATTCTCTCTGCTTTGGCGTTTTGCAGATATTTACTTTCAGGTGAACAATGATGAGGAGACTATTCAAACACTAGCTTCAGGGAGTAATGTTGTGGTATGCCCTTTTTCCACTAGAAATATGTTTGTGCACAGTATTTAAGTTTATATAATTTGAAGTCTTGTTTCTCGAGCAGCGGCATAGTGTATTGACTGGCAATAGTTGTGTATCAAACACAACTTCTTTTTTAAACAAAATAACATGATGCTTTTGCAATTCATTCTGCAAGAATTGCTTGAAGATGCTTCTGTTGTCATCATAGTTAATGTGTGTGATATAAAATGCAGCAAGTGATAATAGGCCTGGATACCAAGGAGATGCTCGATGAGATGGAGATATCAGGTCCAGCAGATATTCAGTATGGGATCGAGGAGATTGGGGAGGAAGATAGTGACATTGACGAGGATGAGGATGAGGATGAGGATGAGGATGAGGATGGTGAAGACGATGATTATGGAGAGGTATACATACTTTCAGATACAAAGGAGCCTTGCAATAATGTTGTATAATGTCATATTCTCAACTTTAGTTCTCTCCTTACTTTTGTGCCCAGTATCCGCTTACTAAGATTTAGAATTCCCTTTGTTTTGTTTTATTTGTGGTGTCTTTACTCTTTATACTCTAGTTTTCTGCAATAAAATTTATCTATATGTTATCCAGTGTTAGTTGGTCAACTCCTTGTATGCAGATATCTGTAAATGAGGGAGACATACTTCTATTTTACATGTTTGAATATTACTTTGGCTTCTCAATTAATTTCCTTTTTCCTGTCACAGTACATTCATTCAGATGAGGACAACGTTTATATTAGTTTGTATTTGGTGTAATTATTGTGTACGAGTGTCTTACCTTCCCCCTCTGTTAATTTTAAGTAAATTTTGTTATTCTTATAACTGTAAGTGAGGTAAAATTTTGAGTTTGCTTAAACTCAACGAAGGAAAATTTTACTGTGATTCTAACTCATCTTATTGGTATAGTCTATCATTTTACATTCAATAACCAAAGTCCATTTATTTGGAGGCCAGAGAATTGCAATTTTGTTTATTTTAGCATTTTTCATGTGAAGTTACAATGGCAATGTGTTGTACTTTCCCTCATAGAAAAAAGAGAAATCTTGGCACAGGGCAAAAATGGCTAGACCTCTGAACTAGTTTATCACCTGTGATAGGACTGGGTTTCTGTACTTGACGATGAGGATGATGAGGACCAATCTGATGGAGATCCAGGAGATTGGGCAAAATTGGAGACAATGAGATCTTCTCACCCAATGTACTTTGCTGAAAAGGTGGCTGAGGTAAATGAGTACTGCTCAAGTTTTGGTCCTGGATAATTAGATACCATGAAAACTGTTAGAATATTTAAACAACAAACCAAGCATTAATCTAACGGCTTAAGCTTTTAAAAGAGTTGGCAAAGGTTCCACAAAATTTCACATGGTAGCTGGAGGTCTAGTGTTCAATTCTTTTCAGGCCCCATTTGTCTCCCCAATTAAATTTCCATGCTTAGCACTAGGCAAAAAGACTAAACTAAGCATGAGGGGGAATGTTAGAATATTTGAATTATAAACCACGCTTTCATCTAATAGCTAAAAGCTTTTAGAACAGTTGGCAGTGATTCCACGAAATCTCACAAAAAAAAAAATCAAGAATGATTTAAGCTGGATGCCCCAAAAACTTTCGATGTTTCATAGTATTGTACCTCATAAAATAAAAACAAATGTGACAGTATTTATCTTTTAATTCGGTTTTCACTTTCACTCGAATTCTTATTTCAGGTTGCTTCAGATGGCCCTATTGATTGGATGGAACGGCCTCCTGTTGGCATTGCCATACAAGGCCTTTTAAGCCCTGCACTTCTCGAAGAAAACTCCATCAATCAGAGACACCTATCTAGTCCCCATACTGGTGCCAAAGTAGATCACACTAGAACTATCCTTGAAGACAAACAAGTAGATTCTAGTAGCACTGATGCTGATGGACAAGATCATTCACTTGAAGATGGCCCCAGTCGGGCAGAGGAAGTGGGCAAGAATGGAAGCCCCAGGAGTGGGAAGTCCCTTTACAAGCTCGAGATGATCAATATTCAGCTGCTTTCGGTACATGGTCCTCCGGTATGTTCTCAAGATTTTACTCTGTGCTTAAGATCCCAGTGTACTTTGTGAGTATGACTCTGTAACTCATCTCTTTGTGTGGCAGGATCATGCGTTTTCACCACACATATGTACACATTTTCACATTCTAAACCATTCTGTACCACATATTTCTCTTTACTGTAGTTGAGTCATTACAATAATTCAGCAAAAAGAGGAGGTTTGCATGATGCCCAAATTGATCCAGACATTGTTGGACTTGTATCTATTTAGTTGTTCCCATTCCTATTTCTGTACTGTTGTCCTCCCACCCCTTAAAGAAGGGAACACAAGTTGGCTAGCTTCAAATTATTGGCCATCATCTGGTTTGTCATTCTAAATACTACATTTTGGCTTAAGGAAAGGAAGAGGTGATTAACTTCAGAGCTAAAAGGCCTAAATACCTGCTGTCTTAGCTCAAATGGAATGCTTTCATTAGCTGTTTTTGGATTTTGAAAAATCACGTGTGATTTCCTCTTATAGAATAACAGCTTCAAACTGTTGAGTTGTTTATATATGACTTTGCTTGTTGAATTGTGATGATTTTATGTAGCAGTTATCTAATTTTCTCCCTTCAACCCTATGCAGCACACTGTTGAGGTAGAAGATTTCAGGAAAGCACAACCAGATGCTATTGCTCACTCAGCTGCCAAGATCATCTCCCGATTGAAAGCTGGCGAAGAGAAAACTATACAAGCCCTCAAGTCCCTCTGCTGGAGATGCAAGGGGATTCAAGTGGAGGTGAGATACAGACTGGTAGTTAGAAGTTGTTGTGGTGCTTAAGCTGCATGCTTGTACCCCTGCTGTTGCAGTAGTTGAGCTGCATTCCTGTATCACTAATGCCGGGGAAGGAATTTTCTCAGTTGATTTAAAAAGTCTCATTGCTTGTTATACATCAATTCAAAATGTTTTGTACTTTTTGCAATTTTGAGGATACAGCATGAATTGGTATTTTGACTCAAATGACTCGATCATTCTCAACCCTGAAAAAAATTATTGCCATTTTGTGAAATCTGTTTCCTAATGTGAATTATTACTGTAATTAATCATTATGACGCTTCTCTTGAGTTCAGATGTCCTGCCCTATGATAGTAAGAGTGATATTTATGTCCTTTCTGACAGGAAGCTATGATAACTGGCGTTGATGCTCTTGGCTTCGATGTAAGAATCTGCTCAGGAACACAAATTCAAACATTGCGCTTTGCATTTGAAACAAGGGTATGCTGTTTCTGTGCCAAAAAGCATTTCTCTGGGCTTCTTTAGTCAATATAAATCTTGAATTTCCTTTTCTCAAGTTTATGGTTTGTCTGCTTCAGCAAAACTCCCTTCAGGAGCTATGAGCTAACACGAGAGAAAAAAAAAAAGAAAAACCCTTAGGAGCTTCCTTTCTTTTTTTTCTTTTCCCTTGAATTATTTAGAGCTTAATCCTTTTGAGAACGTCAGTGAGATGCATAAGTGTGGCCCTTTTCTATTAAAAGATATCAGGGCAAAGTGATTCTGGCAAACATTGACAAATTTTTATAAGCCATCCCTTTTGGTGAGTTCACCGAGTCCATGACTTATATTCATTTATGGACAGTTAAAATCACTTTTTTGCCATTGCTTCTATGTTTAACTTGCCAAAATTCGAAATGCGTTTTCTGGAGTCGCTATTTCATTCTTCTGACTATTGTCTTTGCAGGCCACTTCAGAGCAAAGTGCTGAGAGACAGGTTAATAATCTACTATTCCCAAGGGTCCTGCGCAAGCCACATAAGAAGAAGGCTCATTAAAAGCGAAACGTTTCATTTTAGGTTTCAACACGAGTGCAGAATTGTTTGTTGTATCGCTCTCAATTGATTAATTTAGCACCTCCAGTGCAAAAAGCGAAAAAGAATATAAAAAAAAAAAAAGGGAATGAAGAAGGAAAAGATGGAGAGAAAAACACAGGATGAGTTCTGTACATGTATTTTCTGCAAGCAATGGATTTCATTCTTCTTCAGAGCCATTTATCACCCGACCCTTGGCTATCTGTCATGTTACTTTTTCCATACGTGGTTGGTTCACTGAAACGATCTTGGAGGTGAGCGGGTTGATGAGGCCTGTGATAGTTTCTGATCGATTCCCAACCAGATCGTGCAAAAACCATGGCACAACCAGATATAAACACGGACCATACAGATTCAAGATCCAAGAGTTGGACAACAGATAGTCCGAGAATGAAAAAAGTACATGGCTTCGGAAATTATTTTGAACTATACACAAGGGCAAAAATGCACCATTAATCAGAGAGCTTTGCTCTGTACTACCATAAGAGCTATGATAACAACATCAAGACGCCTCGATATATATTGCACAAAATTGAAGAGCTTAAATATAGCTTCCACTCAGATTAATGATCATCAGGTGAAGCGAACCCGAAATTGGGAGCAAGCCTTGCTCACGCCCTATAAATACCATGACTTTTCCAGAAAAACCATCTGCGAGTGGTCGGAATAATTTCTCAGCCCGATGTTTGAACTTTGAATAGCATAACTCCTCTGAGATGCTATCTGCCAAGGAAATTATTGTCAAAGTAAATATCAGAGCTCAGAGTACTTTCCTTAGTAACCCCATCTTTACGGCAATTACTTTTAGTCTTCCGCTCTTTTCTTCGTGGGATTGAATTGAAAGGATACATAAAGTGCTACCCTTGTTCAAGTCTTGCAAGCAGGACTGGGTTTCCTCCCGAATAATTGCAACTATGAGCCACGGGAATGGTTAACCTCAAGCTTAACCTGAGGTATAACCGTTTCTACATCCACCCACCAATCCTCGTCTTCATCCACAGAGTAGTTCTCCTGCCAGATGTGCATCATACTATGAACAATTTGACCAGCCTTCTCCTCCGGCAACAAAGCAGCTCTCTCTCTCTCTCTCTCTCTCAGCAGTCATTTAAGTAAAAATGTAGGGTTTAGTATTACCTCTCTTAAAGATCCTAAGATATTTGCACAAATAAGTAAAGTGGATGACTAACCTTGTTGTCATAATCCATGACCTGTTGGTTTTCTACAGCATTTGCAACTCTTATAGCTTCAAGCCACCAAGCATCCATAGGGGAGCAATTTGCTGTATTTTCATCATTGTCAAGCACATTATTCATTACATCAGGAGGATTTGCCATCTGCACCGAATCAAAGAATGCTGATAGATCAGGCACACTATCCTCCGGGATCAGGCGCAAGGGAGAGCGGTAACCTGGGCCATTACTAAGCTCGCTTTACCTTCACTTTCACACACAAAAAAAAGGTTTTGAATGGATAAATGTGGGACATGACTTTTCTGTACCTTTGCAATCAGGATCATGACATTTCTGGTAATATGCAGCCCAATTCAGATCAACAACGTAGATAACTGGCCACTCACAGTAGGAAAATGATAAGATTGTGTTTCCCAAAGGTAAACTTAAAAAGTATGAATCAACATAAGTAATTTTTTATTAAAAAGACAGCATATACCGTGATTGCTTTTATGCTCTCTGCCTATCCGCTCACAGAACCTGTTCCTCAACATGTTGTAAACCATGAGTCCATGCTCTGAGAACCAGTACCAGCTTCGAATTTTACCTATATTGCAACAGAATCATCAGCATTACAGCAGAAAAGGAGAAGAAAAGGATAGACCTTGCGATAGATCGCTTTTTTGACACTATTGCGCCTGAAGGAGAAAGTGCCATTCCATGATTTGCTTTCAAATCAGAGATATTAATTGAATTAAAATTTCTTTCAGTCTGTCGCTTAAAAGAAACCTAGATATAACTTTCTGTCTTCCATGGAAAAAAGTTAACAATTTTATTATCATCTACAGTCTCAACTTATCTATGAACTATGTATGAAGCAATTAAAATTACTCATCACTCTGTTTTCTCGAAAATAAAACAATAGCAATCACCTGATACAGTTCCAGTTGAGGCCAAAGATTCAATGAATTTGTCCAACATTGGGAAAGGTGACTTGCCAATGAAGTAATTCGCCGAATTATCAGTAGGTAAAGAGTTGAAATTACGCTCTTGCAAAGCAAGATTGTATCTTCCAATGTCAGCATTCACCTGCATAAGGGAGAAAAAAATCCATCATGTGAGAGACCACCACAGAGTTCTAGCACATTAGATCACCTAGGCTAAAATTTTTCCAGATCTCAGCTCCACCCACTCAAGACCATGAGTTTATAGCTGATAATGAAAAGTCCAGCATATCATGCGCATATAGTTGATGAAGGGGCCCTACACAAAAACTAATTCAAACTTGTACCTACCTCAGTCTCGAACTGAAGTGTCTTTGCACAATCTAACTCCATTTTGCAGACTAAGAGCTTCTCACAATTAACATCCATATTGCAGATCAAAGAAGCCATGAACACGTCTTCCTCACACTGTTAGGAGAGAGTGCATTTTGGGTGTCAAGAAATGCACGAACCTTTAAAAAGCAACTGTGAAAGAGAGATACTACTATTTCAAACACTGTCACATTTAATCCCCTTTTCTGTGTGCATATGCACATCTTCTCATGTCTTAATCTAACCCTCTCAAATAAATAGAGGCACAAAAAACCCTTTGTTGGTAGTTTTGCGGAACATTTTGAGCAAACTAGGAACAGATCAACACAACCATGTTCCACAGATGCCTCACAAGTCACTAGATCTCACTAACAAGGAGTAACATACCATGTCCTTGCATTTGAAACGCCCAGTTGGCAGAAGTACGGAACTCTTGCCTGCCTTGGATGATAAAGCCAAACGAAAGCATCTATTCCTTGAATAAACAGCAGTGTCCACAAAAATTTGACATGTCGATGTGCTGGAATCTTTCTTGACAAACAACTTCTCATATCTTTTGTCTGTCTCCCTTGCACTAGAAATCCGTGAGCATACCTGTCAAATGGTCATAACAATATCATGGCCACATGCAATGTTACATTTCTCCAAAATGGTGTGCATGCAAGAACAGACAACACCGACCCACCGACAACCCCCCCCCCCCCCCACACACACACACACAGTTTCTATAGCTCAGCAAAGATGTGAGAATGGCTGTAAAGTGGTGTATGAAAAGTTAAAATATATCTGTTATTTTTTGAGCAGATAAAATATCTCAGAACAGGTGGCTAACTTGAAAGGCATACACAGGAATATTAAATTGCAATTGTCTCTTGCACACAATAACTAATGCTTCTAGCTGGAGTATACCTCTGAAACAAATGCCCCCACATGAGAGTTGTCCTTAAAAGCAGTCTTTGGTATCCTCAGAATCAAATGGCGGGAAAATTTTTCTGCAGACAAGCAGTGCTGTCATTGATATTGCAACAAACTTGTTATGTTCTATGAAAAGATTTAACATATACAAGGGGGAAAAGGATTCACATGAGATATTCCTAGCGTTTCATAGGCAGATGTAGGAATCAGAAGGCACATACGGACTGATCAAGTCACAAACTCTTCTGTGCCTGAATCTCTAATTCACTCCGAGTTTGACAAAGGGTTCTAGCCTACAATGCGTAAATCCTATTAGTTGTGCCATTAACATCACTCAACCATAACTTTCTAGTGACCCAGCTTTCCCTCACGCTTAGTCTGGTCTTTTTGCTTAGTACTAAGTGTGAACATAATTGAAAGGAGAGGCAAATGGAGCCTAGAAAGATTTGAACTCAAACCATGTGAGAGATTTTGTGGAAGAAGCATCAACTGTACTAAAAGTTTAAGCTGTTAGATGAAGACCAGTTTATTATTTAGATATAAGCAAGGAAAAGATGCAAACGAACTTTGCTCCAATAAAATCCAGTTCGTCAAGCATTCACAGTTAACCAGCCTTTCAAGGGCCCCTCCCCTCTGATGTATGTCTTAAAATTGTGACTCGAGGTAGGATATTTGGGTTCAAACAGGGAAAAAAAGATCACTGCTGCAAGAAAACATCTAAGGTAAAGTCCCATGCAGCTCCAACACTTGATGCTTCTTCAAAATAGGCATCATATTGAGTTCATCCCTTAATGAAAAAGTCAACAATCTATATAGTTCAATCTAAGATAACCATGCCCTGCAACATATTCCCAGTCAATCCTGTCCATGCAATCAATGGTGTCTCAACTTCCAAAAGAAGTATATCATTAAAAGTTCCAAAGCATCATTTGATTTCCATCTTCATAATTGCTTTTAAGTGCAATGTTCCTAAAAAATAACATGTTAAACTAAGTCATTGCTCAAACAAAGATGGACCTAACAAGTGCCAGAGATCTCATTCAAAGCTTCTTTTCTTCAATAAACCTAACATAGTTCTCCCACATCAAATGTGAAAGGTCTCCACAAGAATAATAGAAAAATGTAGGTGGAAGGCACCGTGAAAAAGAACAAGACAGCCTTTGGCTCAACAGTGCGTCTATATGATTTTATGTCGATATAAATATTCAGCGAAATGGAGATGTAGCTCATAATATGTAATTGAACATTGCATGCACCATTCATGACTAATGATGCAATAATAGCTAATAGAAGAAGGAAAATTCAAAGTCAGCATACCTTCAGTCGAAGAATCAAGCTCAACTACCCATTCCTCGTTTCCTTGGATTGAGTACTTGTCAAGCAATACTTCCAAAACAACTAATATCAGAAGATCAACCATCTCTTCTCCATTTTTATCGACATTTTCCCTCTTATTGAACTCCAAATCAAAGTATAAGTGACAAGGCAGGCCCTGGCAAAACATTTGTTGATGGTAGAGCCAAACTTAGATTTTGAAAACCCAAATGATGAGCAACTTACTGTTACATCGTGCGTTAGATAAAACTTCTAAAGTAACGTCACCAAATGCTTCTTTCAAGTACTAGTGCTATAATGCACTCAATGAAATTACATACAACACTGTTTTCGCCACCTTGTCCTTAGTACTTCCTACTTCTACTTATGTCTTTTGATTCAGTTTATTGCTTGACAGATAAAAACAATCAAGAGCTAGAAGCAGAAGATGGAACTAGGAATTGGTAACAGATAAAAATAAATAAAGGAGAAAATCCTAAACCATCCCAATGAGACTCTTAATTGACAAATCATGTGGAGAGATGCTTTCTCTTTAAAGTCCATTCTATACTTTGCAAATCCACTCATAGCATCCAAATGAACATGAAAGCAAAGAGGTTCTCACCTCCTGAATTACTTCATAATGGTGGCGTAACTTTGGATCCATATTGTTGTACCTAATTGAAAAATAACCACAATACGGAGTTACGTAGAACACCAATACCAACCACAGGCAGCCTAAGACAGCAAAGAAAAGATGACCACCTCTTCCAGAACTCCTGGTAAGAAGACACAAGAAATCTTCTCTGGCCATTACAATGGTCTTGGTAACTGAACACACGAACCTCAGGATGAGCCTTAGCAAACTTCATTGCTTCATCTTGCCTTGGGAATGTTGTCCATATTTCCTTCCTAAGGTTGAAAAGGAACGGAAACTGGTGATTCAATTATCAAATGCAAATGTAGCAAACACACAGGTTGTCCAGTAAAATCGTGAAAATTCTCATGGAAATGCAAGGAAGACACAAAGCCAGATATCTTAAAGGAAGAGCCACTGGAAATAAAGCAAACAGCATGCAGAGGGAATATGCGAAAACATCCAAGGACCTTAGCTTTGATGTATTTTGTGCTGCAAGATCAACCCGTATTTCATTCAGCAATCGCAGCAAACTAGATGGTCTTTTTGGAGGCACGCCATTAGGAGACCCGTAGAACACCACTGGAGAAATATGCACCCCTCTCTTTTGGCTGAACTTGCGTGCTCTAATTGTTGTCGAACCACGCTGAGAAGTTACAAACGGAAACTCAATCAGCATTCACCATGACAAACACTAGATTTAGAGCCTGAGCGCTATGGCAAAAGAAAAACATAGAATAAAGCGATCCTTTCAATAATCCGTTGGGAACTCGATAAATCAGCCTTCCTCAACAGCAGCCTTGGTTACTTCTTAGATGGCGACAAACCGGCTCGTTTACGAAGACACAGAAATGAATTCATCCGTTGACCCCAAAATTTAACCGTAGCAAGAAATAACTAACAAGCTAACATCCCATACTTTCTCAGTGCAAAGCTGTACGTCCGTTGCCTCATTGCGCCTCTGTCCTGACGATCCTGGACTGAGGGCGCTCGATGCAGAGCCTTCATGTACGGAGCTTCCCTCCTGCCATTTCCTTTTAGATCTCTTCCTCTCTCTCAAGGCCGATTCTGATAAAAATCGGAAAAAAAAAAAAAAAACTGTCACGAAGAGATCGCAGAACAGCCAAAACAGAATCAACCGCAAAGCATACATGCATTCCGCATGACATCCTTCACTCAATCAACCGCCAGCACTTTGCATTAAAGCACGCCGCACACCGAACGAAGTAACAGGCATTGCAGACCCAAAATCCACCATGCGCCGCTCGAAAATCCACACGGATTCTCCATTCGGGGACGCAACTAGCAAATCGAATCGAGAAAAAAAAGGAAAGAAAGAAAGCGCGAATGAAGCGAACGCACCGGGAGCGGGATCGAGGAAGGGAGGAAAGTACCGGGAGGGGAGATGCCGCACTTGAAGCACTTGAACAATCTGTCCACGTCGTCCATTGGAGAGGGGCGGCCTCGAGCTCCTTCGAACGGGCGGAGACGGCGGTCGCGCTTACATCCGAGGCGTTCCGGTGGAAGACGATCGTCTTCTTCCTGAAGCTTCTGAAGAGCAGACGGTTCAGAGAAGGCGGGATCGATTTTGCGAAAGCGAATCGATTCAAAAGCGCGACCGAATTTGGGAGAAATGGAGGGAAAGGAGGATTTCTCGAGCGTTGGGGCCCGTTTCTTGGGTCATAACGGGTGGCTTCTACTTGTCGGCCAGTTTTAGATGTATTTGGGCCTGGAGCATGGGCCTGGACCATGAAGTGGGCCGACCAGCTACATCGCCAGGCGAGATGGGCCACGGGGGCTGGCCGGCCCATTAATTTTTCCATCCCGCGTTCGGAATCCACACACGAAAAGATGCCACATTTACAACCACGGAATATTTTCTCGTCACCGACCAAAAAATAAAAAATAAAGTAAAATTTTCTCGTCATATTGTGCGCACAACACACATTTAGTCAGGACAAATACTGAGCGTGTTTGATTAGGCCAACAAATCTCACGTCTGGTAAAAATTAAACCTATATCCAAAATTTTTCATGTTAATCAAATTAAGGGTTAAAATTTTTGAAGAGTTTGTATTTTTAGATATGAAATGCCAATAGACTTGCATCTAATTTGAGTTTCTTTCTAAGTAATTTTAAGGCACGCCGCTTTGTCTTTTCTTTTAGGGGGCGGAATCCAATTTAGTTTTATCCTCTCGATTCAAGTGGAAGTGTTTGATCGTCAGCCACTTGCCATCAATCGGCTTCTCCGAAACTTCCTTTCTTACTACAAGGAAGGATGATGATGTTTGATGAAACGATTAAATTGACTTTTCCGATTAAGAGCTTTGCGTGAAAGAGATTGTCTTAATATCAAATTGAATAGTACAAGAGGACTTACCTAAGTATACTGACGTAAGGACACTATGCTACCATATGAGGCTCATGTACGTTAAAGCACAGCAGAGTTGTTAGGCAGAGTTAAAAATTTTAAGTTATTAAATATGGTTCAATATTTAAATATTTTGAAAATCTACACCATCAAATATAGAGGTTTAAAAAGATTTGAACTCAAAACATTTTATCATGATATTATCATATGTTGGAATTTGGAAAAATTTGAATTTAAAATCTCCTACTCTAATATTATGTGGGATTTGACGTAGTTATCATTAATTATTTTAAAAGTTTAAGTTAATAGATGAAAACTTGATTTAATATTTATACATTTTAACATGTAAAATCGCCAATCCCTCCTCCAAAAAAGCTGTTGAACCCGTAAAAGGTTGACGAGTCCAATATCATGTCACCTGATTGCTGTATCTAATGTCAATAAATTCGGCGATGAGACAAAAGTCCTGATTATTCAACGTCATAACGAGGCGAGGCGAGGCAAGCATAAGTTGCCACAAAGTCATATTCTATTGCTTTCTACTCGAAGCTTCTGTCAGCACTAGCAGCACCCACGCGTGGAAACCGTCCCCGTTTACCAAACCCCCCAAAATAAAGCAAAGAATTGAACGTGTTTTTCTCAGCATGGCGATCTTGGAGCATGCCAGATCGAGGGCATATAATATATTCTTGGTGACAAGAGTATCTGAAGCTTGAGTCTAACAGATTATCTGGCAATGGCATGCATATACTTTAATAACCTGCCACCATCTACCTCCAAAAAAACGTTTCCTCGTGAAGCTTCTTGCCTGGTTCTTTCTGGCTTTTTCTTGACCTAATACGTTCTTGGACCTATGGAAGCAACTGCTTTTAGCAGTTGAGCACCGTCTCAAGTAAGCATATGTCCAAAAAATAGAAACCAAAAGCCAAAAAGACAGTTGGTGACCACTTTCTAGAGATTCCCAAGTTATTGTGTGATAATCTCACTGAAATAATCACGTTGAGGATTGATTGCTCGTGCATTGTCCATCCTCACCTAATCCAAAAGGAAGTACTCCAGAAGCAAGTCCACCTTGAGTTTTTAGCAGGCCATGATTAATTTAACATTCTGAAATAAGACTGCGACGCGTAACGTGTCTAGGGATTCTGGAATCTCAAGGTAAATGCAGATACTAGCCACCCCAGTCGGTCACGAGGCAGGTTGATAACTTGATTATGCATAAGGACTTGCTCGGGTAATGTGTCTAGAAGGTGCTTTTGCTTCTCCTTCTGGGGTCGCAATCTCATTTCAGTAGCTATAAGACGAGTTCGGTGAAATCTAGTCAGTGTATTGGCTTAACGTGTGTGGCCAAAACGCCAGTCTCATTCATTCAATAGAGACTCATATTTAGAATCCGCTTCCTCAGCCCAAACGTGAGATTTTATTTGATTTTTATTGCTCAGTTATTTGTTGCAGAAAGCTACTTCTATTTGCGAAATCAGCAGAAAGCAGCTCCTTTGGCATTTCTGTGTCCCAGATTCTGGGGGGAGCCTCTTGAATTTTTGGCCGAGCTTGCTTCATCTCAAACTTCTAGTCTTTTCTCATTGTTTCACGTATAGCTTCCGTTCTTGACAGTTCCTGACCAGGCTTCTTTATAATCGCTTCAACATCATCGCAAGTAGCACTACAATTCAGGTCCCGTTTCTATTTGGCGCTGCAAGAGTGCGTTCAGCACGGTGAAAATGAGAGAGGACGATGTACTGTGTTGCGAGGCAGAGTTCTGGTTGTTTCTAGTTATATGTTTGGCTCTAGTGATATTTGCTGGCCTCACTTCCGGGCTCGCTTTGGGACTTCTCTCTTTTAGCCAAGTTGATCTCGAGATCCTCATTAAGGCTGGTCAGCCTCAAGAGAGGAAAGATGCAGGTTCTTGTGCATTATACCTTCTTTTGGCAAATCTACGATGGTTCTTGTTAACATTGTGCTTCTTTTTTTTATTTTTTCTTTTTTAAATACTTATTGTATTTATTACTTCTGCCTTGGGTTATTGATATATAGCCAGGATTTTACCGCTCGTAAAGAACGAGCATTTGCTTTTGTGTACCCTTCTTGTGGGGAAATCACTGGCAATGGAAGTATGTGCCCTTCTTTTCTCTCCTTTTGGGTCTAGCAAGAAAGCTTATGACTGCTAATCCGTAACTATTTATTCTTGGTCATGAAAGGCACTTCCCATTTTCCTGGATTCGATTCTCCCATCATGGGCAGCGATTCTAATGTCAGTCACCCTAGTGCTTGCCTTTGCAGAGGTAAACCTCTACTAGTTCTTGCTATTTTGTAGACCAAAAAACTAAAGAGAAACAAGTTTATTTACCTGCTTTCATTTGTTTAAACTCCAGATCATCCCACAGGCTGTGTGTTCTCGCTATGGACTCAGTCTTGGTGCTAGATTGTCAGTTTTCGTTCGGTTGCTTCTCTTGGTCTTCCTCCCCATATCATACCCAACAAGCAAGGTAAGCTTTTTGCTTTATATTATCGATATTTGGTTTAGTAATTAGGCCATGAAGCCCCTAGATCTGCATAAAGTCCCAGAATTCTGCACGCACTCGACAGGAAATTAAGTGGACTAAACAACGTAGGGTCAGCGGTTTAAATGAACTTTTCAACTCCCCAAGAGCTTGTTGGTTCAAAAGAAAATGGAAGTATGTTGATTACTCATTCTGGTTATAAAACTCAGTTGATATAATCTGAAGCCAAAGCAATTTGCACTGTTAAATCTCCAAGAACTCGTATGGTAGCCTCCTCATGGTTTTTTGGGACGGTAAAAATCATAGTTTCTCATCCAATTTTAGAGAGCAGGATCTGTCTTTTTTATTTTGTCGATCTCCTTACTACAGATGTTGGACTGGCTTCTCGGAAGGGCACATTCGGCATTATATAGGCGAGCAGAGCTGAAGACTTTGGTGGATCTGCATGCAAACAAGGTTGGCTTCCTTTGCTCCGTCTGCCACCATATCAATCATAACAGCCATTTTTTCCTGTTTCTAGTGCCGATTAGCAATCTCGATCTTCTGATAGGTGATGATCATCCTTTAGGCAGGAAAAGGAGGAGACTTGTCACATCACGAAACAAGCATAATCACAGGTGCTTTGGACTTGACACAGAAAACTGCAAAAGATGCAATGACTCCAATGTCCGAAATATTTTCGCTTGATATAAACTCCAAACTCGACATGTATGTTCTTCGGCCTTTTTATTAACCCGATTATCAAATTCACATAATGCTTTCATGATGATTACATAAGTGTTTTCATTTTAGGCACACGATGGGAGTCATTATGAGCAAAGGCCACAGCAGGATACCTGTGTACTCAGGGACCCCAACGAATATAATCGGCTTAATACTGGTAAGCAAATGTGAATAGACTTTATATCTGGTTCAAGGATGCATCTCTATCTGCATTTAGTTTCATTGAAGTTGCAAGGTTAGGATGCATAAAACGGGAGAAGCTTAACTGAACTCCAACTTTAACCATCTAGAGCAGTGAGAGTAGCAGAATCTTAAGTAGCATCTTAATGATAGCTCCAAAGGTGCATAAATGGTATCATTGAACAGGTTAAGCAAGGTGAAGGAATGCAGGTTTTCTTCACCTTTGTTCACAGTAAAAAAGTACAAATATATGCTCGTAAAATCATTCTTCTTTGAAGTATTCACTTTGGTAAATATCTGTTATTAATCTAGTTTATCTGGCATTCTTGTTTAATAGGTGAAAAATTTGATCTTCTGTCGCCCTGAAGACAAGACCCCAGTCAAGTTTATGACTATTAGGAGGATTCCTAGGTAGAATCCTTGTGCCCTTTTTGATTCTTCATTTGCCCAACATCTTTCTTTCCAGTGAAAACAATTCTTTGCTGATCTTATTTGATAATTAACGCATAATTCTTTCCTTCTTCTGCAATAGGGTGCGGGAGGATTGGCCATTGTATGACATACTTACTCTATTCCGGAAGGGTCACAGCCACATGGCTATTGTCCTTAAGAGCAAAGAGGGTGCCAAAGACATGGAAGACTTTTCTAACGAACCTGCAACTACCATGGCAAATACCTATTTGAACTTGAAACAGAATCAAGAAGTGAAGAAAGGCAACAACACTTGCTCCTCCTATAAAAAATCAGATTCTGGCTAAAGTTCAACTTTTACATGAAATTTTCTTACAGAAATGCTGAAGTTATGGCATTTTATCTGCAGGAGGACTCTGTTCTCCCTTAAATTGCAGGGAGGGAATCGACATCTCTGCAGTCACATCTCCTTTATATTCCACCTACTCTGAATCTCCGAGCCCCGCTTTGGTAGATGTTATAGAGATGTACAAAGATGTGCCTTCACGGTTCAGAAGGGTGGAAAACAAAGATGCAACCATCTCATTGGAAGATTTAGAATCTCTACCAGGTAACTTAGATGAGGAGGTCATTGGCATAATAACCATGGAGGATGTCATGGAGGAACTCCTGCAGGTACGCTCCAGGCAACAATGCAACACTCAACATACGCAGTTTTTTTCTCTCAATCGGTGTGTATCAAATGAGGTAATGACGTTTCTTGTGCTTTTTAAGGAAGAAATTTTGGACGAAACTGATGAATATGTTGACCTCCATCACAAGTGAGTATTATCACCTTTCTTTTTGCAGCATCATCCCAGCCTGAGTGTCATTTTCAACTTTTTAGCATCAAAGACACTAAATTGGTGATTATTCCGCATTCTTCTGTCTTTGTTTTATTCAGGATCAGGATCAATCTGCCATCTTCAAGAGCCTCTTTAGGATCACCTGGAAGGGCGTCAATCTCTCGCATCCATTGGAGAACTCCTGAGGCATCTCCTCCATATCCTGCCATACTGAATTCACCAATTTCCCCATACATACGGCCACCACTTGCAAGACCAGTTCTATATGCCTCTCCTGGTGCTTCAGTCAATTCATCAGCCAGCTCTAAATTGCCAATTCGCAACTCTCCCTTCTCTCTCAAGGTATGAAAAGTAACTTGGCCTCAGTCTTTTCCAAAAGTGAAGCACTCCCTATTTGGTGTTAGTGAGTCTAGTTGAAGTTTTCCTTAATCTTGTGAGGGTATGCAGAGCGCACTTGAGCCACTTTAGCCCACTGGTAAATTTCAAGAGGGAAGATAACTACTGTTGAATTGCACATGGATAAATGAACTTCTTGATTGAATAGAAACTTACCAATTCATCAGTCTGATGCTGACCTGCAGTAAAATGGAATAAGCTGTGTGTAACTAGCCAATACATGCTTGCATTATATCCATGTAGGACCAAAACCAACATAAAAGAACCGAGCAATTATTGCTGTCTGCTATGCCTTCTGTCATTCTGTGGTGAAGGTTTTGGGAGTTATAGAAGACAAAATTATCTAAAGAATGTGCTCCAGGATCCAATTAGCAATGAGAATTGCCACTTCATAGCTTGAGAATGACCACTTATCAACATGTTCTGCTCGGCATTGTTGAAATAGCCTTCACCTGAGGACAAGGAGGAGGAAATCGACCCTTTTCCTTGAGTAGTTCAGTTGAGCATCCAAGCCAGCTTCACCACCTCTCTGTCTAGCGTATATAGTTCAGGAGTCACCATCATCATATACCGATGCGATGAGAATTCAGGTTCAAAAAACATTCATTAAATCTCTTTCTGTTGGCAGATCTCAAGGAAGTCATATGAGAAGCTGGACCGTCCTGGCCGTTAATGAGGATCTCGCTGGTGCAACGTTCACATAACCACCAATAATAAAAGTCTTGATCTCCAAGTCGCCCCAGAGAAGTATGATGGCATGTATTAGCTAGCGATATTCTTCTCGTTTCTGTGCAACCAGTGTAAATTTGTTAGAGGCATCGTGTGAGGCAACTGTGGAGTGGGCGCGATGCATGGCAGATGATTAAGCAAGCTTCCTCTGCTGCACAATTGGGACGATATTACAAAGCTATGTAACCCAATCAGCCGTCAAGCTGAACATATCAATGTCAAATATCTTTTGTAAATTTAGAGGAAAAAAAAAATAATCAGATTCAACATTCCGAGATCTCCACAGGGACGGCAAGTCAATTTGATGGTATGAATTGCTAATCTAGTACTGATTTCCTGTCAACAAAACTGAACTCAAACACTATAATTTCAATATAGGATGGACATTTATAAATAAGAAAATGACACCAAATGGTCCATGAACTTTTAATTTATTCAATATAATCCTAAACTATAGCCTAATATGAATGTGGTTTATGAACTTTTAAATTGTTCAATATGATCTTTGGACTTATGGTATATGTTTAGTTTTTGAATTATACGAAAATGTTCAACGTTATTCATCAAGTTGAATTAATAGAAATATAATATTAAATATTTTATAATTCAAAAACTAAGTTGAACAAATTAAAAAATTCAAAGATCACGTTGCACGTTTGACTAAAATTTAGAGACTACTTGAATAAATTAAAAGTCCAAAAATCACATTATATATTAAGTCAAGGTTTAACAACTATTTATATCATTATTCCTATAAAAATAACATATTCAAAGTTATAACTTGTAATCCACACTCCCAACACTAGGAGATATCGGTTCACGGCCAACTTGCTTAAAGCATATGAAAGCCGAAGTCCAAGGCGAAGATATTTATGCTATAATCTGTACATTTTGAATGTTCCTTTATGGTTGATACCATTCACAGCCTCCAAATAGAATGTCTTCTCAAGAAATATCTTTAGCAATTAGAGGGGAAAAGAATCTCAGCAGAAAGTAACAAAAAAAAAGAGTAAAAATAGGCTCTGTCTGTCCACTGATTTTTCTGGATAAGGCATCGATCCATATGATATTGTCGTCTCACTAGAACAAATGTAATCCTGAAGCAGCACCATGGAAGCTCTCCTCTTTACCTCAAAACCACCATTGCTCTCCACGAAACACTCCTCGTCGAATTCGCAACCATATCTCCCATCCACGCACTCCTCCCCAATCTCTCCAAACCGCCGCCACCCTCCGCCACTCAAGCCATGGAAGCTCTACGCCAACGCCAAGGGCTTCGCCGGCCCGCCGCCGCCCGGGAGAGCCCGTTCCACCGCCGGAAGACCCGACACGACCAAAAGCAACTCCGGCGGCGGTGAAGACGACGACGACGACGACCAGATCCCGCAGGTGGTGTTCGAGAGGATGACAGGGCGGATTATGGCGTTCGTGGGCGTCCCGATGGCGGCGGGCATCGCGCTGCTTTACGTCATGGGGGCGATCAAGGAGCGAGAGCTGCTGGACGTCCCTCGGTGGCTGCCGTTCCTGACGACGTTGCTGTGTTTCGGGGCGTCGGCGCTGGGGATCGCGTACGGGACGCTGTCGAGCAGCTGGGACCCGGATGAGTCCGGGTCGGCTCTCGGGTTGGATGAGGCCCAGAGGAATTGGGCCGAGATCTGGAAAGATGAAGGGCAAGCGTAGGCACTTGGGAGCCCACTATTTGCTGTTGCGCCGTCATGCTATGGAAAGTATGTGAAACCACATGATTTTGTACGAACTATAGTGAAATTAATTTTTTCTACTACGGACCCATTTTACATACCAAGTTGCTTTGCATAATAGAAAGGTAAATAGTTAGGTCTAATATTACTAATAGATTAGTATAGTAAGAATTAATTTATACACAAAACTTGATTCTCATGAAAATATCTCAACAAGTACCTTTAGTAGGCCATTCCAAAAATAGCATTTTTCACTGCAATTACTATATTTAGGATGTACATATTTTTAGCTAGCAACTGTATTAATCGGCTTGAACTATTGGATGTTAGATTAATCAGATCCAACCGCAAATAGTCTTCCATTTAAATACTATGATTGAAGATTCTCTTATATAGATTTCTGTTCAATAGTATCGAAATATAGAAAAAAACGTGATCACTATACTCCTTGTTGTGTCACATCAGCTAATAATAGTGTTGCTTTTTCACCTTATCAATTATTTAGGCTCTAGCGACATCACTTATCTTTAGAGAACTTCTGAACGAGGACAAACACATTCTAGAATTTTTACCGATTTACCAAGAAGATATATTAATTTATTTCCTTATTTTTATCTCAATTTGTTGTGTCCCCATTTCATCACGTCCTCACCTGTTTTATTCATGTGTCGTGGCACACCGTGAGGCCTTTAAACATCCTAACACGACTTTTTCTAACGCTTTGTTACCTCGACCATGATGGGCTCGGGACGTGACGCATGAAGGGGACAAGAGAGGGAATATCTGAATGGGAAAAGACCAAAACGTGCACCCGTATCCAATGGGATGGCATGGTCATCTAGCGGACAGTGCTTTGTATCAGGTCACGGCAATTTGAAAACCTCCATGCCCTTCGAGGATGGCAAGAGCTACCCAAATTCCAAATTATTAATTATTTACGGGGGCCATCATCACCATGAAAAGAATTTGATGGACTAACGACGATCGCGACCCGATGTAATAGCGGACGACAAGATCTTTGTGTCTATCTGTGCAAACCAGCTGGTCCGGGAGAGGAGATTTTCCAAAAACTAGGATAGCGAACTCGAGATTAGGATGGGGCCAGATGAAGAAAAATTACCATGGGATCAAATCAATCCAATTGTGATGCTATAAAACACATTTAGCTTTAGCTAAAAATTGTATGAGTCATTAGAGTTGAAGATTTAGGGCTCGATTATGCGCACCCTTTTTTCACTCGATTTCAAGGTTTCGTGTTTAATTTAAGTCTTTTATGTACTAAAATTGTGTAACATGATAGGTTATAGCTTTATGATTAATGGAAAAGAGTGATGCAATGTGATGATTATTCGATATATGTATGATATTTTCACTTTTTTCAGTTCTTATTACTCTTTTGCATTTAACTTTTCTCAAATCCAAAACATTTATATTAGTGCTTGTACTAATATCTCGACATAGACTTTTCATAATTTTTGAAATTTAAATTTTTTATTGGTTTAAAAAGTGGAGGGAAATATAATATAAATTAAAAGGTACGACTATCAAGCACTGAAAAGGGTAGAAATATAAAAAGAAAAAGGGAACGCAAAAGCTTTCAGGAAGACTTTTGGTGTTGTTGATTCATGACTTCGTCCCAATCCACGAGCACTGGCGCGGACCAAATCTGATGGCAATCTCCGGGCTTTTTCTGTCATGAAGAACTTTAAAACTACGAACAGAAAAAAAAAAAAGTTTAACCAAATTTTCATTAGTGCCATCTTATAAACTACTGCACAAGATACAAATATTAAGTTCCGAGGCGGACCAAAACCGGCCGTGTAAATCAGCTGGCAATTATCGGCTGCATTTGGTTCGCCTCACATCAACTTCCGGCATTTGACCGAGAGGTTGGGTGCTTAATTCGAATGAAAAAATCATGTATTCAAATCACGATGTTTTCACCAGAAGTCTTATGCAATAAAACAGAACCAGGATTGACAGGCATCTGTTGAGCCAAACCAAAAGAATTTGTGCAGCAACAGCTCCCATTGAAAAAATTGCGAGTTTGTAGAGCAGGGAGACTCTCAAGTCGAAAAGTCGTGTTACTTTCGGCGATGCTTATCCTTGCCTAGGACATCAGCAGATTTGTCTGAACACCACCTAAGTGATTTGGGCTCTCATAGACGACCTTCTGGAAATTAACTTCCAAATAAAATTAGAATTTTTGGAATTGTTGGGTTGGAAAGTTTAAGGAGATTGATTGCGTCCTTAAATATTTGGTTTAGATCGGGCAGATTTTATGTTCAAATCATAGTGTCGCTAGCTCGCTCATATTAACCTTGGGGCCACTCTTGCCACTTATGCATGGGGCCTTGCCCGATACACATGGATAGTTGTTTGCATGTGCTGGTGGGAATTAGAGGGGAAAATAATATCAGCAGAAAGTAACATAACGACCTATGAAAAAGAGTAAAAAAGTAGGCTCTGTCTGTCCACTGATTTTTCTTAATAAGGCATCGATCCATATGATAATGTCGTGTCACTAGAACAAATGTAATCCTGAAGTGGCAAGCCACCATTCTTTACCTCAAAACTACCATCGCTCTCCACGAAACACTTCGCGTCGAATTCGCAACCATATCTCCATCCACGCAATCCTCCCCAATCTCTCCAAACCGCCGCCACCCTCCGCCACTCATGCCATGGAAGCTCCACGCCAACACCACCATCCACGCAATCCTCCCCAATCTCTCCAAACTGCCGCCACCCTCCGCCACTCATGCCATGGAAGCTCCACGCCAACACCAAAGGCTTCGCCGGCCAGCCGCCACCCGGGAAAGCCTGTCCCACCGCCGGAAGACCCAACACGGCCAAAAGCAACTACGGCCGCTGTGAAGACGACAACAACGACGACCAGATCTCGTAGGTGATGTTTGAGAGTGTTAAAAAAATTTTGGATGTGTGCGCTGCGGAAGTATGGTTTTGGTATTGATGATAGTTTATGGTTAGTGATATGTGCAAGTGTATGGTCTAGTTTGTAGAGGAAGGACAAGGGACAAGATAGGATAATTGAAGGACAAAGCACATGAGATATGGGAAATAGTTTCATTAGTTGGATAAAATAATTTTACAATAGTTGAAGGAAATAGTTTGATGGAGATTGGTGGAGGTCTAAGACCTCTTACGGTGGAGGGTTTTCCCACCACACACAAGGTGGAGGGTTTTCCCTCACACACTTCAAATGATGAACTTACATGCCTATTTATAAGCGTGAGTCACTGCTTAGAAGATTCTAGTCTTCTTTTGAATGCTAGACTTCTCTTACATGCTGGACTTTTCTTCTTTCTTCTAGAAAATGTTTTCTTCTTTCTTCTAAAAAATTAATCTAGGGAATTCTAGAAATTTAGCAATTTTAGGAAATTCTAGAAAATTGATCACCATTTCCAACAGAGAGGATCATCGGGCGGATTCTGGTGTTCGTGGGCGTTCCAATGGCGGCAGGCATCGTGCTGCTTTACGTCATGGGGGCGATCAAGGAGCGAGAGCTGCTGGACGTCGCTCGGTGGCTGCCGTTCCCGACGACGTTGGTGAGCTTTAGGGCGTCGACGGTGGGGATCGCGTACGGGACGCTGTCGAGCAGCTAGGACTCGGATAAGTCCTGGTTGGTTCTCGGGTTGGATGAGGCCCAGAGGGATTGGGCCGAGATCTGGAAAGATGAAGGGCTAGCGTAGGAAGTTGGGAGCCCACTATTTGCAGTTGCGTTGTCACTTGTCATGCTATGGAAAGTATGTCAAACCACATGATTTTGTACGATACGTACCCATTTTACGTACCAAGTTGCTTTGCGTAATAGAATGGTAACTAGTTAGGTCTAATATTACTAATAGATTAGTACAGTAAGAATTAATTTTATACACAAAACTTGATGCTCATGAAAATATCACAACAAGTACCTTTAGTAGGCCATTCCAAAATAACTGTTTTCGCTGCAATTGCTATCTTTAGGATGTATATATTTTTAGCTAGCAACCGATAAACTTATTAATCTTCTTGAACTATCATATGTTTCTTTAGGGTAATCAAATCCAACCGCACATAGTCTTCCATTTAAATACTATGATTAAAGATTCTCTTATATAGATTTTTCGCTCAAAGGACATCAAAACATAGAAAAAACACGATCACTAGACTCCTTGTTGCTTCACATCAACAAGTAACAATGTCGCTTTTTCCCTTTTTCCCTGATCAATTATTTAGGCTTCAGCGATATTACTTATCTGTAGACATTTTAGAATAAGCATAAATACATTCTAGAATTTTTACCAATTTATTAAGAAGATATATTAATTTAATTCCTTATTTGTATCTCAACTTTGTTGTGATACATCCATGTCCCTATTTCATCACGTCATCACCTGTTTTATTCATGTGTCGTGGAACACCGTGAGGCCATTAAGGGTGCGTTTGGTGCACCCTATTTCTGCTCCTGGAACGTAAATTTCTTTTTTGTTCCTGGGAACAAAAAGGAAAAACGCGTTTGGGTGCGTTTACTGTTTTTTTGTCTTTTTTGTTCCTGCGAACAAAAAGAAACAAAAAACAAGAAACACAAAATTTGTGTTTCTTGTTTCAAACACAATTGAGGAACAAAAAAGGAACAAAATTGTGTTCTCCCCGCTGCGACCCTCTCCTCCCGCAAGCGTCTCCACCGTCGTCTTCTCCGCGCCTCCCACTCTCCGGCGCCGACAGCCGCCTCTCGTCTCGAGACCATCCGGCTTCTCCACCGTCGTCCTCTCCCGCACCGATAGCCGTTGCAAGCGTCTCCACCTGTGAGCGGGTGACGTAGCCGGGTCGCGGTCGGCCGGGCGGCGACGGCGGCTGCGGTGCGGGGCTCGGCCGTGGGGTCTCGAGCGGCGGACGTCTACGAGCGGGCGGCGAGGACGGCCGGTCGAGTCGTGGGCCGGCGCGGGGTCGACGATCGAGCGGATCTCGAAGTCGTGGGTCACGGCGCGGTGAGATCTCGATGCGGCGGTGGCGAACGAAGGCTCGAGACCCGGATGCGTCGATCGGGCGTGAGGCGGAGGGGCGGTCGCCGATGCGGTGGCGGCGAGGAGGTGTCGAGCGCGGTCGCCGATGCGGTGGAGGGAGACGACGGTGTGGCTCGGGTCACCGTCGGCACGGCGCGGCGAGCCGACCTCGCGCCCGGGCCGGGCGTCGCCGGCGGTGGCTCGGCGAGGCCGAGGCTCGCCGGCCGGGGCGAGGTCGGCCTCGCCGGATCTGGCGAGCTCGAGCTCGCCCGCCATGGCGAGCCGACCTCGCGCCGGCCCAGGGCGAGCTCGATCTCGCCCGGATCCGGCGAGGACGAGGCTCGCCGGCCGCCGGGCGAGGTCGGCCTCGCCGGATCCGGGCGAGCTCGAGCTCGCCCAACCATGGCGAGGTCGACCTCGCGCCGGCCCGGGCGAGCTCGATCTCGCCCGGATCCGGCGAGGCCGACCTCGCCTCGGCCGGCGGCGAGCCTCGGCCTCGCCCGGCGGTGGCTCGCGAGGCCGCGCCTCGCCCGCCGCCGGGCGAGCTCGGCCTCGCCGGATCAAGGCGAGGCCGACCCTCGCCGGCCGGTCACCGGCCATGGCCGAGGCGGCGACCGGCCAAAAGAGAAAAAAAAAAAAAAAAGGAAAAAGAAAAAAAAAAAAAGGAAAAATAAGAAAAAAATAGAAAAAATAAAAGAAATAAAAAAATTATCCAAATTTACCAAACATGTTTCGTTTATTTTTAATTCCCGAAACAAGTTTACCAAACGCATTTTTTGTTTAAAAATTGTTCCCCTAATGAAACACTTCTTTCTATTTCTGTTCCCTGGAACAATTTTTAAACAGAAACACAAACAAACGCACCCTAAACATCCGAGAAAATATTAAGTGGTTCGTGCGCGCCACGTCATCTCGCCGACGTGGCGCGCACGTTCCACTCGGCTATCGACACCCGTCCCGGGGACCCGCTGGAAAATGAAAGGACTCGCTCGGCTTGACTCGGCTCGGCTCGGCCGACGGAGGAAAAGACAGTCAATGGGTCAAGAAATTCGTAAGCTCCCGCCCGAAAAGTTTCTCTCTCCTCAATTGAATTTTAAGGGGTTTCTCTCTCCTCTTAAGAGAACGAACGAACGAGAACGACGAGACTGTTTCTCCGCGCATTCCAGCCCCTCCGCTTCGGCTCCGCCTCCTCAAAAGCCTCGTCGGTCATCTCGCGTCGGCACGCCGCCTCCTCCGAGAGCCTCGCCGCCGCCGTCGGATCCCGACCCCCTCCGCCTTTGACTCGTTCCCATGGAGATGGAGCACAAGGTTTGCGCTCGCGTTGATCTCTCGGCAACTTCTGGACCTCGATTCCCTCCGACGAACTCCGACTCCGAGCCACCGTGAGGTCTTTGGACTCTATGTCCTCGAGCTCGATGGTCGGGACCTGAGGGCCTCATGCTTCTTCTCCTTCTCCGCCTCCCCAAAAGCATCGCCGGTCTGCTGCTGGCACATCGCCCCGAGAGCCCCGCCGATCGCAGCTGGGTTCCGAGCCTCCTCTGCCTCCGCCTCCGCCGTCGACTGTTTCCAACGCGGAGATGGAGCACGAGTGACGAAGGAGAAGAGAAGAAGGGACGAAACCACTCCCTCCCCTCCCGTCCCCTAAACTCCTCTCGCCGTTTCGACAGCTTCATCGATGCCTTCGAGGCCGACGGCGGCTTCGAGTCTCCGACGTCGGACAATAAGCGCAGGAAGGAAAAGAGGAGCGGCAGCAAAGGCTCCGAATCCAAGCAGCCGAAGCTCCTGGAGCATCAAGGGGATGCGAAGAAGGAGAAGAAGAGGAAGGCGCTGGAGTTGTGCGAGGACGACGAGGAAGACGAGCGAGACCGGCTCCGAGTTGGTCGACCCTGAGAACTTGAAGGGGAAGAAGAAGAAGAAGAAAAAGGCGAGGTTGAGCGACGGGGATGGTGAGGTGGCTCGGAGAACCGCAACGCTTGTCGAATTTCAGGATCTCGGACGGCTTGAGGTTGAAGTTGAAGGACAATGGGATCGATGCGCTTTTTCCCATTTAGGCCATGAGGTTTGACATCGTCCTCGATGGGACTGATTTGGTCGGCCGTGCCCGCACTGGCCAGGTATGAAGACTTCTTATTTGAATTCCGCAAGATTGACATGTCGATGGTCGCGCGCGCTTGGCTGAAATCTGCTAATTAACTGGCAAATTAGAGAAGTGAATGGTCTGGACGTTGCAGTAATGACAGCGTGTGATGTGGAAAAGGGTCACGAAGCTGACATATATGAAAAGAGAAGCAGGTTTTGTTGGCTCTGTGAGTAGTGAATGGTTGATGTATGAGCTTGTTTTAATTAACACCACAATAAAGCAATTGTGGTGTAGAGCAACATTCTACAAGCCACCCCGAATTCCCATGGCTCGCCTTTGGTCATGGCGGCACCGACTATCATTCCTCTCTCGTGCGGAGCAACCGACAAGCTAGTCGATATGAGTTCGCATGCTTCCGTGGGGGTGGAGTTGAAAAATTGTCTTCATCGGTGATGGACTCTGCGAAGAAACCTCCCGGTCATCCCCGGTTTCGATTTGGAGATCTCGATGGGATTACGGGGATCGGGTTTTGTAAACTCCGAAGACAACCTTTCTCCCGAAGGTGGTGGTACTACAATGAACTTGCTTCAATTATCATCACAACTTCAACGTGTGGAGGATCAAAGGCAATCCATCCATTTGAAGGAGCAAATGATGTTTTCGGTTGTCGCAAAGCATCACTCGAGCATTCCAAGACAAGGTACAAGGAAATCCTTGAAACCTTCATTTGCTTGATGGGTAGGTAGCGCCTATGTTTCTCTCATATTCAGTTTGCTTTGTCGATATTCGCTTTATTGGAAATCGACTGTATATACTATGAGAGGAGAAATGATATAATTTTTTTTCCCACTTCTTGTGCTTATTTAGATGAAATGTTGTTTGGCAAGGTTGTTTTCCTTGAACTCGTCTTAGCACCGAGTATTAAGTTGCGCTAGGCTCTAGCTGATCAATAAGAATCTGGTCCCTACTGGTATTTGAGTGTGTCTTACTCGCTATGCCACCCAATTGCATGGAGTTGTCAATTTTACAGCAACCTTCGTCCTTCTCTCGGCAAAGTTGTCACCTCATGACTCTGTTTATATATAGACTGACGACTTGCCCTGTCTGATATGAGAGGATGTTTAGGCCAAGATTGCTACTGCAGGCAAAAGTAAATCTGGAACCAATTCCTCTTTTCTTTTCGTCCGCTACTGTCGAATTTGATGTTGCAGTTCAGTTCACTTAGTGACATACGCATTCTCATTTTCATTGCAGTTACAATTGACAAGCAGTTCGAAGCTTTGCATGTTTTCGCATTGTTTCTCAATTCTTCCGCCGTCCGGCTCGAATTCATGATCCCGTCTTAGTGAAACAGAAATTGGCCGAGATTGGCTTTTATTTCTCTCGAGGGAGAGGTTAATGGTAGTAGCATAGGGAAGAATAGGTGAAGGGTGTATGTAACTTAATCTAGCAAAATTGTTTTGTTGTTTTGAATTTGTATCTTGGTTGTCAATGTTTGGTTTTACTTATTTGCTGTTGTGCAAACTCATCTTCACCCAACTTTTCCCGATGGCACGACTTTGCATTTCCATTTCTTCCGGTTCCTTAAACAAAACAGAGAACTATAGATCCAAAGAGGTAATGAGAAAATGAAGGCCAGAACCAATGTTAGGCATATTGTTATTCCTTGTACAAGCTCGGCTAGACCTCGGCTTATCCTGACATAATATCTTTATTAAAGGGTTAGTTGTTTCCATTTTTATTTCTTCAATGCTGTGCTCTTTTGTTAGTCACAAGATTTACTTGACACTATACACTTTTAAAACTTTCTTCTCTCGGTTGGATTTTCTTTAGTGGAGGCCGTACCATAATTTTTACCGAGATGAAGGAATCTCGCTTCTCAACTTTCGGATTATGGCCTGGAGCACGGCCCTTGCATGGAGACATACAGCAAGCCCAATGAGAGTTAAATGATGAATGTGCATAATCTTTAGAGATACTAATACGCGTAAGAGTATTAACGTTGTAACACACTGAAGAGGAGATGAACAAAGAAGATAGAGCATGGTTTATTATACTAAATTACATGACTACAAATAGTTGGTTTGCCTGCTCTCTAGTTGTCAACCACATATAGCAGGTGACAATGTCGTGCAAGTTTATTACTATCTTAATCAAATCAACCAACCTAGTTTGCCTAGAAGTTCATTTTCTTGGAGAGTGCTGATATATTGATGTGTGGTGGTTTCACAAGGTATAAATGATTACAGCAATAAATGTTGCATCCAGAGGCAAAGAAATTGGTCTGTAGCAAAAAATTCCCTTTCATTATAAAAATTTTTCAAAGAATAAAGGTGGCTGATGCTTTTAGTGGGGTACATACCCTCAGATTTTCGAGTGATGAATGCATAGGTCTAGGCTTCAATAGAATGAATTATGAACATTTGCTTTTGGATCTAATTCAGTGGTAGGTCTGGCATCATGACTGGAAACAATATTCTTTTGTTAATTTGCAGGGGCTATCTGTTTAAGTGATGCATTCCTTGTATGTCACTTGTTTTCTGGTTTTGTGTATGCAAGTATTTCTAGAAATTAACTCTCACGCTCTGGGGCATGTTTGGTTACACTTAAGCAAAAGCGATAAGTACTTCCCACTAAAATTTAAAATATTATTTGAATTTGACAAATACTATGAATGAATTATTTCTGAATTTATGTGTCGATACTCGAGTGTTGTGATGATTTTGAGAGTTTCAGATTTAAAAGAAGTGTCTGCAAGCCACAAGATTTATATTAAGCAAAAAAAAAAAAAAAAAAAAAGGCCATCTCGGATACATGCTCGAATGGCTACCAATGACCATCTATATTAAAATGGTCGAAACCTTTTTGCCTCTTAATTGACACAAGACATGCTTTTCCTTGCTTAAACTTTGCTTCCGAGTGCAAGTTACACTTGCTGGTTTCGGTCCGGCAAGTATATGATATTAGTGGCCACGAATGTGGCGGCATGTGGATTGGACATCAATGATGTCCAGTTAATTATCCAGGTATGCTGGATAATTCATGTGGTATGTTTTGATTTGCTTCTCTTTTCTGTGAATATATGCTTCAACATCACATGTAGGCTCACACTTAACCCCCCAAAAAAAAGAGGCCGACTATTAGCACAACTGCATTGCATTTTCCATAGCTTCATTATTTCTATAGCTCGCCAGATGCTGAGGGCAATGTTGTTTTCTAGCCAATACTGGAGTAGCTGTCATGCTGTTCGATCCAAGAAGGGCAAATGTATCTAAGATCGAAAGAGAGTCTGGGTAAAATTTGAACACATTCTTTGCTCCGCCAAGTGATGTTGCTCAAACTGCTGGTGTCGAAGCTGCAGAATCAATAAGACATTTCTGATAGGTACAATCATTCTTTTTGCTGAGAAGCTGAATCATTGCCTATAACAAGATGCTAATATCCTCCAAAATGCAGTGTCATTATGGCATTCAAGTCTGCAGCCGAGCAACTACTGAACAGGTCAGGCATGTCAGCAGTTGAATTACTTGCCAAGGCTCTTGCCAAGGCTTCTGTAAGTTTATTTTCCACTCACGTCTTGTTACTATAGCCTTGTAATACTAAATTCTCCATTATAATTTCTTTTTGCGTCCGACAAAGAAACGCCAATTCATTACTTTGATTTTTTTATGCCAATCTTCTTGTTTTGAATGTTTTGCAACAGTTAATCCCAAAGGAAGCTTTCCGATTGCTTTCCCATAAATTTCATGGAAAAGGGCCTGGCAAAATGAAGCAAGAGAAGCGCATGAAGCAATACCAGGAAGAATTGAAGTTGAAGCAGATGAAGAATTCAGACACGCCTTCTTTGTCTGCAGAGAGGATGAGGGAAGCTCAAGCTCAAATGAAGACACCTATCTTGTGCTTAGTGGTCATGTTAAGCCCAGGTATGTTTTCCGTGTTAAAAATCAAGTTACTAGTTCTTTATTCATTGGCATTTAAGTACCTAGCATTTTAGATTAACCTGACTTTATAAGATGTCAATGTGGAGTGTCTTGTTCCATGACCAAAGTGCTTGACTGTCTTTTCGCTTTGCTTTGCTTGATTTTCTATTTATCCGAAATCCCTCGAGCCTGGGCTCTCGCCGAGGAGATGTTTCTGTTTGCTAATGTACATCTCCATGGATCACTGCCTGGATGACTCTTTCCATATTATATATTCCCCAGACATTTGAGGGGAATCTCCAGTTTCAAGACTCGTGAATTTGTTAACTAAAAAATCATAGCCTATGACCATGCATTATAGATCAACCTATATTTATAAGATGTCTCCATCTTTATGCTTAAAAAGGCAGCACCTTAATAGAAATTTTAGTGGTCTGACTTGATTGATGATAAACAATCTATATTTGAGAAGACAATTAGACACCATCTAATAAGTGTAAGCTGGACTTCATGCAATGTCTATTTACCATGGTAATTGAATGATAAAATAATGATTAGATTTTTGTTACTTTGTGCCTGTTTATTTAATTATTTTTTTTTTTTTTTTTTCTCGGGGTATTTCCGGTCAAAACAAGTGATCCAAGAAGTGGCTTTGCCACCATTGAGAAGGATCCCGGGAGCTTAACGCCCATGCTTGGAGATAGGAAGGTTAGTGTCGACCCAAGTTTGGATGTAGTGTTACTCTTAATTTATTGCAAAAAGGAAATTGGTCTGTGTTTGTTTGCACTATAATTTTCGACGCAAATTATCAAGATGCATCTCAGGTGCAAGGTTTTCTATGTATGCGGCACCGCCGGGCTATCTTTTTAACACCACTTGAAATAATTTCTGAGTATTTGCCACCATCAGATCATTTTTGTACTTCTGCTTCTAGATGCATTTTAGACTAAAGTTACTAGACTTTTAGAAGAAAAGCAAGGTCTTAGGCATCACAATTTTAGTGATATTTTTATCAAGCTGGGTTTGTCAAAATGGTTTTAGGGCTTCTCTCTTCTCCTTTTGTTTTCTTTTACCAGGGAATCTTTTTGTCTTGGCTTTTAAGGCACCTGCCCTTGGTTCATACTTCATAAGTTTTGATGTTCGGCTGTATTCTAGGTTGAGCATTTATTGGGGATAAAGCGGAAGCCTGAGCCTAGTAACTTGGGAGCACCAAAGAAGCTGAAAACTTGAAGTGTTACTGACAGGTCTTCTATTATTTGTTGAGTTCAAGCAACTTACTATTGGGGCTGGAAGTAACTTCAGGCCTAGGCATCGATTGCAGCTCCACATTACATTATTCTATATACCTTTTAGCTTTATCAACTATGAAGATCAAAATATAGATGCTCTTGTTGCTTTTGAAGATGTACTTAGACCTGTAATGCCAACAAGACAGGCGGCAATTTTTTAGAATTCTTTGTTGCCCGAGAATTGAATGGCACCTTTATTAGTGATCTTCTTCATTGTTACTGTTCCTAGAAATGGTTGTACTTGTTCCTAGAGATGGTTGTACAGATTATGTGATTCACAGGTGGCTATTTCACAGATGCTACTTTTGCTGTTAGACAAACGATTGAGCAAGTGAAATGCTCTGCATGTGTTTATGGAGAGATAATGGCCATCGATGTAAACCTTGCTTTGATTTGTTGCTATATGGGGGGGCGTGAACACCTTTGCTTTGATTTGTTGCTATATATAGGGCACGCATGCTCGTGTGCGAATGTGGTTAGGTGTGTGCATGTCCTGCTTGTATACAGCTGCGCTTGCATGATTTTGAGAACTTGTAGAACACTCAAGATTCTTGCGATGGGGACATAATTATTTTTCTAAAGGGGGTAGAAGTCATTCTTCTTAAAAGCCGTCATCAAATTTTTTTTTCCTGTTTCAATTCTATATCTCCACTATATAGTGTGGCTTAATGACTGGGAAAGCAAGCCTACCGAGGAATGGTTCTCAACAACTTAATTGGTATTACAGTACACAATAAGATGACTTTCATCTTTGAGAGTTATCGGTATCAATTACTAGCAGATTAAGCCTAATTTCGGCTCTGTCGGTTGAAGGTTCATGAATTAGAAAGGTCATTGACTATTGAATTTCTAGAAACCAATACGGCATAAAAGGTCGGGCAATGCATCCTTTGTTCATTTGGCTTACTGTAAATTGGCAACTTCATCACAAAAGAGTCTTTTATCCAGCCTTCTCAATACACTCTTTTTGGAGAGCATTTTGAGGATAAAGGGTGGTTTTTCATCATTAGCCTTCCTTTGGTGTTCTGAATTGTGTAGCATTTGTGGGTCTCAAAATTTTGTGTGGAATATGGTGTAATGTAGCTCACCCAACAACGACAATCAATGCATTTTAGGTGTGGAAAAATGTTCTCTACTTAATTGGATTTTAATTCGTTCATCGGTGGACCCGAAAGAAGGGAAAAATCTATTGCAAATCATCAGCAGTCGACTTAGATATCAAAGTTGGGCTGAACATTTGAAAGTAAGAAGTTGCCCATATGACCACTCATTTATGTTATAATGACATGACACTGTCAAAGTTGTCCTCAGGCTATGAGTTCCCTACCATTTTACGCCTGATTGAAATAATCTAGAAAGCAATATTCAATCGTGAACTCCTGCAAGTGAAAAACAATCTCTAGAGCAAATTATGAATAGGATTAATGAAGAGAGCATTCAACTACACATCATCAACGGGGCTTTGCTTAAGCAACGAAAAGAAGGCAAGGCATATGCCTTGGCATGGACATACAACACCATCCAAAGAACTAATGACAACACAATTGTTTTTCCTCTAACCATAAACAGCACGATCTTTTGAATCATATACAAATCTATTGAACTACAAGAAAACATATTTTTACTACTCAATCCAATAGACACAAGGACAGAACGGGTGCCCCTATGGCTTCAATACATCCATGACAAGTCTTGCCTGAAAGAAACAGATTCTGCAGCACCTTGAAGGCCCCTTTCAAATCCGAGGACAATCTTCCACCACAAGCAACTCTAACTTTTGTGGTCCCACAAGTGGCTTCAGGCCATCATTGGTGACTCCTAGGCACTTTACCAATCGCAAGGTCCGCAAAGAAGGAAAGTGGATAACATGCTGCAGTCCTCGTCACTTACCTCTCGGCATCGACAAACTGCAAGAACTCCAAATACTGAGCAAAGCACAGTGCCTACGAGCTTGCTTTTTTTCTTATCCATGTTTCTACCATCCCACTCAACAGTTTCTTTAAGTGTTCCCTATTCCTTGAGCAGCTTTAGGGCACCCAACAGCCCTTTCCCCACTGCAGCTTCATGAATTGTCTCATCCGGAACAAATTCCTCCTCATCCTCATTAACAGGACCTTCATCATTACCAAATTCTTTAAATTCCGTCCAGCCTCCGAGCTCATCTTCTACTTCATTATCAGATGTTACCGGTGCTTCGTCTTCATCCATGAAGACAGGCTTATGAGAAATTGGAATGAGGGGTAATGGCACAATTTCAGTAACTCACTTGATAAGAAAATAACATCACATATTCTTTCAGACACCAAAGACCATATCAAGCAATTGGTGGATATAACACCGATTTGAGGAGGAAGTAATTTCAATTACATGAATGAAATCTCAAAATTGCAATGCAAGCCCAATATGCATGTCCCTCTTCCCTTCTCAGTACAACCAACAGCATTCTTAGCCAGCATATATCCTGAAAACTAACTATGGTTTTAGAACTAAGCAACTCCAATATGGCCAAAACAGTTGAATAAGTCCACCGCTCTTCAAGACAGCAATCCCCTCGACCATCAATTAGGAATTTAGTTCGGAAGTTAAAATGCATCCCAAATAAACAAGCTACTGTGGATCGCATGAGCAACGGTTTCGCAAGTTGTATGCAAAAAGCGCTTGTTTGCAAGTTGTCCAGATGTTGTTCAATGAGGCGCATCAAGTGCACCGCTTGTTCGCACATACACGAAGGCAATTCTAAAATAAGTCACTTACAAACAATCTTTCAGTATGCATACAAAGTGAAAGAACAAGAAATGTTGCTCATTGACCATCCAAACAATACCAGATTCTAAACTAAACAGCCAACTTAAACTAGTTTTGACCCAATAAGCAAAGCAATGCTGCCCAAATCAGCAAAAAAGGCAAGAATCTGAAAAATCTAGAGAACAAAATAAGGGTTCCATAGTTCGAAAGAAAATATGATCGCAAATTGTCCAGGCCAACACAGAATTAATTGAATGTATACCTTCATCAACCTCAAGGCCTGAAACAAAACCTTCTATTTCTGTCATGACAACCCTGCTTTCCTGTGATTCTCCAATCACGACACTCTGATTCTCCAAACATTGACAACCAAGATACAAATTCAAAACAACAAAATAATTTTGCCAGATTAAGTTACATACACCCTTCACCTATTCTGGTAAAGTAAAGCTAAAGAGCAGCGTCTGAACTTTACCTGTATCCTTCACCTTGCCTACAAGAACCAGAAGAATTGAAGGATAAGTATATCCACATCTATTAGCAATGTGGTTAGATAAAAAAAAAAAAAAATCACATAAGTGAGACAAAAATTCTCCAAATATCTCATGTTATTATCGATTTTCAAACTGCAGCCTAGATAATGCCTTACGTAAACCTACTCAGACAAGCCTCAAGCAAGCCTCAAGCAGAGGAATGGCAATATTGGTTTGAGCCCCTCTTAATGTATGCACAATAAGAGATATGTTACATATAGTAGAGCATTTAAAAGGCAAAAAGAAAATAAAGATCTTGCTCTTAAAAAAAAATTCAAAAATCTCTTTTTTAAAAAGTTCTAAGTAGCTGCATGATGCTGAAACTGAAAGACCTATTGTCAAATTTCAAAATATAACATCACTAACAATAATTGTAATTGCAATAGATAAGTAAAGCATATTTCCACCAACTCCATAGTGAAAAAAAATTAGTACACACACGCCAAGAATTAGCTCCACATCTTCAACAAAATCCATCCTTATACTGGGCCTTGCAATTCTTCTGCATGGTTGCCATAGATTTTCGGCAATCGAAGCAACAAAAACAAACCGACACAGACACAACATCAATGGGCAATGCACGGCAAGATCTCCATGACCGAAGTTATGGAGAAGTCGGACCACCATCACCATCAGAAAGCAGGAAGAACAGAGGTCTTAGTAGTAGCTATAAAACTGAATTAGCAGCATTACACCCTTTCGCATGAGGATTTTTACTCGATCCTTGATTTTTCTTAATTGGACCGCCATTACCAACACCTTCGTAGACTAATTTCACTACTCTTTCCCGCTACTTCTTTGGACCAGAAAAAAATTGCAAAGTTCAATAAATAATTTATCGCTCAATTGGGTGTACCACTTTGCCTTCCGTGGCCATTGAAGAATACTGATCTTCCCTATGCTACTACCATTAACCTCTCCCTCAAGAGAAATAAAAGCCAATCTCAGCCAATTCTCTGTTTCACTAAGACAGGATCATGAATTCGAGCCAGACCAGCAGAAGAATTGAGAAACAATGCAGAAAACATGCAAAGCTTCGAACTGCTTGTCAATTGTAACTGCAATGAAAATGAGAATGCGTATGTCACTAAGTGAACTAAACTGCAACATCAAATTCGACAAAAGAGCGGACGAAAAGAAAAGAGGAATTGGTTCCGTTTTACTTTTGCCTGCGGTAGCAATCTTGGCCTAAACATCCTCTCATATCGACAGGGGCAAGTCGTCGCCTATATATAAACGAGTCATGAGGTGACAACTTTGCCGAGAGAAGGACGAAGGTTGCTGTAAAATTGACAACTCCATGCAATTGGGTGGCATAGCGAGTAAGACACACTCAAATACCAGTAGGGACCAGATTCTTATTGATCAGCTAGAGCCTAGCGCAACTTAATACTCAGTGCTAAGACAGAGTTCAAGGAAAACAACCTTGCCAAACAACATTTCATCTAAATAAGCACAAGAAGTGGGAAAAAAAAATTATATCATTTCTCCTCTCATAGTATATACAGTCGATTTCCAATAAAGCGAATATCGACAAAGCAAACTGAATATGAGAGAAACATAGGCGCTACCTACCCATCAAGCAAATGAAGGTTTCAAGGATTTCCTTGTACCTTGTCTTGGAATGCTCGAGTGATGCTGCGACAACCGAAAACATCATTTTGCTCCTTCAAATGGATGGATTGCCTTTGATCCTCCACACGTTGAAGTTGTGATGATAATTGAAGCAAGTTCATTGTAGTACCACCACCTTCGGGAGAAAGGTTGTCTTCGGAGTTTACAAAACCGATCCCCGTAATCCCATCGAGATCTCCAAATCAGAAACCAGGGGATGACCTGGGAGGTTTCTTCTGCAGAGTCCATCACCGATGAAGACAATTTTTTCAACTCCACCCCCACGGAAGCATGCGAACTCATATCGACTAGCTTGTCGGTTGCTCCGCACAGAGAGGAATGATAGTCGGTGCCTGCCATGACCAAAGACTGAGCCATGGGAATTCGGGGGTGGCTTGTAGAATGTTGCTCTACACCACAATTGCTTTATTGTGGTGTTAATTAAAACAAGCTCATACATCAACCATTCACTACTCACAGAGCCAACAAAACCTGCTTCTCTTTTCATATATGTCAGCTTCGTGACCCTTTTCCACATCACACGCTGTCATTACTGCAACGTCCAGACCATTCACTTCTCTAATTTGCCGTTAATTAGCGATTTCAGCCAAGCGCGCGCGACCATCGACATGTCAATCTTGCGGAATTCAAATAAGAAGTCTTCATACTGGCCGGTGCGGGCACGGCCGACCAAATCGATCCCATCGAGGACGATGTCAAACCTCATGGCCTAAATGGGAAAAAGCGCATCGATCCCATTGTCCTTCAACTTCAACCTCAAGCCGTCCGAGATCCTGAAATTCGACAAAGCGTTGCGGTTCTCCTGAGCCACCTCACCATCCCCGTCGCTCAACCTCGCCTTTTTCTTCTTCTTCTTCTTCCCCTTCAAGTTCTCAGGGTCGACCAACTCGGAGCCGGTCTCGCTCGTCTTCCTCGTCGTCCTCGCACAACTCCGGCGCCTTCCTCTTCTTCTCCTTCTTCGCATCCCCTTGATGCTCCAGGAGCTTCTGCTTGGATTCGGAGCCTTTCTTTGCCGCTCCTCTTTTCCTTCCTGCGCTTATTGTCCGACGTCGGAGACTCGAAGCCGCCGTCGGCCTCGAAGGCATCGATGAAGCTGTCGAAAACGGCGAGAGGAGTTTAGGGGACGGGAGGGGAGGGAGTGGTTTCGTCCCTTCTTCTCTTCTCCTTCTGTCACTCTGTGCTCCATCTCCGCGTTGGAAACAGTCGACGGCGGAGGCGGAGGCAGAGGAGGCTCGGAACCCAGCTGCGATCGGCGGGGCTCTCGGGGCGATGTGCCGCGGCGACGGACCGGCGATGCTTTTGGGGAGGCGGAGAAGGAGAAGAAGCATGAGGCCCTCGTGTCCCGACCATCGAGCTCGAGGACATAGAGTCCAAAGACCTCACGGTGGCTCGGAGTCGGAGTTCGTCGGAGGGAATCGAGGTCCAGAAGTTGCCGAGAGATCAACGCGAGCGCAAACCTTGTGCTCCATCTCCATGGGAACAGTCAAAGGCGGAGGGGGTCGGGATCCGACGGCGACTGGCGAGGCTCTCGGAGGAGGCGGCGTGCCAGACGCAGATGACCGACGAGGCTTTTGAGGAGGCGGAGCCGGAAGCGGAGGGGCTGGAATGCGCGGAGAAACAGGTCTCGTCGTTCTCTGTTCGTTCGTTCTCTTAAGAGGAGAGAGAAAACCCCTTAAAATTCAATTGAGGAGAGAGAAACTTTTCGGGCGGGAGCTTACGAATTTCTTGACCCATTGACCTGTCTTTTCCTCTGTCAGCGAGCCGAGCCGAGTCAAGCCGAGCGAGTCCTTTCATTTTCCAGCGGGTCCCCAGGACAGGTGTCGATAGCTAAGTGGAACGTGCGCGCCACGTCAGCAGATGACGTGGCGCGCACGAACCACTGAATATTTTCTCCTAAACATCCTATCACTTCGTTTAGGAAGTTTCTTAATTTATTTCCTTATTTTTATCTCAACTTTGTCGCTTTTTCTAACACTCCGCTACCTCGATCATGACAGGTTCTGGACGTCACGTCATGAAAGGGACGAGAGAGAGAATATCTGAATGGTAAAAAGACGAAAACGTGCACCCGTATCGAATGGGATGGAGGATCATCTAGCGCAAAGTGATTTTATCAGGTCACGTCAAGTTGAAAACCTGCATGCCCTTCGAGGACAGCAACAGCCGCTCGAATTTCAAATGTCAATAA
The DNA here is from genome assembly GCA_014182375.1 of Eucalyptus virginea. Lineage (NCBI taxonomy): Eukaryota > Viridiplantae > Streptophyta > Magnoliopsida > Myrtales > Myrtaceae > Eucalyptus > Eucalyptus virginea. The sequence continues at coordinate 37,764,483 of CM024514.1, forward strand.
TTTGCAGAGCCATCCTCGCCATGAAAAAGAATTTGATGGACTAACAGTGATCGCGACGCGATGTAATAGCGGACGACAAGATCTTTGTGTCTATCTCTGCAAACCAGCTGGTCCAGAAGAGGAGATTTTCCAAAAGCTAGGATATCGAACTCGAGATTAGGATGGGGCCAGATGGAGAAAAATTACCATGGGATCAAATCAATCCAATTGTACTAGCTTAACTTAAAAATTGTATGAACCGCTGGAGTTGAAGGGTTTGATTACGTGCACCCCCTTTCACTTGATTTCCGATTTTCATGTTTTAATTAAGCCTTCGGCATAGTGGAACATTTTAAAAATGATAGGCTGTGACTTCATGACTAGTGTGAAAGAGTGTGCTTCAGTGCATCTTTACTATTTTGGCTTTTTTTTTCTATTCTTATTGCTCTTTCGGATTTAACTTTTCTCGAACCTAAAACATCTATATTAGCGCTTGTACTAATCTCTCGACATAGACTTTTCATAATTTTGTGAAAGTTAAACTTGTTATTGATTTCAAAAGTGGAGGGAAATATAATATAAATTAGAAGGTGCGACTATCAACCACTGAAAAGGGAAGAATTATAAAAAGAAAAAGGGAACACAAAAGCTTTCTGGAAGACTTTTGGTGTTGTTGATTCATGACTTCTTCCCAATCCAGGAGCACTAGCGCGTGACCCAATCTGATGATCCTCTGGGGGGTTTTTCTGTCATGAAGAGCTTTAAAACTACCAACGGAGAAAATTTTTAACCAATCTTTTATTGATGCCATTTTGTAAACTACTGCACAAAATAGAAATATTAAGTTACGAGAAGGACCAAAACCGGCCGTGTAAATCAGCTGGCAATTATCCGCCGTGTTTGGTCCGCTTCACATCAATTTCAGGCATTTGACTGAGGGTTGGGCGCTTAATTTGAACGAGAGGAATCTTGTATTCAAATCACGATGTTTTCTTCACGTGAGTGGGGTCTTATCCAATAAATTTGAACTGTGATTTACAAGCATCTGCAGAGTCGAACCAAAAGAAATTGTGGAGCAACAGCTCTAATTGAAAAATTTGTGGGTTTGTAGAGCAGCGAGACTGTCAAGTTGAAAAGTCGTGTTACTTTCGGCAATGCTTATCCTTGCTGTAGGACATCAGCAGATTTGTTAGGACACTACCGAAATGATTTGGGCTCTCATAGACATCCTTCTAGAAACTAGCTTTCAAATAAAATGAGAATTTTCGGAATTGTTGGGTTGGAAAGGTTAAGGAGATTGATTGCGTCCTTAAACATTTGGTTTACAGCGAGCAGATTTTATGTTCAAATCATAGTGTCACTAGCTTGCTTGTATTAACCTTGAGACCACTCCTGCCACTTACACACGGGGCCTTGCCCAATACGCATGGATGGTTATTTGTTTGTGCTCGTAGACGAATGACAAACTTTCGATATCAAGTCTCATCAAAGAATAAAGAAAGTATACGGTCAATTATGACTTACAAGATTTATTTTTTCAAAGGAAATCAACAAGGTACAAGTCAATAGTATACCATCCATCATCAAATTAATTACGCCTTCAAAATTTAGAACTTTCATGAAAATTATGTAAATAAAAAAAAAAAAACATGATCGACTAGATGATTATAAATATTTCCTTCTTTTATTTGGCTATTGTCAGATATCTCAGGTTGGTCAAGCCCCTAAAAGGAGGATTGAACTCCCTACCTCCCGATCCAAATTGGATGGGTAACAAAAGGGCTGATCATTTAGATTACTTTAGCAAGCTGGTGATGACATAAACTATTTTTTCTTTATCGCGGTTCTGATAAAAAATCTAAGCTATAGGACACTAATAAGTAAGAATCTGTAAAATGCGATTTGCAAGACAATGGAATATTCACAATTGGACATTTGAATACAAATTTGTGTTTGGAACTATTGATTCAAGCATCCCAATACTATATCATACATAGGATTTTTCAAAGCTCCAACCTTGATTGCGTCCAATTATTCCACTATCTTATTGGTTAAGCAGAGATATGTCAAACCGTCCATATTGTCATCAAACGCTGGATTTTCTGACCATCTAAGCTTTGTGTAATCTCCAAAATATCTCGCCCGGCGCTTGGCTTGGTTTGACCGAAAAAAGGAAAATCTTGATATCTCCCGTTGTTATTCTAACGAAAACTACATATTTACTATTGAGTTCTCCGAGTTCTTCTTCTTCTTCTACCTATTTTGGTATCATTTGTTTGGTATCATTTGTTATATTTCTTAGTCAAATTCTCAAACCTAATTGATTATTGACTAGGGCAGAACCAAGACATTGGCAATGATGACCATGTTGAACTCTATCATATCAATTGCAAGCATTCGACTGGGAGGTTGAGTGTTGATTCGCATGATTAAGATCCCATATTCAAATCATGATATCTCTGATATTTAAGTGGAGTCTTATCTAATAAATGTGCGCGACCTTACATGCATCTATGGAGTTAGAACCGAAACAATTTGTGCAAAAACAGCTCCAATTCTAAAATTGTGAGTTTGTAGTGCAGTGAGACCCTCAAATTGAAAGTCCGGTCGGCATGCTTATCCATGCCAATGGAGCAGGTTTGTTTGGACAACGCCCTAAATGATGTGGGCTCTCATGGACGTCTTTCTAGCTTTCAAAGATTAAACGAGATGAGAATGATTGGAAGTGTCGGGTGGGAACCCAAAGGGATTAGCTGAGTGGCTAAAGGTTTGGTTTAGATGGGGCAAATTCTATGTTCAAATCATAGGGTCGTTCATTCATATCAACCTTACGAAGCCATGCCTGCCAATTGTTGGTTGAGTCGTACCTAAGGCAAGTGGGCAGGTGATTTGTATGTATCCGTGGGAATTAGTCGAACGGTAAAATTTGGATATTCTATGCTATTAATAAAAAAAAAAAAATGAAGAACCAAGGTATCAAGTCAGTTATGACGTACATGATTTATCTTTTCAAAGGGAAGGGATGAGGTACAAATCGATGGTATACCATCCATCATCATATTAATCAAGGCTCTCAAAATTTTAAAGTTTTTATGTCAATAATGTAAGTAAAACAGAGACGTGTGATTGACCGGGCGACAATTAATATTTCATTTTTTTTGTGCTGTTGCTAGCTATCACTGGCCAACTAGCCCCACTCCCGAACCCCAAAGATGGGCGTCGAATTCCCTACCTCCTCCATCCAAATCAAATTCGCCGCCAGTAGCTAATAATTTAGATTACGTTATCATGCTAGTGGCGGCATAAATTATTTTTTCTCTATTATGATTCTATCAGAAAGTTAAGCTCTAGGATAATGACAAGCATTCTCGGTATAATTCCATTCACAAAAATGTAATATTTTTTGGTCGGATAATCGTTTTGGGTTTGGAGCAATTGATCCAAACAACCAGATACTATTGTACATAGCATTTTTCAAAGCTCCAACCCTGATTACGGAAGCTTAGATGGTGAAAGCATTGTGACATTCCAGCTAAACACAAAGGAGCTATTTTCAGGCGTGCCTGCGATTATTCCACTATTTTATTGCTTGGGTAGAAAAATGTCAAGCCGTCCATAAAATTATCTCGTGCAAGATTTTCAAAGGAGCTTGCGTAATCTTTGAAATACCTCGCGGAGTGCCTGGCAATTTGAGTCGTGCTTTGCCCGTTCCGGCAAAAGGGGACAGTAGAGTTGTGTTACGTATCGGAACTTGGTTTGACCCAAAAAAGAAAATTTAGGAACGGCAAGTTCTCTGTGGCTCAGATTTTTTGTTTAATTTCTTATTTTTCTGGGGCACATGCTCGAACTCAAGCGACCACCGAATTGGGCAGAACCGAGACATCGCCAATGATGACAATGTTCGAGTGGAGCATCGATGCCTGGTTGTAACTTAGGTTACGTCTGGCTTGCGGGGAGTCAGATCTGAGAACGTGGAATTTGTGTTCTTTGGTCGCTGCCCTGTCGCCCTTTGTCAGGCGCGAGAGAGATTCGAGTGAAAAACCCTTTGCCTTTTTCATATTGGGGAGGAGGAGGGCTCGCGGCAGTTTCTTCTTCTTTCTTCTTTTTTTGTCCGGTCGCACGGTTACAAGATCCCAACTCTCGATCCGATGCGCACTGATTGATTCACAGGAAAGATGGAAATTAACATATGCGAAAATTCTGCCCGTCCTAAGCATCGAATCTAATAATTTAAAGAATCAAATCACGTCCGCTTCTGCATGCTCTATCACTGTACAGCGAGTCTTTGGAGGAGTACAAAAGAGCCGGTGAGCTCTAAGTCCCCAGCAAAGCAAAGAAGAAGAAAGATTGAATCGAGAGAAGCATATTCCTTGAAAGCAAAATCCGAGATCACTCAAGATACTCAATTAGACATAAAAGAACGACCAACCCCAGAATTTCACACACCTATGTACAGACGAACTTTAAGCTGTAATAATCTTCAGCAGAAGCGGTGAAGATAACTATCAGACGATTGACCCGATTTCAGTATGTTCTCTCTTGCCAAATCTACTCATTTTACGCAGAAGATCTGAGCAAAACGTCGAATCAGCAGATGACGCAGCCATTTGGATCCTCTTCTGCACTATAGTGTCTTGGATGGAAGTACAGGGGTGGTGGAGGAGGCGGATAATAGCCGTATGGAAACGGGTAAACTTTAGCTGGGTCTGCTTTGCCGCCCTTGTCACCGTCCTTCTTCTTGTCCTGATCGTCTTTCTTGTCGCCGTCCTTCTTCTGAGCATCTTTGGCCGGTCCGACCGAGACTATCTCCGTGATAAACACCTTCCTCAGCTTCCCCACGAGCTCCACCGGATCCACAGCTCCCGCCACCGTCAGCTTCTGGTCCTTCAAGTTTATGTCGATCGAATCGACCCCTGCACACATGCAGCGAAATTCAGATCCCGTTTCGACTCGGATTTCTCAACTGCAGAAAATTAAGACGTTCTTTTTGTAAAGTAGAGCGACAGGGGTGAGAAGAAAGCTTGGTCTGATCGACACCTGCAAATCCAGAGACTATCTTCATGGCCTTCCTCTTGTCCTTGTTGTCGTGCACATCCAGCTTCAACACCGCTTTCTGACTCGTCATCAAAACAAGAAGCAGAGTAACGTAAAGATGAATCCCTTTTAGCCCAACAAGGACCGCTTTCTCTACAACCAGTATAAGCAAAAGCGCTAAATCGCGAAAGGAAGATTGAAGGTAACAGAAATTAGATACTCGATCGAGAATACACTACGGAAACGCCTGAAGGCGAGAGCTCACCTGCATGGTTCTGTAAGTGTGTTGAATTTGACAGGACTGATGCTTGTATCTTTCAAGAAAATGGAAAGCTCAGAGAGAAAGGGCTCAGAATTCTGCTGGCTTTTTCTCTTCTCTTCTCGTATAATTAGAGAGAGAAAGAGAAGTGAAGAAGTCGAGCAGGGGAAGGCGCGACTGAGTGTGAATGATGAGAAATCTGGGGGGAACGATGCGGAGTTGGAGTGGTTATATAGGGGCGGAGTCAACCCAAGTCAACTTCGCCTTGGTCAAAGGTACGCAACTGAGCATTAAGGCTCGCGGTCTGAACGCCGTCGTTTCAATCCCATTTTGTCCCTCTTTCGCAGGTTTCGGAGAAGCTGCCTGGAGCCAAACATCGCCCCGGGGCCGGTGGAGTTACGTGGAGAGACGTGGCTCAGGGGGCACGAAGCCCAGTCAATGTCAAAGTGGGGTCGGGGGCGTTTGAAAAAAAACAGGAGTGCGCTGTTTTGATGGGCCAGCGAAGATTCGGTGGAAAAACGGTACAAGGAAGCTCTTGGGTTTGGTCAGGATGGGGGATTTTGATTGCGGCACCCCACCCTCCGGCGCTTGCACCGTCGTTCCAAGCTCCAAACGCGATGGCTAGGGGTGAACATGATCTCGGAAATGGGCTGGTCCCCTAGCTTGGCTCCGCTTGCTTGCTTGCTATGATTCGCGTTGAATGTTCCTTACAGATCGAGACTCGAAAGATTTGAACTTGGAGCGTTTGTGATCCATTAGATCTACCATCCAAAGGAGCTCAATTTCTATTGTTCAAACACTTATGACAAACACCTTTTCATTAGGGAATATTGTAAAAGTAGAATACTTTAATGCCCTCTAGGTAAAGCAAAATGCTGAGGTGATGTGTGAAAGAGTTGACGCATGACTTTAATTTTCCTGTATGGATGTACTAACATGTAATATGGACTGGTATAATCTTTGGATCATTTCAATTTGATTTTAGGACTATAGGACTTCTTGGTCTTATTTCGTGATTACAAGAGTTTTGTTGATATTGGACTATGATGACCCTCGCCCAAAAAAAAAAAAAAAAAAAAAAAAAACTTGACATATTTGGTGGAATCATATGAGACTCGACTTGTTCTTAGTTACTTTAGTTATGTTTAGTTGATTACGGATAATAGATTCATAGGGAAAAAAGGGGTTTCAATTGACACAAGACAAAGCATGGGCAATTTTTGGCTTATTTGACTATCTGTTCAAATCCTTCCGATTTTGGTTGGGTGGGCTGAGAGATTATGTGGGATTATTATAAATTGTTTTAAAAGATTTACTTATTAGATAAATGGGTGATTTAATATATAAATATCCTAACCAAATCGGATCCAATCTCTTTTGCTTTTGACCTTTTGACCTTTCACGCAGAAGGCTTCGTCTTTCGCTTGGTCTTGCCGCTTTATAAGGATGATCATTGAAGTTCCCCCTCCCGCTTAGTCTCCACTAAAAATTTCTGTTTCTCAATTTCAACGGCTGACGCTTGGTCTTGCCGCTTTATAAGGATGATCATTGAAATTGTTCCCCCCCCTCCCAAACGGTCTTTTAGAATAGAAATTGGATGCGCCTCTTTTTCAAAAATACTGCCTTGGGCTTCAAGTTTCGGAGTTACATTATGTATCTTTCGTATAAACGACGACGGAATCATTACTTCATACAACAACAATCAGATAAAGACTAAGATCAAGTAGGCCCATGCATTCGCGTTTATCTATCCATCATAGGAGTAGACATATATTTTATCTGAACATTTTGTTAATGTAAGAAAGAAGTTCCAATTATTTGTGAGGTCAACTGTATCCGCATATGATAGGCGAAAGTACCAATAAAATCTAAATTTTTTTACATTTATATCAATTCGGTTGTAATAGTTCTAATTGGATGAATTTAATCATAAAATTTTTGTTTTTTTGCTAATTGATATTGGTGGAAATCACTGACAAAGATGTCAGTAGTCTTACGTGGTACAACCAGTACTAATGTGGATAAAATATTTAGAATTAAATTGATTTTATTAAAAGGTCTAAGATTGAATTGATAATAAAACAATAGGTGTATAAAATTTAGTACTTTTTCTGTATATGATATTATCCATAAGTCAAGCGGGTTGGGTATATTATTTACTCAAACACGATACATTGTCGAGTTGGTCCGTAGTTATCCATAGTTAGTCCGTAGTCCATGCACATTTCATGAGTAGGCAACTTGGTTATCGTTCGATGTTGCTGGACGGTGGATCCCGTGCCACGTGTAGGCTCTATCTCTCTCGATCCGGTAGCAAATTCTAACTACCCAAGAGATGGAGAAGCGATGAAAACGCCTCGCGTGGTAGAAGATTGTCACCCGATGTTAGTCCAGAACAGAGACTTAGAGAATAGTAGCACGTCACGGGACCTGATTTTTTTTTTTGCGCAAGGGAAAATGATATGAATCATAGAATAAGCCTAACTTGCTCCCACCATCTCGAGCCAAATTGTTGATTTGTGTACCGGTGGGGAAAACTACATTTCCATCTATCATAAAATGACACGGCGCACCTAAACCAAAGTAATCACGTTTAGAATTGAATCTCACACGTGCATCATGAGAGCTTTACTCGCCAAAATCGGAACTTTTCCCAATAAAAATCCAGTTTAGCAAATTAATCAGAGGTCTCAGTTCCCCTTATGTACTCCAACTCTCTCTTTGTTTGGCGAGGAAGGTGTGTCGGTCCTTTTTGACCTGTTAGAATTAGGAAATTCGGCCTCCACGACAATAATTAACACAATCTAGAATACCGGGTCACACACGATGTCTAAAATTTCAACAATTTCGTAACCCAAAAGATAAAGACTGAAAGAAAACGTCACATTTTTCTCAGTGGATCAATCAAACACGAGTGAGGTCGTTGACCCATCACACGTCATCAATTTCTCGAGCGGCCTTATCGATATTTTATATTAGTACTTAAGAATTGAACCCGCACTACCACATTCATATTAATTTCTTTTAGCTTTTAATTTTATCACTGTACCTCCCATACTATTGGGTATGATTTATACTATCCATCGATAGAAAAGCATGAACAAGCAAGCTCCGAGAGCCACCCCAATGGGGATCTTGGGGGGCAGTGCTCCCGAAATGTTAGGGAATTTTTATAGTTTAGACCGTATTTTATTGGTAGTTTAAATTTAGGTTCATGAATAACTATCTTAGTATATATAATCTCTCTTTTTTTCTTTTCTTTTTTTGTAATTGAGAGTTGCAATAGAGATGTAAGATGTACTCATTGCAGTGGAATCCTATACTAAATGTAATCATAATTTAAAGGAGAACCAAGATAAACCTTACATTTTATATATCTTTCTCGCCTTAACCTTCTATTTCGGTGTTTGTGTAGCTCATCCTAATACAGACATGAACGAGATAAGGTAGAATCTTAGGATTGTGGGTGAGCATGAAGACAAAAAAGGAACTGTGTATCGACGGCTATTGCCAAGAGCTTTCCTAGGTCAATTTCATATACCAACACTGCCCTGAAGGACATGGCATAACCCTAATGTTTTTCCAAATCTCAACTCTATGATTGGACTTTGATGAGACAAAATTCTAATATGGTCCATCCATGTGATATAGCAATGGAAGTGATAATCAGCTCATGAACATTTGCATGAGATACCACCTTTTTCATATGTGGAAAAATAGATTTTGTTTCGAAGGGAGAAGGGGTGAATTGTCAAATGAATCCGAAAGGTGCCAAGAGTATCCAGAGATTTGCTATCTTTGATAACTTAAATGTTTCATGATGTCCAGAGCAACTCAACTTTTTTGGACGTTTACCTTTGAACTATTCTCGTCTAATTTGGACATGAATTGTCTATAGATAAAGATCCTCTACTCCCGTTGGTATCTCCACCCGTTCCATATCGACCGAAATCATTAAGTACTTGCAAAATGATCGAGAGCTATTGAGACACTGATGGAGACACTCAGTGGGGCCAAAGAATTCCATACTTAGGTATATCTAGGACCGGTTCATCTCTTGTTTAGCGATGCGTGGTACACTTTCTACAGAAAATAGATTAATCAAATGGCATACGCAAGTCTCTCCTATCATTTGTCGTGCGATGCGGGGCTGGAAGATAGAGACCGCTGTTGTGTTGCAGTTGACCTTAATTCTCGAAGACCTGTTGACTGGACTTCTGAAGTGTCCTGAGCTGTTTCTGCTTCTAAACGTGCTTAAGCTTCCAAGTACGCAAATATTTATACATCTATCTCATGCATAAACTTTTCATAATTTTTGGTTAGGACTTTTTTTATACTTTTCCCAACTAATCTGATGACCATCACAGGTGTGTTTCTCTAATGAAGAACTTTAAAATTATGAGCAGAGAAATGTTTTGTAATTGTTTAATTTATTCGTTTTATAGATTTCTGCGCAAAATGGAATTATTAACAAGAAGGGCCAAAACTGGTCATGTAAAATCAGTTCCTCCTACTAGCCAATAGAAGTGTATCATATCAATTTCAAGCGTTTGACTGAGAGGTTAAGTACTTAATTAGAACGAGAAGGATCATATATTCAAATCACATCGACTCTAATAGACGTTAACATAGGTTTGCGTGCATCCATGGAGTTGAATTAGAAGAATTTGTGCAACAACAACTCTAATTGGAATACTATAACTTCGTAGTGTAGCAAGACATTATAGTTGAAAAGTCCTGTTACTTCCCGGCATGTTATTCATGCGGTTGGTAGACCTGTTAAACAGGTGTGCCGGGTCGGGTTTGGGTGGGGTCATACATGGTCCGGTCCATATCAACCTGTTTATGACCTAATTATCTTAGTGCAAAATTTTTTATACATACTTGACTCAACTCATAGTTAACTCATACCCGACCCATTTAACTAAACCTAAGAAAGCTTATTTCTTATATATATTTTTTTAAAAGTGGTATTAGTAAAATAGTTTTATGCAATATGAATTTAATGGACAATTTTTATAATTTTTAAAATTAAAATTTTAATGATTTTTTATTTTTAAAAATCGAATTTTAATTATTTTTATTTTTATTTTTATTTTTTAAGAATATAATTTTTCTTTTTCTTTTTCTTCTTCTTTAGCCGGCTATTCGACCGATCGCCATGACGATGGCCGGTGATCGGCCATAGGCAAGCCTCCAACTTACTGGGCTCGCCTGATGTTGGTGAGCTTGAGCTCCCCCAACACTGGTGAGCTCGGCGAGCTTGAGGCTCGCTAGATCGGCGAGGCTCAAGCCTTGCCCAATGCTTGCGAGCTCGAGTCTCACCAGACGTCGGCGAGGCCTTTGCCTTGCCGGATCTAGCCAACTCGAGCTCGCCTGACCCAGCAACCTCGAGCCTTGCCTAGCCGGTCGCTAGTCATCACCATGCCGATTGCCGGTCGTTGCCGTGTCTGGCCACCTAGGCTAAGAAAGGAGGAAGAAGAAAGAAAAAAAAAAAAAAAAAAGGAAAGAAAGAAAAAGAAAAATAAAAAAAGAAAAGAAAATTGAAATGTAAAAAATAAATATAATTTTGATTTTTATAAAAAAAAATATTTTTGTAAAGTTAAAGAGAGAAGAGAGAGACTGTGAGGCTTTAGTTGAAAATGAATTCAAGTTCAACCCATTTAAGACCTATTTATCTTAAACCTTCAATTTTTAAACCCATTTAACTAACTTTTTTTTTTTTAAAAAAAATAAGTGATCCATACATGACCCCATTTATGATTTAAATGGATCATATATGGGTCTAAGACCTATTTTGCCACCTCTAGCAGTTGGACATTTGTTTGGACACTACCTAAATGATTTGGGCTCCCATAGACGTCCTTCTAGAAGCTACTTTTGGATGGGTAACCAGCTGGCTGATTATTTAGATTAAGTTAGCATGCTAGTGGCGGCATAAACTATTTTTTTTTTATTATGGCTCTAATCAGAAAGCTTAGCTCCAAGATAATGATAGGTAGATATGATCCGTAAAATTTGGTTTACGAAACGAATGTAATATTCAGCGATAGACGTTTGAACAGGCATCATTTTGCTTTTGGAGCTATCGATCCAAACAACCAAATACCATTGATCAAAGCCCCAGCACTAAACACAGAAGCTAGATGGCGAAAGCATCTTGACATTCCAGCAAAATACAAATGAGACATATTCTAATAGAAGCAAATCGGGTCCTATTATTCCGCTTTCTTGTTGCTTGAATATGTCAAACCGTCCATATGGTTATCTCGTGCTATATTTTCAAAGAAGCTTGAGAAATCTTGGAAACATCTTGCTCTGTGCTTGGCCATTTAAGTCATGCTTTGCCTATCAAGAGCAAGAAGAGAGGCGTGTTTCCTTACACGCTGGTTTGACAAATGAAGAAAATCTCGAGCTCTCCCGTAATTTGTAACTTGCTATCCTCTTACCTAATAGGCAAAATTTATCTCCATTGAAAAAATGATTCATTCATATTAATATGAGAGTTCAATTCATTACCAGAATCAATCTTGTATATTTATATTTAAAAGAAAGAGGTTGATCTCCTTACTTCTCTCATGAATCATGATACAATCTTCTTCCTACTCAGTCCCCTTTATACTAACGAAATCAACATGACTATATTTTAAGTCAATTTCTGTTGAAGCCCCAATTTTCTCGTTTTATTTATTTATTCATTTATTTCTTTGTCACATGCTCAAACTCAAGTGACCATTGACTTCGGCAGAACCAAGACATCGGCAGTGATGACAGCGTTCAACTGAGCATTGATGACCAGATATAACCAAGGTTGCATCTGCTCTGCGGGGAAACCCATCTTTTAACGTAGGATTACATGTTTTTTTTTTCACTGGATTGTTGCGTAGCATGGACTACAAGCCACTTAGCAATATGCGGCCCTTTTAATCGGGAGCGAGAGATTCAAGTAAAAAAAGCCTTCTTTTTGATATTGGAGAGAGGAGGGCCCGCAGCAAATTTCTTTTTGTTTTTGGCCCAATTTGCACGTTTTTAAGATTCCAACTCTCGATCCAACGCACTGATTGATTCACTGAATGATGGAAATTAGTTTATGCGAAAGCTCTGCCCGTCCTAATCACCAGATATAATTACTCAAAATAACAAATCGTGACTGCTTTTGTCTGCTGTATAACTGTACTGTACAGCGAGTCTTTGGAGTCCAAACCTGCGGGTGAGCCCCTAGTCCCCGAAGAAGAAAAAGAAGAAGGAGAAGAAGGAGAACGACAGATTGCAATGAGAAAATGGTATTCCTTAGAGAAAAATCACAGTACACTCAAAATTCTCAGTTAAACATCAAAGGACAATCAGGCCTAGATCTTGATATGCTTATGTACACGCAAGGACTCTAAGCCGTAATAATTTTTAGCTGAAGCGGTAAAGAATAGTTATCAGAGACTTCTTTACCAAAAAAAAAAAAAGTTATCAGAGACTTGACCCAGATTTCAAGCTCTTCTCTTCTGCCAAATCTACTTATTCCATGCAAAAGATCTGAGCAAAACGTCCAGTCAGCAGATGACGCAGCCATTTGGATCCTCTTCTATGCTTACGTATCCTCCACAGTAGTACATGGGTGGCGGGGGAAGAGGGTGATGATACATGGGGAAGTACGAGGATGGTGGAGGAAGATGTCTATAAAAACCGTGCTGAAACGGGTAGACTATGGGCTGATCAGGCTTGGGGTCTTTCGGCTTGCTCTTGTCATCGTCCTTCTTCTCGTCCGGATTGCCTTTCTTGCTTTCGTCCTTCTTTGGAGGCTCTTTGGCCGGTCCGACCGAGACTATCTCCGCAGAAAACTGCTTCCTCAGCTTCTCCGCGAGCTTCACCGGATCCATAGCTCCGGCCACCGTCAGCTTCTGGTCCTTCATGTTCATGTCGATCGACTCGACCCCTGCACATAAGCAGCGAGGTTCACACTCTGTTTTTTTTTTTTTTTTTTTGGTGACCCAGGGAACCGTCGCACGGTCGGCAACCGGGGAGTAAACCCTGAGGAGGCACGCAGGAAACCACCACCCACGCACCCCGGGCAAGTCGCGGCTAGCACTGAAGCAACGACGACGCCGTGGATCGAACTTGGGACCTCTCGTGAAAAGTTCCCTTGCTCAACCACCACGCCACCACCACGGGTGGTTTTTCCCACGCGGTCCCCTCACTCTGTTTTGACTGGGTTAATTGCAGAATTCAAGATCTGGGTTTTGTTGTCTTTGTAGAAATAGAGAGACAGGTGAGGAAAAAGGTTGATCTGATTGATACCTGTAAATCCAGAGGCTATTCTCATGGCCTTCTGCTTCTCCTTTTCATTGTGCAAATGCAGCTTAAACACCGCTTTCTGACTCTGTCATCAAAACAAAAAGCAGAGCAACGTAAAAACGAACTCTTTTTAGCCCAACGAGGATCGCTTTCTCTTCAACCAGTATAAGCAAAAGCGCTAAATCGCAGAAGGAAGGTTAAAGGGAATAGAAATTAGATACTCGATCGAGAATATACTACGGAAACGCCCGACGGCGAGAGCTCACCTGCATGGTTTTGCAAGTGTGTTGAATTTCACTGAACTGATTCTCGTATCTTTCAAGAAAATGGAAATCTCAAAGAGAAAGGGCTCAGAACCCTGCTGGCTTTTTCTCTTCTTTTCTCGTATAATTAGAGAGAGAGAAAGAGAAGTGAAGAAGTCGAGCAAAGGAAGACGCAATTGAGTGTGAATGATGAGAAATCTCGGGGGAACGATGCTGGTTATATAGGGGCGGAGTCAACCTAAGTCAACCTCGCCTCAGTCAAAGGTACCCAAATGAGCACTAAGGTTCGCGGTCTGAACCCATCTTACCCGACGGTCTGTGTGGTCCGTAAAGGCAAAAGAAGTTGGCCTTTTTCGCAGGCTTCGGAGAAGCTGCCTGTAGAAAAACATCGCCCCAGGGCGCCGGGCGGTACGTGGAGAGACGTGGCTCACGTGGTCGGAAGCCCATCCGAGTCAACGTCGAGTGGGGTCGGGGTGTGTTGAAAAAATGGTACGAGGAAGCTCTTGGGGTTGGTCTGATGGGGGATTTTGATTGCCTCGCCCCACCCTCGGGCACTTGCACCATCGTTCCAAGCTCCAAACCCCGTGGCTAGGGGTGAGCATGGACCGACCAGTCCACAAGCCCTGGCTCCGCTCCCTCGCTGCTACGATTCGCATTGGATATTCATTACTGATCGAGACTTATTGACATGAACTCAATTTTTATTTTTCTGTTTGGTCGGTTTTGTTTCCCGCAAATTTTTTTTCACCAAACAATGCATTTTGGTTTTATCATAGAAGACTGAGTTCCGTGTTAAATCTGGAAATAGAATGTTACATGCAAGGATAAATTTTATTCTCAACTTGTATATACAACTCCAACAATTAATACTCAGATGGCTCAAAGATCGACAGCTTCCAGGCACAAATTACACCGAAATTTAATCAACGATGTAATTTGAACACAAGTTACTACGTAGCCTACACTTCGGGCTCAAATTATGTCAGAATTTAATCTACGCAATAGCTTGTTCAAGACGTGTAGATGGAATTTAATCAATAACAATACTTCTAGATAAAAAATACAATGCCGGAATTTAATCGATGATGCTGAGCTTCTAGAATAAAACTGGAATTTAATCAACGATGCTAAACCGAATAAAGACACATGCCGGAATCTAATCGATAACAGAAATCTTGAAAACTACAACTAAAATGCGATAAAGTAAAGATAAAATAAAGATAGTTGTATTATTTGGGGGCCTCCTCGTTGAACATGTTGCAATATTTATAGGGTGAATCGGTAGCCATCAGTTGGTTACTTCTCCTTGGGCGCCACATTTAGCATTCCTCACATTTTTCCTTTTTCTTGGCAATCGTATCCATAAGCAGCTGTTTCATGACTTGTCGACGAGGCTCACATGACTTGCCCATCAAGTAAATAACGGCTTTCCTATTTTTATGTGCATTTTGCGCATCAACTAATCTTGCGTGAACTCTAATGCTAATTTCACTTAAACTCCAAGTTTGATGCATTGCTCTCATAGCCTGACACGTGGCAATTTATTACCTTACTGTTGACTTAGGTATACCTATCTAGAACCCTGTCGACACTTAGCTCAAATACCTTCATAAACATTGGCTGCCCTAAGCTTTCACAAACAAAACGAGGCGTACCACTCTTATTATTACCCTCATAGCCAGCACATGACGATAAGGATAATTTTGGATGTCAGCATGTTCAAAACCTTATGATGGCCATTTTTTATTAGGGAATATTGTAAAAGTAGAATGCTTTAATACCCTCTAGATAAAGCAAAATGCTAAGGTGACGTGTGAAAGAGTTGACGAATGATTTTAATTTTCCTATATGGATGTATTTACATGTAATATGCATTGGTACAATCTTTGGATCATTTTAATTGGATTTTAGGATTATAGGACTTCATGGTCTTATTTCGTGATTACACCAGTTTTGTTGATATTGAGCTATGATGACCCCCACCCAAAAAAAAAAAAAAAAAAATTAACTTGACCTATTCAGTGGAATCATATGAGACTCAACTTGTTCCTAGTTACTTTGGGTATGCTTAGTTGATTACGGATAATAGATTCTTGGGGAAAAATGGGCTTCAAATGACACGAGACAAAGAGCATGGGCAATTTTTTGCTCATTTGACTATTGGTTTGGATCCTTTCGATTTTGGTCAGGTTGAGAGATTCTGTGAGATTATTACTAATTGTTCTAAAAAATTTATATGGGTGATTTAATATACAAATATCCTATCCTAACCAAATCGGATCCAACCTCTCTTTTTACCTTTCACAAAGGTTGCTTTCTATGGCCCTAAAAAGTGAATTAATTAGGAAAAAAAATGTCACTTTCTTGAGCGCAGGCTTCGTCTCCACTAACAACGGCTGACGCTTGTTCTTATCGCTTTATAAGGACGATCATTGAAGTTTTCCCCCCCTCCCCTTTTTTTAAGTGGATGCACCGTTCTTTCAAAAATACTGACTTGGGCTTCAAGAATCAGAGTTACATTACGCATCTTTCGCATAAATGACGACGGGATCATTACTTCATACGACAACAATTAGATAAAGACTGAGATCAATTAGGTCCATGCTATCGTAGGAGTACACATATATATTAGGAATATGTTCATTAGAAATCCTAAAACTTATCATAAAAGTGCAATTGAATCATAAAAGTTACAAAAAGTACATTAAATCTTAAAATTTATCAAATTATTACAATCAAGTCATTCCATTAACACTGTCAATTTGATTAATGAAAAATGTTGACGTGGCATTTTTAATTTAATTTATATTTCCTACATGGCATTTATTATTATTTTTGTTCAATTCTTATTTAAATTACATTAATAAACTAAAAATGAAAAGTTAAAATTTTATAAAAAATTGGAAAAAAAAAAAAAAAAAAAAAAGGAGAGAGGATGGCGAGCCTGGGTGCTTCGCCACCCCTTGCTGGAAGGTGTCCAGCCATTGCTCGAGCAAGGCAAGGCCTTGTCGGCTCCAGGGAAGGACCGGTGACCCTTGCTAGGCTCAAGCAAGGGTGACACCAACAGTTGCTCGGGGCTAGCGAGGGTTGACGAGGCCTCACCCAGGCCATGCAAGGGTTGCTAGCCCTTGCCTGGGGTTGGTGAGGCCTCGCCTAGCATGGGCAATGGTCGTCGACCTCAAGGGAGGGCCATCATCACCTAGATATGGCTGCCCTTGCCTGAGCTTGATGAGGGTCTCTGGCCCTCACTTGGAGCCGATGAGGCCATTCCCAAGCCGGGTAAGAGCGGGCGACCTCCACTAGCCCTATAATGATGGATGGCGGTAGCGAAAGTGCTCACTGGGGAGCTCTACTATTTTCTTCTTCTTCTTCTTCTTCTTCTTTTTCTAGTTTTGTTTTTTAAATAAAATTTAAGCATTTCTTTTTTAGCTTTTAAAAATAATTTATAAATATGGATTTGAATAAAAAAAATAACAATAAATGCCACATGTGAAAGAGATATTAATTTTAAAATGCCACGTAGGAAATAGTAATTATATTAAAATTGCCACGTCAACATTTTCCGTTATTCCAATTCACTATGTTAACATAATGACTTGATTGTATCAATTTGATAGGTTTTAGGACTTAATTGTACTTTTTGTAAGTTTTAGGCCTTAATTACACTTTCGCTATAAGTTTTAGAACTTATAGTAAAAATATCCCTATATTTTATCTAAACAACGTGTCAATGTAAAAAAGAAGTTTCAATTACTTGTTAGGTTGACCGTATTTGTACATGATATGCGAATGTACCAACACAATCTAAAACCTATGACATTGTTACCAATTCAGTTATAAACCTTTCAAATAGACTAATTTAGTCTTAAAACTTTTGTTTTGTTTCCAATTGATATTGGTAGGAAATCATTGACAACCGGTACTGACGTGAACAAAATTTATAATTTTTTAACATTAATATCAAATTTCAATTATTGTCATTTTCTTTTTATTTTCTTTCTTTCATTGTGGCCGATGAGGGGTCATGGCCCTCGCCTAGGCCATCGCCAGCAGCGAACGAGGGCTCGACCCGTGCAATCAAGTGAGGGCTTAGTGGCTAGCAATGGCCACCACCCTCACTAGTGGCTGGTGAGCTACAATGAGAAAAAAAGAAAAGAAAAAATATTTAAAATTAATAAATTTGTCTATGTCAGGTGTTAGTTGGGCCATATAGAATATCTGGGATCCATGTTAGTGATTTCCGTCCAAAATTGACCCGATAACTCAGTTGTCACAAATATAAAAGATTTAGAACTAAATTAATTCAATTGAAATATTTAAGATTGAATTAATAACAATACAATATGTTTATAATTTTTTTTGATACTTTCCCTGTATATGATATTATATAGGGTTAATATCCAAAAAAGCCCTAAACTGGTACATCTATGATAAATTTATCCCAAAGTTATTTTTTGACCACGAAAAACCTGAAATTGGTACACCTGTAACAAATTTACCCCAAGTAATTACAAAAAAAATCAAACCGCTATACTTGTGACAAATTTACACCACAAACCCCCCAAACCGGTACATTTGTAACACAAAAAACTATAAAAATGGTACAATTGTGACAAACAGATAGTAATTTGTTAAGAGTGTATCAATATGAGGTAAATTTGTTAAATATGTACCAATTTTGGGTTTTTTGTGGTAAAAAAATTAGTTTTTGGTAAATTTGTCACAGATATACCAATTTTGGATTTTTCATAATATTAACCTTATTATATGTAGTCAAGCAGGTTGGGTCAATTACTTGCCCAAATACAATATAATGACGAGTTAGTCCGTAGTCCATGTAGATAGCAAATTCTAACTACCCAAGAGATGGAGAAGCAATGAAAACACCTAGCATGGTAGAAGATTGTCACCCGATGTTAGTTCCAAAACAGAGACTTAGAGAATGGCAACACGTCACGGGACCTAATTTTGCATTGCGCGAGTAAAATTGACATGAATCATCGAATAGGCCTAACTTGCTCCCACGATTCGATTTCATCCGAAACCAGATTGGTCAGAGGCCTCAGTTCCCCTTTCGTACTCCAACTCTCTCTTTTTGGGGGTGAGGAAGCTGGGTCCGTACTTTTTTACCTGTTGCAATTAGGAAATTCGGCCTCCACGGACCACGACAATAATTAACGCAATCTAGAATACTGGGTCGCGCACATTGTCTGAAATTTCAACAATTTCGTAACCCAAAAGCGAAAAACAGAAAAAAGAAACCTCACATTTTTCTTGGTGGATCAATCAAACACGTATGGGTTCGTTTTCCCATCACCAGTCACCAATTTCTTGAGTGGGCTTATCGATATTTCATATTAAATCTTTAGAATTGAACCGGCACTGACACCTTGATATTAATTTCTCTTAGCCTTAGATTTTGTCGTCATACGCCGCATCCAGACGTGATCAAGATGAGCTAGAAACTTAGAATTGCGGGCGGACATAAAGACGGAAAAAGGAACTGTGTCGATGGCTAGTGCCAAGAGCTTTCAGGAGGTCGAAAATTTCATATACTAACACTGCCTTTAAGGACACGGCATAACCCTAATGTTTTTTCCGATCTCAACTCTATGATTGGACTTCGATAAGGCATGATCCTAATATGGTCGATACATGTGATATAGCAATGGAAGTGATAATCAGCTCGTGAACCTTTTGCTTGAGATACCATCTTTTTTCAAATGTGGAGAAAGAGATGTTTTACTGAGGGAGGAGGGATGAATTGTCAAATGAATGTGAAGGGCGTCTCTCAGGATGATCGTGTTAATTTTCCCCTTTTTTAAACCTATGATTCCCATAGCATTGAGAAAAAGAAAAATAGGAAAATTGGTGTAGAAGTCATACATGCAAGTGCCAAGAGTATCCAAAGATTTGCCGTCTTCGATAACTTAAATGTTTTACAATGTCCAGAGCAACTCACCAACTTTTTAGACATTTACCTTTGAAAGCATTCTCATATAATTTGGACTATATCTAAGAATACTCTACTCGCATTGGCGTCTCCATCCGCTCCATATCAACCCACATCATTAAGTAATTGTGGAATGATCAAGAGCTGTCGAGACACTGATGGAAACACTCAGTGGGGGCAGAGAATTCCTTATTTAGATATATCTAGGACCGGTTCATCTTTTGGTTAGCAATGCGTGATACGCTTGCCACCGGAGATAGAATAATCAAATGGCGTACGCCAATCTCTCCTAACTTTTGTCGTGCGATGCGGTGCTGATAGATAGAGGCTGCTGTTGTGCAGTTGACCTTTGATTCTCGAAGACCTGTTGACTGGACTTCTGAAGTGTCTTGAGCTGTTTTTGCTTCTAAACTTGCTTAAGCTTTCATGGAATTACTCGGAACAGATACAATCATGATTCTTCTTCCATTTTAATTACTGGTAGGATTATACAGAGAATTAAAACAACTATTAGGGGGAGGTAACGTGATTGTCTTGAGGTTAGGAAGCAGGTGAATGGTGATAATTGTGAAAATCTTTATTAAAAGAGTTAATACCACGAAAAACCCTAACTAGTACATATGTGACAAATTTGCCATAAACCAAAAACCAAAAACTGTGACGTTTGTAACAATTTTACCCTCCGTTAGTTTCCATTAAATTAGAATAATATTATGAAAAATCACAAATTGATAAACATGTGACTAATGGAGGGTAAATCCCAAATCGATACACCCATCAAATGTTATATGTCGTTTGACTTGGTAGTTTGATAATAAAATTTTAACGGGAATTAATGAAAGATAAATTTGTTATAAATGTACTGGTTTGGAGTTTTTGATAATCAAAAATTAATTTGAAATAAATTCTTTATAGGTATATCAGTTTGGGGATTTTTCATGATATCAACTCTTATTATAATTAAGATTTAGCTAACCAGTGTTTAGCTTCTTGAGCATGTAGCTGGCTGCTCACGTGCTTCCTTGCAATGGACTAAAATTAGTGTGAAAGAGTGTATAGGGCTGATATCAGATTTCAACTCATGCGTGATGGTTTAGTTCATACATTGAGTTAGCTATTCAACTTCACTCGTGTCTATTTACTATTTAGAGTGAAATTATTTCTAAGGTTTCAACTTTTTTTTTCTTTATTCTTATTTCTCTCTCGATTTGACTTCTGTTTGATTCGAAATATTTAAAACCTTTCCAAGTATGTAAAATTCAGTAATAGCTTTATTAATTCCAGTTTGTAGATTTCTGCACAGTATAGAAATATTATCGAGAAGGGCCAAAACCGGTCATGTGAAATCAATTCATAATTACCATCCAATAGATGTCTATTACATCAATTTCAAGCGTTTGACTGAGAGGTTGAGTACATAACTTGAACGCGAAGGATCATATGTTCAAATCACATTGTTTCTCACCCATAAGTGAAGTCTTATCTAATAGATGTGAACAAGGGTTTGCATATCGGAAGAATTTGTGCAACAACAGCTCTAATTGAAATACTATAACTCCGTAGTGCACCAAGACACTCTAGTTGAAATGTCCTGTTTTTTTTTTTTTTTGGTCGGAGAAATGTCCTGTTACTTTCCGGCATGTTTTCCATGCGGCTGGCGTCAGTACATTTGTTTGGACACTACCTGAATGATTTGGGCTCTCGTAGACGTCCTGCTGGAACCTACTTTTGGATGGGTAACCAGCTGGCAGATCATTTGGATTAAGTTAGCATGCTAGTGGTGGCATAAACTATTTTTTTCTTTATTATGGCTCTAATAAGAAAGCTAAGCTCTAGGATAATGATTGGTAGGTGTGATCCGTAAAATTTGGTTCACGAAACAAACGCAATATTCACTGATGGACATTTGAACAGGCATCATTTTGCGTTTGGAGCTATTGATCCAAACAACCAAATACTATCATACTAGCATTCTTAAAAGCTACAGCACTTAATACAGAAGCTCAATGGTGAAAGCATCATGACATTCCACTAAAATACAAAGGAGACATATTCAAATAGAAGCAAATCACATCAAACTATTCTACTATCTTATCGCTTGAATAGAGATACGTCAAGCTGTCCAAATAGTTACGTCATGGGAGATTTCCAAAGAAAGATTCCGAAATCTTTGAAATATCTTGCACTATGCTTGGCGATTTTAGTCGTGCTTTGCCTACCCCATAGCAAGAAGGGAACCGTGTTCTCTTAGGACGTGTTTGGTAACAATTTTATTTCCGGAAAGATTAGAAATGATTTTTTACTGTTCTAACAATTTCTAAAGATTTTTAGCTCGTTTGGTAAATGTCCGAAATTTTTTTTCCTAATAAAATTGTGTTTGATCGCGCTCATTCTTCATTGATTCTATTCCAAATCAATTTATTTTAATTTTTAAATAATTTTTTTTAACTTTTTTACTTTCTTTTCTTTTCTTTTTTTCCATTTTTCCATTTTTTTCTTTTCTTTTTCCTTTTTTCCTTTCCATTTTTTTTTTTTTCATTTTTCTCCTATTCTTTTTCTTCTTGTTGCTGGTCGCCGGACCTCACCGGAGCGTTGCCGGCCCTCGGCGAGGCCGGCTCTCGTTGGCTGAGCCTCGCCAATGGCTAAGCTGGCCTCACCGAGGTTGGGCGAGGCCCACCTGGCCACCGGCGAGGTTGGGCGAGCCTCATCGGTAGTTGGGCTTGCCTCCTGCGAGCTCGCCGGACCGATTGCCAACGATCGGCGAACAGTGACGGCGGCGGCGGCAAACGACAATCGCAGATGGCGGTAGATGAAGAAGAAGAGAAGCAAAAGAAGAAGAGAAAATGGAAGAAGAGATTTGTTCCTGAAACAAGAAACAATTTTTTTTTTTTTAATTCTTGATTCTACTCTAAATTTGTTCTCAGGAATAAAAATTTTACCAAACGTGATTCTGTTCCCAAGCTACTCCCGAAAACAAAAAATCAGAATCAGCCACTGTTGGAATGGTTACTAAATAGCACCATGCGGGTTTGACCAAACGAAGAAAATTTCGAGCTCTCCCATAGTTTATACTTATGAAATCAACATGGTCATATTTTAGGCCAGTTTCTCTCAAGGCTCAATTTTGTTGTTTCATTCATTTTTTTATTAATTTTTGTCACATGCTGAAACTCAAGTGACCATAGACTTCGGCAGAACCAAGACATCGGCAGTGGTGACAACGTTCAACTGTGCATTGATGACCAGATGTAACTTAGGTTGCGTCTGCTCTGCGGGGAAACCCATCTTTTAATGTAGGATTACATGATTTTTTTTTTCACTGCATTGTCGCGAAACATGGGCTACTAGCGACTTAGCCATGTTGCCCTTTATCAGGGGCGAGGGGCGAGAGATTCAAGTAACAAAGCCTTCTTTTTGATATTGGGGAGAGGAGGGCCTGCAGCAGTTTTTTTTTCTTCTTTTTTGCCCAAGTTGCGCGGTTTTAAGATCCCATCTCTCGATCCAACGCACTGATTGATTCACTGAATGATAGAAATTAGTTTATGCGAAAGCTCTGCCCGTCCTAAGCACCAGGTATAATTAATCAAAATATCAAATCACGACTGCTTTTATCTGCTGTATCACTGTACTGTACAGAGAGAGTCTTTGGAGTCCAAACCAGGCGGCGAGCCCCAATTCCCCAACAAAGGAGGAGGAGAAGGAGGAGGAAGAGGAAAGATTGCAACGAGAAAACGTACTCTTTGGGAGGAAAGTCAGAGTACACTCAAAATTCTCAGTTAAGCATCAAAGAACAATCAGCCCCAGACTTTGATATGCTTATTATGCACACGCAAGGACACTAAGCCGTAATACTTTTTAGCTGAAGCGGTAAAGATTAGTTATCAGACACTTGACCCCGATTTCAAGATCTTCTCTTTTGCCAAATCTACTTCTCCCATCCAAAAGATCTGAGCAAAACGTCGAATCAGCAGATGACGCAGGCATTTGGATCCTCTTCTACGCTTACGCATCTGCCATAGTAGTACGTGGGGGGTGGTGGAGGAGGTTGATAATGCCCGGGGTAGTACAGGGGTTGTGGAGGAGGAAGTCTATAGGCCCCGTGTGGAAAGTAGACAACGGACGGATCAGGCTGTTTGTCTTTCGGCTGCTCGTTCTTGTTGCCCTTGTTGTCGTCCTTCTTCTTGTCCGGATTGTCTTTCTTGTTGTCGTCCTTCTTCGGAGCCTCTTTGGCCGGGCCGACCGAGACTATCTCCGCGGGGAACAGCTTCCTTAGCTTCTCCACCAGATTCACCGGATCCATAGTTCCGACGACCGTCAGCTTCTTGTCCTTCATGTCCATGGCGATCGACTCGACCCCTGCACATAAGCAGCGAGGTTCACTTAACTGCAGAAATTAAGATCTGGGTTTTGTTCTTTTTGTAGAAATAGAGAGACAGGTGAGGAGAAAGGTTGATCCGATTGATACCTGCAAATCCAGAAGCTTTCTTCATGACCTTCTTCTTCTCCTTGTCATCGTGTAAATCCAGCTTCAACACCGCTTTCTGACTCTGTCATCAAAACAAAAAGCAGAGCAACGTAAAAATAAACCCCTTTTTAGACCAACAGGGACCGCTTTCTCTTCAACCAGTATAAGCAGAAGCGCAAAATCGCAAAAGGAAGGTTAGAGGAAATAGAAGTTAGATACTGAATTGAGAATATACAACGGAAACACCAGAAGGCGAGAGCTTACCTGCATGTTTGTGTTGGTGTGTTGAATTTGACAGAGCTGATGTTTTTATCTTTCAAAGAAAACGTAATCTGAAAAGAGAAAGGGCTGGGAATCCTGCCGGCTTTTTCTCTCCTCTTCTCGTATGATTAGAGAGAGAAAGATTAGAGAGAGAAAGAGCAGTGAAGAAGTCGAGCAGAGGAAGAAGCGAATGAGTGTGTGCGACGAGAGCCGGGCGTTTATATCCTAAATCTGGTCAATCAGAGTCAATTTCGAGCCCCATTCGTAGATATGCAACGGTGGTAGGTGGGTAGTGGAAGGATCCTCGCACGAGCGAGCAGCGACCGAGCATGAGAGCTCGCAGTCTCAGCTAAAATGCCATCGTTTCGAGCCACTTGGAATTGGCCTAATATCCTAGAAACCTCCAATTTTAACTCGTATCCTAATTTTACCTTTTATCTCATAAAAAACATACTACTTTAGGTTCAATCTCAATTCTATTTGTCTCATAAAAATCCCTCATTTTAGATTTGGTACTAATTCTACCCTAAACTTCTTTTTTGTCTTCTAAAAAAATCTCAACTTTCAGTTCGGTTTTAATTTCACTCTACTTTTTTGTCACATAAAAGATCATCAACTTTTACTTGAGTCATAAATCTGCCTCTATTAACTCACTATCAAAATTGCCCTTGGGGATCCTGTGCTTTGTCTTCGATCACTCATGCTTGAGAATGTTTAGAGCTCGTGCATGAGAAGCTTTAATAGTTTGTGTTTGGGAGTTTTCCATCTCTTGATTTCCAACGAGAAATTTTGGATGAATGGTTAATGAGAGCAAATTTGGTACTTAAATTAAAAGTTTGTGATTTTTTATGAGACTGAAAATATTTTAGGGTAAAATTTGGAACTAGACAGTAAAAATTGGGACAAAGACCTAAAGTTCAAGATTTTTTATAATTATGATTTTGGGATAAAAATTTTAGAAGGAAAATTGCGACATGACTTAAAATTGGGGAGCTTAAGATACAATTGAGACTGGATTTAAATTTGGAAGTTTTTTATAAGAAAAAATAAAATTGAGAAAAGATTTAAAAGTTAGAGGTTTTTCCAGGATATTAATTTTTGAAGAGAGAGAATTCCAAAAAGAAGTTGGCTTTTTTCTTTTTCCCGTATTTTCAGAGAAGCTTCCTGAAGCAGGCACAGAGGGTACGGAGCGCAGCAGAGTCGAGGTCAAGTTGAGTGGGCGTCAGATGTGTTGTAAAAAAGAACAGGAGTATTTTGAAATCACGCGTTAAGGAAGGACGGATATTGGATCAGTGGGAAAACGGTAGGAAGAAGCCCTCGGCGTTGGTCAGATGGCGAATTTGATTTCGCCACGCCCACCCTCGCCACTGCTTCCCAGTATTTAATCCGCAGATGTACGAAGTATAATCATCAGATCATCTTAGTTAAGACTGTAGGATTATAGGATTTAATTGGTCTTGTTTTGTGATTGCCCGAGTTTTGCTGATATCAAACTACGAGACTCGACTTAGTATGGGCTATTCGGTCAAATTGTATGAGACTCTGACTTGCTTCTCGCGAAAATAAGCTTTCCGCTCGATGTTGTATTGATAGTGCTTCACCGCAATGCGAAGGAATGCACGGTTAACAATTCATTACTAAAGTTGCAATGCTTTAAAATTAAGTAAATGATTACTATCACAAAAAACTCCAAATTAGTATACTTGACAAATTTACTATGGATTAAGTTTTTTACTACTAAAACCCCTAAACTAATATATTTGTGATAAATTTATCCTTTATTAATTTTCATTAAATTTTACCGTCAAATTATGAGTTGGGTGACTCATAATAGTTGATAGATGTACTAGTTCACAAATGTACTAGTTTGTGATTTTTTTTTTGTGATATTAATCTAATTTAGTGAAAACCAACGAATAATAAATTTATCAAAAATATACCAGGTTTGGAGTTTTTGATGATTAAAAAAATTAATTTGAGATAAATTTGTTCTTAGTATACCAGTTTAAGATTTTTTATGATCGAAAAAATAGTTTATAATAAATTTGTCATAAGTATACCAACTTGAGATTTTCCATGGAATCAACCGTTATCTGCTTATATCTTGGCCAAAA
Organism: Eucalyptus virginea; assembly: GCA_014182375.1. NCBI lineage: Eukaryota > Viridiplantae > Streptophyta > Magnoliopsida > Myrtales > Myrtaceae > Eucalyptus > Eucalyptus virginea. Next base: position 37,791,097 of record CM024514.1, read on the forward strand.
ATATAAATAAATAAATGTTGCTCATGTGAACCTTTAAACTGAGTAGACTAAGTTACTTATGTCACTAAAGCTTTCTTGATCAAATATGGGAAATGGATCCTTCGAGAAAAAAAGGGTTTGAAATGGCATAAAACAATGAGAATGGGTAACTTTTGGATTAATTACCAATAATCGATCGCTTTCTTGAGTAAAAATGGCTTCATCTCCACTGACCACGGCCCACGGCTTGTTCTCACCACTTTATATAGACTAAAAAGATAGGTAATCATTGAAAGTTTTTTTCCCTCCCGTTTAATCTTTTTAGCCAATGCTCCCTTCTTTCAAATCAGAGTTATATAAGGCACATTTGATATGAATTCCATGAGTAGGCAACTTGGTTTTTGGTTGATGTTGCGGGGTATTGATCCCTCAATGTGCACGGCATTTCTCTCTATCCGTAGGCAAATTTCAATATATATATATATATGGCAATTTTTAACATGTGGTTCACAAGAGATGGAGAAGCAAAACAGTTGACATGTTGCAATTGCTGAAATATGAAAATGAATTTGTTTTTAACAGTTGAGATTGGTCCAGACACCAACGAAAACGTTATATGCAGTAGAAGATTTTGATCCGAGGTTGGTACCAACCACCGACACAAAGACACGGAGAATGGCAACCTCTTATGTCACGGAACATAATTTTGGATTGTGAAAGGAAAAACCACATGAAGCATCGAACAATCACTAATCTGCTTCCCCAAGAATTCAATTTCATCCCAAACCAGATTTTAGAGTTGCATACCGGTAGGGAAAACAAGATTTTCATGATAAAATGACACGTATGCACCTAAACCAAAGTCAATCGCGTCACCTTCCAAAATTAAAACTGAATCTCACACATGCATAATACGAACGTCGCTCGTCAAGATCATTATTTTCCCGATAGAAATCCTCTTCAATAATTGTTCAGGGGTCTCTATTCCTCTTCCGTATTTCAGTTGCTAATCCTCTTCAATAATTGCTCAGGGGTCTCAATTCCTCTTCAGTATTCCAGTTATTAATGTCCCCTCTCTTTCCAACTGTCTTTCTTTTTGGGAGCGAGGAAGGTGCGTACTTCCTTTTCGACGTGTTTCAATCGGAAATTCGGCCTCCACGACACTAATTAAATCAAACCTAGATACTTAGGTCACACGGAGTGTCTGAAATTTCAACTATGGACAGAAACGAAAGCATCAGATGTCGTAACCCGAAGGCGAAAAAGAGAAAGCAAGCCTAGTTTTTTTCTTAGTGGATCAATCAAACGCCCGTGTGTCGGTTTCCGATCACAGGTCATCAATATCTTGAGTGGGCAAAAAGAGAGGGAAGAACGTCATCACTTGCTCATCGATGCTACATATTCAAACTTAAGGATTGCAAACAAGTCATCAAATCCTTAATATAAATTTCTTTTTGGCGTTTGATCTTATCAACTTACGTAGGACTGGGACATGAATGAGATGAGGAGGGATCTTAGATTCGTGGGAGGACATAGAGACAAAAAAGGAGCACTGTTTCGCTAAGTGCGAAGTGCTTTTGGTATGTCGACATTCCAACTGCTGACAGCGCCTTTAAGGACACGGCAACGAGTATCACCCTAATTTTTGATGAATGGATTCTGATGAGATATTTGATATGGTCGAGACATGTCATGTAGCAATGGAAGTGATAGGCTTAAAAGTATCAAGATTTCAAGAGCAACTTGCCAACTTTCTAAACATTTTACCTTTGCAAATATTGGAGCCTGATTTGGACATGGACTGTATCCAGATGAGATTCTTAGTCCTACTGGAGCCTCCATGGGTTTCATATCAACATAAACCAACAAGTAATTGTGAAATGATCAAGATTTGTCGACAGACCAATGGAGACACTACATAGTGCAGAGAATTCTTATCCCCTTCTATCTAGCACCGCTTTATCTCTCTGTTAGCATTGCGTGATAGGCTTGCTACCAAACATATAGATTAATCAAACGGCATGTGCAAATCTCTCCTATCTGTTGTCTGTACAACATAGAATTGGAAGACAGGGACCACTTGGATTTAGGTTGTTCTGTTCCAGCAAAAGTATGGACCGCTGTATTGAAGTTGACCCTTATTTCTCGAAGACCTGTTGACTGGAATTCCTGAGGTGGCTTGAGCTGTTTCTGCTTCGAAAGGAAAATCATTCCCTTTGTTTCGTGCTTAAGCTTTCATGGAATGCGTATTTGCATCACATTTAAATGTCTAGGAACAAGTACATGCAGGATTCTTCTATCATTGTAATTACTTATAGGGTTGTACAAAGAGGAGGAGGTAACGCGATTGCCTTGATATTAGAAAGAAGGTAAATGGTGATACTTATAGAAATTCTCATTGTAATTGGGGATCTAGCCAACCGGAGTTTATCTTATTGAGCACGTAGCTGGCTGCTCACGCTCCTCTTGCTTATTTGCAATAAACAAAAGCTTTCTAAGAAATATTACGTAAGATTGATGACGTGGGAGCTTACGACCTCATAGAATAATCAAGACAAGTACTAAACCAGAAGAAGTCGTGTCCAATTCCAATAATGAGTCCAACCTAACTATTTGCTCACACCAAGATGTCAAAGGAACGTGCCTTCTTCCTCTACTATGACCGTGAAAGAGGCTTGCTTCTTTTCTTTTATTAACAGGTTGAGAATAAATCACCATGGCTCTACTGGCGGAATGATACCAAGGATATCCTTCGCTATCATGCATCCTAAAAGGCGCAACAAGAAAGCCTTTGAGGTCCAAACCTCGATTGTCATGTTTATTAAGTCGACGTCGAAGATAACTAAAATGATGCATCACAGAGCACGACAAATCACAAGTCTTTCAAATGTTCATCAGAAGACATTTCGTTCCAGGAACACTATGAACGAAAATCTAGAAACGTTAATAATACCATGGCGGCGGATAATAGTAAGATGGAGATGGGTATGGGTATGGGTATGGGTATGATTGGTTATAGGGGTAAGCTAGGTCCGAGTAAAGACTGTTTGGGCTGTTGACGTTGGTGTCGGGGTTGGGCTCTTCAGTTGTGGGCTTCGGAGTCTCTTTCGGTCCCACGTACTCGATGACTGTGCCAAATCGCTTCCTCAAGTGTTCAGCTAGCTGTACCGGGTCCATGTTCCCAATCACCGTCACCTTCTTGGTGTCCATGTCCACGGCCACCGATTGTATCCCTTCAAGCAACTTAAGATTAGCTAAATGCGAACACTGTAGAGTATAAAAGTATGCTGGTAAAGAGCTACGCATTCTTATTGAACCCTCAACCCTAGTTTCAACCACGCAGCTCGAGATCTGAGATCATCGTTTCACAGTTTTGTGGGGTTACCTTCATATGCAGAGACTATCTTCATGGCCCTCTTCCTTTCTTTTTCGTTGCCCCATTCCACCCTCAGAACAGCTTTCTGCTCAAGACAAAAAAACCAGGACGACGTATAAATCTAATGATGTTCTTGTTTTTCTTTGGCGGCCCCATGGAGAAAAGGTACCAGGAACGCAACGTGGGAATAGAGATCCTGACCTGCATTCTTTGGCCGAGAGCGTGAAGCGGATTAAAGAAGTGAAAATGGGAGTGAGTTGAGTGGAAGAAGAGAGTGAATACTGAATAGAATTGATAGGAATCTTGGGAAAGCGATGGGGTTACAACTTGCAATTAAAGAGGACCCCAACGGACCCGAGTCAAGCAAAAAATATTAGTCAAATTAATGGACTTGTACCACGAATTTCAAATCAGCTCAGTCTAGTTCGCGTCCGTCAGTTGTCAAGACAGACAGGAGTCCAACAAGTTGCTTAATGCATACTAAAGAAGCGTTAATACTTCGCTATTTTTTTAAAATATAGTTCAGTTGTAATTTTGATTATACTGATTTTTAGAATTTAAGGTTCCAATTTTGAGTGTATAATAGTTGATTAAGTTGCCTTGCAATTTCAAAATATTCTTCTCATATGTCAAAATATCCAACGTAGTTTGATTTTAAAGCTTTTACGCTGTTCATTTACATGCAATCTCACTCTATTTATTAATTCATGCTTTCTGTTGCGCTTTTTAACTGTGGGATCTGCTTAAGTTTTCTATTGGCTAATGAATAAAGACAATTGATTCTTAGGATTCTCTCTTGTCGATTTTAATTGGTTTTCGGTTATAGATAAATGGTTTTTTAAAAAGGGAGTAGACGACAAAGATCCTCGAACGGCGGCTGAGTCTGTGAATGCACCTTCGACGAAGCTTCCTCCAGATGCATGCCATTTGGAACATTTTCCGTAACACTAGGCTTTTTGACCCTCACATGCAGCTCCTTTAAATTACAGTATTCCCCGATACAACTTGTCGGAGCTGCCAATCTGGCTTGGAGACCGGGACCGCTTCTGGGTACTTAATTGATAATGTATTCTTGCTTTCCATCGAGTAATTTATCAAGTAGACACGTGGTCACTTGAAGAGCATGAACTTAGGTGGGGCTTAACATTCAAACCCTAGAGTAGAGCCAAGCTAATAAAGGCCAGGGTGCGCCAGTGGAGTCAAAGACAATCAGTGTGCCTAGACAGGCCGATCTTAGCAAGCCAATCACTTCACGATTATATCTTGCTCAGCAGTGTGTGATTGGCTTGGTACCAAAGATAAGATTACTTCAATGGCGTATTTAAGTCTCTCCTATCTGTTGTTGTCTGTGTGCAACGTGGGGCTGGAAGACAATGACCACTCGTTTTATTCGTTGTTTTGTTCTAAAAACAAAAAAGTGTGGACTGTTGTTTGCAATAAACTAAAACTTAATTTGACCATAGAGCATTCGTAATAAATTGGGCTGTGAGGAACCAAGTTCCTAACGTAAGACGCTCCTTTTTTTATATTATTATTATTTATTATTAGGCAATATTATAAAGTAGAATACTTAATGCTCTATAGGTAAAGCGAAATGTCGAGATGATGTATGGAGTGAGCTCATGCTTGATTTTGATATTCATGTATAGTGAACAAATATATACTCTGGATTAGTACAATCTTTGAATTCTCTTAATATTATAGGGCTACTTGGTCTTGTTTTGTGATTACATGATTTTTGTCCCGTAAAAGAACACAATTTGGCCAACTCAGATAAATCATGAGACTCTCCTTGTTCCTTGTTACTTTAACTTGCTTCATTAATTATGGGTAATAGATCCTTCGGAAAAAAAAAAGGATTTGAGGTGGCATAAAACGATGAGAATGGGCAACTTTTGGTTGTTTGACTCTCAAGTCGGATCCTTTTAGCTTCTGGTCTAGTGAATTAGATCCAATCTCTTTTAAGTTTTTGCCTTTTAGAAAAAAGGTCGCTTTCTTTGGCCAAAATATAAGTGAATTAATTAGAAATAATTGGTCGCTTGCTTGCGTAGACGGCTTCTTCTCCACTAACAACGGTCCACGCTTTTTCTTACCTCTTTATCTAAACAAAAAAATGTAGTTATTATTAAATTTTTTTCTCTCTCATTTAGTTTTTTAGTGAATTATATACATGGCTCACGAGAAATGAAGAAGCAAAATACGTGACGTGGGTGTTGTAACCTTGATATATGTAAATGAATTTGATATCAGATGAAATTTGTTGAAATACTAACAAAAAACCCTAGATAACAAAGAAGATTCTGATCTGACGTTGGTTCCGATATATGTCATGAAACATACTTTTGCATTGTGCTAGGAGATATGACGTGGAGCGTAGAATAGTCCTAATCTACGCTGAGGTTTCAATTTCATGTTAAATCTAGTAGTTGCTTTGTCTACCGGCAGGGAAAACGACATTTTCAGGATAGAATGAAACGTGTGCACCTAACGTGTGCACCTGAACCAAAGTAAATCACATGTAAAAAAAAAAAAAAAAAAAAAAACCAAAGTAAATCACGTCTCCTCCCAAACCTAAGATTGAATCTCACACGTGCACAGTATGAGCTTTGCTCGTCGAGATCAGAAAAATTTTCTCAACTGAATCCTGCCCAGTAATTGGTCTGAAGTCCACTAAACGAAGTGCCCTCCTTTTCCCACCGCCTTTCTTTCTTTTTGACCAATTCCAATCGGGTAGGCGGCCTCCTCCACGACGATTAATATGATCTAGAATACTGGGTCACGCAATCTTTAGAATTTCAACTGAACCTAACGCTTTCGTTAAACCCAAAAGCCAAAAATGAAAACAAAACCTCAACGTTTTCCTTAATGGATCGATCAAACACGCAACGTTTTCCCATCACAAGTCATCAAAATTTCGTGCAGCCTTTGATCTTATCAACTTACGTAGGATTCAGACGTAAAGAAGATGACGAAGAGCCTTGGGTTTGTGGTTGGTCATGAGGACAAAAAGAGGAGCTTTTCTAGTGTCGTTGGCTAGGGCCAGCCTGCCAGGTGCTTTTTAGTCAAAATTCCAGACGCTAGCAAAGTGCCTTTAGGGGCACGGCAATAACCCCAGTGCTTTCGTTAAAGACGCCCCTCGCCACACACCATCTATGAATGGATTCCAATGAGATAAGATCCTAACATGGTCGAGACATGTGTTATAGCAATGGAAGTGATAATCAGCTCATGAACATCGTCATGAGATACCTTCTGTTCTTTATACGTAGAAAAGGAGATGCTTTGCGGTGTTATCGAGCCTAATCCCTGTGGTCCTGATATACTTTCTTGGAAGCTGACTGCCTCGGGGGACTTCTCAGTTGGTAGTGCATGGAATGCTTTGAGAACTAAGGGCGTGAAGGTGCCTTGGTGTTGATTGATTTGATGCAGCTCTAGTATACCAAAACTTATCTCTTGGTCAGTAATGCATGATAGGCTTGCTACCGTAGACAGATTAATCAAATGGCATATGCAAGTCTGTCCTATCTGTTGCCTATGCAAATTGTGGGGCTGGAAGATAGAAACCACTTGTTTTTTCGGTTGTTCCGTCTCGATAGAACGGTGAGCTGTTATGTTGCAATTGTACCTTATTATTGACTAGAAACACAATTATGACTCTTCTTTCATTACAAATACTGATACGATGGTATTAAGGATTAAAACAGCTGTTATGGTGAGGCAACGTTATTGTCTTGTGTTCAAGACGAAGGCAAATGGTGATACTCCTTGGGATCTAACTTACTGGTGTCTAGCTTCTTGAGCATGTAGCTGGCTGCTCCTGCGTTCTTGTCCCTTTCCAATAAACTAAAACTTATTGAACAAAAAAATCGTAAAACAGCGAGGCTGAATGTTTGCGATTAGAAGCTAGATAGATGCTCGGATGAGAGGCAAACATAATCCCGTACTTGAAAGTTAACGCAACCGCCTACGCAAGCTTGATGACATGAGAACTTATGACCTCAAAGCGATAACCAAGACAACTAGAAGAAGTCGTGTCCAATTCCAATGATGAATCCAACCTAACTACTTGCCCTACCAAGATGTCAAAAGAACGTGCCTTCTTCCTCTGCTATGACCATGAAAGAGGCTTGCGACTTTTCTTTTATTAACAGTTCTAGAGAAAATCACCATAGCTACTCTAGCCGAATGATACTGAGCATATTCCTTCCCATCCGTACATACTAAAAGACGCAACAAGAAGCCTTGAAGGTCCAAACTTCGCTTTGTCACCCTCATAAAGTCGACATGGAAGATAAACAAAAAGATGCGTCACGACAATTTTGAGCAACATTAAACATAAGGCTTTTACCGTTTCACATGTTCATCAGAAAGCACTTCGTTCCAGGATGAACCCTCTTAAAAGGGATTCTATTAATAATGATTTGAGGGATAATAAGAAGATACGGTGTGTGGTAGGGGTAATTATAAGCTACTCCCCAGTAATAATTGTTTGGACTGTCGATGTTGCTGTCAGTGCTTGGCTCCAGTTCTGGGATCTCGCCTGATCTGGGTCTCTTTCGGTCCCACTTACTCGATGACCGTCTCAAATCGCTTCCTCAAGTTTTGAACTAGCTGTACCGAGTCCATTTCCCCAATCACCGCCGCCTTCTTGTTGTTCACGTCCACGGCCACCAATTGTATTTCTTGAGATTAGTTAAACGCGAACATGGTAGGGTAAAAAATATGCTGGTAAAGACCTACGCGTTCTTATTTGTACATTCAACCCTAGTTTCAACCCCGCAAACTCGAGATCTGAGATTATCGTTTTGCAATTTTGTGGGGTACCTTCAAATGCAGAGACCATCTTCGTGGCCCTCTTCCTTCCCAATGGAGAAAAGGTACAGGGAACACAGAAAGGAAGGCACGTGGGCATAAAGATCCTGACCGGCACGGTTTGGCCGGATTCGTGAAATGGGTTAAAGAAGCAAAACGCGCTTTTGCTCTTTGCAAGAAGAGAAATGGAGTGAGTATGAGTAGAAGAAGAGAAGTGGGAGTAGAATAGCTAGGAATCTTTGGGAAAGCGATGGGGTTGCGAGTTGCAATTATAAGTCAAATTAATGGAATTATACCACGATTTTCAAATTCTCTTAGTCTAGCTCGCGTGCGTCAGGGTTCCACCCACATAGGAGTCGAACAAGTTGCTTGATGCATACAAAAGAAGCGTACGTGTCCGCCCCCTTTTGCAATTAATAAGAAATTAATTCAAGTAGGTATCCGAAGTGCAATCTATTAACTAACGGATTAAAATACAGATAAACATCGGCTCTTAATGATCCCTCAGACAGCGGCTCAGTTTGTGTGAGAACCTCCGAGGAAGCTACCTCCGATGCATGCCAGACGTTTGGAACATTTCCCGTAATGCTAGTTAATATAATCTTTGCTAGACAGGCCAATCACACCAAATCAGACGATACATTAACATCCGTGCGAACTTACAAAGTGTAGGGTAGAGCGATACAAGTGAAAGGTTGTATAGAGTAGAATCAAAGCACTTGCGAAGTCCACATAGCCGTTGACATATTGGATACAGCCCTACTGAGGAGGATAGTAACCATTGTAACCCCCATACGGTGGATAGCCCCATACGGTGGATAGCCATTGTAACCCCCGTACGGGGGATAGCCATTGTGAGGATTCGGGTAATATGGGTGTCCATAGGGTGGACGAGGCTCCTGCGGTGGTGCCTCGGTCGCTGTTGAGACTGGGGTCTCGCTTTTCAGGTTAACAATTTGCGTCATCGGGAATTCCTTTCTCATCTTTTTGACGAGCGATACGGCATCCATGTCCCCATCAAATGTTAGTTGCTTCTTCTCGTCGTCCACTGAAAATGATTGTACATCTACACAACCACATGAAAAAAAAAAAGAAAAAGGATGTACTCAGAACATTTACTTCTTTTCATTTAGAATGGACAATATTCAAGTCAAGGTACCTTCATTTTGGGAGACCAGCTTGATGGCCTTCTTCTTTTTCTTCTCGTTGGACCAATCCACCTGGATAATAACTTTCTGCATCGGAACGAAAACCACATCGATGTAACAAAGACCGTACATACAAAATTGACCGTACTTCATTTCTCATATCAAAGTACCCACATCACATCTTAGAACCTAAAATTATCAATTTCATCTTTTACAGCTAACTTCAAGAAGCATCTCTCACTCACGAAAGCATAAATTTTTCCAATCAAAATTTTGCCAAAACGAGTTCAAACAACAAATTAGGCTCAACCCAACCCTCCTATTTCTCAAAGAAGGGCACTGTACCTGCATGTTCATTTTCCAGAGTTTTGAAGTAGATAGACGAGAATTCCGCCGGCTCTTCCCCACCCGAGTAAGCTTGGACAGAGCACGAGAATTCTCAAGTTTGGTGGGAATGCGTTGGAAGATGATTGAGAGGCCTTTAAATAGAGACCTAAGTCCACCGGAGTCGAGCGGACGATACAAATGAAAAGTAAGAATTGGGTGCCAAAAAATGCAAAATCCACTCAGCCTCGCTCACGGATCCCACAGTGTCGTCTTACGTAATGGAGCGTGACCTCACTCTGGTGACGTCATCGCATGTCGCATGGGGCCCGTTTATTAGTAGAAATTATGCGTGGAAAGGAAGTAATACGCGGTGGATTTGTTTCTAGAAGGTGTGGTTGCTACCTACTGGTGTTTGCACGAAAGAAAGTAGCACCCATATAAGAAAGCATGTCAAGATAGAGAGTTATTAGAAACATTAATCGTATTTTCTTCATCTTTGTATTATCTAATTGGGCAATTTGAGAAAGTTGGTAAAAGCGAGAAAACCCACTTCTTGGCTTTATATTATAGACTGATTTGCATGTCTCAAAATACGAAGGATAATATGAGGCATATAGAAATTTCATAGAAGTGGATGGTTATTTGATAAAGCAATGAGAGGAAAAGAAAAATCAAATTACGATGATTTAACTTCATGTATTTAGCCTTTTATGTAGATCAAAAAGAATCTTGAAAAGTGAGACCGAAATTCATGTTTTTCCGAGTGGTATATTAGATTGCTAATGTTATCTCGTATTAGGAAGTAAAAGATGGTCAAAGATTCCCTCCAGCACTTTCTAGAGAAGGGTTCTATTTGGTCGGTCGGGGTTAGCGGAGAGAGCACTATGACCGGAGAAAATTTCTTCAAGCACGTGCTCCCCTTGGAGGCCCCATATTCGACATTTGATTGGAGATGATAAAGCAGCCTCTTTTTCTAAGCAATGATAGTTATCAGCCCTTCTAGATGTTTTCAGCCGATGCATTCCCTCAAAGAGTCGTGTATGACTCTCCTATAGGCCATTGTAGCAAAGTCGAGGGCGCAACACTTGTCATGTCTTTAGAGGCGATCGACGGCCGGGTGGACTTTTATCTAGGCTTGAAAGGCCTAAGGCGGGTCCGGATAATGTCCTTACGCGCGGAATGCCCGGCCAGGCCAAGTTTGGTCGGGGGCTAAAAGTTCAAATGTAATTTTAAGGGAAATTTGTCCAAAAAGTTCAAAACCTATTACACTTTTATTAATTTAATTTTAAATATTTTTAATTGTGTTAATTGAATTCTAAATCTAACATCTTTTTTAATAATAATTTAATAATTTAAAGATTTTTTAATTTCTTTTTAATTTTTTGTTCATGTCATTTCAATCTTTACTTTTTTTCTCCTTCATTATGTTTCCCTTTTTCCCTCGGTCGGACATGGTCAGGCTTGTTGATGGTCGATAGAAGTCGACATCGTCAATCGAGGGTCACCCTCCCTTAGGAGGGCATAGGCCAAGAGTGGCCCTTGCCTGAGGTCAACAAGAGCGGCCCTCGCCTAAAGTTGCCAACCATTAACTGGCGATGGCCGATAGAGGGAAAAAGGGAAAAAGAGAAAAGGAATTTAAAAAAAAAAAAAAGATTCAAACAAAAATTCGAAAAAAAAAATTATTCATGTTAACATTGGTCATATCACGTAAGATGGTCAGTGTACCAATTAGTGATTTTCAGCTAAAATTGATTGGATGACTTAATTGAAAAAACATGAAAATATTTAAAACTTAATTAATACAATTAAAGGTTTACGACTTGAATATATAAATATAAATATATATAATAAATTTAAGACTTTCAGGACAATTTCCCTATAATTTCTATGTCATGGGCAGGTTGCGCAACTCATTAGGCCCGACCTTTGTTGAAACAATGCAGCAGTGGCAATACTTTTCTGGTTATGGATCGTGAACGGATGCTATTGAAACACGCACTTTCTCTGTCCACTATTCATCCAAGCCAACTACCATGCCAAAAATACAATGGATTCTCATGATCGCGGGATGGGCAATTGATTTGAGTAGGTGGAAAACAAACCGAGGGGATGGCAAAAGGAAATACTTGCTTAGATCCATCGTCTTGCAGATCGGAACAGCAATGACCCTAATGTTTGATATGTTTGATAACGACCACTCGCCAAGCACCATCCATGAATGGACTCTGATGAGATAAGATCCTAACATGGTCGAGACATGTGGTATAGCAATGGAAGCGATAATCAGCTCGTAAACATCGGCATGAGATTCCTTCTGTTTTTTATATGGGAAAAAAGAGATGCTTTGCGGTGTTATTGAGCCTAATCCCTGTGGTCCTGATAGAGTTCCTTGGAAGCTGACTGCCTCAGGGGACTTCTCAGTTGGTAGTGCCCGGAATGCTTTGAGACCTAGAGCGTGAGGGTAAAGTGCCAAAAAAGTCCTAAATCTTTTGTGTTTGTGCCAAAAAAGTCCTAAACTTTTTTTTTTGTGCCAATTTAATCCTAAACTTTTTTGCTTAGTGCCGATTCAGTCCTTTCCGGCCAATTTTGACCGAATTTTGCTAACCTGACGCCTTGACCAGGGCTGACGTTTAACTTTAATCAGATCTTGATGTGGATAATTTTTAATAATATTTTAATATTTTTGAATTTTTTTATTCTTTTTCTTTATTCTTTATTCTTTTTTCAATTTTCTTTTTTTCTTCTCTCCTCCTCCCTTCGGCTGCTGGCCGAACCACGGCGACCAGCCTCACCGGCCACCTCGCTAGTGGCCGCGAGGGCGGCCTCGCGTTGGGCGGTGAGGCTCGCCCTCGCCGGATCTAGCGAGGCTTAACCTCGCTAGATCCAGTGAGGGCGAGCCTTGCCAGCGTCACCCAAGCCGCAATTCGGCCTCCCGCTGGGCTGGTGAGCCTCGCCACGGCCGCTCGAGCTGCAATTCGGCGAGGTCGAGCCTCGCCAGCCATGGGCGGGCACATCTCCCCTCGGTGTCGAAGCCACGAGCAAAGGATCCCATCTCCCTTACATTGTATCGACCTCCTTGACTGTGTCATTTCTAGAGAGAGAGAGAGATTCGACTTCAAGCTTCGCACCTCGCGACGACGACAACGACAACACCATGGGGCATATTTTCGACAAGCTCCAAGGTACACCGACCCGCCATCTCTCTCCCTTTCTCTCTCTCTCTTGCTCGCTCGCTGTCCAATTCGTTGTCGTTCCGAGCAATCGGACCTCGCCAAACACCCTCGCCAGATCCAGCGAGGCCGTCCTCGTGGCCACTGGCAAGGTGGTGGTGAGCCTCGGCCAGCCGTGGGCTGGAGGGAGGAGGAGAGAAGCTAAAAAGAATAAAGAATAAAGAAAAAGAATAAAGAAAAAGAATAAAGAAAAAGAATAAAAAAATTCAAAAATATTAAAATATTATTAAAAATTGTCCACGTTAAGACCGATTATTATCACGTCACTTTGTCCGAAGTCGAAAAAATCCGACCAAAATTGGCCGGAAATGACTAAATCGGCACTAAGCAAAAAGGTTTAAGACTAAATTGGCATAAAAAAAAGGTTTAAAACTTTTTTTTGCATAAACACAAAAAGTTTAGGACTTTTTTGGCACTTTTCCCTAGATCGTGAAGGTGCCATGGTGTAGATTGATTTGGTGCAGCCCTAGCATACCAAAGCGCCGACTTTATCTCTTGGTTAATGCATGATAGGCTCGTTACCAAAGACAGATTAATCCAATAACATATGCAAGTCTGTCCTATCTGTTGTCTATGCAAAATGTGGGGCAGGTAGATAGAGACCACTTGTCTTTTTGGTTGTTCCGTTTCGATAAAACTGTGGGCTGTTATGTTGCAGTTGTACCTTATTATTAACTAGAAACACAATCATGACTCTTCTTTCGTTACAAATACTGACACGATGATATTAACGATTAAAACAGCTGTTATGGGGAACAACGTGATTGTCTTGAGATCAAGAAGATAAATAGCGATACTCATTGGGATCTAGCTTACCGGTATTTAGCTTCTTTAGCATGTAGCTGGTTTCCCACCCGGTCTTGTTCCTTCCAACAAACTAAAACTTTTAGAACAAAAAGATCGTAAAACGGGGAGGCTGAATGTTTGCAATTAGAAGCTAGACAGATGCTCAGATGAGAGGCAAACATGATCTCGTAATTGAAAGTTTACGAAACCGCCTACGCAAGCTTGATGACATGAGAGCTTACGACCTCAAAGCGATAACCGAGACAACTTGTCCAACTCCAACCTAACTACTCGCCCCACCAAGATGTCAAAAGAACGTGCCTTCTTCCTCTGCTATGACCATGAAAGAGGCTTGCGACTTTTCTTTTATAAACAGGTTGCGAGAAAATCGCCATAGCTACTCTGGCTGAATGATACCAAGCATACGCCTTCGCATCCGTACATACTAAAAAGCGCAACAAGAAGCCTTGAAGGTCCAAACTTCGCTTGTCACACTCATAAAGTCGACATTGAAGATAAAAAAAAAAAAAGATACAAAACATAAGGCTTTTACATGTTCATCAGGAAGCACTTCGTTCCAGGATCAACACTCTTAAAAGGGATTTTATAAATAATGATTTGAGGGATAATAAGGAAATGGGTATTGTGTGTAGTAGGGGTAATAAGCTACTCCCGAGTAACTATTGTTTGGGCTGTTATGTTGCTGAAGGTGCTAGGCTCTTCTGTTCTGGGATCTCGCCCAGCCCGAGTCTCTTTCGGCCCCACGTACTCGATGACCGTCTCAAATCGCTTTCCTCAAGTTTTCAACTAGCCGTGCCTGGTCTATGTCCTCAATCACCGTCGCCTTCTTGTTGTCCATGTCCACAGCCACCGGTTGTATCCCTTCGAGCCACTTGAGATTAGTTAAACGCGAACATGGCATTGAGATCACGACGACTTATCGTTCTCAATAATGTAGGAACCAAAAGGACTTGGAGGGAGAGAGTACACACACACAAAGAGAGATTATGTTGTACAATATGCCTTCAAAGGCTTAAGAGAGTACACACATTAACTTTGCTAAGCTTAAAACTCTCTCTAAAATCTCACTCTCTCACACTTTCACACACACTCTCACACTGTCTCTCCCTACTGTAAATAAACTAACGTAACCCTATATTTATAAGCATCTTCACCGCCTAAACTCCATCGCCATTATCTTCAACGTGCAAGAGTTGAAGTTGAACTTTTCTTCTTGGCAGTCAAAAATTGTGGGCTGCGTTTCCTTCACATCCAAGTACTAGCAAAGTTAAACTTTGCTTCTTGCTCCTTGAAGGCTCCAGCAACAATTATACTATTATTTTAATATGTGCCCATTCATTCCTTCATGCGTACACTTGCTGCCCACGTCCAGACTTCATGCATAATGGACTTCTTGTTTTTATATTAGGTGTTGACTCCAACACTCTCCCTCAACACCTAATACTCTTCTTCTATAGCATTTGATATTCATCTTCTTCAGTTGCCTCGGCAACTGTGACTTCCAACTGAGCTTTGCGAAGCTCGGATTTCATCAATGCCATTTCACTTTGCGTATCAGTTTCTTTTTCCTTCTCATGGAGCTTTTTCTCTACAATCTTCAATTTGTTTTTGCCCCTGGGGATCTTTTTCTCTGGGCAACATTTCTTGAGCCTTTGCAATTTCTTGAGCTCGTACCGGAGCTTCTCCTGCTCCCTTTCTTTTAGCTTGAGCTCCTTGTCCTTTTGCTTCAGCATTTCATCCTTCTCTTTCAACATCTTCCGCATCTCTTGCAGTTCCTTCTCACGACCGCTTGTTGAAGCTGCTTCTTGCTTCCTCGAGCTTGCCCATGGCTTGCTCTTCTTTGGGGATGTCTCAATGGCTATCACATCATCTGCCTTGATGATACCGGTGGCTACTAGCTCTTCTTGCTCCTCTGCTGCAACAATCGCTTTGAGACTCCATTCTTTATTACTATGGTTCTTCTTCTTGGTAAAAGTGGTAGCATCTCCTTTTACCTGCTTGAACCAACAAACTCTAGTAAAGTGACCTACTTTGCCACAAATGTAGCACCGTTTGCTATACCTTTTGTTATCTTTGTCACAATCTCGGTGTGCTCTCCCTGGTTGAGTGCTCCTCGCTATTGGTCGCCTTTGCCATTCACTATGACTTTTCCACCGTTTGCCATTCCTAATGCCAACATCATTTCTCCATTGGCTCTTGAAACCTCTTTTATTTCTAGAGAGAGTACGCGCATCATCCACGGTACATGCTAGCACCACATCTTCGTCATCATTGACGATATGTGCATGTTCCGTCACCTCTGCTTGACATTCGAACTTGTAATGTCCGAATTTATTACACTTGAAACACCTGACTTTTGATTTGTCACGTGTTTTATATCTTCTGGTGAAATTTGAATTTCCACCCCTACCTCAGGTACCTCCATGACCTTGTCCACCTTGATAATCTCCTTGATTTGATTGAACAACCCGACTCTGCAATACCTGCTCGGGATACGAACCGATGGACTTTTGATTCATTCTTTGCTCATGCGAGCATAATGAACCCATCAACCGCTCCAATGTCATGGTTGATATATCTTGGCCTTCTTCGATCGCCGCAACAACGTAGTCAAACCTTTCAGTCAAAGACCTAAAGATTTTTTCTACGACTCGTACATCTTGGAGCTCTTCACCATTAACCCTCAGTTGGTTAACAATGGTTTGTACACGATCAAAGTAAGCCGAGATAGATTCTGAGTCATTCATGCATAAAGACTCAAAATC
The DNA here is from genome assembly GCA_014182375.1 of Eucalyptus virginea. Taxonomy (NCBI): domain Eukaryota; kingdom Viridiplantae; phylum Streptophyta; class Magnoliopsida; order Myrtales; family Myrtaceae; genus Eucalyptus; species Eucalyptus virginea. The sequence goes on from CM024514.1 coordinate 37,807,541, forward strand.
TCCTCGAAGTGTTTGGAGCCGCACCCGCCTAACACGATCATCGCCTTTGTAGGATTTTTGCAATATATCCCACGCTTCTTTCGCAGTCTCCGCGCTCGATATTTTCTCAAATATCGTCTCCTCCACGGCTTGAAAGATCGTAAATAATGCTTTCTGATCTTTCTTCCGAGTTTCCACCAATAAATCTTTCTTCGTCTTTCTTAAAGCATCGAATGCTTCGGCATCGGCCACTTCGATGTAACCGTTCTCCACCAGGTTCCACAAATCTTGGGATTTGAAAAGAACCTTCATCTGGACAGACCAGTTGTTGTAATTCTTTCCGTTCAACTTTGGAAGTTGCAGTTGAACAGAGTTGGTGGAAGCCATTGCTAGCTTTGAGTTCACGATCCTTGATCGACTGCTCTAGGTTCTCGGTCTCCGGCCACTGGTTTTGATACTCCGGTTCCTGACCTCCTAGGCTCTGACACTCCAATCCTTGGCCTGCTCTGGATTCACGATCCTTGACCGCTAGCTCTAACACGGTCCCTGGCCGACTAGCTCTGATACCAATTGTAGGAACCAAAAGGACTTGGAGGGAGAGAGCACACACACACAAAGAGAGATTATGTTGCACAATATGCCTTCAAAGGCTTAAGAGAGTACACACATTAACTTTGCTAAGCTTAAAACTCTCTCTAAAATCTCACTCTCTCACACTTTCACACACACTCTCACACTGTCTCTCTCCCTACTATAAATAAACTAACATAACCCTATATTTATAAGCATGTTCACCGCCTAAACTCCATCGCCATTATCTTCAACGTGCAAGAGTTGAAGTTGAACTTTTCTTCTTGGCAGTCAAAAATGGTGGGCTGCGTTTCCTTCACATCCAAGTACTAGCAAAGTTAAACTTTGCTTCTTGCTCCTTGAAGGCTCCAGTAACAATTATACTATTATTTTAATATGTGCCCATTCATTCCTTCATGCGTACACTTGCTGCCCACGTCCAGACTTCATGCATAATGGACTTCTTGTTTTTATATTAGGTGTTGACTCCAACAATGTTCTTGTTTATTTGTTTCGGACCCCACGAAGAAAAGGTACGACTCAAGCTTGAGAGGCGACGTGGACATTGAGATCCCTGACCGGCACCATTTGGCGGGATTTGTGAAGAAGGCTAATGAAGCAAAACGTGTTTTTGCTCTTTGCAAGGAGGGAAATAGAGTGAGCTGAGTAGAAGAAGAGAAGTGTGAATAGAATAGCTAGGGATCTTGGGAATCGCAACTTGCAATTATAGAGGGCCCCAGTTGACCCGAGTCAAGCAAAAAAATATTAGTCCAGTGAATGGAATTATACCATGATTTTCAAATTCCCTTTGTCTGATTCGCATCCGTACATGGTCCACTTACATAGGATTCGAGCAAGCTACCTAATGCATACAAAAGAAGCCAAAAAAGAATGGCTTATTTCTAATTACGAATATACCGATGTAGAGACTTTCACATTCCAATTTCAAGAATAAGATTATCAATTAAGCTGCTGTGCAATCTAAAAAAAACATTAAATCATCCCATGTCATTTGAATCTAGAATTTATATACTTTTTATATACATATAGTCTCCCCTTTATCTGTTAATTTTTTTTAAAAAGTTTTTTGGTCTCACATTTAAATACGATATCTAGTCAAGTTTCGTTGAGTTTATTTTGCATCCTTTTTCAATGACTCCTCAAATGGCGAAGGGCCGATCTATTGTCGCGACCTCTCTTTTTTCGGCGCCCGCAATCGGGTACGAGCGCCTAAGGAGACTAATGGCTCGGCTGAATTTATTAAGTCCGGACTCTCCCAAGTCCACCAATTCACGACTTTAATAGTCTAAATTTTTAACCTGTAAATTAATTTTAAAACGGAGTCGCCACTAATCGGTTTGAAGTGGATCGATTAAAACCTGCGAAGTATCGGGAGAAATACTTCGCTCTTGCGCAACTGCAGAAATTAAGATCGGAGACTTGATTACACTAGTTAATCACTAATCCCTTTTACCTAATCTTGTTTAAACCTTGGGTTTTTGGATGTTCGAGGATTTTCCTTACATTTTGGGAGGAAAAACATTTTTCGAGTCTTTTTCTAATTTTTGGACACAAAAGGGATTTTTGGGATTTTTTGGTATTTTTGGAAAAATACAAGTCTTTTTGGCTTTTTCTGAATTTTTTTGGCTTTTTCATGAATTTTTGGCAAGTTTTTTTGGATTTTTGGCATTTTTGGAAAATATGAAATATTTTTTTATTTTTTTTGGAAAATAAAATATTTTTATCATTTTTTTTATTATTTTTTCGATTTTCTGGAAATTAAAATATTTTTTAATATTTTTCAATATTTTTAGTTTTTTGGAAATTAAAGTATTTTTAATATTTTTCGAAAATAAAAAATTTTAAAAAATTGTTTATTTATTATTTATTATATTTAAAATATTATTTAAATAAAATTTAAAAAGGGGCCGACCCGGGTCGGATCCACGGGTTGTGTCCGACCCGGGCCAGCGACCCGAACGAGGACGGGCCCGCAACGCGGGCCTGACTCGGATTTTTTGATTTTTTTTTATAATTGAAACGGCGTCGTGGCCGGGCGTTCGGGGACACCCGGCCCGGCCCGACGACCCGCTCCACGACCCGACTCCCTGCGAACCCTACCCGGATCCGACTCGAATCGCGACCCGGTCTTCCGCCGCCCCAAATCGCACAAAACCCTACCCGATTCCTGACCCGGGTCCGACCCAACGACCCGGGGCCGCGACCCGGAAAATCGGGAACCCTAGGGTTCCCGAATCGCGGCGCCGAAGGGGGAGAGGGCTGAGGCGCAGCGGCGACGACGGCGGCGATGGCGGCGACGGCAGCGATGATTGGACTACGGAGGGGGAGATGGCGACGGCGGCTAGGGTTTCGGCGACGACGACGGGCGGCTGTTGGGTTCTCGGGAGGAAGGCGGAGCAACAGTGACGACACGAACGAGCACGGCCGTTACCTATTCGCGACGAGGGCACGGCAAGGCGGCTGTGGGGACGTCTTCGTCGGGTGGTGAGCAGTGACGGCGGGGAAGCAGCGGCTTGGTGTAGCGATGGCGTCGGGGCACGTCTAAGTCGCGGCGACGGCGTCGGGGGGGAAAACGGCAGGGAGCGATGGTCGCAACGGGTCAGCGACGTCAAGTCTTCGGCTCCTCGGATCTGGTACTCCGGAACCTCCTCTCTCCGGCTTCGACTTTCTACGGCCTCAGCTTCTCCGGATCTGGCCTTCCTCTCCGATTCCTCTCTCACTCAAACTCCACACGCTCGGATTTCTCCCCCTTGGGCTCGCTCGCCGCCGGCCTCCCCCGAAGTCTCTCGGAGGGAGGTCGTTCGAGCTTCGCGACCCGATCTCTCGCGTGCTCGCTCGTTGATTCTCCCTAAAGTCTCTTAAGGGAAGATCTCCGAGTTCGCCGTGTTCTTCGATGACGGAAGTGCTCCGCTATTTATAGGCGGGGAGGTCCGGTCGACGGAGCTTCGACCGCCGGTCCCCTTCGCGCGCCGAGCGGTTCTCCTCGGCTGAACCGGCGTCCCATCCGAGCTTTATCCAGCGAAGCGTGCTCGGCATTGATGGCGCTTGAGATCTTATCCTCTCCGGCTGACGTCGGCCTACTCCCCTCGGCCGTAGGCCGTCCTTCGCGCACGTCGTCGGCCACGGCGCGTGAGATGCAGGCGACTGAGGAAGAAGAAGACAGGAGGAAGAAGAAGAGAGGGGGGGCCGGGCCAAAACTCAAGAAAACAAGGGCTGGGCCCTGGGCCCGCGCAAGGGAGAGAAAAAGAGGGGAGGGGCTGGGCTTTTGCTTTCTTTTGTTTTTTTTCTGTTTTTTTTTTGTTGTTTTGTTGTTTTTATTTGTTTTTTTTGTTGTTTTTGTTATTATAATTTATTATATGAACAAAAGGAGAAATAAAAGAAAACAGGGCCTAATTAATAACTTAATCGAAATTTAGGTGTCAACATCTATTAGCTAACGGATTAAAGTATAGAGAAGGGTCGGCTCTTAATGACTCCTCAAATGGCGGCTCAGTTTTTGTAAGAACCTTCGAGGAAGCTGCCTCCGATGCATGCCAGGCATTTGGAACATTTCCCGTGACGCTAGCTCAGTCGCTCGTTAGGGTTTTTTTTCTAACGCCTTGTTTATATCACTTCATATGCAGCTCTTCTGAAATTCCAATATGTCTCCCGAAGCTGCTCGACTGATGATGTGACCTTTGCTAACCAGGCCGAGATCACACCAAACCGAACGGTATATTAACATCCATGCAAACTTACAAAGGGCAGGGCAGAGCAATGCAAATGACATGCCGTACAAAATAGGACTGGAGCATTTGACGACGTCCACATAGCCGCGAACATATTCCTACTGAAAAGGATGGTGAATATCGTGACCCCCGAACAGCGGCGGCGCGGACGGCTGCCCCCAATTGGGATAGCCGGGGTACTGCGGCTGTCCATAGGTTGGATGAAACTGAGGATAATGGTAAGCATCATCGCCCCAGTACGGTGGCGCGGGCGGCTGAGGATTGGGGTAATATGGGGTTTCGGGGGATGGAGGAGGCTGTTGTGGTTGTGCCTCGACTGAGATCTGGGTCATGGCGATAATCTGCGTCGGAAATTCCTTTCTCATCTTTTTCACAAGTGGTACGGGATCCATCTCCCCTTCCAGCGTTAGCTGCTTCTTCTCGTCGTTCACGGAAAATGATTCTACGTCTACACAGCCACATGAAAAAATATATATTTATATATGTACTCACTCAAAACATTTACTTATTTTCATTTAGAATGGACGATATTCAAGTCGTAGCACCTTGGTTTTTGGAGACCATCTTGATGGCCTTCTTCTTGCTCTTCTCGTTGTCCCAATCCACCTGGATGATAACTCTCTGCGCCAAAACCATAACCACATCAACGTGAGACGCACCCTAGATGAAAATTTACCATACTTCACTTCCCACGTCAAATTACCCTCCTCGCATTTCGAAACCTACAGCTATCATTCTCATCTTTTGCAGCTAACTTCAAAATGCATCTCTCACTGATCCACGCATATTTTATATGAACGGAATTTCATCACGAATTAGTTCAGAAACAAATTAGGCTCGACTTAACCCTTCTATTTCTCAACGAAGGGAAGTGTACCTGCATAGTTTTTGCCGGAGTTTCGAAGTAGATAGAAGAGAATTCTGCCGGCTCTTCCCCCACTCGAATAAGCTTTGGATAGAGCACGTGAATTCTCAAGTTTGACGGGAATGTGTTGGAAGACGAGGCCTTTAATATAGAGACCTAAGTCCACCCAGAGTCAATCGGAAAATACTAATGAAAAAAAGAAATTGGGTGCCATAATAAGCAAAATCCACTCAGCCACGCTCACGGATCCCACGTCAAGGATAGATCGTCTTACGTATGCAGCGTGATCTCAGTCGGTAACGTCATCGCATGTCGCATGGGCTCAATTATTTGTAGAAAAAATGTGTGCGAGGGTATTAATACACGATTGACGTGCTTCTAGAAGGTGTAGTGGCTGCCTACTGGTGTTTGCAGAAAAAGAAAATAGCACCTATATAAGAGAAGTGTTGAAGATAGAGAGTTATTGGAAATACTAATCGTAATTTCATCATCCTTCTCACATTTAACTGGTTAATTCGAGAAAATCAGTAAGAGCGAGAGAAAACCCACTTTTCGGCTTTGTATTATAGACTGATTCACGGAAATATGAAGGATGAAAATAGTGGAGTCATTAAATACAAGAGCGGATAGCAATTCTATAGAAACGGATGATTATTTGATGGAGTGATGAGAGGAAAAGAAAAACCAAATTATGATGATCAACTTTGTGTATTTATCTTTTTATGTAGACTAAAAAGAATCTTGAAAAGAAAGGTCCTATTTAGTCGGCGGGCACACTGGAGAGCGCACTGATGACCGGAGAAAATTTCTCCAAGCACGTGCTCCCATTGAGGTCCCATATTTGACATTTGATTGGACATGATCAAGAAACCTAATTTTCTAAGTTATGATAGTCAGTAGCCTTCTGGGTGTTTTAGCCGATGCATAACCTTAAAGAGTCGTGTATGACTCTCCTATAGGCAATTGTACCAAAGTTGAAGGACGCAAGACACTTGTCATGTCTTTACAGGTGATCGACTGCCAGGTGGGCTAATGTCTAGGCTTGAGAAGCAAAACGTGGGTTCGAATAGGATCATTACGGGAGAAGGGCCCGACCAGCCAAGTTTGGTCATGGGTGAGAAATTCATTTATAATTTCTTTGGAAAAATTATCTAAAAAAATCTTAAATCTATAGAAATTTTATCAATTTAGTTTTAAATCTATTAATTGTACTAATTAAGTCATAAACATTTTCGTGTTTTATCAATTAAGTCAATCCAAATTAATTTTGACAAAACAATATTAATAAGGATGTTCATCGTCCTATGCATGCATTCTTATTGAACCTTTAACCCTAGTTTCAACCACACAAGCTTGAGATTTGAGATTATCGTTTCACAATTTTGTGGGGCACCTTCATATGCATTGACAATCTTCATGGCCGTCTTCCTTTCCCTTTCGTTGCCCCATTCCAGCCTCAGAAGCTCCAAGACAAAAGATCACGACGACATATGAATCTCAATAATGTTCTTGTTTATTTGTTCCGGACCCCATGGAGAAAAAGTACGACTTAAACCAGAGAGGCGATATGGTTATTAATATCCCTGACTGGCACCGTTTGGCAGGATTCGTGAAGTGGGTTAAAGAAACAAAACGTGCTTTTGCTTTTTGCAAGAAGAGAAATAGAGTGAGCTGAGTAGAAGAAGAGAAGTGCGAATAGGATAGCTAAGAATCTTGGGAAAGCAATGGGGTCGCAACTTGCAATTATAGAGGAACCCAGGTTGACCCGAGTCAAGCAAAAAAAATATTAGTCAAATTAATGGAATTATACCATGATTTTCAAATTCCCTCAGTCTAGTTCGCGTCCGTAAGTGGTCCGCCCACATAGGAGTCGAGCAAGTTACGTAATGCATCCAAAATGAGCATTAAAAAAACATTGTTTATTTCTAATTATGATTATACCGGTCTAGAGACTTTCACATTCCAATTTCAAGAATAAGACTGTCAATTAAGTTGCCGTGCAATTTGAAAATACGTTGAATCATCCCATGTCACTTGACCAAGGGGTTTATGTGCTCTCGATATAATATGATTTCTCTTCATCTGTTAACTTTTTTAATTTAAGTTTCTTGGTTGTAAGTTCAAACATAATATCATAACCATATTCCGTCGAGTTTTATTTTGCGTATGCATCCGCGCCTTTTTTTAATTAATAAGAGATTAATTCAAGTGGGTATTGTGCGTGATCTATTAGCTAACGGATTAAGGTATAGACAAGCGGCGTCTCTTAATTCCTCAAACAGCGGCGGCTCAGTTTGTGTAAGAACCTCCGAGGAAGCTGCCTCCAATGCATGCCAGGCATTTGGAACGTTTCCCGTAACGCTAGCTAGGTCGCTCATTAGTTTTTTTTTTTTTTTTTTTTTTTTTTTTTCTAACGCCTTGTTTATATCAATTCATGTGGAGCTCTTTTAAAATTCCAATATATCTACCGAAGCTACTCAACAGATGATGTAACCTTTGCTAGCGAGGCCGAGATCACACCAAACAAAACGTTACATTAACATCCATGCAAACTTACAAAGGATAGGGCAGAGCGACACAGGTGAAAAGTTGTACAAAGTAGAATCAAAGGACTTGTGAAGTCCACATAGCCGTGAGCATATTCCCACTGAGGACTGAGGAGGATATTAACCATGGTAACCCGGGAACAGCGGTGCGGACGGCCCCCAATTGTAAGGATTGTGGTCATGTGGGTATCCGTAGGCTTGAGAAGGGCCGAAACCATAGTTATGATTATTATAGGGAGCAGCATGGTAGCCATGGTTCAGATTATTATAGGGATCGGGGGGATAGCCGTTGTTAGGATTGTTATAGTTACGGGGGTTACGCTCCCTTTGTGAGGCCTCAAGCATCCTTGAGGCCTCACTCTCCATGTAGACAATATCTGCCGTCGGAAATTTCTTCCTCATATTTTTCATGAGCGCTACGGTATCCATGCCCCCATTCACTGTAAGCTGCTTGTTCTCGTCATCTACATTGAATGATTGTACTTCTACACAGCCACAAGAAAAAATAACTCAAGATGTTTACTTATTTTCTTTATGAATGGACATATTAAAGTCGCAAGTCCCAATACCTTCATTTTTGGAGACTATCTCGATGGCCTTCTTCTTGTGCTTCTCGCTGGACCAATCAACCTTAATGATAACCGTCTGTGCCAAAACCAAAACCACATCCACATAACAAAAACCCTAGTTAAAAATTTACCCTACTTAACTTCTCATATCAAAATACCTTCCTCACATTTTAAAACCTACAATTATCATCCTCATCATTTAAAACTAACTTCAAGATGCATCTCTTGCCCACCCCACGCATAATTTTATACAGATGGAGTTCGTCACGAGCGAGCTCGGACAACAAACTAGGCTTCGACCAGACCATCCTATGACTCTCTAAGAAGGGCCCCGTACCTGCATGGTTTTTGCCGGAGTTTCAAAGTAGATAGAAGAGAATTCTGCCGACGCTTCCCCCGCTCCAGTAGGCTTGGACAGAGCGCGTGAATTCTCAAGTTTGATGGAAATGTGTTGGAAGATGAGGCCTTTAATAGAGGCCTGAGTCCCCCCCGAGTCATGGGGAAAATACTAATGAAATGAAGGAATTGGGTGCCCAAAAAAAAAGCCAAAATCCCCACTCAGCCTCGCTCTCGGATCCCACGTCAAGGTGGGATCGTCTTACGTGTGCAGCATGACGTCAAGGAGGGCTGATATATTACTAGAAATTATGTGTGGAAGGGAATAAATGCACGATGGATGTGCTTCTAGGAGGTGTGGCTGCTACCAACTGATGTTTGCACTAAAGAAAGTAGCACCTAAAATCACAGAGTTTGAAAATAGAGAGTTATCAGGAATACTAACACTATGTCCGCCACTTTTCTTCTGTTTGACCGGAAAATTCAAAAAAGTCAGTAAAAGCAAGAGAAAATCCACTTTTTTTCGGCTTTATATTATAGATTGATTCGCGGGTCTTGAAGTATGAACAATGAAAATAATGGGGTCATTCAATATGAGAGCAGATATTAATTCCATAAAAGTGGATGATTATTTGATAAAGTGATGAGAAGAAAAGAAAATTTAAATTATGATTATCTAACTTTCTGTATTTGCCTTTCTATGTAGACCAAAAAGAATCTTGAAAAGTAAGACCAAAATTCATGTTTTTTTTTTTTTTTCCAGTGGTACATTAGATTGTTAATGTTATCCCGTACTAGGAAGCAAAGACGGACAAGGATTCCCTCCGGCACTTTCTAAAGAAGGTTCTATTTGGTCGGTCGGACTCGATATCGGAGGGAGCACTAATGGCCCTCCCCTTGGAGGCCCCATATTCTCCATTTTGATTGGAGCTAATAAAGCAAAATTTCTTTCTAATTGATGCATATCCTCAAAGAGTCGTGTATGACTCTCCTATAGGCATTTGTACCAAAGTCGAGGGACGCGAGACACCTGTCATGTCTTTAGAGGCTATCGATGGACGGGCGGGCTAATGTCTAGGCCTAAGAGGCAAAACGCAGATTTGGATTAGATCTTTATGGGAGGAGGGCCCGACCAGCCTAAGTTTGGTCATGGGCAAGAAGTTCATTTAAAATTTTTAGGGAAAATTATTTGAAAAATCTTAAGCCTATTAAAATTTTATCAATTCAATCTTAAACTTATTAATTGTGTTAATTAGTCATAAACATTCTTACGCTTTGCTAGTTAAGTTCATCCGGCTAAATTTGACCTAAAATCATTGACGTAAACGTTAATCGTCTTACATGGTACAATCGACACTGACATTGACACTTTTAATAATATTTTAATATATTTTTGGATTTTTTTATTCTTCCCTTTACCAACAATCATCGAGGCTTGTCGATGGCCAGTAGAGGTCATCGGTCTCAATCAAGGGTCGCTCTCACTTGGCAAAGCATAGCCCACCCTCGTCACCCTCACTCGAGGCTAACAAGGGCAACCCTCACCTAAGGTCGTCAACCATTGACAATGCTTGAAAAAGGGAAAAAAGAAAAGGAAAAGAATAAATAAAAAGATTTAAAATTTTTTAAAATGTTAAATAAAAATTATCCAATGCCAATACCAAATCCCACGTAAAATAACTAGAGTCCACATAAGCAATTTTTATCCAAAATTGATTAACTAGACTCAATTGGCAAATCAGAAAAAAAAAAAAAAATCAAGGCTGAATTGACAACAGTACAATAGATTTATGGCGTTAAGGACAATTTTCCGATAATTTCCATGTGATGGGCGGGCTTCGTCGAAGTCAAAGGGTAACTCGCTAGCCTTCAATGGACCTTCCCAGGTGAGACTTCTAGTTGGGCCTGGAAGTTGATTCAAGCCCACATACTTTCGCAACGCATCGTGTGAAGCCCGAGACTTACTTTTGCCCTGATGATAGAAAGCGCCAAAGCCTCTGCCCGAAAGGAAATGGATTCGCAATGAGACTGCTCAATCAGCTTTATCGAACCAGCAATCTCGACTTGATCTCTTCGAATATCTATCGCAAGCAGCCCGGTTGGCCCAAATGGAGCAGTGGCACTGGCAACGCATTTCTGGCCATGGATTGAGAATGAATGCCTATCGAAACACGCTCTTTCTTTGCCCGCCATTCATCCAAGAAATTGCCATCCCAAAATAAAATTGATTCTCATGATCATCGAATGGGTGATTGATTTGAGTAGATGGAAAACGGACCGAGGGGATGGCAAAAGGAACACAGGAAGGAAGGCTGAAGCTCGAGAGGCGACATGGACATAGAGATCCTTGACCGCCGCCATATGGCCGGACTCGTGAAGTAGGTTAAAGAAGCAAAACGTGCTTTTGCTCTTTGCAAGAAGAGAAGTCGAGTAATTCTTTTTCTTTTTATTTTTTGTCAAAAAAGACTATTTCATTCATTATCGCAAAACATCAAAACACAATAGATGAGTTTTAGAACACAACATATCCTAGAGAGGCGAAGGGGGATAACATAACCTATTAAGAATGAGGGTTTCCCATAATAGGCTTTACCTACCCAATCGACTAGCTAGTTGGCCTCACGTGGACAATAATTTACTCGCGTATCTTTCATCTAGGCTAAGTACATCTGGCAATCTTCAATCACATTTTGCAGGGCCCATGAGTTTTGGCTTTCTCTTGAAATGAACAGCGCACTAAATAAGTTATCACTTTCCATCTCCACATTCTTATCTTAAAGACTCCATAGATCAGTCCTACCCCTCAAGTACAAGAGTCCTTCAACAGCTAAATCTTCGATTTGGCTTGTAGAAGCCACATGCATTGTTTTTGCAAAACTAGCAATCAATTATCAGTTCTGATCTCTACATACTCTAGCTACCGATCCTTCGCCACTTCCTTCTACCCAAGAGCTGTCGATGTTGAGCTCGATGGATTTACTTGCCAATGGAATCCATCGAATTGGCCGAGGAGATAATTTTTTCATTTCCCTAATTTTTTCTTCTTGATTTAGGGTTCCACATTTGATAATTCATGTTGATTACAAGTGCGGTATCAATAATCGAGCTGGGAGCCTGTGAATGCACCTTCGAGGAAGCTGCCTCCAGATGCATGCCATTTGGAACATTTTCCGTAAGACTAGGCTTTTTGACCCTCACATGCAGCTCCTTTAAATTACGGTATTTCCCGAAGCAACTTGTCGGAGCTGCCAATCTGGCTTGGAGCCCGGGACCGCTTCTGGGTACTTAATTGATAGTGTATTCTCTCTTTCCATCGAGTAATTTATCAAGTAAACACGTGGTCACTTGAAGAGCCTGAACTTAGGTGGGGCTTAACATTCACACCCTAGAGTAGAACCAAGCTAATAAAGGCCAGGGTGAGCCAGTAGAGTCAAAGACAATCAGTGTGCCTAGACAGGCCGATCTTGGCAAGCCAATCACTTCATGATTATATATCTTGCTCAGCAGTGTGTGATTGGCTTGGTACCAAAGATAAGATTACTCAAATGGCGTATTTAAGTCTCTCCTATATGTTGTTGTCTGTGTGCAACGTGGGGCTGGAAGACAAAGACCACTTGTTTTATTGGTTGTTTTGTTCCAAAAACAAAAAAGTGTGGACTGTTGTTTGCAATTAACTAAAACCTAATTTGACCATAGAGCATTCGCAATGTGCTGAATCCAATACCCCTAAATTGGGTTGTAAGGAACTCATTCCTAACGTAAGACGCTCCTTTTTTTTTTAGGCAATATTATAAAATAGAATACTTAATGCTCTCTAGGTAAAGCGAAATGTCGAGATGATGTATGGAGTGAGCTCATGCTTGATTTTGATATTCATGTGTAGTGAACAAATATATAATCTAGATTAGTACAATCTTTGAATTCTAGGGCTACTTGGTCTTGTTTTGTGATTACATGATTTTTGTCCCGTAAAAGAACACAATTTGGCCAACTCAGATAAATCATGAGACTCTCCTTGTTCCTTGTTACTTTAACTTGCTTCATTAATTATGGGTAATAGATCCTTTGGACAAAAAAATGGATTTGAGATGGCATAAAACGATGAGAATGGGCAACTTTTGGTTATTTGACTCTCAAGTCGGATCCTTTTAGCTTCTGGTCGAGTGAATTAGATCCAATCTCTTTTAAGATTTTGCCTTTTAGAAAAAGGTCGCTTGCTTTGGCCAAAATATAAGCGAATTAATTAGAATAATTGGTCACTTGCTTGCGTAGACGGCTTCTTCTCCACGCTTTTTCTTACCTCTTTATCTAAACAGAAAAAATGTAGTTATTATTAAATTTTTTCCTCTCTCATTTAGTTTTTTAGTGAATTATATACCCGGCTCACGAGAAATGAAGAAGCAAAATACGTGACGTGGTTGTTTTTTTTTTTTTTTTTTTTTTTGATAATCCAGGGAACCTCCGAACGCGCCGCGGAGAAAGAAACCCCTGAAAGACGCCCCCCCGACCCCTGGGTCGCGCGTTATGCGCATGACGGGAAAGATCGCGAAGGTTCGAACCCTTCCCCTCGTTTGGGAGTACCAAGCCCTAACTAACGCCTTGACCGCGGCGGTGGTTACGTGACGTGGTTGTTGTAACCTTGATATGTAAATGAATTTGATATGAGATTAAATTTGTTGAAATACTAACAAAAAACCCTAGATAACAAAGAAGATTCTGATCTGACGTCGGTTCCGACTTATGTCATGAAACATAGTTTTGCATTGTGCTAGGAGATATGACGTGGAGCGTAGAATAGTCCTAATCTAGGCTGAGGATTCAATTTCATGTTAAATCTGATAGTTGCTTTGTCTACCGGCAGGGAAAACGACATTTTCAGGATAGAATGACACGTGTGCACCTAACGTGTGCACCTAAACCAAAGTAAATCACGACTCCTCCCAAACCTAAGATTGAATCTCACACGTGCACAGTAAGAGCTTTGCTTGTCGAGATCAGAAGAATTTTCTCAACAGAATCCTGCCCAGTAATTGGTCTGTAGTCCACTAAACAACGTGCCCTCGTTTTCCGACCGCCTTTCTTCCTTTTTGACCAATTCCAATCGGATAGTCGGCCTCCTCCATGACAAATAATATGATCTAGAATACCGGGTCACGCAATCTTTAGAATTTCAACTGAATCTAACGCTTTCATTGAACCCAAAAGCCAAAAATGAAAACAAAACCTCAACGTTTTCCTTAATGGATCGATCAAACACGCGACGTTTTCCCATCACAAGTCATCAAAATTTCGTGCAGCCTTTGATCTTATCAACTTACGTAGGATTCAGACGTAAAGAAGATGACGAAGAGCCTTGGGTTTGTGGTTGGTCATGAGGACAAAAAGGAGGAGCTTTTTCTAGTGTCGTTGGCTAGTGCCAGGTGCTTTTTAGTCAAAATTCCAGACGCTAGCAAAGTGCCTTTAGGGGCACGGCAATAACCCCAGTGCTTTCGTTAAAGACGCCACTCGCCACACACCATCTATGAATGGATTCCAATGAGATAAGATCCTAACATGGCCGAGACATGTGTTATAGCAATGGAAGTGATAATCAGCTCATGACCATCATCATGAGATACCTTCTGTTCTTTATACGTAGAAAAGGAGATGCTTTGCGGTGTTATCGAGCCTAATCCCTGTGGTCCTGATATACTTTCTTGGAAGCTGACTGCCTCGGGGGACTTCTCAGTTGGTAGTGCATGGAATGCTTTGGGAACTAAGGGCGTGAAGGTGCTTTGGTGTTGATTGATTTGATGCAGCCCTATTATACCAAAACGCCAGCTTTATCTCTTGGTCAGTAATGCATGATAGGCTTGCTACCGTAGACAGATTAATCAAATGGCATATGCAAGTCTGTCCTATCTGTTGCCTATGCAAATTGTGGGGCTGGAAGATAGAGACCACTTGTTTTTTCGGTTGTTCCGTCTCAATAAAACGGTGGGCTGTTATGTTGCAATTGTACCTTATTATTGACTAGAAACACAATTCTGACTCTTCTTTCATTACAAATACTGATACGATGGTATTAAGGATTAAAATAGCTGTTATGGTGAGGCAACGTTATTGTCTTGTGTTCAAGACGAAGGCAAATGGTGATACTCCTTGGGATCTAACTTACTGGTGTCTAGCTTCTTGAGCATGTAGCTGGCTGCTCCTGCGTTCTTGTCCCTTTCCAATAAACTAAAACTTATTGAACAAAAAAATCGTAAAACAGCGAGGCTGAATGTTTGCGATTAGAAGCTAGATAGATGCTCGGATGAGAGGCAAACATAATCCCGTACTTGAAAGTTAACGCAACCGCCTACGCAAGCTTGATGACATGAGAACTTATGACCTCAAAGCGATAACCAAGACAACTAGAAGAAGTCGTGTCCAATTCCAATGATGAATCCAACCTAACTACTTGCCCTACCAAGATGTCAAAAGAACGTGCCTTCTTCCTCTGCTATGACCATGAAAGAGGCTTGCGACTTTTCTTTTATTAACAGTTCTAGAGAAAATCACCATAGCTACTCTGGCCGAATGATACTGAGCATATTCCTTCCCATCCGTACATACTAAAAGACGCAACAAGAAGCCTTGAAGGTCAAAACTTCGCTTTGTCACCCTCATAAAGTCGACATGGAAGATAAACAAAAAGATGCGTCACGACAATTTTGAGCAACATTAAACATAAGGCTTTTACCGTTTCACATGTTCATCAGAAAGCACTTCGTTCCAGGATGAACCCTCTTAAAAGGGATTCTATTAATAATGATTTGAGGGATAATAAGAAGATACGGTGTGCGTTAGGGGTAATTATAAGCTACTCCCCAGTAATAATTGTTTGGACTGTCGATGTTGCTGTCAGTGCTTGGCTCCAGTTCTGGGATCTCGCCTGATCTGGGTCTCTTTCGGTCCCACTTACTCGATGACCGTCTCAAATCGCTTCCTCAAGTTTTGAACTAGCTGTACCGAGTCCATTTCCCCAATCACCGCCGCCTTCTTGTTGTTCACGTCCACGGCCACCAATTGTATTTCTTGAGATTAGTTAAACGCGAACATGGTAGGGTGAAAAATATGCTGGTAAAGACCTACGCGTTCTTATTTGTACATTCAACCCTAGTTTCAACCCCGCAAACTCGAGATCTGAGATTATCGTTTTGCAATTTTGTGGGGTACCTTCAAATGCAGAGACCATCTTCGTGGCCCTCTTCCTTCCCAATGGAGAAAAGGTACAGGGAACACAGAAAGGAAGGCACGTGGGCATAAAGATCCTGACCGGCACGGTTTGGCCGGATTCGTGAAATGGGTTAAAGAAGCAAACGCGCTTTTGCTCTTTGCAAGAAGAGAAATGGAGTGAGTATGAGTAGAAGAAGAGAAGTGGGAGTAGAATAGCTAGGAATCTTTGGGAAAGCGATGGGGTTGCGAGTTGCAATTATAAGTCAAATTTATGGAATTATACCACGATTTTCAAATTCTCTTAGTCTAGCTCGCGTGCGTCAGGGTTCCACCCACATAGGAGTCGAACAAGTTGCTTGATGCATACAAAAGAAGCGTACGTGTCCGCCCCCTTTTGCAATTAATAAGAAATTAATTCAAGTAGGTATCCGAAGTGCAATCTATTAACTAACGGATTAAAATACAGATAAACATCGGCTCTTAATGATCCCTCAGACAGCGGCTCAGTTTGTGTGAGAACCTCCGAGGAAGCTACCTCCGATGCATGCCAGACGTTTGGAACATTTCCCGTAATGCTAGTTAATATAATCTTTGCTAGACAGGCCGATCACACCAAATCAGACGATACATTAACATCCGTGCGAACTTACAAAGTGTAGGGTAGAGCGATACAAGTGAAAGGTTGTATAGAGTAGAATCAAAGCACTTGCGAAGTCCACATAGCCGTTGACATATTGGATACAGCCCTACTGAGGAGGATAGTAACCATTGTAACCCCCATACGGTGGATAGCCCCCATACGGTGGATAGCCATTGTAACCCCCGTACGGGGGATAGCCATTGTGAGGATTGGGGTAATATGGGTGTCCATAGGGTGGACGAGGCTCCTGCGGTGGTGCCTCGGTCGCTGTTGAGACTGGGGTCTCGCTTTTCAGGTTAACAATTTGCGTCATCGGGAATTCCTTTCTCATCTTTTTGACGAGCGATACGGCATCCATGTCCCCATCAAATGTTAGTTGCTTCTTCTCGTCGTCCACTGAAAATGATTGTACATCTACACAACCACATGAAAAAAAAAAAAAAAAAAAAAGGATGTACTCAGAACATTTACTTCTTTTCATTTAGAATGGACAATATTCAAGTCAAGGTACCTTCATTTTGGGAGACCAGCTTGATGGCCTTCTTCTTTTTCTTCTCGTTGGACCAATCCACCTGGATAATAACTTTCTGCATCGGAACGAAAACCACATCGATGTAACAAAGACCGTACATACAAAATTGACCGTACTTCATTTCTCATATCAAAGTACCCACATCACATCTTAGAACCTAAAATTATCAATTTCATCTTTTACAGCTAACTTCAAGAAGCATCTCTCACTCACGAAAGCATAAATTTTTCCAATCAAAATTTTGCCAAAACGAGTTCGAACAACAAATTAGGCTCGACCCAACCCTCCTATTTCTCAAAGAAGGGCACTGTACCTGCATGTTCTTTTTCCAGAGTTTTGAAGTAGATAGACGAGAATTCCGCCGGCTCTTCCCCACCCGAGTAAGCTTGGACAGAGCACGAGAATTCTCAAGTTTGGTGGGAATGTGTTGGAAGATGATTGAGAGGCCTTTAAATAGAGACCTAAGTCCACCGGAGTATCCCCCAGTGTCGTCTTACGTAATGGAGCGTGACCTCACTCGGTGACGTCATCGCATGTCGCATGGGGCCCGTTTATTAGTAGAAATTATGCGTGGAAGGGAAGTAATACGCGGTGGATTTGTTTCTAGAAGGTGTGGTTGCTACCTACTGGTGTTTGCACGAAAGAAAGTAGCACCTATATAAGAAAGCATGTCAAGATAGAGAGTTATTAGAAATATTAATCGTATTTTCTTCATCTTTGTATTATGTAATTGGGCAATTTGAGAAAGTTGGTAAAAGCGAGAAAACCCACTTCTTGGCTTTATATTATAGACTGATTTGCATGTCTCAAAATACGAAGGATAATATGAGGCATATAGAAATTTCATAGAAGTGGATGGTTATTTGATAAAGCAATGAAAGGAAAAGAAAAATCAAATTACGATGATTTAACTTCATGTATTTAGCCTTTTATGTAGATCAAAAAGAATCTTGAAAAGTGAGACTGAAATTCATGTTTTTTCGAGTGGTATATTAGATTGCTAATGTTATCTCGTATTAGGAAGTAAAAGATGGTCAAAGATTCCCTCCAGCACTTTCTAGAGAAGGGTTCTATTTGGTCGGTCGGGGTTAGCGGAGAGAGCACTATGACCGGAGAAAATTTCTTCAAGCACGTGCCCCCCTTGGAGGCCCCATATTCGACATTTGATTGGAGATGATAAAGCAGCCTCTTTTTCTAAGCAATGATAGTTATCAGCCCTTCTAGATGTTTTCAGCCGATGCATACCCTCAAAGAGTCGTGTATGACTCTCCCATAGGCCATTGTAGCAAAGTCGAGGGCGTGAGACACTTGTCATGTCTTTAGAGGCAATCGACGGCCGGGTGGACTTTTATCTAGGCTTGAAAGGCATAAGGCGGGTCCGGATAATGTCCTTACGCGCGGAAGGCCCGGCCAGGCCAAGTTTGGTCGGGGGCTAAAAGTTCAAATGTATTTTTAAGGGAAATTTGTCCAAAAAGTTCAAAATCTATTACACTTTTATTAATTTAATTTTGAACATTTTTAATTGTGTTAATTGAATTCTAAATCTGACATCTTTTTTAATAATATTTTAATATTTTATAGGATTTGTTTAATTTTGTTCTTTTTTTTATTTTTTGTTCATGTCATTTCAATCTTTACTTTTTTTTTCTCCTTCATTTTTTGTTCCCTTTTTTCCCTCTGCCGGACATGGTCAGGCTTGTTGATGGTCAACAGAAGTCGACATCCTCAATCGAGGTCAGCCTCCCTTAGGAGAGCATAGGCCAAAAGCGGCCCTTGCCTGAGGTCAACAAGAGCGGCCCTCGCCTAAAGTCACCAACCATCAACGATGCCTGGCAATGGCCAATAGAGGGAAAAAGGGAAAAAGAGAAAAGGAATTAAAAAAATAAAAAGATTCAAACAAAAATTCGAAAAAAAAAAATTATTCATGTTAACACTGGTTATACCACGTAAGATGGTCAGTGTACCAATTAGTGATTTTCAGACAAAATTAATTGGATAGACTCAATTGTAAAAACATGAAAATATTTGAAACTTAATTAATACAATTAAAAGGTTTACGACTGAATTGAAAAAAAAATATAATAAGTTTAAGACTTTCAGGACAATTTCTCTATAATTTCTATGTCATGGGCAGGTTGCGCAACTCATTAGGCCTGACCTTTGTTGAAACAATGCAGCAGTGGCAATACTTTTCTGGTTATGGATCGTGAACGGATGCTATTGAAACACGCACTTTCTCTGTCCACTATTCATCCAAGCCAACTGCCATGCCCAAAATACAATGGATTCTCATGATCGCGGGATGGGAATTGATTTGAGTAGGTGGAAAACAAACCGAGGGGATGGCAAAAGGAAATACTTGCTTAGATCCATCGTCTTGAAGATCGGAACAGCAATGACCCTAATGTTTGATGACGACCACTCGCCAAGCACCATCCATGAATGGACTCTGATGAGATAAGATTTTAACATGGTCGAGACATGTGGTATAGCAATGGAAGCGATAATCAGCTCGTAAACATCGGCATGAGATTCCTTCTGTTTTTTATATGGGAAAAAAGAGATGCTTTGCGGTGTTATTGAGCCTAATCCCTGTGGTCCTGATAGAGTTCCTTGGAAGCTGACTGCCTCAGGGGACTTCTCAGTTGGTAGTGCCCGGAATGCTTTGAGACCAGAGAGTGAAGGTGCCATGGTGTAGATTGATTTGGTGCAGCCCTAACATACCAAAGCGCCGACTTTATCTCTTGGTTAGTAATGCATGATAGGCTCGTTACCAAAGACAGATTAATCCAATAGCATATGCAAGTCTGTTCTATCTGTTGTCTATGCAAAATGTGGGGCAGGTAGATAGAGACCACTTGTCTTTTTGGTTGTTCCTTTTCGATAAAACTGTGGTCTGTTATGTTGCAGTTGTACCTTATTATTAACACTAGAAACACGATCATGACTCTTCTTTCGTTACAAATACTGACACGATGATATTAACGATTAAAACAGCTGTTATGGGGAACAACGTGATTGTCTTGAGGTCAAGAAGATAAATAGCGATGCTCGTTGGGATCTAGCTTACCGGTATTTAGCTTCTTTAGCATGTAGCTGGTTGCTCACGCAGTCTTGTTCCTTTCCAACAAACTAAAACTTCTAGAACAAAAAGATCGTAAAACGGGGAGGCTGAATGTTTGCGATTAGAAGCTAGACAGATGCTCAGATGAGAGGCAAACATAATCTCGTACTTGAAAGTTAACGGAACCGCCTACGCAAGCTTGATGACATGAGAGCTTACGACCTCAAAGCGATAACCGAGACAACTTCTCCAACTCCAACCTAACTACTCGCCCCACCAAGATGTCAAAAGAACGTGCCTTCTTCCTCTGCTACGACCATGAAAGAGGCTTGCGACTTTTCTTTTATAAACAGGTTGCGAGAAAATCGCCATAGCTACTCTGGCCGAATGATACCAAGCATACCCCCTTCGCATCCGTACATACTAAAAGGCGCAACAAGAAGCCTTGAAGGTCCAAACTTCGCTTGTCACACTCATAAAGTCGACATTGAAGATAAAAAAAAGATACAAAACATAAGGCTTTTACATGTTCATCAGAAAGCACTTTGTTCCAGGATCAACACTCTTAAAAGGGATTTTATAAATAATGATTTGAGGGATAATAAGGAAATGGGTATTGTGTGTAGTAGGGGTAATAAGCTACTCCCGAGTAACTATTGTTTGGGCTGTTGATGTTGCTGTAGGTGCTAGGCTCTTCTGTTCTGGGATCTCGCCTAGTCTGAGTCTCTTTCGGCCCCACGTACTCGATGACCGTCTCAAATCGCTTTCCTCAAGTTTTCAACTAGCTGTGCCTGGTCTCTGTCCTCAATCACCGTCGCCTTCTTGTTGTCCATGTCCACAGCCACCGGTTGTATCCCTTCGAGCCACTTGAGATTAGTTAAACGCGAACATGGCATTGAGATCACGACGACGTATCGTTCTCAATAATGTTCTTGTTTATTTGTTCCGGACCCCACAAAGAAAAGGTACGACTCAAGCTTGAGAGGCGACGTGGACATTGAGATCCCTGACCGGCACCATTTGGCGGGATTTGTGAAGAAGGCTAATGAAGCAAAACGTGTTTTTGCTCTTTGCAAGGAGGGAAATAGAGTGAGCTGAGTAGAAGAAGAGAAGTGTGAATAGAATAGCTAGGGATCTTGGGAATGCGATGGGATCGCAACTTGCAATTATAGAGGGCCCCAGTTGACCCGAGTCAAGCAAAAAAGTATTAGTCCAGTGAATGGAATTATACCATGATTTTCAAATTCCCTCTGTCTGATTCGCATCCGTACATGGTCCACTTACATAGGATTCGAGCAAGTTGCCTAATGCATACAAAAGAAGCCAGAAAAATGGCTTATTTCTAATTATGAGTATACCGATGTAGAGACTTTCACATTCCAATTTCAAGAATAATATTATCGATTGAGTTGTTGTGCAATCTAAAAAAACATTGAATCATCCCATGTCACTTGAATCTAGAATTTATATACTCTTTATATACATATGGTCTCCCTTTATTTGTGATTTTTTTTAAAAAGTTTTTTGGTCACACATTTTAATACGATATCTAGTCAAGTTTCAAGTTTCGTTAAGTTTATTTTGCATCCTTTTTCAATTAATAAGAAATTAATCCAAGTGGGTATTGTGCGTGCAAGATCTATTAGCTAACGGATTAAAGTATAGAGAAGGGGCGGCTCTTAATGACTCCTCAAACGGCGGTTCAGTTTGTGTAAGAACCTTCGAGGAAGCTGCCTCCGATGCATACCAGGCATTTGGAACATTTCCCGCGACGCTAGCTAGGTCGCTCGTTAGGGTTTTTTTTTTTTTTTTTTAACGCCTTGTTTATATCACTTCATATGCAGCTCTTCTGAAATTCCAATGTCTCCCGAAGCTGCTCGACTGATGATGTGACCTTTGCTAACCAGGCCGAGATCACACCAAACCGAACGGTATATTAACATCCATGCAAACTTACAAAGGGCAGGGCAGAGCAATACAGATGACATGCCGTACAAAATAGGACTGGAGCATTTGACGAAGTCCACATAGCCGCGAACATATTCCTACTGAAAAGGATGGTGAATATTGTGACCCCCCGTACAGCGGCGGCGCGGACGGCTGGCCCCAATTGGGATAACCGGGGTACTGCGGCTGTCCATAGGGTGGACAAAAATGAGGATAATGGTAACCATCATCGCCCCGGTGCGGCTGAGGATTGGGGTAATGTGGGGTTTCGGGGGATGGACGAGGCTGTTGTGGTTGTGCCTCGACTGAGATCTGGGTCATGGCGATAATCTGTGTCGGAAATTCCTTTCTCATCTTTTTCACAAGTGGTATGCGATCCATCTCGCCTTCCAGCGTTAGCTGCTTCTTCTCGTCGTTCACGGAAAATGATTCTACGTCTACACAGCCACATGAAAAAATATATATTTATATATATACTCACTCAAAACATTTACTTATTTTCATTTAGAATGGACGATATTCAAGTCGTAGCACCTTGGTTTTTGGAGACCATCTTGATGGCCTTCTTCTTGCTCTTCTCGCTGTCCCAATCCACCTGGATGACAACTCTCTGCGCCAAAACCATAACCACATCAACGTGACACGCACCCTAGATGAAAATTTACCATACTTCACTTCCCACGTCAAATTACCCTCCTCGCATTTTGAAACCTACAGTTATCATTCTCATCTTTTGCAGCTACCTTCAAAATGCATCTCTCACTGATCCACGCATAATTTTATACGAACGGAATTTCATCACAAATTAGTTCAGAAACAAATTAGGCTCGACTCGACCCTCCTATTTTTCAACGAAGGGAAGTGTACCTGCATAGTTTTTACCGGAGTTTCGAAGTAGATAGAAGAGAATTCTGCCGGCTCTTCCCCCGCTCGAGTAAGCTTTGGACAGAGCACGTGAATTCTCAAGTTTGATGGGAATGTGTTGGAAGACGAGGCCTTTAATATAGAGACCTAAGTCCACTTCAAGTCAATCGGAAAACACTAATGAAAAAAAGAAATTGGGTGCCATAATAAGCAAAATCCACTCAGCCACGCTCACGGGTCCCACGTCAAGGGTAGGTCGTCTTACGTATGCAGCGTGATCTCAGTCGGTAACGTCATCGCATGTCGCATGGGCTCAATTATTTGTAGAAAAAAATGTGTGGAAGGGTATTAATACACGATTGACGTGCTTCTAGAAGGTGTGGTGGCTGCCTACTGGAGTTTGCAAGAAAAGAACATAGCACCTATATAAGAAAAGTGTTGAAGATAGAGAGATATCTTACTGGTTAATTCGAGAAAGTCAGTAAAAGCGAGAGAAAACCCACTTTTATGCTTTGTATTATAGACTGATTCGGGGAAGTATGAAAGATGAGAGGAAAAAAAAACCAAATTATGATGATCAACTTTGTGTATTTATCTTTTTATGTAGACCAAAAAGAATCTTGAAAAGTGACTTTACCAAAAAAAAAAAAAAGGAATTTTGAAAAGTGAGACCGAAATTCATGTTTTTTCTCCAGTGGTATATTAGATTGCTAATGTTATCTCGTATTAGGAAGGAAGCAAAGATGGTCAAAGATTCCCTCCAGCACTTTCTAAAGAACGGTCCTATTTAGTCGGTCTGGCACACTGGAGAGGGCACTGATGACCGGGGAAAATTTCTCCAAGCACGTGCTCCCATTGAGGCCCCATATTTGACATTTGATTGGACATGATCAAGAAACCTAATTTTCTAAGTTATGATAGTTATTAGCCTTTTGGATGTTTTAGCCGATGCATATCATGCATATCCTTAAAGAGTCGTGTATGACTCTCCTATCGGCAATTGTACCAAAGTTGGGGGACGCGAAACACTTGTCATGTCTTTAGAGGCAATCGACGTCTTGGTGGGCTAATGTCTAGGCTTGAGAGGCAAAACGCGGGTTCGGATAAGATCATCACGGGAGGAGGCCCGACCAGCCCAAGTTTGGTCATGGGTGAGAAATTCACTTATAATTTTTAGGAAAAATTATCTAAACATCTTAAACCTAATGAAATTTTGTCAATTTATTTTTAAACCTATTAATTGTACCAATTAAGTCATATTTTTTTTTTACATTTTGCTAATTAAATAATCCGGCCAATTTTGACCGAAAATCATTAACATGGACGTTTGTCATCCTACGTGACATACCAATGCTGAGGTGAACATTTTTATTAATATTTTAATATATTTTCAGATTTTTTTTTATATTTCCCTTTGCCAGCAATCATTAGGGCTTGTCGATGATCTCGCTTAAGGGTCGCCCTTGCTTGGGAGGGCATAGCCCACCCTCGCTTAAGGCTAACGAGGGCAGCCCTCACCTTAGGTTGTCAACCATTGACAATGCATGAAAAAGGGAAAAAAAATAAAAGGAAAATAATAAATTAAAAGATTAGAAGAATATTAAAAAACTAAGTAAATTGTCTAAGTTAACACCAGTCATGTCACATGAAATAGTTGGCGTTCATGTAAGTAATTTCCAGTCAAAATTGATTGAATAAACTCAATTGGTAAAATAAAAAATGTTTAAAACTGAATTGATAAAAAGGGTAACAGATTTATGATTTTTAGCATAACTTTTTTGTAATTTCTACGTGATAGGCGGGTTGCGCAACTCATTAGGCTCGACCTTTGTCGAAGTCAAAGGGCAATTGGGCAGCCTTCAATGGGCCTTCCCCAAGTGAGGAAACTAACTTCTAGTTGGGCCCGGAAGTTGGTCCAAGCTCACATAACCTTTGCAACACACCGTGCGAAGCACGGGATGTACTTTTGCCCTGAAAATGGAAAGCTCCAGAGCTTCCGCCTGAAAGGACATGGATTCGCAACGAGACCGCTCAATCTGCTATGTCGGAACAGCAATCTTGACTCGATCTCCTCGAATATATATCGCGAACACCTCAGGTAGCCCAAATAGAGCAGTGGCAATATCTTTCTGGCTACTGATCGTGAACGAATGCTTATCGAAGCAAGCACTTTCTTTGTCTACTATTCATCCTAGTCAATTGCCATGCCCAAAATACAATGGATTCTCCTGATCACACAATAGGTGATTGATTTGAGTGGGTGGAAAACGCACCAAGGTGATGACAAAAGGAAATATTTGATTAAATCCGTTGTCTTGAAAAACGGAACAACTATAACCCTACTGTTTGATTACAACCACTTGCCACGTACCATTTATGAATGGACTATGATGAGACAAGATCCTAACATGGTCGAGACATGTTTTATAGTAATGGAAGTGATAATCAGCTCATAAACATCGGTATGAGATACCTTCTGTTTTTTATATGGGGAAAAAGAGATGCTTTGCAGTGCTATTGAGCCTATTCCGTGTGGTCCTGATCGAGTTTCTTGGAAGCTGACTACCTCAGGGGACCTCTCCGTTGATAGCGCATGGTATGCTTTGAGACCTAAGGGCGTGAAGGTCATGCCTTGGTGTGGATTGATTTGGTGCAGCCCTAGTATACCAAAGCACCTGACTTTATCACTTGATCAGTAAATCATGATAGGCTTGCTACCAAAGGCAGATTTTTATCAAATGGCATATGCAAGTCTGTCCTATTTGTTGTCTATGCAAAATGTGGGGCTGGAAGACAGAGACCACTTGTTTTTTGGTTGTTCCGTTTCGATAAAAGTGTGGACTGTTATGTTGCAATTGTACTTTATGTAAGAGTTTTCATAATGTGGACTACATTAATTGATATGATAATTTACTGTTTTTACGGTTACCGTAAAATATGGTTGATCTAAGGTGAGATAGAAGGTTTATTAATTAGTCTAATATGTGGCTAGTTAGTGTGGGCCGTGTTAAGCCTAGCCCGTAATAAGGGCCTGGCTGGAAACTTTATAAATAGTGCTCAAGTCTCTCCTCTAACCCTAATTCTCACATGTATCCTCACATAAGGGGCGTTTACCTAACGCTAAACGTGAGGGGGCCGCCTCATTGAGCCAGTGATACGGAAGGCAATAGAGGAGAATGACTTGCGCGTGGAATATTGTGTTTTCGCTTCCGCTTCAAGAATGATGGATCTCAAAACATGTGCGTTAATCTTTCTAGTCAATTATGCATGTTCTTGTTCTAGTTATGGAGATCTTGGAGTTGCGCAATTTGTATCCAACATGTGATATCAGAGCCTCCATAACCCTAGAACACGAATGCAAAGGATTTTGCCATAATTTGAGATTTTTGAGATTTTTCGTAAAATAAAAATAGAATTAAATTATATATTCGGACTGGGCTCGGTGAGACGAGCAAAACCGTGAACGGCGCGTCGCCGGGGGAGGCCCCACGTGCGGCCACGCGCCACCAGGGCATCGAGCACGTGCCCCACGTGTGGTCACTCGCCCTCACACGCTCCCACGCACGGGGCGCGGCTCCCGTGTGCGTCGCACGCGGGCGCCGACGCGCAACCTGGACTCCGATCCAACTCGTTTGGTGACCGGCCCGACCCGACCCGGACCCGACCCGACCCGTTGACCTGACTCGACCCGTTGACCAAACCGATTAACCGGGCGGCTGGATCGGACGGTCAGATCGGGAACCGGTCGGATTGCCATTGGTCGGACCGGTTTTGACTAGCCATTGACGCCAGTGCGTGAGCTCCACGCGCCCCGCACTCAGGCGGCGCGTGCGGGCGCGTGGAAGCTCAGATCGGCGCGTGGTCGGCGGCTCTGGACTCGTATGTTCATCCTCTATGTTATGGTATATTTATTTTACATGTTTGATGATTTTATGGATTCGAAAATACATACAAAGCCCTAAATACGTGTATTTTTAGTGAATTTTGGTGTATTTTTCTTGTATTTTATGTGTTTTTGGAAATACATGTGTTGGGTTACTGGTATGTTATCACATAAATATTATAAAAGTGTGATTCATTAATAAAAATTAAATTTTATTGTATTTTATTAATGAATAAGGCAGTGTAGTTAGCATGATATGTGATTTCGGTGATATGTTGCTCCTATCACAAAAGTTAAAATCACATGTATATGGTGTATGTGAGATGTAAAGATTATATCCCTGGTATGAGAGAGTTTCAAGGATTCAATTGAGTTGTGACCACCAAAGTAGCACACTTGATTGGGTTTGAGAAATTTCGATCTCGTATATTGTTTGGGATGTCTCTTGGTTTAATGCATAGTCATACTCCCAAAGGAGGTGATTGTGTATTAGTTCATGGAGAGGAGTGACCGATCCTAATGGTTCATATGCCCAAAGGTGATGAATTCACGAAGATTGAAATATATTCTCATAACCGCTATTATGTGGAGAGTGTACAATTGCCTGTCATGTATTATGCCCAAAGGTGATTATGTGATTTTGCATGTAACTTTCTGGATGTGTACTTATATGTCAAGTTACACAATATTCACATGATGCTAATTATTTACACTACTTGTTTTTCAGTCACTTTTTCTGTAAACGGTAACTCTGTCACTATTGAGGTTCTTGCTGGTTCAAATTTTAAGAAATGGAGAGAAGATTTTCTATTTGCTATGGAGATGGCAGATGTTCATATGGCTCTTACTGTCGATCGACCGGCAGATTTTACTGCCGAGAGTACAGAAGCTCAAAAAGCTCATTTTACTGCCTGGGAAAAGAGCAATAGAATTTGCTTACTGTCGATGAAGCGTTCCATTCAAGAACACTTGAAAAGTGGTTTGTTTGTAGATTGCACTGCTAGGCAGATGATGGAAGCCTTGATGGCTAGAAACCGTGTCTCTCCTAATGTTGAGATAGGACCACACTTGCAAACACTATTTGTAAATGCTAGTATGAGCACCTAGAGGGGGTGAATAGGTGCGAAAACAAACTTTTGTAGAGTGTAGTGTAAAATTTTACTTTTAGCTTGAGTCTGTTTAACAGTAGACTTTAAAAAGAAAAGAGACTCTAACAATTAAATAAAGTTACGAGCAAAGTAAATGAGTTTAGGGAAGAGAATAAGAATACAAGATTTATAGTGGTTCGGCTTAATCCAAGCCTATGTCCACTCTCCAGCACTGACAGCCCACCAGCTGGATTTCACTATGAATCAAAAGAGTCGTTACAATATCACGTCCTTGATTCCACAGTGTAGAGACTCTGCTACACTTTCTCAAGGTCTCACAAATGTATAAACTCTCTTTTGAGTACAAGTTTATGCTCAACAATTGAATTGGCAAAGAACAAGAAACTTTAGATTTTGGAATTTCTCTATCGCGCACACTATCGAATAACTAGAGCGTCTTCCTTATATGCTCATCCATGCCTTCATAACCGTTGGCACTTTCCAAAGGAGTTCTTCCAATCTACCCGTTGAACAGAATCAATTAGGGAGATCTCGAGTTATTTAAGAAATATGACGATAGCCCACCAATCCTGCTCGCCCATATAATCAGGATTTAGGTTTCCATAAGTAGAACCTTCAAAGTATGTTTCGCCATTCAACGGATCCAAATTACCCGAATTAATTTCAAGATGCATAATAGATTCCAAGATGTTATCTCCAGCTGTGAGATCTTCTTTAGTCGATCGAATCAAATCCTTAAAGAAATACTCAATTCTAGATAAGTCTTCTTCGACGGTCTAGAAACTGTCAATGAGGGCAGACTTTGAATCTTGAGTCTAGCGGTTCGGCGGTCTTCAGACTTTGACGAAAGAGTCTGCAAGTCTTCAGACTAGACTGATGGAAACATTTTGTTAGCTTCAAAACAAATAAGAAAGTTTTCTCCAACAATCTCCCCATTTTTGATGGTGACAAAACTTTCTTGCAGATTTGGATATTTTTGACCTGTAAGACAATACTCAAGCAAACAAGGATATCTCACAAAAGATAAATGGATTAGTAAAGATAGTATTAAATCTGCATCCACAGGAGATAAGTTAGTCCTGTAAAAACAACTATCTTTGCCATGAATACCAACAGCGCTTAAGATACTGCAAGCATTAAACGATCAAACAATCCAAATCCAAACCAGTCACAACCAAACAACCAAACAAAAGTTAAAGTCAATCAAAAGTCAAATCAAACAAGAGTCAAATCTCAAATCTGCACCATCTTCCCCTTTTTGTCAGCATTAAAAAGGTAGAGACGAAAAGAGAATAAAATTAGGATTGTTTTGAAATGCGAACAAGCTGAAAATCTCCCATCGATTGGATAGTCTCTTCCAGCTTTTTCAAATCCTCCTTCAGTTGCGCCACTTCTTCACCCTTGGCAGTTGCTTGAACTTGAAGATTAAGGGCCTGAATTTGATCATGCAAAGAAACTGAAGAGGCTTGATTGGCATTCTGCATATTCTGAACTTCGCATCACAGGGCATAAATCTAGCCTCACATCTCCATAAGAACATCAAGCAATCTTCGAAAGTCTGCTGAGTTGTCAGTCTGAGTACTTGCTTTTGCATGATCAGTTTGAGGAGTATTGGCAGATGATGGCATTTCAGCATGAGCACCCAGATTTGGAGATGAAACCTCATGACCTTCCTCAGGAAATTGAGAGGCATATACATCTTCTGGATCTGCAGGAGAACGGCTAACATTTTCATTAGTAAAAGCAATTGAAGAGGTACCTCTTTTCTCAGCAGCTCCCCCTGTTTCAATGCCTTCAGGCGGAGAGAAGTACTCTTCATGCTCTATTTCTTCTTGCTCTCCTCTGCCCTTTTCTTCTGCAGTTCTTTCTTCCTCTGCTTCTTTTCTCATCGATTCCCTCTCTTCACTCCTGTGCTCTGTCTCTTCTTTGTCTTGATCCTCTCTCTCCTCTGTCTCTGGAACAAAACGTTGTAAGTTTCTTAATGCAAGAGCGAAAATGGTAACATCTTCCTCATCTTCTTCATCCTACAAGATGAGTGCTCTTTTTTTCTTGGATGGAGCTGTCATGGGCTCCTTCCCTTTCCGTTTTGCAGCCATAGAAACTTGGTGAGTCTTGACAGGGGTTTTCTCCTTGAATCGCTCCAAAGCCTTATTCAGTTCCTTCAGACGCATTTTGGAAATCATCTTCAGTCCCACCACCATTTGATCACAGGTTCGTACACACAGAATCTTGGGAGGCTGAATATTCAAATGTTTGAATAACTTAGTAACAAGTGCCGAGTAAGGAAGTTGACCCTTGTCTTTCACCATCGATCTATACATGTGAAACATGATAGTATGTGGCAGAGAGAACTTTTTGCCAGCGTTGATAGCATACATCAGCTTTGCTTTTGAGTTGGAAACGTCAGTCTTCGAAGTTGATTTGGGTCTAAGAAAATTGATCACAATCTTGTGAAGCAAAACATTTGAGGCATTCATCCTCAAGTACGAAATTCGTCCTTCTGCCATTCCATCCCGAACAAGCTCTACCGTCGCACGACCAATAGACACACTAATTGATTGGAATGCCTCTCTCTCTACCCCAATCACATCAGCCAATGTGTCCATATCAACTACATTGTCCTGGTTTCGAACACTGAAAGAAAATCTATTCGCATCCAAGAAACTTAGATTAGAATAGAAATATGCAGTAAGTTCTGGATGAGCCTCTGTTGTCTCAGAACAAAATCGGTCAAGTTGAAGTAAGGTGAATTTCTCTCGCAACTTCACATTCAGAGAATCAAGAAAATCAAAGTCCACACTTTTTGGGTTGATCACCCCTCGCTTTAGCAACTTAGAGTAAAGTCGCTTGTGTTCCTCAAAGCGAAACAAATCTGTCCTTTTACTTCGAATGTTCGCCGCAACACCCATTCTAGGCTTAAAATGAGTGTACATCTTGTCATCATCATTTCCATCAGGTTGACTAAAACCTCAAACACGTGGATCGCTTGGAATATTCGCAAAGGCTCTTTCTGCCGACCCCGCAGGAGCAACTCCCAATCGTTCAATTGTTTGCAAAAAGTGGGTTTCAGTTCGATACCCTTTCTCTTTCAAAAATTCATCAATAAAGTTCAAGGGAGTACCTCCCTTCTTCAAGGCAAAGTAGAGTTTAAAGGTAAAGGCAGGCTTTTGAGTTCTTACAGGTTCTGCATCTTCAATAATTTCTTCCTCCGCTCGATGATGAATATCTTGAGGTCTAGCTTGAGGAGAATGACGCGGTTGAGAATGTTGTGGACTCTGTTGCTGTCTTGGAGATTCTTCTTCCTCGGTGAGGTCAAAATGCGTAGGACCCCCACGCATATGTTGTGGTCCCCTGTTCGCAATCCTTGAAGACTTTCTTTGGAAAGACATTCTCACAGTCTTTGAGAGATTCCAAACTCGTTTTGCGAAAAAGATGAAAACTTTGAGGATTAAACTAGAGAGTAAAAGAGAGTGTTAGGGAAATCCCTTATGATGTTTTGAAGATGACAAAATAAATCAAAGGCTACTAACATGTTTGATGGTTGAGTAATAGACCATGCAGATGATAGAACATGTAGAGGATATTGTCAAAGTCGAAGACGCGGACTCAAGTGTCAAAGTCTGTTCTACATCGAAGTCTGTCAACTCGACTAATTCCGGATCGAATGTGAATGATGAACTAGAAGACAGACTCTATCTTTGAAGCCGAACCGAAGACGACTCTATCTTGAAGCCGAACCGGGTACGAGACCTAAAGCTAAATCTGTTCAGAAGCAGAATATGTTCAGACTCAGATTGCAAAGTCTAGCGCACTCAGACTCAGATTGTAAAGTCTAAAGACTCTCAGACTTTACATCCAGAATTCGATAGAACGTAACTCAAGCCCAATCATATAACGGCTAGTGATCTGGTTTGGATTCCACATCAAGATTGATTTGATTGATTCAATCTAATTGATTGACGATTGAATCTTGAAGACAAAAACTTTCTATACGAAGAAGCTTTACTTATGGAAACCAAGATTTCGTTTGTATGGGCGATCGGAATCAATTTGGGATTCTACCTTTGTCACTCAACGGCTACCAAATCTTCTAGATACAGAGCTGTCCAATGGGTATATTGGAAGACGATTCTCCGCGATGCTGTCCAACGGGTAGTTTGGAAGTGGAGGAGTATTTAAGAAGATCATGGACCGATGAGCAAGTAAGAGACGGAGCGTAGAATTTATAATTCCAAAGTCTGAGCGACTTTCGATCATATACTTGTCTCTTGAGAGCTTAAACGTTTGTAATCGTGAGAGAAATACCAAGAGAGTGACTTAGTGAGATAGTGTGATCTACTAAGTGTTTGCACTCGAAGTTGTAATCTCTTGTTGATTGCATATTGGAATCCAGCCAAGAAGGCTGTTATCGTGGGAGAGTGGACGTAGGCTTGGATTAAGCCGAACCACTATAAATCTTGTGTTCTTATTCTCTTCCCTAACTCCTTTATTTTACTCTAGTTGTTTATACTAGCTCTCTCAGAGAGAAGGTGATGTTATATGCTTTCTAAGGTTTTGTGAGTAAAGCAGAAGAAAACAAACAGTATATAAAGCAATCGATGTTGCGATTAAGCGAGCGATCGAACAATAATATAGACAGATGAAGAAAATAAATTGGACACCAGATTTACGTGGTTTAGTCGTAAAGACCTACGTCCACGGGGAGAGCAGCAGCGAATTTCACTATAAATCAAGCGATACAAGGAGATTACACACTCGAGTCACTCAAACACTCTCTTAATGTTTCCCAAGCCCCAATTACACCCAATAACGCACGCAGTGTTTAGCCCCGAAATTTCTCAAAAATAATCTCTCAATCTCACAAAGGAATTACACGCAAATCTTACCACAAGATTTGATCGACTTCAACACTAAACTTCTTGGATGTAATTCACGAACGAAAAACAACAAGCCCACTTTCAAGCACTCGATATTTGGTGCTTCAAGATTGCTTGCATCAATAACTACGGAACACCAAGCACTCACGCGGTGCTTCAATTGTTCTCATCTTCAGCCAACGAAAACAACCCACAAATCTTGTACATGCACCACCTCAGTCAAAAGGAGAAAGTCCCAAGCCAAGTCAAATTAGGAAGTCCAACTTCCTATAATCTTATATTCCCTTTTCCGTTTTTTTTTTTAAATTTGTTTCCTCTCTTGACTGAGGAAGTCGACGGGTGCATCTTTTATCCAAGTCAAAATTCTGACTTTCCCTTTTTGATTTTCCCTTGCTAATCTCCGCTTGAATGATAGGAATATTTCCTTATCCGCAAGTTAACTAATTTATTTTCAAAATTCAGCAATTCGCTTTAGGCTTAAACTCGAGACATATTTTAACAATCTCCACTTTGACTCGACATTTGAGCCAAATTGCAATCGCTTCGCAAAAATTCAAACTCTGCCGTTACTTTCCCATAGCCTCCGATGGGCTCAACTGCCACAGATATTATCCAAGTCCAAGCTTCGCTTGAACTTCGCCATAACCAAGGACCTCATCAAAATACCAACTCCACATGCACTTTTAACTGTTTCGCAAGGATTTTCTGACGCAACCTTCTTAATTGCAGATAAAGCAAAACCATTGTTGCATCCATATCTATTAGAAGATTGAATATGTACCTTGTTAATTTCAGCAATTACAGCAACCGTTGGCTCTATAAGCTCCACCTCGCTACGAGCACCATTTGTGTCGATTACTTTGCTAGTACCCGTATACGCTACCTCAGGAGTTTCTGGTCGTAACTTCACCTCAAGCTGAACACCGTCCAGATTCGTATTAACATTGCCACAAACACTCCTAGCCAGAAGTATCGGAGACTTGTTAAGGGTAACTTCTTTGTTGTCAACAGATGAATTTATATCCGAGCACCACAACTGATTGCCCCACTCACCTTGTGCATAGCCATGGAATATGCACATTGCCCTCCAATCAAGCTTACCATCACTCACTCGAAAATAACACGGGCAATCAAACATTCTAATAATAGAATAACCAGCAACGTTACTTGACCACACTTCTTCAGGAGTCTGCTATTCAATAGCAGTTGATGGGGATCTATTCACCAGGTAGCTTATCGTACTTAGCACATCAGCTAGGATTCTCCTAGCAATACCAGCACTAAAGATAATTTTTCGGGCCGTCTCTAGTAATGTTTTGCTCATCAATTCTACAAATTGTTGTGATTTACTGGCACTAGTGCGGTGTTTCACTATGCCTTCTTTCATGCAGAATTTATTTGCCAGCTCCGAGCAGAACTCCATGCTATTGTCAGTCCGCACATGCTTGATCGACTTACCAGTCTCCTTCTTGATCAAAGCTCTTGACTACGTGATCCTGACAATAACATCAAACTTGTGCCTTGGCACAAACACCCAGGTCTTCCTTGAGCAGTCAAAAGACTCTCGAACAGATGCATCCGACGTCTTTGCAGCGAAATTTGTCACTGTCTCACCTTGAAGTTTATACAGGCCTCCGTGCTTGATTCCTTTCATTATCACCAAGGCACCTCATACAATCTTCAGAACTCCACCTTTTGAAGAATACCTGCAACCAGCTGAATCTAGGGCACCCAAGGAAATTAAGTTCTTTTTCAATTCTGGAACATGCCTCACTCTAGTTAATGTCCTCACGATACAATCATGCATTTTGATTTTAACATTACCAACACCCACAACATCGCACTCAGCGTTGTTCCCTAACTGGACTCTACCATTACCCGTGCACTGATAAGTGATAAACCGGTTTCTATTTGGTGTGACATGAAAAGAACAACCAGAATCCATAACCCATCCATCAAGCAATGAATCATTAGTGATAGACAAGACATAATCGGCATTATATGCTACAGCTGCAATATTATCTGCAGAATCAACTATAATTCCCTTACCCTTCTCATTCTTCAACTTAAGGCAATCCCTTCTAAGATGCCCTCTCTTGCCACAGCTCCAACAGACAACATTAGCAGTCCTAGATTGACTGCGTCTGTTCATATTAGTACTACTATTACCCACACGTGTTATAGATCTTCCTCTATTTTCACCTACTAAAGCAGCATATACAGGTTCGCAAGATTCTCTTCTACGAATGTCCTCGCTCAGAATCAAATCTCGAACCCCATCAAACGTCAAACTTGTTGACCTAGAGGAATTACTAACAGCAGTGACGGTAGTATTCCAACTATCAGGCAATGAGGATAACAGAATCAAAGCACGTACCTCATCTTCAAAATCAATCTCAACTGAACTCAATTGACTAACAATCACATTGAATTCATTGATATGATCTGCAACTAACACACCTTCCCTCATCTTCAAATTAAACAGACGTCGCATCAAACATACCTTGTTGATCGCAGAGGGCTTCTCATACATATCCGACAGGGCTTGCATCAAATCAGCAGTAGTCTTCTCCTTCAAGATGTTAAACACGACGTTATGAGCCAACGTCAGCCGAATAACACCCATAGCTCGTCTATCCAGCAAATCCCAATCAGCTTGCTTCATCGTCTTTGGTTTCTCCCCAGATAAAGGCAAGTGCAGTTTCATCTGGTAAAGATAATCTTCAATGTACATCTTCCAGAAACTAAAATCCTTCCCATCAAATCTGTCGATTCTCACTTTTACTTCTTCTGTCGCCATCGATTCACTTCAACTTAGCCAAGCCTAGCTTTGATACTACTCGCCCTATCGCAACAATCGAAGCGAAGTATACGGAACGTCGTAAAAGGAAAAATAGAAAATGCCTTTTCAAAAAATAACTGCCTTTTTGAAAATAGATAACTGTAAAAATAACTCATTTTTCGAAAAGGAATGATTACAAAATTTGGAAAGATAATATCAATCAATTGCAGATTAATAGGCATTCATACCTTTTCAAGTTTTTATCTGAAAGATAAATTTCTAAAACAGAAATAACTTATAGTCGGGATTCTTGATCTTCTGAGTCTGAGTATCCTTAGACTTTTATCCCTGAGTCTGAGCTTCTTCAGACTTTAAGATATTAAGTCTGGAACAATTAAACTCGAATTGACTTTTCTCCAGTGGCTTTGTAAAAATGTCCGCTATTTGATTCTTTGAATCAATGAATTGAATCAAGACTTCTCCATTTTTGACATGGTCTCTAATAAAATGATGTCGAATCTCTATATGCTTTGCTCTTGAATGAAGAATTGGATTCTTGGTGAGATTAATCGCGTTGGTGTTGTCACATTTGATCTCAGTGCATGAGTCTTCGATTCCAAAGTCTCTTAGCTGTTGTTTTATCCATAAGATTTGAGAACAACAACTTCCAAGAGCTACATACTCAGCTTCTGCTGTTGAAAGAGCTACAGTGCTTTGCTTCCTTGAAAACCAAGATACTATCCTGTTACCAAGTAATTGACAAGTGCCCGATGTGCTCTTTCTATC
Organism: Eucalyptus virginea; assembly: GCA_014182375.1. Lineage (NCBI taxonomy): Eukaryota > Viridiplantae > Streptophyta > Magnoliopsida > Myrtales > Myrtaceae > Eucalyptus > Eucalyptus virginea. The sequence continues at coordinate 37,843,839 of CM024514.1, forward strand.
AACTCTGCTTCCTGCTAGGTCTGCGTCTGAGTATCCAAGGAGAGTAAAGTCTCATTCTTTAGGATACCAGAGACCCAAATTAGAGGTTGTTGCAACATATTTGATGATGCGTTTCGCAACACTTAAATGAGATTCTTTGGGATTTGATTGAAATCTGGCACAAATACAAACACTAAACAAAATGTCAGGTCTATAAGCAGTAAGATAAAGAAGTGAACCAATGATACTCCTGTATAGCTTCTGGTCAACTTTCTTTCCTCCTTCATCTGTGTCCAGCTTCGAGGAACTTGACATTGGTATATCAGTCTTTTTGCAATCCTCCAAACCGAACTTTTTAACAAGTTCTTTAGCATATTTTTCTTGGTGAATGAAAGTTCATTCCTTCAATTGTTTTACTTGAAGTCCGAGAAAGAAGGATAGCTCACCCATCATGCTCATTTCAAATTCATCCTGCATAGACTTAGAGAATTTCTTGCACAGATTTTCGTTTGGTGATCCAAAAATAATATCATTAACATAGATTTGAACAAGTAAAAGTTTTTGCTTCTCTTTTGATAAACAAGGTAGTGTCTACTTTACCTTTAACAAAGCCATTTTGGATTAAAAACTTACTTAACCTGTCATACCAAGCTCGAGGAGCTTGCTTTAAATCATATAGTGCATTTTTCAGTCTGAATACAGAGTCTGGTTTCCTTAGGTCTTCAAAACTGGGAGGTTGTTCCACATAGACTTCCTCTTGGATAAAACCATTCAGGAATGCACTTTTGACGTCTATTTGGAATAGCCTGAAATTCTTATAACACGCAAAAGCAAGTAATAATCTAATTGTTTCTAACCTTGCTACTGGTACGTAAGTCTCATCATAGTCTATCCCTTCTTCTTGCGTATATCCTTTGGCCATGAGTCTTGTTTTGTTCCTTATGAATTTTCCTTTCTCGTTCATCTTGTTCCTGAAAACCCATTTAGCTCCAATAACATATTTACCTTTTGGTTTAGGAGTCAATTCCCAGACATCGTTGATACTGAATTGCTTGAGTTCTTCTTGCATAGCTTCAATCCAGCTTTCATCAGTTAAAGCTTCTTCTATGCTTTTGGGTTCTATTTCAGAAATAAGAGTAACAGCGCTCGACTCTTCACGCCTTTTGGATCTTGTATGAATCCCTTCATCAATGTCACCAATAATGAGTTCTATGGGGTGACTGGACTTGTGCTTCCAGTTGCTGGTTGGTTTGACAGACTGTTGATCTTTTTCTTTATTTGATTCTACAACGATCGTTCGTTGTTGATCTACTAAAGTCTAAGCTACTTCTGGTGATTTAGACTTTGTAGAGTTTGGAGCAGGTTCAGATTCTTCAGGTTGAGTCTGGATCGATTGATTTTGAATAAAGTCTTGAAATTTAACATTCATCGATTTCTCCACCGATTGAGTTTTTTTGTTGTAAACTCTGTAAGCTTTGCTGGTGGTTGAATATCCAAGGAAGATGCCTTCGTCTGATTTTTCTTCAAACATACCAATTTGATCATTTGCATTTTTCAATATAAAACATTTGCAACCAAACACATGAAAATAGGAAACAATTGGCTTCTTTCCTTTGAACAACTCATAGGGAGTTTTCTCCAGAATAGGCCTTAAGAAGACTCTATTAATAATATAACATGCTGTAGAAACTGCTTCAGCCCAAAAACGAGAAGAAATGTTACTTTCAATTAAAAGTGTTCTAGCCATTTCTTGCAACGATCTATTCTTCATTTCCACAACTCCATTCTGCTTTGGAGTGTATGGTGAGGAGAACACATGCTGAAAGCCAGATTCATCACAGAATTTAGCAAAATCTTGATTTTTAAACTCACCTCCATGGTCTGTCTGTACACTTGAAATAACATACCATTTCTCATTTTGAACTTTCTTAGCAAATTTTATAAAGTAAGAAAAGGTTTCAGACTTACTTGCCAGGAAATATACCCAAGTGAATCGTGAATAATCATCCACTATTACTGGGCAATATTTCTTACCACCAATGCTCTGAGTTCTGGTTTGTTCAAAGAGATCCATATGCAAGAGCTGTAGCACACGATTAGTGTAAACTTGATTTATTGGTTTGAAAGAATTTCTAATCTGTTTTCCCAATACACACAGTATGCATAATTCAGATTTTTGATATGTCAGATTGGGTAGTCCACGAACAAGCTTCTTTGTAGAGATCTTGGCTATTTGCTTCATGTTGATGTGGCCAAGTTTTCTATGCTAGAGATTAGCTTCCTCTTGAATTGAAATTAGACATTTGAATTTTTCTGGTTTGATGTCCAGAAGATAGATGTTCCCATGTCTTCGCCCCGTGAAAGTCTGAGAGGAGTCTTTACTGGTTCCTGAACATATTCCTTCTTGAAAGTTGATTTTAAAACCCGTGTCGCACAGTTGGCTGATACTCAACAAGTTGTAGTTGAGTCATTCCACTAAGGAAATGTTACTAATTGTGAGACTTCCAATCTTTACAGTTCCGCATCCGACAATTCTACCTTTGCTATTTTCACCAAAAGAAACTTTTCCACCATTAACTTGCATAAGCTTTATGAAACAACTTGAGTCTCCTGTCATATGTCTTGAGCATCTACTATTCAAGTACTATTTGACGTTTTTTCTTGATAGTGACTTGCATTTAAAAAAGAAACTCAAGCTTTCTTTGGTACCCATACTTTCTTGGGTCCAATGGAGTTAATGCAATATACGGTCTTTGCCCAAACCTTCTTAACAGGTTTCCAAATCATAGGACATTCTTTCTCAAAATATTCTGAGCTGTTGCACTTAGAACATTTAAGAGCACTACGGCCTACAGGTTTTACAAAGACTTTTTGAAAATGATTTCTATAAAAGTCTTTTGTAGGTCTTTGTTTAATTCTTTCCTTTGCTTTGGAAAATCAATTAGAGGGATGGTTTCAGCAGTCATTCCCAAGCCTGATTTGTTAAAGTAAGGTCTTTGCGCTGAATGAATCTTTTCTAATTTCTCAGATCCTATAGAAAACCTTTTTGAAATACTTGAAATATCATTTTTCAAAAGTGCATTTTCTTTTGAAAGAGAGTCTGCATTTTCTTTCAAAGTAATAACACTTTTATCTAAATTTTTGATCTTTTCTTTCCAAACAATTTCCTGTTGCTTTAGTGCAAAATTTTCCCTTTTTAGTTCAGAAATTCTCTTGAGAGAGGTTTTGAGACTAAGACACAATTCATCAATATATTTAGAGACTTTAGTAGGAATTTTTAAATTACTTACCTCGATTTCACTGTCTAAGTCTGAGTCTGTCTCAAAGTCTGAATCTGATTCTAATTGTGCCATTAGACAAATATTAGCATAATCATCATCACTCTATTCACATTTGGTATCACTCCAAGTTTCTGCTTTGAGAGCTTTTCTGTATTTCTCAGCTTTTCCTTTCTTTTTCTTCAATAAGGGACAGTTGGGTTTGATGTGTCCCTTTTTTTTTGCATTCAAAACAAATCACATCTTTATTGGATTCATCATCCTCAATTGATTTATTTTGAAACTTTTGAGAGCTTTGTTTCTTCCAATTGAATCTTCTTCCCTTTTTGTTCAGTTTTCTGAACCTTCTTATCATGAGAGCAAGCTCTTCATCATCCATATCGTATTCAGAATCTGTAACATCAGAATCATCATTAGATTTTAATACAATATATTTTTTACCTTTGGGATCTTCATCTTCATTGATTTGCTCCACTTCATAAGACCGAAGAGTGCTAACCAATTCGTCAACGGAGAGTGGCATTATCCTTTGTGTCCCCCTTATTGAGGTCTTTACGTGATTCCAATCTTTGGAAAGTCCACGCAGTAATTTGTTAACTTTCATGGGTCCAGAGATTGGTTGACCTTGATACTCAAGACCATTCACGATTTCTGTAAAACGACTAAACATGTCAGTGATAGATTTTCCTGGTTTCATCTTGAATGCTTCATATTGACCGAACAGAATATTGATTCTGGTTTCTTTTACTCGATCGGTTCCTTCATAGGTGATGTGCAGTCTATCCTAGACTTCTTTAGCTGTTTCACAAGAAGATATTCTGTTATATTCAGTAGGAGATAATGCACAATATAAGGAATAAATTGCTTTTGCATCAAGAGCTTGTCTCTTGGTTATCTCTTCTTGAGCCATCTCGCTAGACTCAACAGCTTCTTTTCCCCTTTTTGAGACTGTTGTAGCTTTAGGAATGATTCCTTTGTCTACCACATCCCATTCCAAAGGATCTTTTGATATTAAGAATGCATTCATCTTGTTTTTCCATATGTTGTATTCCTTTATATCAAAATAAGGCGGTCTAGTGGTGCTTTGCCCTTCAACCAAACCTGGAGCCAACATACTAGCCATGTATCGTTAACTTTGAAGTAAAAACACTTCAATTTAAATGAGTACACAAGCTCTGATACCAATTGTGAATGCTAGTATGAGCACCTAGAGGGGGTGAATAGGTGCGAAATTTTTTTTTTGTAGAGTGTAGTGTAAAACTTTACTTTTAGCTTGAGTCTGTTTAACAGTAGACTTTAAAAAGAAAAGAGACTCTAACAATTAAATAAAGTTACGAGCAAAGTAAATGAGTTTAGGGAAGAGAATAAGAACACAAGGTTTATAGTGGTTCGGCTTAATCCAAGCCTACGTCCACTCCCCAGCACTGACAACCCACCAGCTGGATTTCACTATGAATCAAAAGAGTCGTTACAGTATCACGTTCTTGATTCCACAGTGTAGAGACTCTGCTACACTTTCTCAAGGTCTCACAAATGTATAAACTCTCTTTTGAGTACAAGTTTATGTTCAACAATTGAATTTGCAAAGAACAAGAAGCTTCAGACTTTGGAATTTCTCTATTGCGCACACTATCGAATAACTAAAGCATCTTCCTTATATACTCCTCCATGCCTTCATAACTGTTGGCACTTTCCAAAGGAGTTCTTCCAATCTACCCGTTGGACAGAATCAATTAGGGAGATCTCGAGTTATTTAAGGAATATGACGATAGCCCACCAATCCTGCTCGCCCATACAATCAGGATCTAGGTTTCCATAAGTAGAACCTTCCAAGTATGCTTCGCCATTCAACGGATCCAAATTACCCGAATTAATTTCAAGATGAATAATAGATTCCAAGATGCTATCTCTAGCCGTGAGATCTTCTTTAGTCGATCGAATCAAATCCTTAAAGAAATACTCAATTTTGGATAAGTCTTCTTTGACGGTCTAGAAACTGTCAATGAGGGCAGACTTTGAATCTTGAGTCTGGCGGTCCGGCAGTCTTCAGACTTTGACGAAAGAGTCTGCAAGTCTTTAGACTAGACTGATGGAAACGTTTTGTCAGCTTCAAAACAAATAAGGAAGTTTTCTCCAACACTATTTACTATGAAGTATGATGGTTCTGGTGGAGTTAGAGATTATGTTTTGAGAATGGTAGATTTGCAGACAAAGCTTGAGGCTCTCAATGTTGTTACTGCTTGCATTGTGCATCAAGCTCTAAATAATCTTCCTCTTGATTTTGGGATTATCAGGACCAATTATAGTTCCCAAGATGAAACCTGGTCAGTTAACGACCGAATTGCAAGGCTGGTGGCAGAGGAAGAAAAATTGAAGAAGGATAAATGGCACATTGCCCTTTATGCTTCTAATTCTAGCAGTGATAAGGGTAAGAAGGTGGGAAATTTTGAAGGTGCTAGACCCTCTAACAGTTTGGGTCCTAAGAAAGCATTCACCAAGAAGGATGGTGTTCTTTGCTACTTTTGTAGGGAGAGAAGACACGTAAAGAAACGCTGCAACAAGTTTAAGACTTGGTTGTCTAAGAGAACCAAGAGTGAGCCTAAAGGTAATAATTCTTTGGCATTTGTTTATGAATCCAATCTATCTGAAGTGCCGACCAATTCGTGGTGGCTAGATAGTTGTGCAACTAATCATGTTGCATTTACCATACAGGGGTTCATAAACCGAAGGACGCCAAATCAGGATGAATTAAAGCTCATTGTTGGAAACAGCATTGGAGTTGACATCGAGTTCGTGGGAGATGTTATTTTGATTTTATATTTTGGTTTTAGGATGTTGTTGAGAAACACTTTTTACGTACCTTCTTTTAGGCGAAATTTAGTTTCTGTGTCTTATTTGGACATGTGTGGATACTCTTTTAAAATAAAGAGCAATACTATTTCCATGTTTTATGATTTAAATAAGATTGGGTGTTGCAATTTATCTGATGGATTATATCGATTGAGTTTATCTCCCAATGACATGTACGTTGCTTATTCAGTTGAAAAAGTTGTTTCCAAGAGACCTCTACCTAAGTTACAGTCTTATGCATTGTGGCATAAATGTCTTGGTCACATCTCTAAAGAAAGAGTAGAAAGGCTTATATAGCCTACTCTTAAAGGTGATCTAAAGACTTGCGTAGACTGTTGTAGAGGTAAGATGACTAAGATAAAGAAGAAATCCGCCATACAAAGTTCAGACTTGTTGGAGGTTATTCACACTGATATTAGTGGACCATACACAGCTACTTTGTGCAGAAATTTTTATTTCATCACATTTATTGATGACTATTCCCGATATGGATACTTATACTTGATTAAAGAAAAGTCCGAGTCTCTTGATAAATTCAAGATTTTTCAGACTAAAGTGGAGAAACAGTTGGGAAAAGTTATAAAGATTGTCAGATCTGATCGTGGTGGTGAGTATTATGGTAGGCACGGTGATGCTGGACAACTTAAAAGGCGGTTTGCTAAATACTTAGAGGATTATGGGATAATATGTCAGTTTACTATGCTCGGAAGTCCTAAAAAAAATGGTGTAGCTGAAAGGTGCAATCGTACTCTTATCTACTTGATGATAAGTATGATTAGTATGACCATTTTTTTGGAGAAAACTTTCTTATTTGTTTTGAAGCTGACAAAACGTTTTCATCAGTCTAGTCTGAAGACTTGTAGACTCTTTCGTCAAAGTCTGAAGACTGCCAGACTCAAGATTTAAAGTCTGCCCTCATTGACAGTTTCTAGACCGACGAAGAAGACTTATCCAGATGCGAGTATTTCTTTAAGGTTTTGATTTGAGCAGCTAAAGAAGTTCTCACGGCTGGAGATAGCATCTTAAGATCTATTATTCGTTTCGAAATTAATTTGAGTAATTTGGATCCGTTGATTGACGAAGTATACTTGGAAGGTTCTACTTATGGAAACCTAGATCCTGATTGTATGGGCGAGCAGGATTTGTGGGCTATCATTCTTTCTCGGACTACAAGTGAAACAATTGAAGGAAGGAATTTTCATTCACCAAGAAAAATATGCTAAAGAACTTGTTAAAATGTTCGGTTTGGAGAATTGCAAAAAGACCGATATACCAATGTCAAGTTCTTCGAAGCTGGACAAAGATGAAGGAGGAAAGAAAGTTGACCAGAAGCTGTATATGAGTAGCATTGGTTCACTTCTTTATCTTACTGCCTCTACACCTGACATTTTGTTTAGTGTTTGCATTTGTGCTAGATTTCAATCAGATCCCAAAGAATCTCATCTAAGTGCTACAAGACGCATCATCAAATACGTTGCAACAACCTCTAAGTTAGGTCTATGATATCCTAAAGAATGAGACTTTACTCTCCTTGGATACTCAGACGCAGATCTAGCAGGATGCAGAGTTAAAAGAAAGAGCACCTTGATCACTTGTCAATTGCTTGGTAACAGGACAATATCTTGATTTTCAAGGAAACAAAGTACTGTAGATCTTTCAACAGCAGAAGCAAAGTATGTGGCTCTTAGAAGTTGTTGTTCTCAAATCTTATGGATAAAACAACAACTAAGAGACTTTGGAATCGAAAATTCATGTACTGAGATCAAGTGTGACAACACCAGCGTGATTAATCTCACAAAGAATCCAATTCTACATTCAAGAGCAAAGCACATAGAGATTCGACACCATTTTATTAGAGACCATGTTCAAAATGGAGAAGTCTTGATTCAATTCATTGACTCAAAGAATCAGCTGGCGGACATTTTTACAAAGCCACTGGAAAAAGTCTATTTGAGTCTATTCGATCCAGACTTAATATCTTAAAGTTTAAAGAAGCTCAGACTTAGGGATAAAAGTCTAAAGATGTTCAAACTTAGAAGATCAAGAATTACGACTGTAAGTCATTTCAGTTCTAGCAATTTATCTTTCGGATAAAAACTCGAAAAGGTACGATTGCTTATTAATTTGCAATTGATTGGTGTTATCTTCCCAAAATTTTGAAATTGTAGCAATTATTCTTTTTCGAAAAGGAAGTTATTTTTTTTTTTTTAGATGACAGTTATCTATCTTCAAAAAGGCGGTTATTTTTGAAAATGCATTTTTATTTTTCCTTTTATGACAATCCGTATACCTCGTTTCGATTGCTTTATATATTGTCTTTCTTTTTTATTTTTACTCACAAACCCTAGAAGCACAAAACTTCACTTTCTTACCTTTTCTCTCTAGTTTAATTCTTAAAGTTTTCATCTTTCTCGCGAATTGAGTTCGGAATTTCTCTCAAAGACTGTGATAATGTCTTCCCAAAGAAAGTCATCAAGGATTGCAAGCAGGGGACCACAGCATATGCGTGAGGGTCCTACGCATTTTGACCTGACCGAGGAAGAAGAATCTTCATGGCAACAGCAGAGTCCACAACATTCTCAACTGTGCCATTCTCCTCAGGCTAGACCACAGAATGTTCAGCAACAACAAGCGGAGGAAGAAATTATTGAGGATGTCGAACCTGTAAGGACTCTTAAGCCTACTTTTACTTTCAAACTCTACTCTGCCTTAAAGGACGGAGGCTCTCCAATGACCTTTATTGATGAATTTTTGAAAGAAAAGGGGTACCGAAATGAAACCTATTTTTTACAAACGATGGAACGTTTGGGAATTAGTCCTGCTAGTTCGGCAAAAAGGGCTTTTGCGAATTTCCCAAGTGATCCACGTGTCGGAGGATTTAGTCAACCTGATGGAAAAGATGATGATGAAAAGATGTTCACTCATTTTAAGTCTAGAATGGGTGTTGCTGCGAACATTTGAGGAAGAAGAGCAGATCTGTTTCGTTCTGAGGAACATAAGCGAGTTTACTCTAAATTGCTGAAGCGAGGGGTGATGAACCCAAGGAGTGTGGATTTTGATTTTCTCGACTCTCTGAACATGAAGTTACGGGAGAAATTTACTTTACTTCAACTTGAACGATTTTGCTCTGAGACAATAGTAGCTCATCCAGAACTTACTGCGTATTTCTATTCCAATCTAAGCTTTTTGGATGCGAATAGATTTTCTTTCAGTGTTAGAGACCAAGATTATGTGGTTGATATGGACACTCTGGCTGATGTGATTGGAGTGGAGAGAGGGATGTTCCAATCAATTAATGTGTCTATTGATCGTGCAACTGTGGAGCTTGTTCGAGACGGAATGGCAGAAGGCCGGATTTCGTACCTGAGGATGAGTGCCTCAAATGTCTTGCTTCATAAGATTGTGATTAATTGTCTTAGACCCAAATCCACATCAAAGACTGACGTCTCCAATTCTGAAGCCAAGCTGATGTATGCTATCAATGCTAGTCAAAAGTTCTCTCTGCCACACACTATCATGTTTCAGATGTATAGATTAATGGTAAAGGACAAGGGCCAACTTCCTTATTCAGCACTTGTTACTAAGCTATTCAGACATTTTAAAACTCAGCCTCACAAAATTCTGTGTGTTCGAACCTGTGATCCAATGGTGGTGGGACTGAAGATGGTTTCAAAGATGCGTCTGAAGGAGCTAAACAAGGCTTTAGAGAGATTTAAGGAGAAGACTCCTGTCAAGACTCGTCAAGACCCTGTGGCTGCAAAACGGAAAGACTGGTACCTAATCATATGGTATCTAAATTAAGTAATTCTATGACACCAGTGTGAATTCGGGTCTCTCTGGTTCAACTAAGACCCTAGTTAAGGAGCCCATGAGAGCTCCGTCTAAAAGGAGGAGAGCACTCATCTTGCAGGATGAAGAAGATGAGGATGACATCACTATTTTCGCTCTTGCTTTAAAGATCTTACAGCGCCTTGCTCTAGAGACAGAGGATGGAGAGAACCAAGATAGAGAGGAAACACAGCAGAGGAGTGAAGAGAGGGAATCGATGAGGAAAGAAGCAAAGGAAGGAAGAACTGCAGAAGAAGAGCAAAGAGGAGAACAAGGTCATCGTGTCATTGAAGAAGAGATAGAGCATGAAGAGTACTTCTCTCCACCTGAAGGCACTGAAACAGGGGGAGTTGCTGATAAAAGAGGTACTCCTTTACTTGCTTTTACTAGTGATGATGTCAGTCGTTCTCCTGCCGATCCAGAAGATGTATATGCCTCTCAATTTCCTGAAGAAGGTAATAAGGTTTCATCTCCAAGTCTGGATACTCATGCTGAAGTTCCATCATCTGCCAATACTCCACAAACTGATCATGCTGAAGCAAGCACTCAAACTGACAACTCAGAAGACCTTAGAAGATTGCTTGATGTTCTTATGGAGATCAGAGGTCAGATTTATGCTTCGAAATGTGAATTTCAGGATATGCAGAATGCTAATCAAGCCACTTTAGTTTCATTGCTCAATCAAGTTCAGGCCCTTAATCTTCAAGTTCAAGCAACTGCCAAGGGTGAGGAAGTAGCGCAACTGAAGGAGGATCTGAGAAAGCTGGAGGAGACTATCAAGTCGATGGGAGATTTCCAACTTGTTCGCGTTCCAAAACAATCTTAATTTTATCCAATTCTCTTTTTCGTCTCTACCTTTTTAATGCTGACAAAAATGGGGAGAAGTTGGTGCAGATTTGACTTTATTTTTGTTTGGTAGTGACTGGTTTGGATTGTGTTTTGATCGTTTAATGCTTGCAGTATCTTAAGCATTGTTGGTATTAATGGCAAAGATAGTTGTTTTTACAGGACTAACTCATTTCCTGTGGATGCAGATTCAATACTATCTTTATCCTAATCCATTTATCTTTTATGAGATATCCTTATTTGTTTGAGTATTATCTTGCAGGTCAAAAGTATCCAAATTTGCAGGAAAGTTTTGTCACCATCAAAAAGGGGGAAATTGTTGGAGAAAACTTCTTTATTTGTTTTGAAGTTGACAAAACGTTTCTATCAGTCTAGTCTGAAGACTTGCAGACTCTTTCGTCAAAGTCTGAAGACTGCCAAACTCAAGATTTAAAGTTTGTCCTCAATGACAGTTTCTAGACCGATGAAGAAAACTTATCCAAATGTGAGTATTTCTTTAAGGTTTTTATTCGAGCGGCTAAAGAAGTTCTCACGGCTGGAGATAGCATCTTAAGATCTATTATTCGTTTCGAAATTAATTTGAGTAATTTGGATCCGTTGATTGGCGAAGTATACTTGGAAGGTTCTACTTATGGAAACCTAGATCCTGATTGTATGGGCGAGCAGGATTTGTGGGCTATCATCACATTCCTTAAGTAACTCGAGATCTCCCTAATTGATTCTGTCCAACGGGTAGATTGGAAGATCTCATTTGGAAGGTGCCAACAGTTATAAAGGCATGGAGGAGTATATAAGGAAGATACTCTAGTTATTCGAGTGTGTGCGCAATAGATAAATTCTAAAGTCTGAAGCTCCTTGTTCTTTGCTGATTCAGATGTTGAGCGTAAATTTGTAATCAAAAGAGAGTTTAGATATTTGTGAGGCCTTGAGGAAGTGTAGCAGAGTCTCTACACTGTAGAATCAAGGACATGATACTGTAACAACTCTTTTGATTCATAGTGAAATCCAGCCGGTGGGCTGTTAGTGCGGGAGAGTGGACGTAGGCTTGGTCTAAGCCGAACCACTATAAACCTTGTGTTCTTATTCTCTTCCCTGAACTCTTTTATTCTGTTCGTAGTTCTATTTAATTGCTAAAGTTTAATCTCGCTCAAAGTTTGCTGCTTTTCAGACTCAGGTTAAAAGTAAAGGTTTTCACTGCATTTTGCAGAATTTGTTTTTACACCTATTCACCCCCCTCTAGGGGGCGGCCGATGGGCTTGCGTCGGTGGTTGGCGGCGGAGATCCGTGAGCAAAAATAAAAAATGAATAAATACAAAAAAGAAATTGTTGCGTTACCAAACCCATTTCTATTCTTTTTCTATTCCAAGAATAGAAATTTTGTATAGTTACCAAACGGGTTCTTTTACTCATAAATTGTTTGTCACGCCCTAAACCCCGAGCGCGCGCACATCCTACTATGATCGATCAAATATGCAACATCCCAGGATACGTTGCCGACCCATTCATTTTATTACGCATGCGGAAGCGAAATAAATCCCCTGACCACATTTAACTTGGGATAGAAAAGCAGTCAATCAATCACAATACCAAACACTCATTTATAAACACATAAGTTTAAATACAACACTGGACTGTCTACAAAATAGACCAGCTCGACAAAAGGGGAACTATCCTAAGACCAACTAGCAGGACACGTTCACCGATCCTTCAGTTTCCACCTTTCCAGACTTAGGGCTTCGGGTCCTCCACGACCGCCATTTAAGGACCTGAAATTTTGGCCCACAACGGGGTGAGACATTGTCTCAGCAAGTTCAACCCCCTAAACCCCTATTAGAAAGAAAATACACCCCGGGTGGCCTAGCCACATCACACAGAAGACTTACCTTGTCTTAATTCCTTCCTGCAAATTAGCACAATTTGTATCACACAATCTCAGGTAGTAATAATAATTCAAACAATTGGAACGCCATCACTTTCATATAAATCACAATCGCACTTAGCACGCATTCCAATTATTATTCACTACCACACAAGGGCATAGCCTACTCGCAGTTTGGCTATCTACTGACATTAATGCCAGGCATCGCCTCCCCCCTTGGAGCGCGGCTTCGTCACTACGTCGACGGCATTCCCAAATGAGCATAGGTCCAGTTGGCCTAGCCTCTACTGCGACCCGCATCCGTTGTAAGGGGCATCCCATATAGGGGCAAGTCCGACTCAACAGCCCAAGACGATTCCTCTTAATTATCACACAGCCAAATCATACTCGGCCCCGGGACACTTTGCATTTCACTCAATAATTCCACTTAAAATAGTGATCTCGACCATTTTTCTTCATATTAAAAATATTCCAGAAATTACTCACGTGTGTGGGGGCACGCTAATTTCGAACCAGAAAGCCAATATCTCACTTTTTCAAACCCCACTATTTAATATAATCATTAAAATCCAATTTTTGCATCAAAACCCGACACTTGGGTTTTTATGAATAAAATCCCTATTTACCACAATCAACACTCAATTTGCCACATCCATTCATTAAATTCAAATTCTAAATACACAAAGAACGATCGGACGGAATTCGAGCAATTGAGGTCATAAATAATTTTTTTGAATTTTTTGAATTATTTTTTTTATAATTTTCGGAATATAATAAATTATTAAAAATTCTAGAATTTCGAAACATTTAAATAAATCAAAAATAAAACCTATTATGTCACATCAAGGCTTATATTAAAATAAACCTACTTAACTTTAAACTAAACACACTTTAACTTAATTAAACACCCTAATCTAATCCTCAACCAAATAAACTAATCTAACCACCTAAACTTACTTAACTTAGAATAAGCACACTTAGGGCATCATTAACCGTCTAATCAAGATTTAGTGAGTTAAACTCACCAGATTAGCGAGCCGAGCGGACCAAAACGACGGGGACGCCGAGGGGAACAACTTTCCTCAAAGCGGGCCAAGCATTCGGGGTCAGGAAGCCGGCCAAAACGGGCCAAAACCGGACTGCAATACCCACTTTTTCTCCACTCTGTGCGCTGCTGGTTGGGGCCGGGAAAGGGCCGACCCGATGCCGGCTTGGGTTAGAAATGGGCAGAGGAGCTGGGCGGTGCCGTGCGGCCAACGGCGGGGTCTCACGGTGGTCGGAGGTGGCTGAACAGCTCCGGCACGGGATGAGGCAGAAGCTGCGACGCTGGGGCAAACGAGAGGGGGGCGAGCCGTGCGGAGCAGTGGTGAGCAGCGACGGCCTGCGCGGGGACGAACGGTGGTGGTGGCGGTCCAGCGGCGTGTGACGGCGATGAGCTGAGCTACAGGCTTGGTGCTGGGTTTCGAACAGCACAAAGAAGAAGAAGAAGTCGACGGTTGTAGGAGGAAAGAGAAAGGCGGAGGGCGTGCGGGCAGGGCGGAGAAGTGACGGCGTGCGGCGGCGGGTCTGGCTCCGGCGGAGGCGTGCGACTTCTCTGGCTTCGCTAGTCTGCTCGGTTCCGTCGAGCAGTAAGAAGAGAGATGGAGAAAGGGAAACCGACGGAAGGGAGAGAGGAATGAGAGAGAGAGAGAGAGAGATGGGACCATTTCTTTTTCTATTTTTCTTTTTTTTTAATCCAACAAAAATGGCCCACCATGACCTCATGTGACATCACTCCCCACTCACCCAAATCTTCCACCACAATCTTCCCAATAGGTCCAATTTCGTTTTCCGCCGTGGCATATCAATTTTTTTAAACTTTGTACATCACATTCTTCAATTCCATTCAATCCACTTCCAATTGAGCCAAATTGAAGTCTGTAAAATTAGTCCATTGTCACCACACTTCAATTCACATCTTCACTCGTCCATAGAACCAACTTAAGTCCCAACAGCGCGACCAAAGGCGGGCCTACTAATTTCTTGAGCCAAATTAGCCATTCTCTGATTTAATTGCTGAAAAATTATGATTACATGAAAAATCTTCCGAAGATGAGTTAATGTTCCTAAAATAATTTCTGACACACCAAGACTTCCAATTTTTGAATTCGATCTCAATTCACGGTTAATTTCACTCTGGCACGATATTAGTGCCTCTTGATCTACCGCGTAGCCTTTAGAAATTTTCATGCATTTAACCTGTGGTTGATCAATCCAATCCACAATGTACATCTTTGACACATTGGCGACTCTCAGTTGTCGGGGTAATCTCAAGGTTTCAAATACGGACATAGGGTACCCAATCGACAAAAAAGTCGGTCTAGTGCCAATCGACAAAAAGTGTGCGATCTGGTGGAATCACCCACACTTGATCACATGCTTCTGTCGAGCCGACCTATCTTCGGTCTCTAATCGATTTTTAATTGTGCTGTAATGACCCTTGCAGATTAGCTCGGTCGAAAGGTCGCTTCCTGGTCAAATTCTCGAGTCTAATGCATTAGAATCTCTTAACGGCTTCACCTGATAGACTAGTTTTCAAATAAGTGGCCGACTCAAGGAAAAGAACTATATGCGTGCCAACGAAATGCCCGTCTCAATTTATTGAAAATAGAATTGGAAAATCGGGATGTCACAACTCTTCTCCTCTTATAAAAATTTCGTCCTCGAAATTTAAACATTTACCAATTCTTAAACAAGAAGGTGGGGGTACAGTCGTCTCATCTAGTCTTCTCTTCCTCGGGTTGCTCTTTACGTACCAATGCTGCCAAATCACTTCTATCTTGCCCAAACCACTTCGGATCCAAAATACTAAACTCTTGCCCATTTTTGCAAAAAGAGAGTTGCAAAAATTTGGTTATTTTTTTTTTTTATTTTTCCACTAAGTGGCTAACTGCCGCGTCGGGGATTCGAACTCCCGACTTCGGACCGATCGCTTCTTTCCCGGGTACCACTCGGCTAAAGGTGCCGACGGTGTCTCGAATTGCTTTCTTTATCAATTTAAAGCCAAAATCCTCCTTTGAACCCAAATTTCGATGGATTCCGATTTAAATGCTGCTTTATCTTCCTTTCCTTAACCAAACGCGATGTCCCTATCATAGGCGACGTCCAAGGAAAATACACTTCCCCACTTAAAATTCCAAAGGTCTTCAACACAAAATCTGCGAAGCAAAACTGGCGATTTTGAGCGGTCTCAAAACTGTCTTTGATAATTGCAACTGAATCACTGATTTCTGAACCAACTCTGGACTTGCAATTTTCTGATCTCTAACCTCAACTCAACCAACTGAAGTCCTGTACACTCTGCTCTACTTTGCTTTAAAAGGAACCATCTGACTGATCTGCTGAAACTGGGAACCATATGAAAACTGCTGACAACTGTTGCTGTAAGTGAACTCAACGAGAAGAAGTTGTTCCTTTTCACTTCCTTTGAAAACCAACCCACATGTTCTCAACATGTCCTCGAAGATCTGAAATGCCCTCACAGACTCGCCATCGGTCTGAGGATGATAAACATTACTTTACCGTAACTTCGTTCACAAAGCACTCTGCAAACTTTTCTAGAAGGTAGCCACGAACCTCGGGTCTCGATCTAAAGTAATCGTCACCGGCACTCCAAATAGACGAACTCTCTAATGCACGTACTACTCAGCGTACTTGTCCAAAACAAGGTCATTTTCTGTTGCGATGAAGTGAACCGACTTCATCTATCTATTCACCACTATTCCAATCAAAATCGTTATTCCTCTGGTTCTTTGATAAGCCTGTCACAAGATCCATTGTGACATGATCCCATTTCCGCATTAGGGACTTCGAGAGGTTACAAGAATCCTCTCAGATTACAATGTTGAGTCATCACTTGCTAACACATCAAACGTTTGGCGACATGCTTGGCGATGTCCGTCTTCATATCAGACCATCAATAATGTTCACGCAGATTCTAATACATCTTCGTACTAACAGGATGAATGCGGTAACTGCTACGATGAGCTTTCGACCAACTCCTCTTTCAGCGCTGCATCGTCAGGTCACGCAATCGTCCTCGGAACCTTAGCATCCTATCTTCAGTAATCTGAAAATCAACCTCTCTCTCATCTGCATTCTCTTATAGAATCTTCTGAATTTCTGAATCTATCCACTGAAGCGTTTTGATTCTGATATGAACTTTCGGCTCAATTCTGAGGGTGGTCATAAGATTCAAAAGGTGGCATACCTTAGATTTGAAAACTGAATTTCGGACTTCCTCAAGTAAGATCCAATCCTTGAGTACCAACTGTGCAACTAAGGACTCTCGACTCATTGCATCTGCGACTTTGCTCACCTTTCCAGAGTGATACAAAATATCATAGTCATAATCCTTAAGGAGTTCCATCCAGCGACGCTGTCTCATTTTCAACTCCTTATGAGAGAATACGTACTTGAGACTTTGATGGTCAATGAAGATATGGAATCTTTCTCTATACCGATAGTGCCTCTAAATTTCCAGAACGAACATAACTACTGCAAGATCTACAACGTGCGTCGGGTAATTCAACTCACAAGATCTCAACTGACGGGACATGTATGCAATAACCCTATCATGCTGCATTAACACACAACCCAGTCCTTTAAACGATGCATCACTGTAGATCTCAACCCTCCTGGACCAGATGGAATAGTAAGCACAGGTGCGGTAGTCAGCCTCTTCTTAGGCCCTTGAAAACTACGCTCGCACTCATCTGTCCACATGAACTTTTCTTACTTCCTCAGTAGTCGAATCAACTGCAACGCTGACGCTGAAAATCCTTCCACAAAACTTCTGTAATATCCTGCTAATCCCCAGAAACTTCTAATCTCTGTCACTGTAGTCAATCTTGGCCAACCGTTCACTGCTTTAATCTTGGACGGGGTCTACGGAGATTCCTTTTCCTAAAATCACATGACCTAGGAACGCATCACAAGTCTCTCGTGCCCCTCGGCACTCTTCGAACACACCAGAATAACTTCAATGAACACAATCACAACTGATTCAAGTATCCTTAAACATTCTGCTCATTAGACCCAAACAAACAGCTAAGGTGTCCGTCAAATCACACGGCATTATAGTGAACTCAAAATTGCCGTATCGAGTGCGAGATGCTAACTTCGGTAAGTCTTTCTTCCTAATCCTCAACTGATGATACCTTGACCTCAAGTCGGTCTTGGAGAATGTCGATGCACAAACGCAATGAACCATCTTTCTCTTCACAAACAGAACGGTGCTCTCCAAAGTGATGCACTGGAACGTACGAATCCCTTATCTAACAATTCCTGCATTAACACTTTTAGTTCTTTCAACTCTGATAACGCTATCCGGTAAGGCGCCTTAGAGACTGGCTCTGTTCCAGGGGCTAATTCAATCACAAACTCTATTTTTCTTTCTTACAGCAAACCCGGCAATTCTTCAGAAAATACCTCAGAAAACTTCTATACCACGGTTATGTTCTCCATATTCGGCTCCTCAACTGATGCATCCATTACAGTTGCCATGTAGATTCGGTAACCAACAACCAGAACCAGGTCATCTTCAGTGACGAATAACAAGGATTGAAGTTCCTCTTCGACTTTCAGTGATTTAAAACTTTCGCACACTAACTGCACAAACCAAATTATATCACTATCACAATTCAAAACAACAGAAAGCTCCTTAAGCCAAACCCTTTTATAAATGACTTCCAAGTCATACTTAAGCAAACCTTTCAAGTACAACTATAGTCAGAGATTCATCTTTCTATTACTTTATTACCACAACGAAAATCCTACAACCTTCACTGAAAATTCTGCCGCACTACTCTGGTAAGAACATATCAAAAACATTCTTCCCTTGATTGATACATGGTCGATCCCTTCATGCTCCTCTAGCCATCCTAGTGGCGTCCTATCTGTAGTAACGGTGCTTACGCTCTCCTGAACTTACATGGACAATTTCTAACATGATAGCCGTGCTGGCCACATTCAAAGCGTGCTCCCGTTGTACTCGAACACTGGGCTGATTCATTCTTCCTTCCACAAACTCAACACACGATCTGTGAGTCTTTTGCCTCCTGTCAAGTGACAGCATGTACCCTTCCTTGCACTAGGGTCTGTTCCAAGTACTCCACTAAATGTCCTGAAGCATGTTTCCTCTGTTCTGTCTTATCAACGGCGATGCAGAAACAGCTATGGTTCCATCCGTCTATATGGACAATCTTTGATCAAATGGCCTTACTGGCGACACTTGTAACAAGTCCTTTCCCTCTTACAGCATGGGACAAATCCATGTCTTTTCTTACAGACACGACACACATCGATCGAGTTGAGCACTGACTTTCCTATTATACTCTTCCAGTTGGGTGAAACAGGGCACCTTTCTTCTGACATCGGCCTTTCTCCCCAATCGATTTCCATCTCTGTCTAAACTGAACCTTGACTCAGATACGGTGGCTTGATCCTCGATCACAACTCCAGATTGGGCCTCAACAGGCGTGGCAATAAGAACGGTCACAACACTGGCAGTGGTAGAATCAAAGGCAACAGCGACGGCTCGGTCTTGAGCTTGCTGACCCAAAATGCTTCCCAAAGACTCTAGCGCCTAAACGATCCCGTCGAACCTAAGATCGTTCGGTGCTGCTACACTTTCAGTACCGACTTGCGGCGGTACTCTCACACTTGCACTGGTCTAAGCTGCGCTCTACCTCGGGTACCAACTCTTGTCGGCCCCTACCCCGAGGTACGGTCCTATCGACCTCCTACAAGGAGTTCTCCACTCCTGGTCACTCATCTTACAGGCTCTTTATAGACGTCTGTTTTCCAATTCCAACATCAGGTTAGAATTTGAGTGACCCCACAAACACACTACCAAGCAGTTATCAATCACATGCATCAGTATATTAAAAGCATTTCCTACTAACTATCCCATGACTCATCGCACCTTCTCACTCCATACATAGACCATGCTTTGATACCACTTAAACGGGGATGTCACGCCCCAAACCCCGAGCGCGCACACATCCCATTATGATCGATCAAATATGCAACATCCCAGGATACGTCGCCGACCCATTCATTTTATTACGCATGCGGAAGCGAAACAAATCCTCTGACCACATTTAACTTGGGATAGAAAAGCAGGCAATCAATCACAATACCAAACACTCATTTATAAACACATAGGTTTAAATACAACACTGGACTGTCTACAAAATAGACCAGCTCGACAAAAGGGGAACTATCCTAAGACCAACTAGCGAGGACACGTTCACCGATCCTTCGCCTTTCTACCTTTCCAGACTTAGGGCTTCGGGTCCTCCACGACCGCCATTTAGGGACCTGAAATTTTGGCCCACAACGGGGTGAGACATTGTCTCAGCAAGTTCAACCCCCTAAACCCCTATTAGAAAGAAAATACACCCCGGGTGGCCTAGCCACATCACACAGAAGACTTACCTTGTCTTAATTCCTTCATGCAAAGTAGCACAATTTGTATCACACAATCTCATGTAGTAATAATAATTCAAACAATTGGAACGCCATCATTTTCATATAAATCACAATCGCACTTAGCACGCATTCCAATTATTATTCACTACCACACAAGGGCATAGCCTACTCGCAGTTTGGCTATCTACTGACATTAATGCCAGACATCGCCTCCCCCCTTGGAGCGCGGCTTCGTCACTACGTCAACGGCATTCCCAAAGTAGCATAGGTCCAGTTGGCCTAGCCTCTACTGCGACCCGCATCCGTTGTAAGGGGCATTCCATATAGGGGCAAGTCCGACTCAACAGCCCAAGACGATTCCTCTTAATTATCACACAGCCAAATCATACTCGGCCCCATGACACTTTGCATTTCACTCAATACTTCCACTTAAAATAGTGATCTCGGCCATTTTTCTTCATATTAAAAATATTCCAGAAATTACTCACGTGTGTGGGGGCACGCTAATTTCGAACCGTAAAGCCAATATCTCACTTTTTCAAACCCCACTATTTAATATAATCATTAAAATCCCATTTTTGCATCAAAACCCGACACTTGGGTTTTTATGAATAAAATCCCTCTTTACCACAATCAACACTCAATTTGCCAC
Organism: Eucalyptus virginea; assembly: GCA_014182375.1. Taxonomy (NCBI): domain Eukaryota; kingdom Viridiplantae; phylum Streptophyta; class Magnoliopsida; order Myrtales; family Myrtaceae; genus Eucalyptus; species Eucalyptus virginea. The sequence continues at coordinate 37,864,624 of CM024514.1, forward strand.
ATCTATTCATTAAATTCAAATTCTAAATACACAGCAACGATCAGCACGGAATTCTGAGCAATTGAGGTCATAAATAATTTTTTTGAATTTTTTTATTATTTTTTATAATTTTCGGAATATAATAAATTATTAAAAATTCCAGAATTTCGAAACATTTAAATAAATCAAAAGAAAACCTATTATGTCACATCAAGGCTTATATTAAAATAAACCTACTTAACTTTAAACTAAACACACTTTAACTTAATTAAACACCCTAATTTAATCCTCAACCAAATAAACTAATCTAACCACCTAAACTTACTTAACTTAGAATAAGCACACTTAGGGCATCATTAACCGTCTAATCAAGATTTAGTAAGTTAAACTCACCAGATTAGCGAGCCGAGCGGACCAAAACGACGGGGACGCTGAGGGGAACAACTTTCCTCAAAGCGGGCCAAGCATTCGGGGTCGGGAAGCCGGCCAAAACGGGCCAAAACCGGACTGCAATACCCACTTTTCTCCACTCGTGCACCGCTGGTTGGGGCCGGGAAAGGGCCGACGCGATGCCGACTTGGGTTAGAAACGGGCGAGGGAGCTGCGGCGGTGCCGTGCGGCCAACGGCGGGGTCTCACGGTGGTCGGACGTGGCTGAACAGCTCCAGCACGGGATGAGGCAGAAGCTGCGACGCAGGGGCAGACGAGAGGGGGGCGGAGCCGTGCGGAGCAGTGGCGAGCAGCAACGGCCTGCGCGGGGACGAACGGTGGTGGTGGCGGTCCAACGGCGTGCGACGGCGATGAGCCGAGCTACAAGCTTGGTGCTGGGTTTCGAACAAAGACAAAGAAGAAGAAGAAGTCGACGGCCGTAGGAGGAAAGGGAAAGGCGGAGGGCGTGCGGGCAGGGCAGAGAAGCGACAGCGTGTGGCGGCAGGTCTGGCTTCGGCGGAGGCGTGCGACTTCTCCGGCTTCGCTAGTCTGCTCGATTCCGTCGAGCAGCAAGAAGAGAGATGGAGAAAGGGAAACCGATGGAAGGGAGAGAGGAATGAGAGAGAGAGAGAGATTGGACCATTTCTTTTTCTTTAATCCAACAAAAATGGCCCACCATGACCTCATGTGACATCACTTCCCACTCACCCAAATCTTCCACCACAATCTTCCCAATAGGTCCAATTTCATTTTCCGCCGTGGCATATAAATTTTTTTAAACTTTGTACATCACATTCTTCAATTCCATTCAATCCACTTCCAATTGAGCAAAATTGAAGTCTGTAAAATTAGTCCAATGTCACCACACTTCAATTCACATCTTCATTCGTCCATAGAACCAACTTAAGTCCCAACAGCGCGACCAAAGGCGGCCTACTAATTTCTCAAGCCAAATTAGCCATTCTCTGATTTAATTGCTGAAAAATTATGATTACATGAAAAATCTTCCGAAGATGAGTTAATGTTCCTAAAATGATTTCTGACACACCCAGACTTCCAATTTCTGAATTCGATCTCAATTCACGGTTAATTTCACTCTGGCACGATATTAGTGCGTCCTGATCATCGGGTAGCCTTTAGAAATTTTTTGATCAATCCAATCCACAATGTACATCTTTGACACATTGGCGACTCTCGGTTGTCAGGGTAATCTCAAGGTTTCAAATACGGACATAGGGTACCCAATCGACAGAAAAGTCGGTCTAGTGCCAATCGACAAAAAAGTGTGCGATCTGGTGGAATCACCCACACTTGATCACATGCTTCTGTCGAGCCGACCTATCTTCGGTCTCTAATTGATTTTTAATTGTGCCGTAATGACCCTTGCAGATTAGCTCGGTCAAAAGGTCGCTTCCTGGTCAAATTCTCGAGTCTGATGCATTAGAATCTCTTAACGGCTTCACCTGATAGACTAGTTTTCACATAAGTGGCCGACTCAAAGAAAAGAACTATATGCGTGCCAACGAAATGCCCGTCTCAATTTATTGAAAATAGAATTGGAAAATCGGGATGTCACATTATTCCCCTGAATAGAAATAGAAAAGAACTATTTCTGAAAAAAAAATAAACTTTTCCCCGGAACAGAAGTGCTGTCATGTGCAGCCTTGCTGTCGCCAAGCACTTGCCCGCCGATTTCTATTTCTGTTCTTTCATACAGCAAGTTTGAGTTCTCGGTCAAGCACTTCAAAGCTTCCCGTACAGCTAGAGATGCAACCATCAACACCGACGCAGCTCTCAATTTCTTCGCAAAACCAGCGACGATGTCACAGTGGGCGTTTCGACAGATCTCGGTGATAGCGATCTCCAAGAAGCTGTCAACCCATGACCCATCGACGTTCATCCTTGGGGATCCATTGGCCAACGACTCACTCAGATCCGGTGAGAGAGTTCCTCTCTTTACTAGTTTCTCCGAAGCTGACGCCCTAATTGCGAAGCTCCTGTTCAAGGCGAGGGCTTCATCGACAATTGCTTCTGGGAAAGGCTTGCGCGCTTGAAAAACAAAGCAATTTCGGGCTTTCCATAGCCATAGGACGCCGACAACCAGTTCTCTTGAAGATGAGTCATTTTCCACTTTCATCGCTTCGACGAGACATTTTTCTATTGTAGATATATTCCATGGTGAAGTACTGATATTAATTCTCGAATCTGCCTAGATAACCCTGGTCCATTCATACAAAGTGAGGTGGTGTTCTACCGATTCAGGAGCAAGTTCGCACTAGAGACAAAGGGGGTCAGGTAACATCTTTCATTTATACAAGTTTTCTGTCATGGGTAGTGCGTTTTGACACATGGACCATAGAAAGAACCGAATTTTGGGGTGGGTATTAAGCCGCTAGATAGCAGTCCATAGGGCACGAGGAGGCTGATATGATGTCGATGCTTGATTCATGCTGGCTGTAAAATGTTGTACCCTTTTTTAACCATGAAAGACCCAGATTTGTTGGCCATCCACATTAGCCGATCCTTATTGAATTGGAACATAGAGGAATAATTAGAATCTTTTGTGCATAGTTTTCATCAAAGAGATTTTCCAGTTTACGCACATCCCATTCCAGCGTATTCTGGTAGGTCAGGTCCACAACCAGTAGGGGGTCACCTTGGCTTGCAGGGCCGCCAATTAAACCAGCTGAAAGCCATTTATCTTCACAAATGTTGATACTTTTCCCATCTTCCCGCCACCCACCTTATTTTTTTACTCACCACATCTCTGCCCATAAGTAAACTTTGCCATCCCCAAGAAGGGTGGGAGCCCTTGCTTGCATTCCAGAATCTCCTCCCGGGAAGAAAATTCCTTTTAAAATCTGATCCATAAGACTGAAGGGGAATGTGATAGTCTCCACGCTTGTTTACCCAGCATGGCCTTACCAAAAGAAACAAGGTCTTTCAAATCGAGTCATCCATTGTCTTTCCTGATTTTTAACACATCTCATCTCTTTCAATGAATACCTAATTCAGCTAAGTTCCCTTTCCACCAAAAGGAGGCAATTTTCCTTTCCACTGCTTTACAACCAAAAATGGGAATTTTTAAGATATACATGGCATATCAAGGCAGGGCTTGTACTGCAGTTTTAATCAAATCTCTTTGCGAGCTTTCGACATCAGCTACTCTTTATAGCCTTCTAACTTCATATTGACTCTCACAAGAATCCGAGCAAATATCTACTACTTAGATTGTCCCCAATCTGAAGGAATACCCAGATGCTACCCTATTTTCTTAGTGATTGGGACTCTTAATTCAGCAGCCATGTTTCAACCAAAAAAAAAAAAAAAAAAAAAAAATCGTCGCCATGTTCCTTCTAAGATTCTGGGATAACCAATACTAAAATATATGCCTGATTTGTTTAAGTTAATAGCTTGATCTAAGGCAAAACAGTATCGGCTCAAAAGATTTGCTAAGTTTTGATACTCCCTAATTGTTCCATTCAAAAAGAAAATCACATCATCCGCAAATAACAAGGGAGAGAGAATGGAGCAATGTTTATTCAATTTAATTCCCTTGATACTTCCAACCCAATGGCTTGATTCAGTAGATGTGAGAGAATATTAGCCATAATTATAAACAAATAAGGGGATAAAGGATCCCCTCACCTTATGCCTCAGTCAGTTGGAAGTAAGGCTGTGGTTCTCCATTGACCTTTATGCTGAAAGAGACAGTGGACATGCATTGTTTGACTAGAGAAACTCTACCTATCACAAAACCCCATCTTTGACATACACGCACACAAAAAATCCCACTCCACCCGATCATACGTTTTCTGCATGTCTAATTTAAGAACTACTTGGAATTTCCTCTTCCTTTTCCATATCCTCAGTTGGTGTAAGACTTCTTGAACTATAAAGAGATTATTTTGAATTTGCCCACCACTAAAGTGCTTTGTTTCATGGTAATAAGTTTAGGAAGCCAAGGTTTAAGGCGATTTGCCATAACCTTAGATATAATATTATAATCAAAATTATAAAGACTAATGGGCCTGAATAAGGATACACTTTATGGACTAGAGACTTTGGGGATAAGAGTAATATGAGTTCTATTGAAGGTGGGATTGAGAATATCTTTGTCAAAGAAGTTGACTACCAATTGAAGCAGGTCCTGCTGAATACATTCCCAATAGTGGTGATAAAATTGTCCATAAGACCGTCCGATCCCAGTGCCTTCCTTGCTCCCATTTGGAAAATTGCTTATTTCATCTCTTCTAGGGAGGCCAGAGCCATCAATGACTCATTCGTAGCAGTGGAAATTGTAGTTAGGCACACTTTAAGAATCAGTTGGAAATTCCTTAGGCCCATGGTTTCGTAAAGTGATTGGTAGAAGCTGGAAATATGTTGCTTTAACTGATGTGGTTTCCTCCTGCACCAGTTCTAAGGAAATCTTATTCCTTTGTCTTCTCTGAATATCAGTGGCAGGAAAGTATTTCGTGTTACGGTCTCCTCATTTGAGCCAATCAATGCGTGATCTCATGCCCCAATACATTTCCTCTTGCCTCCAGCATTCATCAATTCGATCAATGATTTGCTGTGTTGCTTCTTTGCTCGGGGCATTCTCTTTTTTGTTGGTAAATTTATTAAGCTTCCCTTGAAGTGACTCAATCTCTTCAGAAGCATTAGGATATTTCTTTTTGCTCCACTCCACCAAAGCCAAAGAAAACTTTCATAATTTGCTCACAAAATCCTTCTGAATTTGCTGCTGGTTATTCCAGACATTCTTGACAATCTCGTCACATTTGGAGTCCTCAAGCCAAAAGGCTTCAAATTTGAACTCTTTCTTCCTTCTAGTCCAAGGTGGGGATAGTGAGAGAATAATTGGGCTATGATCAGAACCAATCGCAGGCAACGCAAAAGCTTCCACATTGGGGAACGAGACTCCATTCGAAGTTGCATAGAACTCTATCTAGCCTTTATTTAACCAAGGCATCTCCATCCCTATTATTAGCCTAAGTAAAAGCACACCCCTTGCTTTCAACATTCATAGGTGCAGAATCATATAAGAGTTCACGGAAAGCAGCTAACTAGTAATGATCCTCTTCTCTTTTCCCTACCTTTTCCTAGTTACATAAAATCTTGTTAAAATCACTAACACGTCTGAGGGAGATGATTGATGGAGGAAATGAAGCGTAGTTGCTGCCATAAAGAAAGTCTTTCTTGAAAGATTGTTGAAGCATGTAAAAAGGTGATCCTCATCATCATACCACTTTCAAAATCCTTACATATCACATCGATGAACTCATCTATACTATTTTCCATTGCCACCGTCACCTCTTCATTCCACATGACCACTAATCCCCCTGCGATCCCCACTGGATTAATTGTCTCTGAATTCTTAAATTGCAACTGTCTTCGAACCCTATCAACAATAAGTTCTTTATTTTTCGTTTCCATCTGAAAAGTAGACCGGGCTTTTTCTTGAGCCATTAAGGCTTGAAGATGTTGGAACGACAGGGGAGAGTCCAAACCTTGATGGTTCCAACTCACAAGTTTCGTATATACCATGGTGGCTTATTAGGGCTAGCTACCAAAGCCCACTTATTCGCATCCTTCAAAAGCTGAAACTAGGTTTCTAATAACTGCCTCCGTCGAAGTACTGTGTAGGAGTGCCTTGAGACAAGCTGAAACTGGGTTTCTAATCCATCGAAGTACTATGTAGGAGTGCCTTGCAACTAGGGGTGTGCAACCAGACTGGGTTTACCCGGTTCCCGGTCCGGCCCACCCGGAAAACAGGGTCGGGAACCGGTTCCGGTTGAAACCGGTCCGGGAACCGGTTCCCAAACCTCAGACCCTGTTTGAACCGGTCCGGGAACCGGTTCCGAGGGATTACCCACCCGGGAACCGGATCGACCGGTTCGGTTTGGGAACCGGTTGGAGGACCGGTTTTGGAACCGGTTGAAGGACCGGTTTGTATTTGTAACCCCCCCCAAAGACCAAAATACAAAAGCCAAACCCTAATTTCTATCTTTACCGGCTTCCTCCCAGGCTCCCACGACACCCGCAGACGGCAGTCGCGACCTCCGCCCATCCGGCGTTTGCCAATCCTGGTTCCACTCGCCCACCGTCGCCCCCCGAAATCGCGACCTCCGCCCGTCCGGTGTCCGCCGATCCTGGTTCCTAGCTGCTCGCTAGCCTTACTCCGAGCTCCCCTCCAGAAATCGCGAAGCCAATGCCGCCTCTGCCGCTCTCGTCGCACCCCTCGCGCTCGCACCACCGCCGCCGTTCCGCCGGTCATCTGAAGCTCCGCTCCACTGGTTCTGCCCGCGAAGCCATTGACCCCCGCCGAGCTCGCACCCAAGTGTCGACGCCGCCTCCATTCGATCTCGCCGTTCCACCTGCTGATGTTGCCTCGTCGACGCCCCTGACCCGCAGATCTCGTGTCCGCAAGCCCACCTTGTCGCATCTTCGAGCAACCCTCAGTAGCCCTCCGCCGATCTTGTTCTCACCGAGTGCCGTTTCCCGAGCTCCCCTACTGCTGATCTACCGCCGCCCGAACGACGCCCCCTGCTCTGCTCGCGATCTAGCCTAACCCCCTCGCTGACGCCCGCTGAAGCCGCGTTGATCCTTGCTGCCCTCACCAGCCGCGATACCAGCAGCCCGTCGAAGCCGCCGGCTGCTTTGCGATCCCCCGTCGCACCCGAGTGCCTCGCTACGCTACCCTCCCCGCGAACCCACCGCCCCCCGCCGCTGGGTCCTCCTCTCGCTCGACGCTGCACAAATCTGCTCCGATGCCCAATAGATATACTTCGAGCCTACTCCCGAGCGACGCCCCTGCCGCCAACAGCCCAACTCCGCCGCTGTCCCTGTCCTCACCGCGCAACGACCCTGACGCTACTTCTAGTCCGCTCACCGCTGGTCAGTGATGTTTGGTAATTAGAAATTATTAGTTTCATTGATTAGTTATACGGATGAGCGATGGTTGCGTTGCCTTTCATGTTTCACCGATTGATTTTGTATTGATTATGAATCTGTTATGATTTGTAAATCATTTACCTTTCGAGTTTCGTCGATAGAAGATGAGAGTTATCGGACGCTTGTGCGGTGGGTGTGTGTGTGAGAGAGACAAGAGAGCACATCCTATCCGTGTTTTAAATCGTCTGCTCTTTTTGAACGCTTCTGTTTTCTTTCGTCGTAGTTAAGTCACCACATCTAGAAGATGAGAGTTATTGGACCTTCATTGTGGTGTGGCCAGAGAAGAGCAGAACCACATGCTTTTTTTGCCGCTCAAATAGTGATGGATGCCATGAGATTGTGGGAAACATGTGTTGCCAAGGGAGCGATAAACTTGTTTTTGACATCTAGACGGCAGCCATATTGTAATTCTCACTTCATAATGTTTATGTGATCCTTTTTTTTGATCCGTGGACGAACCACATGAATTTTTGTGCTTTGTTTATATATGTGGATGGTTTTGGTTAGATGAAAGGACAAAACAGAAAAATAAACAATACCTTTCTTATGTAGTTGTTCGAACCAAATTAAGTTTTAATCTTTAGCCTTTTCTGAATGGTTGAGTTCAGAAGGTGAGTGGTTCCGATATTATTGATTACAGTCCCTGCACTTTTCATTAACAAGGATGTTATTCGATTCTCTTTGTTTTGTAGGTCGAATTAACTTCAATGTGGAGTGTCCTTCAATCTGCAATGGTTTTTTCTAGCTGAATATTTGAGGAATGATTTGCTCGGACAAGATCTTGATTCTTTGGCACTTTTATCTGAGTTAAGTTTGTTTTGGAATGAAAACTAATCTATTTTTGTAGAATCCTAATGTTATATAATTTTTTTTTTCAATTTTCAGTCAATGGATCAAGACAAAGACATATCAATGGAAGTTGAGGGACATGATGAAATAGCTACTGAGTACATGCCTGCGTGTAAATGGCTTCAGCATAGACTCCAAGCTCATGAAGTGATGATGCTGAGCACTGAGATTGAAGATGGGATCAGTTTAGATGACCGAGAAGTGAAGACATCTGATGAGTAAAATTTTGGAGTTTTCCTTTGTGTATTTCGTCCTTTACTTCTTCAAGGAAAGTTAGATTGTATGCGGAGCAAAACGGAAAGGGAAAATTAAATCGTAGGTCTTTGAAGTCTTTCTCGATCTTGACAAGTTATGAGCGAACTAAAATCCTTTCTTGAGCCATTTGTTAAACTTGATACAGCTGGCAAAGTTTGCTTATTGCAGTTTACTCGCAAGATGTGAAATGTGCACGTTCAGTTAGCAACTGATAATTATATATACTATCTATGCCAGAAAAATTTTGCAAAATAGGTTCTAATATAAACAGGGTTAACCCTGTTCCCGGACCGGAAAAACAGGGTGGGTCGGGAACAGGGTCCAGGTCTAGACCCTACCCACCCTGGACCCGATCACCCCTACTTGCAGCTCCACTAGCACGACATCCTCCTCGGATCACAAATCACCTAACTTTCTACACAATGCAGCCAGGCGAGTATCAAATTCTAACTCACCTTCCATTTTGAATATTGTGGGCAGGTCAGAAAGCAGGATGGGGTTTAAAGATTGCAGCTACTCATCTCCACCCCAACTTCAGCCAAACCAGCAGTTCAGTCTCCCAGAAGGTGCGATTAAACTTGCCAGAAGATTCCCAGAGAATGGGCTTGTTGAAGACAGCCCCGATCCAAGCTCGCGAGTCAGTCCGAGCTGGGATTGCGTCTGGAAATAGGGTGGGAAGCCTCAACTTTAGCAGGAACACAGTAAAGGGCCAGACACGCTGGGACGATGAATGAAGATTGTTCAAAATGGGATTTGAGGTAAGCGTGGTAATATCTGCGTGAGAAATGGAAGACGGGGAAGAACACGATGAAAGTAGACAGGGATAGAACAGTGGATGGAAGAATCAAGTAATGGGAGTCATTCCGATTAAATGGGGTCGGGAAGGGGACAAAGGGAGCCACGAATTAGAAAATGGGGATGATTATGGTGAAATTTGGCAGATGGAGCAGTGATGAGATAACAGGGCGCTTAGGGTTTCGGTATGGCTATGAATCAGGAAATGGGAATTGGGTAAATTCTGGGGTTTAAGGCTGGGTAAGGTTTTGGAAGAACTGTCACCAGGGATACTGGATAGAGGAGAAAACTCTCACAGGGAGAGAGAACAACTCTCACCACTCTTGAAGCGGATTAAAGAAGTACTTGCGCTCGCTCTTTGCAAGAAGAGACGGAGGAGTTGAGTGGATTAAATAAGTAATGAGTCTGATTCACCAAATATGGTTCGAGATGTCATTCAAAATTCTCTTTTTGATGCGTAAACTGGATCAAATCATCTTGGCAACTAGTTTGAACCCATATTTCGCTATTGTTTGGATGCAAATTGTCATTGCGAACGGTCCTGGGCCAATGTCGCTCAATCCCCAAATGGTGGTCAATTAGTCTCGATTAGCATGAATTGGACTTTTGAGTAGCTCTCAGTTGGTCTTTAGGTCGACAATGGTTTGTACTCAACCAGTGCCGATGTGTTGTAATGCGTAGTCAATTGTCCCATAATGCCTATCCTTAATCCCTCGACGGGCGTAGAGTATCGGGTGTCATCAGCAGATTCCAATTTTCAAAAATATTTATAATTTATATATCTGTCAGTTGAAAAAATATGAAAGGTAATAGTATGCATGTCAATGAGCCTAGGGAACCTCATGTTGAATCGACGCTCCAAGTACAGGAGGTGCCTTGAAATTTTTTCATCCTCAAATTCCAACTTCTAAATTTCTAATAATTCAGGTGTTTTTTATTTTTTTAATTATCTATGTCAAGGGGTAACTTAGGGCCCGTTTGGTTGGCTTTGAAAATCTTTTTGGGGAATGCAAATATCTTTGAGGAAAGGAGCTTTCGGAAATGTTAGACCGTTTGGTAAATTTTAGCATTGAAATGCAACTTAGAATAAACACCGTTTTTGGCAAAATTTACATTTGTAATTAGCTTTTGTTATTTTTTATTTTTTTAAAGTCTCGAAATCAAATTCCGGCGCCACCATTCTTGCCGGCCAACCGCGCCACCGCCGGACGGCCAAATCTGGCCGTCGCGGAGGTCGCGGAGGCCGATCGGCCGTCCGGCGGCTAGATCTCGGCCTTGCTGGTCGCTGGCTCGCGCGTGCCGGGCGACGCCGCCCGAGGTCTCGCCGAGGTTGTGAGACCTCAAGCGAGGCTTCTCGGCGGCCGGTCGCGGGCCGAGCGCCGCCTTTGGCAAAGAAGAAGACGAATGGCGAAGAAGAAGGTGACCGGCGGAGGAGACGATGAACAGTAACGCAATGAAAATTAAAATCGCATATCCGAATGCCCAATGCTCAAAGCCCCCAAAGATTCGGCTTTCGGCATTTAAAATGCCCACATTTCGCAAATGGGCATTCAAAAGCCCTCGCCAAACACTCCAAAATTTCCCCAGGGCTTTGGGGGCCCAAAGCCCCTTAAATGCCCAACCAAACACCCCCTTAACCCCTAACATAGATAATTAAATGGAATTGGAAAAGGGGAAGCACTTTTGCTTTGTGATGGTATCGCATGCTTTCTCGAAAAAATTGACTTACAAAAACAGTATTAATGAAATAACAGATCGGAAATCACCAGATAAGCAATCATTCGAAGTGATCTTGCTCCAATCTAGAATGCGTGCAGCGAAAGCTCTGATGTCAAGTTCCGAAAAAGACACAAAACTCAACTAAAGAAAATATGCCTTTTTATTAGAAGTGCTTTCTACAATATCAGTCGAGAGAACACACTCATGTAAGCACACAAATAATTCTAGAAAAAAAATCTTTCTACATATTTCTAGAGTGACCAATTCAATACGCACATTTCTACACTCTTCTTATAAGAAATATTTTACAAGAAAATATCTAGATATTTAGATATTTATTCGCAACTTGATTCCCCCCCGCAATCAAAAATCTGCAGCTCCGGTTCTTTTAGAGAACAATCTTGTAGCCACTGAGGCCATACACTCAACTTGGGACAATGCGCAATTCTTATCATCTGCAATGTACTTGCCGAACCTTCGAGCCAGCTGGGTAAAGAAACTACGTTCGGTAATTTCTCGAATCTGAAGGATTGAAGTCTCAACATGGAGTGTGCTTCATTACTTTCGCCTTCTGGCATCCTCAAGCTCTTGCAGCTCCAAATCCCTAAGTCCTGCAATGCCTTCAGATTCTTGATGCCTTGTGGTAAGGAGGCCAACTTAGGACAAGCCCAAATGAACAACTTACGGAGCGACGTGAGAGATTGGATATCATCGAACAAAGCCTCCAAATTCTCGCACTCTCCAATGAATAGCCACTGCAGAGAGGTCAAACATCCTATTCCCCTCTCCGGGAAACGCTGCTGTTTTGTCGTTATGGACAAAACTCGGAGACTCATCATATTTTTTATGTTTGTAGGCAATTCCTCAAGTTCTATGCACCCGCCAAGACCTAGGTACTGCAGATTGCGAAGCTTGTAAATCGATTTGGGGAGTTTCTTGATCCTATAGTTGTTGCGTAAAGTAAGAAACCTCAAGTACTTTAGACTGCCAATGGACCTAGGCAGGTCAAAGCTGAGGCCATCTAGCCATAGCACTCGTAACCGCTTGAATCTTGAAATGCGCATCTCCAGAAAGCACTCCACAGCGGAACCCTCCTTAAATATGATGGAATGAACGTGGCTGAGTTTGCTCAAGCGTCTGCATAGTTCATTTTTTGGTACACGAGATGGGTTGGGAAAAAGTATATGCCGAGTCATCGCAGAAATTGGTTCAGGCACTCCAACGTTGGACGATTCAGTTTGTGCCACCGAAATGGCAAGATCATGAATGAGGTCATGCATTCGGATGAAGAGCACCGGATCGTCTTTGTGGACAACATCAAAGAAGGATCTCAACATCAACTCTTCCAAGTATTGCTGTCCAATCTTCTCCTGCTGTTCAATCTCCTCCTGGTCTTCCACCTCCTGATAATTTCTACAGGATTGGATAAGCCCGTTCGAGATCCACAGTTGGATCAGATCCAAGTTGCTGAACACCTGGCTCTTCGGTAAAATTGAGCAATAAGCAAAACATCGTTTCAAGTACCACGGCATTAGATCGTAGCTTATTTTCAGCGGAGTAATAATATCACATTGTTTCCAAATCTCACTATCTCTTACACCTTCCCAGTCCCTCTGGTTGTCCTTTTTTAGATACAACAAGCTTCCCAAAGTCTTCACCGCCAGAGGATTGCCCTTACAGTTGTTCACAATTTGCTCACCGATTTTCATAAGGTTAAGATGATTCTTCTCTTGCCCTTCATCAAACGCCCACTTCACGAGCAACCTCAAAGATTCCATTGGCGAAAGTTTTTCCAAAGTAACCGAGTCATTATCACCCATGATCATGGGGATAGATTGATTCTGCGAAGTCACAATAACTCTGCTTCCTTCGGAAACTCCTTGCAACAAATCTTTCAGTTCCTCCCAATCACTTCTCTTCACTTCGTGCACATTGTCCATTACAAACAAAAACCTTTTGTTCTCCACAATTCTTGTTAGGCATTCTTGAAGCGTTTCAAGTTTGTTGTATTTTTTTTCATGATCAAGAGACTCAATAATCTCTCCTATCATCTTCTTAACTTCAAATTCTACTGGCATAGATATCCAAACTTTGTTGTCTTTGAAATGGTTGATTACCCTTTCATCACGATATACCATTTTAGCAAGCGTAGTCTTTCCAATACCTCCAGTTCCAATAATGGAAACGACTTTTATTTTATCAGCTCCACCATTATCTGATCTTATCAGGAGCTCTATTATGTCTTCTTTTTCTTTGTTTCTTCCAACCAGCCTCGAAGGAACTACAGAGTGTTCTTCTTTTCTTCCACCCACGTTCGAAGAGTAAGTTTCACTCCACAGATTGTTATCAAGACCACTCGACAAGTTGAACTGAAATCTCTCTTCATTAATCCCATCAAGCCTCTTTTTCAGTTCTTTTATTTTATATGCCATCTTCAACTGGAAAATGAAGTTGGGCATCCACGAGGACAAGTTGTGTACCTTCCTTTTGAGGGTTGAGTGCTCGGTCGACCTCGCCTGCCTCCGCTCCCTGTTTGCCCTGTCTTCGAATTCTTCCAGCACGTATGTAATATCATCGCAGAAAAATTTAAGCTTCACCAGCCAAATCTTCACAGCTTCCTCTTTTGTTTGCTTCTGCTCAGCATCGGCGAGCACCCCCTGGATCATCTTTAGCTTCTCCTTGAGCTTCTCTTGCTCATCCTTGATAAGCCATGCCAATTGAATTTCTTCAATAGCCAATGAAGCCAGCTTCTCCACAAGAGGTTGAAGGATGACAGAGACGACCTCAGTCATGGTTGTAATTGGTGTTATTGGTTTTCAAGGAGGTTTGGCGCAAAGATATCAGTAATCAGGAGATGGATAGCAAAGAAGCATGATCTTGCCAAGTTATATAGGCAGGGTGCGAAAGAGAACACAGTAAGCACGCGCCAGTAAGAAATCGCGAACGACGAGAGCTGATGGAGAAAGAGAGAGGGCAGTACTTGCGCCGTAGGAATTGAGACTGGAGAGAAGGACGATGAAGGAGACGGAAGATATGTCGCCGATGGTAAACAAACCCTAGTTTCCCCTTTTTATATAGCTTGGGTGCGTTTAGGGTTTTAATCAGGTTTTTTTTTTTTTGGGTGGCGGGCCGAGACGATCATTTAGTGAAAAATGGGCTTTGACCGACACATCAGGGCCCTTTTAGTTCCAACAATGGATTGGGGCAGTCCAAGATGTAATGAAATTGAGCGGTGTGAGGGAACTGAATAACTTATAGACCAAAAAAAAAAAAGTAACTAAATAGCTTATACATTTTGCTTATCTTTTGTTGTAAGTGAACAAACATAATTATTTATTTCATTACACAGTTTGAAATTTATTATTTTAAAGAGAATAAAGAAGTGGATGATGATTAGAGTTCGAGGGGATTTGGTGAGTTGAAGACGTTTCCATGTAACTATCGAAGGTGCATTAAATGGAGGATATTATCGAAGGTGCATTAAATGGAGAAATATCCTGCACAAGTGGAATTTTTACGTTTTTTCCGTCATTGTGATTAAGTGAAACTTGATTTAAGGGTAAAATTGGAAAGAATCTAAAAGTGAGATGTTTGTCGCCCTTTCATCAAGGCAAAGTCCCAAAGTCAAGGCATTTTCAAACTAACCTTATGCCTTTCCATTTATATAAGGAGAGCGAGAAAATTACAATTAAGGCCTAAACAAACAATTGGCTCAGCTTAGTTAGTATAAACATGTTTTATAGATTTAAGTGAGCTCCTTACCGTTTATTTAAAGTGGGGAAAATGATATAAATGGCCCTTGAACTTTGATTAAATATATAATGTGGTCCTTGAATTTTTAATTTGTTCAATATGGTCCTTAAAATGTAGCTCAATATGCAATATTGTCCCTAAAATTATATGTTCAACTTAGTCCATGAACTATATGAAAATGTTCAATATTGTCCTTGAACTTGAATTAGTTGAATGATAATATTAAATATTTTTACATAGTTCATGAACTAAATTGAATATGTATCAAAAGTTTATGGATCATGTCGAATAGATTAAAAGTTCAGGGATTATGTTGCATATTTAGTTAAAGTTTAAGGACCGTATTAAATGAATTAAAATTTCAGAGACCACGTTGAACATTAGGCCAAAGTTTACGGACCATTTGTATCATTATAGTAGAGCAAAAATCAGATTTTTCATACTTTAATTTTGGCAAACCACGCACTAAATTTTTTTAGGATAATTTTGAATTCTGCCAGGTAAAGAGCTTTGCTTTCTATTTCCACTTTCATATGCTCTGTGAGGCTTGCCAAAAAATAGCTCTTCAGAGCTCACTGACTTTGCTTTCTCTTTCGTCCAATTCGTTCCTCGGCCAACGCATTTTGACTTGGATATTTTCATGCGTCCATCCGACTTTATTTGAGATCGCGAAGGTAGGTAGGTAATCAAATCAATGCAGATGAGTTTTTATCGATACCAAGATTTCTTCTGACGTTATTTAGAGTCTGAAAAGTAGGGAAGAAAGGACGGGATAGCTCCGTAGTTGGAAGATCTCACGTTGAACCAAATTTACTCGTATCCAAAAGTGCATGATGGCAAGTCCTAGTTATTCCAATTGTGAAAGGTAAGGCGACATTATATCTTAGCGTGATCATTATTTTGATGACCCAACAAGATGTTAATTCACTATTTGCATCATCAACTTCAATTCTGGACCGATCGTTGGAGAACATGAATAAGGAAATGGACACAAGAATCACAAAATGACTTGAAGCAGTCTGCTACCAAAGTTTTCAGCTTCCCTGGAAATTGATTTGTGTTTAGTTAATACCTTAACTAAGGTTACGTTATGGAGTTTGTAGTCGATACCTATCTCCTTTTTCTAACTCGTCGTTTGGGCTTATGTTTAAAATTTTAAATTCGTAGGATTGCTAGTACAAAATCTTAACTGTTTTTTTTTTTTTTGGAAGGAAATAAAGTTTCATAATTAACTCAAAGAGTTTGAGTACAAAAGATTTGAATCAGAACAAAAGTAAGGTCTAGGGGGCTTCTAGTGGGTTGGACAACTAATTAAAAGGTAAAGACCAATCTCTGTGTTTTTGCTAACCAATCCGTAACTAAATTTGACTCTCTATTGCAATGGGCCAAACTTAAGTTAGAGAAGCCCATAATTAATTTTCTGGCCTCAGTAACAAGTGGTTCTAGAACCCACGTGCTGAGCACGTCGTGCTCTGTACTTCTCCTTTAAAAGTGTTTGACTGTCTGACTGGAGCAAGAGGTTTCCTTCTGTTCGTGAGTGCAACAGTTTTAGGGCTTCAACCATGGCCAAAGTTTCAGCTTTCTCGGCCGAGTGTACACTTACCGATCTTGCAAATCCATCCACCAATTTGCAAATCCATCCACCAATTCTCCATTCTTGTTTCTGCAAACACAGCTAATGGCACCAATTGTTGAACCAACCAAGAAGGCATCAATGTTGATTTGCAGGGTTTCAACGCTTGAACCAGTCCGAATCTGAGGTGAGTTGTTCTTAGTTGCTGTTATCTTCTTTTTTCGACTTCGCCAAGTTTGTATAGCACCGATTTTCCGCCATGGCTGAGTTAATGATGTGCTTTGGGTTTGGCTTTTGTTTGTGGAAGACAAATTGTTTCTTTCCTTCCAAATTCGCTAGAGGATAGCAGCTAGGAAGTCGAAGCTAATAGAAATATGTTAAAGTTGAGTAGCCATTCTTTGATTCGTCCAAGGCCATAAGGCGAGATTTCGATCTGTATTGCAGGGTCCATTCACACTTGCCAAGTCCAAGGGCAGAGCAAGAAAATGTGCTCCATAGTTTCAAGGTGCCTCTTGCATAGGTCACAGGTACTCTCCTCCACTATACCCTGCTCAAGTAGATTTTCCTTTGTTGGCAAAGCATTTTGACATAAACTCCATAGGAAAAATTGGATCTTTGGGCTTGTATTAGCTCTCCAGATTTTGGTCCAAAGAGAACGTGGGGGATTGATGTGAGGATGAGGCTGTGGTACAGGTGCTCTGTTCCTCGGACTCTCTGATTTTGTTGTATCCGCTTTTAACGGTATACTCCCCTATTCTGGTGATCGTCCAGACCATTTTATCCTCTTTTGCTTCCTGACCCAATGGAATTGTGAGTATTTCGTTGACCGTTTCCTTGTCAAATATGTTCACGATAAGCTGTTCATTCCTCTGTTAGAATAAGTTCAAAAACATTCTTTGGTTCTTCCCAGTTAGCTGGCCCTTTTATAACTCCTCTAGGGAGCCATTTGTTTTCTCTAATGTTAATCTTTTTCCCATTCCTTACTACCCAACAAACTGCAAGAATAATTTCCTCTCTGCCCATAAGGATACTTTGCCAACCCCATGAAGGCCGATACCCCTTTCCTATTGCCTGGAATTCAGAATGAGAAAAGTAAATACCTTTCAGAATCTGGCACCATAATGATGAGGGGTTTTGCATCAAACGTCATGCTTGTTTCCCTAGCATTGCTTTGTTAAAGGCAATTAAATCACGAAAACCCAAACCTCCATCATCCTTTCTAGTTTTGAGAACTTTCCACCTTTTCCAGTGTAATCCAACCTTTTGATCACAATTTTTCCACCAGAAATTTGCAATTTTCTTTTCAATGCTCTGACAAATAGATACTAGAATTTTAAAAACTGACATGGTCGATTGTGGGAGAGCTTGGACAACTGCCTTAATGAGGATTTCTTTCCCTGTCCTTGATATTAGTTTTTTCTTCCAACCTTCTAACTTCATGTTCACTCTAGCTTGTATCTAGGCAAACATTTTTTTTTTTTGTTTCACCCCAATCGGAAGGAATTCCTAGAAACTTACCAGTTTTTTCGATTTCTGGGACCCGTAACTCAGCTAGCATGTTCTGGCGAAGTCTACGGGGGCAGTTTTTACTTAAAAACATCCCGGATTTATTTAAGTTGATGGCTTGGCCTGATGCATAGCAATATCTATTTAAAACGTTAGCAACATTTTGATACTCTTTTATGGTCCCATCCAAGAAGAAAATCGAGTCATCCGCAAACAGTAGATGAGTTAGAATAGGGCAGGACCTATTCAGCTGAATGCCTTTGATAGCCTCATGCTCCAATGCTTGCTTCAATAGCACCGAGAGCATATTTTTTACTATAATGAATAAATATGGAGAGAGTGGGTTCCCTTGTCTAAGGCCTCACGAGGGTTGAAAGTAGGGCAATGGTTCTCCATTGAATTTCACACTAAAGGAGACAATAGTTACACATTGCATAACCCATTTCACCCGCTTGGAATGAAAACCCATCCTTAACATACAAGATTCTAGAAAATCCTTCTCAATTCTGTCATATGCCTTCTGCATCTCTAGTTTAAGTATAACCTGAAACTTCTTTTTTCTGTTTTGGATTCTACATTGGTGTAGCACCTCTTGGACAACTAGAATATTATCTTGGATAAGTCTTCCGCTAACAAAAGCACTTTGTTCCGGTAATATTAGATCTCCTAGCCAAGGTTTCAATCTATTCGCAAGAACTTTTGATATAATCTTGTATGAGAAGTTACACAAACTGATTGGACGATATTGCTCCAACTTCTCAGGATTTGGGACTTTAGGAATAAGAGTAATCCGTGTTCTGTTTAGTTCTAGATTGAGTTCCCCTATTTAAAAAAAAAATGCCTCACTTCCTTAAAGATTGCCGGCTGCAAAATGTCCCAATTTGAGTGATAAAACATCCCATTCAACCCATCAGGACCAGGTGCTTTTATGGCTCCTAGTTGGTAGGTGACTACATGAATCTCTTGAATTGTTACCTCAGCAAGCAAGGCCTTGTTCATCTCCTCTCCCACTTAGGAGGGGCGCTAGTCAAGTATAGGCTCAAAGTTCCGGTACCCTACTGAAGTGTAAAGCTCACGGAAGTGGCTAATGGTCAAAATTTTCAATTGTTCCTCATGACGTACCCATTCATCAGCCGGGCTTTTCAACATGGATATTCGATTTCTTTGTCTCCTTTGAACCGTTGTTGCATGGAAGAATTTAGTATTCTTATCTCCCATTTTAGCCATTTGATTATAGATCTCAGCCCCCAAAACATTTCTTCGTGTCTCCATCTTTTTTTGATCTCCTTTTTCAGTGTTTGTTCTCCCACCCTGTTATATGATGGGGTCGAGGAATTCGTTAACTGCTGTAGTTCATTTTTTAATAGCAAGATCTCCTTGTGGGCATTGGAGAATTTCTGACTCCACTTGCCTAAGGCTTCTTTAACTTCACCTAGTTTATACAGTAAGCTCACGTTCTTCCTTTCAACTAATTTCCATCCTTGCTGCACAGTCGAACTGAACTCTTCATCCTCTACCCAAAAAGCCTCAAACCTAAAACTTCTACTTCCTTTAACTTGTTTTGGGTCTAATACCAACAATATTGGGCAATGATCAGAACCGACAGCAGGGAGAGCAAAGGCTGCAGTGTTTGGGAAGATAGATCTCCATTTCACAACACAAAGTACCTTGTCTAGTCTTTCTTTAACAAAATGAGGTCCTTCTCTATTTGTTAGTCCACCTAAAAGCACAACCTTTACTTTCTATATCCATCAACTCACATGAATTCAAAAACTCCTTGAAAGTTTTGAGTCGATGAAATTCAACCATTCTTCGTCCAACTTTCTCCCAATGATAGAGAATTTCATTGAAGTTGCCAATACAAGCCCATGGAAGGGTATTAACAAGGTTAATTATTTGTAATTCATCCCATAGCAAAATACGTTCTTGGAGCTTAGAAGGAAAATGCACAAAGGTAGTTCTCATGAATTGGTTCTTACTCTTTGACTTGCATATAATATCAATAAAGTGCTTGGAATAGGACTCCACTATAACATAAATTTCCTCATTCCAGAAAATTGCCAAGCCCCCCGAAATTCCTACCGGGTTAACCGCAAAGCTATTTTAAAATTGTAACCTCTTTTTCATTCTTGTAAGAACCTGTCCTTGATTTTTTGTGTCCATGAGAAGAAGGATACCGGGCCTTTCTTGAGCCATTAAGGCTCTAATAGCTTGAATTGTCAGTGTGGTGCCCAACCCCTGACAGTTCTAGTACAAGAACTTCATCCTTAACTGTTGACAATCATATATTCAGCAAAAAGTTGCTGGGTTTTCTTTCTCTATTGATTGCCCTGCGATGCTTCCCTTTCTTCGTCCTTTTTTTGCACTCAAATCTGTTTTGCTCTTTCTTCTCCTCGGCCCAACTATTCTCCCTCCTCCTCCTCCCCCCCTTTCTCTTTCTTTGGTATCTGTTGTTTCTTTTTCACTCTCTCTGTCTCTCCGTTTCTTTGTTGGCTTTCTTCTATGGTTTTCTCGCTCGGTCAGACGTGAAACCAAGCCTTGGCATCATTTAAGCCACCAAAGCCTTAGAAGGCAAAGAAGTGGCCCCGTCTCCAACCCAACCCTGGAACTTCTGTTTTCATTATTGTTCATCAGTTCTCTCTCACCGCTCACATCACATGATTCCCAAATGCACCCATCCACTATCATCATGCATCACATAGATCAAATGGCATCATGGTTTCATTGATTCAGCCTCATGAACCCCATCCCGTTATCAAATGAAGGAGCAGTTATTACATAAACTTAATGTATGTAAATCGTATCATTATTAATCGCTGATCATATGGGTCAGAATGCATTGAAAGCTGCAAAATTTTCGTTGTTGATTGCTCAACAAGTGTCTAAAAACACTTGATAACAAAATCATTTTTAAATGATAACTTTAAAGAAAACAAAATTGTTACTTTCTCTTCAATTCTGTCGTTTTCATCTAGATATGTTCATTTTTCGATTTTCTCTTTATTGGATTATGTTAATTTTTCCCAAATTTGAATGGCTGGTGTGCATTTTGAAGTTAGGTAGCACCTCTCTTCCTCGGACAAAACAATGAGACTACTTTTTTTGACCCTATGGACCAAATAAAATAAGGAAGCTTTGCTATGGATATAATCATGGTGGATTGGTAAAAAGGGAAGGTCGAAGCTTTGCATTTTAATTTGATATATAATTATTCGTACCCTATTATTATGGCGTGCATGACTTACAGGGTTCCCGTTGAAATGCATTCCTATTCTAGAGAAGGTGCTCTTTAGAGTAAAGTGCACCACTATTCACAATAAGTTGCATTCCTTTTATGGTAAAGTGCACGCGTTTCGCTCTCGTTCAGGTCAAGCGCAAATTCCTTGGAGTTCAAGCACATGCTTCTGAGGCATTTGAAAACAGGCCACGTAATGGTTGTTTCTGTACCGGTCTTAGAAAAGTCAACATAGGGGAGCAGTTGCTTCATGTCTTGATTTACATTGAAGTTTCCTACTCGCCTTGGTCGCCTCGATGCTTAAAAAAGATCACGGAAAGTCGCCTTCTACTTTTCTAGAAGCCTTAGTGGTTAAATAATTTACACATAAAGGAGGATTGTATGTCTGTATCATTCGAATTTTTCATTAGGCTAGATGCAAAAAACTTGATTATCAATTAGATATTTCAACCAAGTTTTAATCTGCTACTTACCTAACTCGTAAATTTAGTAGGGTACTCCATGAATTTGGAATTACGTAAGTAAGGTAGCTTTCTTGTCATTAAGAGAAAAAAAAAATTCATGTTAGCAAATTAATTTTTTTTTCTATGAAAAATTATTAAAGATAAGTATAATTAAGGATAAGCTTTTTGTGGCTTTTTCTATGGAAAATTGTGAACTGTTCTGACCATTGAAAGCACATGGTAGCTTTTGAGGCAAAAGGACATTCGAAATGCTAAAAGTTTTATACAATGCTCATTTTAATACCGAAAGTTTTCGCTAGCTCACTTAAATGCCCAATCGGAGAAAAATAATTACTAAAGTGGTTCGGCGAAAAATTTTGGCTAAAATAATTTTTATAATTAAAATTTTAATATGATTTGGCATATTTTATATAATAAAAATCTAATCCATGCGGACGTTCAAAATTACGTCGCACGAGCTGATGTGGTTAACTTGTCTAAAATGATGCCGCACAACTCCCAGGAGCCAAAATGACATCCATGGTCTTCTCCGTCACTCGGTCCGCCAGTGGCCATGTTGATCCACCATCGCTGGCCACAACAGCTCTCATATGTTCAGAGCAGAAAACAAAGTATTGGAAGGAAGGACTCAAGAAATTTCTGAACGGCCAGAAAGATCTCTCTCGAATAATCAATTTCCAGAGGCTTCTTTATCTTCAACCCCTCTCAATCGCACCATCTCCGGTCAACGCTGACCCCCTCAGGTTATAGCACGGAACGGAGCATATTTACATGCATAGAGAGCTCAGCATGAATATCCTCTTCCGGAGCAATTCCTCCCGTTCACTCTGTCCCTGTTTCTTGGTCACCATTGCCGAAGTGCTCGAACCTCGATCAACACTGCTTCTTTCAACAATTCCAGTCCACAATATTGCTCCCGTGATCTCCTTACCCAGATCTGATCCCCATCTCCTCACCGGAGGTTTGGGAATTTTGTTAAATTGGCGATTTAGGGTTTAAAATTGGGGAATTTCTTTCAATCTGTGAATTAAGGTATATTTTTTTTTGGAAAACGTTGTAGACGACGTCAGGGCTCTATATGTTGATTGGGCACGTCGGAGAAATTATTAAAATATGGTCACATTGGATTTCTGGCGATCCAAAATGGAATTAGCATTTAAAATTGGGGAATTTCTTTCAATCTATATGTTGATTGGGCACGTCGGAGAAATTATTAAAATATGGTCACATTGGATTTCTGGCGATCCAAAATGGAATTAGCATTTAAGTGATTGTGTTTTTTAGATGGCATTTAAGTAATCTGAAAAGAAATTTTTGCATTTAAGTGAGTATCTTAAGAAACTTTTGACACTTATAGTATCTTTTTGCCCAATTTCCGAAGAACTTCTTGATTAGCTAAGTGCATCATGCACGTCAACTCTTTGGACTAATGGCCCCTCCTCCATTGTAATAACTTGTCTCCATCACCCAAAAAACAAAAAGAAGAAGAAATTGCGACAAATTTGGGAATAGTCTAAAGTACATTCATGCAAGGCCGCTAGCAGTGTACTTGAGATACACGCGCATTATATTTTTCTAATGCTGAATCATCCTCAGCAAGAAGGTTTCAGTCGAGCAGGTATGTGTAAGAATCTCGACATCTCTCTCAACATCTCTTAATCTTCCGAAGAGGATAGTGCGGTATCAATAAGATGAAACTATAAATTGGCTATAAATTGGCCATCTTTGACAAGTTAATCAGCAAATGGAACCTAACAAAATAGAGAGAAATAACATAGGATTATACTAGGATACCCACCACTGGTTTACCAAATTGGTAAAGTGACATGATTAATTTTTATCAAAAGTGAATATGATCCACTTATTAATCTCATTCGAGGGTCAACCCAGAGTTTTTATGTAAAATTAATATCATAGTGTATGCACATCAAACAAAGTAAGTTTAAACATCGGTATTTTGTCAAGATTTTTTTATTATTTTTTTTATTATCGTTTTTTCGTGCCGAAGATTGCCAAGTATATAAAAGATTATAAATGTTGGACAATGACATAAAAATTAGGAAAAAAAGCTTGACGGTGGGAGTAGGCAAAGTTGAGCAGCATTAGAAGGCTACTTTCCCCTATTTATTTTAAACGAATTGGTCAATTATTCCTTTTGATGTATTAGATTGAAATCTGGTTTACGGAGTTTTCAAAAGAAGTACACTTTAAATGTCAAAACTTGGTACGGGTTGACACATACATGCCAAAACTCCTAAAAGGTACACTTAAGTGTCAATGTGTCAACTTTGGCAAGAATTGCCGAAAATCTGACTGGCTTTATTTTAATAATATAACTAATCTACGTGGCTCGCATGAATGTCCACTCAGCATTCAGTGAGGGCCTCCATAGCGCTTGCTTGTGATCTGCCACACCGACCACTGGTTGGGGCTCGATCAACCCTCGCCCCACCATGGCCGGCCTTTTTGGCAATGGTGGGGCGGCAAAGCGAGGATTGTGAAGGCCCTCGCTAAATGCTACCTCTTTTTTTTTTTTTTTTTTAAATTTAATTCAATTAATATTCATATTAAAAATCAAAGTTCGGGGTAAAACGACGTCGTTTAGAGCTTATTTGGCCACGTCGATGTCATGTGGATAATTTTTTTTTAAAGGATTGCCACGTCGCAAAAAAATCTCGCCGCAAAAAGCCACATTAACAGTTTGGCTGAAAATTCTCTTCGTTGTCACTTAAATGTCCATTTTTTCTCCAATTTTAGTACTAAAGTGTACATTTTGGAAGTTTCGACACTTATGTGTCCATTCGTGCCAAATTTCAACCTTTAGGATGTTTGCATCTTAAGAGTTTTCACATAGGTTGGTCTTCTAGGGTTTTCGTGTACTTCTCGAGGGGATGTGATCCTTTATTCTTATTTGCGTCTCCATAATTTGGTAATTAATATCTCATTCATCGTAATCACTAGTCCATGTGTATAAGAGTAATCGTGAAATTTGTGATTGAATGTATCAAAGGCTAAGATTTGTTGAGGCGGCAATAGAGACATCGTGCGCGACAGAGAATCTCCAACTTTAACCGATCAACACTTGTTAATTGGTACGACTCACCGTCAATTTTTGAGCTCTCAACTCTCCCACAGTAGTTTTTCCTTTTTTTTTTTTGGTTGCTTTTTTCCTTCACGTCAATTGAATTATTCGCTAAATTTTCTCGTTCTTTCTATCGTGCTTTTATTTCTCGCAATAATACCTAATCATATGAAGGTCTTGCAATAAAAAAGAAACAAACATACCCAAATAAATCACTTCCAACAATAACTTGCTATATTTATCATTAGGATTTATCTAAGAAACACCGCTAGTATAAGTCCTTATTATACAGGTCTCGCAAATACAATGACCGCAAGTGAGCACCCATGTTCTCGATTCCACACGCAGAGAATATGGCCTAGTATTATAGCAAATATGGTCAAGTTCCCCAAGTAATTATAATGTGTGAAGATGACCTCAAACCCTATTACATTATCAAATAAATGCGATGTTAATACGCGAACTTAGTATATATAGATTGAAACAATTATAATCATTTATCATATGAGTCTCAATCATAATTCCATGTAACACGACAATTCAATACATTGAAAGCTGCAAACTTCTGTGGTTGATTGCTCAACTAGTGTCCAAAAACACTTGATGACAAATCATTTTTAAGTAATGGTAAAAAATATATATTTATTATTTTCTCTTCATTACTATCATTGCTACCTAGATTTGCTCTCTCAAAGATACATCATGCATGAGATTAAGGTAAATCAGATTGAATGGCCGTAGATCGAATTAAATTGCAAACCTTCAAGATTCATTTTCTTTTTCCTTGTTGCCAAGCAACAATGAATATATTCATAACAAAGCTTCCTCATTTTATTTGGTCTACTAGGTCAAATAAATTATGACTATTGTTTTGCCCCAAAAAGAGAGGAGCTATATAACTTCAATATGCCCACCAGTTGGGAGAAGTGTTAAAAAAGTCCTAAACTTTTTGCATTTGTGCCAATTTAGTTCTAAACATTTTTTTGGTCAATTTAGTTTTAAACATTTTTACTTTGTGCCAATTTAGTCTTTTCCAATTAATTTTGGCTGGATTTTGCTGATTGGGCATTGGTCGGGGACGTGGCACAATCGGTGCTGACGTTGATAATTTTTAATAATATTTTGATATTTTCGAATTTTTTTTTTCTTTTTCCTTCTGCTTCTCCTTATGCCAGCCAATCATCAGACCTCAACCTCGCCGACCAGTGGCGAGCCTCGTCGGCCACCTCGCCAGTGGTCGTGAGGGTGGCCTTGTGCAAGGCAACGAGGCTTGTCCTTGTCGCTAGCTTGGTGTGAGGCCGCCTTCGCGGCTTGGGCGGCCTCGAGCTGGCCTCGTGCTGAGTGGCGAGGCTTGACCTCGTCGACCATGGGCGAGGCTCGACCTTGCCAAATTTGGCGAGGTCGAGTGTCGCCCATGACCGACGAGGTCGCCTTCACGGCCATTGGCAAGGGCTCGAGCCTCGCCAATGGTCGGCAAGGTCAACCTCGACCTCGTTGACCATCGTCTCTAGCTGATCGTCGAGGTCGGCGACCGACGGAGGAAAGAGGAAGAGAACGAAAAAAAGAAAAGAAAAATAAAAAAATTCAAAAATATTAAAATATTATTAAAAGTTGTCCACGTCGCACCGATCGTGTCACGTCGGCGCGATCGTGTCATGTTAGTCGGCCAGTGCCCAATCAACAAAATCCGACCAAAATTGGTCGGAAAGACCTGAATTGGCACAAAGTAAAAAGGTTTAGAATTAAATTCACACAAAAAAAAGGTGTATGACTAAATTGGCACAAATGCAAAAGATTTAGGACTTTTTTTTTTTAACACTTTTCCCGCACCAGCCATTTAAATAGGTAGAATTTAAAATATAATTAATCATATCTTGTTATTATAGTGTGAAAATATTTTTAGCGGTAAAGAGATAGCTGGGTCCTTAAATTACAGCTTTTACTATGACATCATATCGTAAAAAAAGGGCTAAGATGGAGGATTGCGCTCTTAAAATGGCCTGAGGGGGTGGACTAGTTGAAGTGTGTGAACACTGGTTCATACACTGCTTGTTCACTGAGTTTAAAAAAAAAAATCACATAAATAGTTCATTGGTCTTTAGGTCAAATAAAATATGAAATTTCAAGACTGCGAGGTCATATAAGGTAGACTTATGTTTCATTAGGAGAATAATAGGACTACCTAAATACAGTCTGTACAGTACAAGCATTTTGAAATAGAGATGAGATTTTTCATTAATTTAACCATTGGTGAATGTCTACTATAATTTTCCAACTAAAATTCCGTATTCACTGTGTTTTGTCCCATAGGTCAAAATTGAAGCAGAGGCCATCCTTCCTTTTTGCCGACTACCTCAGAAATGGATCTGGAGCTCCCAAACATCATTAATGAAATTGATTGCAAAGTTAGACATGGATGCTTTGCTCTATCCTCTCGCACCTTGTCCTTGAGAGATTGAGCCCCTGGTTGTTATGCCCCGAACCCTGAGTACGCACACATCCCTCGATGGTCGACTAAATTGCGACGTTCCCAGGATGCATCGCCGACCCTTTCTTTTTATGCACATGCGGAAGCGAAATTTAAACATATACCCGGACAACAACAGACATAGGATAGAAAAGCAGGACAACCAAGTTTTACAAAACACACATTATATACAAGCCAAGTCAGTCCTACAAGTTTGTACACTAAAGGTCTACCCCAAAAGAACTACTGGACAACCTATACTCCGGATCCCTTCGACTCTGGCTCAAGATCCTCTACGACGCCCTCCGGTATCTCCAGACTAAGGACTTGAAAAATTGTAAACCACGACGGGGTGAGAATAAATCTCAGCGAGTCAACATCCTAAACCCCGACTAGGACGAGAATTCACTTAGAGATGTCCTAAATATGCACCACTCAGAACTTACCTCGCCTCAGCGCGTCCCTACACATTAGTGCATCACATATGCACTTATAAACATAGCATGCGTGATCCATAATTGGAACACTTCATATCACTCATCAAATATTCACAGAAGTCCCGATTATAAAGCCAAACCATTATAACATGTCACATTCCGTGCCATACAATTTCGTCCCATAGTTAGGCGCGGATATCTCATATCGGTGGTCCAATCCACATCCGATATTTACTCTCAATATCCAAACTCAATACCAGACTCAAGGCTCTAGAGGCGGCCTCCATGAAGTTACGTTATCGTGTAACACTTAGCCCTTGACCACAAATAGCAATAGTATAAGGCTCTAGAGGTGGCTCACACGAAGTTTCGTTATCGTGTAGCACTTAGCCCTTTATTATGCATGCCAATAATGCAAGGCTCTAGAGGTGACTCACATGTGATTCAAGTCACCATGTAGCACTTAGCCCTTGATTACAATAACCACTAGTATAAGGCTCTAGAGGTGACTCACACGCAATTTTGTTATCATGTAGCTTTTAGTTCTTTATCTGCTCACAATCCATTCAGTTTCCTCAACACAACACATATCACCCTTCTTCTGGTCATCCTTTACCATGACCATAAGTCATCACTACAGCACAACCATTCACATATCGTCACGCACAAGTTCTAAGCATGTCATAAGTTCACCATATCACCAAATATGCATTTTCTAGCAAGCATAGCATCAAGAACAATCACAAACTACTACCGGTCATAACCGGCAGAAACGGTCCACTCGCACGTCTCCAAGTTTAAATCGAGAAACCTAATTAAATGAGTTCGGAAAATTCTCAAATTTGAATATGTTGTAAAGAACATATAAATTTTTTTTTTCATGAGACACCTTAACCTAGATCCTTCTGGATTAAGAGCAGTAAATCGCTCAAACCGTTACAAAAAACTGTGTCCGTTTCCAGAAAGTCTATTTTCCAAAATTAGTTTGGTTCGGGGTCTAAAACTTATCCGTTTGATTTGAAATTTGAATATATTAAACTAAAAGATGTGACAAACAACTTTCGTGAAGAAACCATTTTGAAAATAGAACCCTAAAAGTTGATAAAAATCCTTACAACGCCAAAAGGTCACAAGTTCCAGCATAATCCGAGATTCTATTTTGAAATGACGAAGCTGAAATCTTATTCTTTTAAATCCCTAAAAATCTTGAGTAAAATATATGTCATAACTGAAAATGTTTAGAACATTTTTCATGAGGAATTGACCTCAAAATCTTAGCCCATTTTGATCCACAAAAATAGCAAACGGCGAGGGTCCAGTGAACTGATCCGAGAGAAATCCCCTCAAATAGGCTAAACCAGCCTCATTAGTGCTAATCTCATCAATTAGATTAACACTAAACCATATTAAAGCTAATATAACCAAACTAGATTAGAACTAATCCATATTAAGACTAATCTCACTTAGTACTAATTTAACTAAGCTAATTAGCACTAATCTAACCCCTAAGTGCAATTAACAACCTAATCAAGGATTATGGAGTCAACTCCCCGGTTTAGCGAGCAGACGGGTTCACGGCGACAGCAACGTGAAGGCGGTGAAGACCCGTGTCTACGGCGGCCCCAAAGAAGGCCCGGAAGAGGCTGAAAAACACCTCGCAAGCTCACTGCCTGAGCTGGAGTTTCGGTTCTGCTTCTGTGGCTGCTGGTCCTTGCTGGCCGGTGTTCAGTGAGCTGGACGGGAGGCTGCTGGTGGTTTGGTGGAGCAGTTGAGCTAGCGTGGAGGACGGTGGCTGGTGGTTTGGTGGAGCAGTTGAGCTAGCGTGGAGGACGGTGGCAGCTTGGCAGGAGCTGCGGCTGAGGTTGCCTGCTGTTCTGGGCGTGAAATGGAATGAGGTGAGGTGCTGGTGACCGAACGAGTGTGGTGGTGTTGCTGGTGTGGAGGGAATGGAGCAGGGGCTGGCGTGCAAGAAGATGGAGCAACAAGCGTAAGGTGGTGGTGGCAAAATGGAAGGAGAAATGGGATGGGGCGTGGAGTCGTGTGGTGAGCGGGAGGAAGAAGAATGGTGCGTGAAAGGGGGGAGGGATAAGGAAAAGAGGAAGCAAAGGAAGAAGATGGGCAGAGAGGAAGAGGGAGTCGGCTGAGCAGGGGAGGGGAATGCGCACAACTAAGGAGGGGGAGAGAGAGAGGAAGAGAGGGGGAGACAAGGGAACAAGAGGCCAAGGAAGTCCAAATTGCAGTCAATGGCCTTCCAAGCATAATATCTTTCACTCATGACCTATAACACAAAGTCTTCAGCCACCATTTTGTCAAACCAACAGCCAATGGCTAATTTCTCTTCCAAAACATCACAAAACAAGCCAAAATGAAGGCCAAAGCTGCCAGCCAATGTGCCCTTACGAATTTCCATCTATTTCATCACAATTCCTCACCAAATCAAGTTATTTTGGTAGCCCAAGATCCCATGGCAGCAGGCCATACGAATTCCCCTTCCAACACTTCACCAACAGGCCAAATTGAAGTCCAAATTTTAGCAACCCCATGGCCCTACGAATTTGCACCAATTCCTCCTCCAAATCCTCACCAATTAAACCAAATTGGTAGCTAAAAATCACACCCACTCAGCCCATAAAAATTCCATGCCTTTCTTTCACCAAACAATCCATCTTGAAGGCCAAAATTTCACTTGAAAATGCCCCTCCGAATTTCCTTGATTTAATTTGCCAAATTCCAATTTTTCCGCAAAATTTCCGACTCGTCGAAAATTCTTCAAAGGATGAGACGAAATCCTAAAAATGAATCGTGACACGCTTGAACGTTCGATTCCCGAAACCGAGTTCAATTTCATGATTAAAATCAACTGGACGCGATTTTAGTCCAATCAAACCTACCAGGTAGCTTTCAGGGATTTTAGTGCGCTTATATCCCTTAACGGCTTCACTTAATAGGTTAGTTAACTCGTGATAGATCAGCTCAGAGAAAAAGGACCATAGGCGCGTCGGTGAAAAGCCCATTTCATTTTATCAAGACAGGTTCGCAAATTCAAGATGTCACATCTATGCTCGCCTCTAACTCTAGGAAAGGCCAAGATTGAGTGTAACTTGGTCCTCGTGCTACACGTGTCATCCTTATTAGTTTATTTGCAAGTTGAAGCACAACAAGATAATTAAACACATCACATCGTTATTACACAAACTTAATAATGTAGACAAGCATCACAACATCACAATACAAACACTTAGGAAGGTTCAATAACTCCTATCTCCACTACCAAACCCACAATCCCGAAAGCTTCCCTATATAATATCAATTCGTAATATAAGGATTGATAGCCTCTCCCAATGCGGGCTCCTCGGTAACATAACCAGGAAGACCATCAAGGCCTCTAAATGGTCCTAGTTAGTCACTATCAAAGATCGCATACTAGGCTACATAACGATGTGGAACCCACTTAGCAAGTCCTATGTCGACCCATACCGTAGTAGTACACTTATTATACACAAGCACTCATACTCTGTGAGTTGGGACTCCAAAAAGCTGTGGCGGCAGAAGAGCCATCCTGCAAGTTTGAAAAATAAAGGAATGAGTCGAAAACTAGCAAGTGAAATCTCTAAGTCTAAAATAGGAGTTTACCTTCGCACCTGCCTTGGCCTAACAATCACAAGCATATGGAGCAACATAATCTATGCATGAGCGCACATCTTACCTTCTTACAAGTGCCTCCCACGAATGCATAGTATTATATACTCAATGCACACGTACGGCATATCATTTCTTAACGCATCAATATCATTTGGAGCCTTATTAACATGCATATATGTATATTCATGAACCTCCATCATCTTAAACACTTGAGGGGTATCTCGATATATAGGACATCTCAACTCCAAGGCATTCTACAACGTACCCATAGGGCATCCCACCATAATCATTCTTAATCTTTTCTTTTATTTTTTTAACGCGGGGCATCTCGACTCACGAGACATTCCAAAGCACTCCCCCACCCATGGGGCAACGTCGCCACCCTCATGTGGACGATGTCACTTTCTTTTTCAATATTCAATGTTATTATGCAACATTAATGCACATGAAGATGATCAACAACAATATTCAATGCATCACATCATTTCACTTAGCCATCATCAATCGAGCATATTCTACATCAACATTTATGCATAGCATCATTTTACATATATCATCAAATTAACATATTCAATAACAACATTTAATGCATACTTTCCCCATATATAATGAATGTGCATTTATTAAATAATAATGCTAAAAATTAGGACTAAGGTATCTATAAAATAAAAAGCATGAGAAAAGAAAAGAAATTTTTTTTATTATTGGTAACTTTCCTGATTAGGTAACTGCTATACTCGGTATCTTGCCATAATTGATAATTAGTATTACCATCTTCAACACCCGTCATAATCAATAATTGGAACTACCATCTTCGGTAAGCTGCTACAATTGGTAATTGGTAACTACAATATCTAGTAAGCGGCAATTGGTATTGCCATATTCGGTAGCCCTTTTTTTTTTTTCCAAAAAATTCTCTTCACCAAAACATCACTAATCATCAAAGAATTAACTTATGCTTCTTTTTAAAACAAATCAAATCATGAATGCTAAACTCAACATATCATCATCAAGATTCACACAAATAAAGAATCCAACGTGTTATCACCAATTTTCTCACACATGTTGATAAAACTCGCTTAAAGTAAACACCCATCAAGCAACCAAACCAAGTACTCATTAGAACAACCTAGCTTAGTGCCTAGAGTTTTCACTTAGAGTTTTCACTTACCACAAATAACTTGCACAAAAGACCAAAGCTTTAACTTCCTTCAAAGAAAAATGAACAAAGAAAAAGAATCATTAATTCTAATTTCAAAAACGACAATATTCCTTTATGGAAAGTATTTGGAAATTGAAAAGTTACCTCGTTCAAACCCGAAAACGAACTCAAGACTTTAATAAAAACGCACATGGGATCTTTTGCTTTTACTCTTGGAATTGAAAACAAAAATTGAAAGGAAAGTTGAGAGTAATTGGTGAAGAAAATAAGTTGAGCAGTTACCGTTCGATAGGGTAAGTATTTAAGAATGAATGGATGAAGTGTTCAATTAACCAATGGTAAAATCATGAGGTTTAAGAGTAGAGAGGCTTGTTATTTCAATTAAAAGAGTTCATGTGGCCTCTAAATGAATAGTTTAGGCATGTGGCACAATCTCATAAGCTAAGAGGAGATATTTAGGAGTGATTCATCTCATTTGGCCAAATAAGGAGGTGAGTCATGCCTTGTATTAATGAAGTAGAGGTTAATATAGATGAATTAGGCATGACATCAATAAGGCTATATTCAAAGTCTCAACTTACCGATGGAAAGAAGCAAGAAGTATAAGTACAAAGTGAGACTTGCCGATGGAAGAGGGAGTTCAAAAGATAACTTTCCCAAGTAACCTTTTTCGGTCGAAATATTAAAGAATCAAGGAAATCAGTACCTAAATAAGAAAATCAGTGTCTATTCTAAAATTTGTCAAAACATTTAGCAAAACTTTCCGAACATAAGTTAATAATTAGCTTTCCAACCCGTCAAAACATTTGACAAAACTTTCCAAACATTAGTAAATAATTATCTTCGTAAATTTCTAACCCATCGCTCACACATAATAGTCCTATTAATCGACCATATAAAATTCCTAACATGTGATATCGATCGCAATCAAATTTTCTATGTATTAATAAATGTAGGAATTTTTCGGACGTCACAACTCTTCCCTCCTTAAAGAATTTTGTCCTCGGAATTCGAAATTACCCGCTCACTCGAACAACTACAGATACTTGCGCCTTATGTTGTCTTCGCTTTCCCACGTCACTTCTTCCATGTCGTGATGTTGCCACATGACCTTGACTAATGTAATGGTCTTGTTTCGAAGGACTCGTTCTTTTCAATACAAAATTTGCACTCGTCTCTCCACGTAAGCTCATCTACTTCGATTGTCTCGAAGTCCAGTACAAGTGAAGGATTCAGTTTGTACTTTCTTAACATGGACACATTAGCGATGACCTAAGTCTCCGATCTTCTCAAGGATTTCGAAAGGACCTATAAATCTTGGACTCAACTTGTCTTTCTTCCCAAATCGCGACACGCCCTTCATTGTTGACACTTTTAGAAATACGTGATCACCAATGTTGAATTCCAATGGCCTTCGGTGTTTATTCGTATAGCTCTTTTCTCGATTTGTACAGTTCTAAGCCGACCGCTAATCACTTCTACCACATCCAACGTAATTTGGACTAACTCTGGTCTTGTAAGTCTTCTTTCTCTTACTTCGTTCCAACAAATAGGAGTTCTACAAGGTCTTTCATATAATTCTTCAAAAGGAGCCAATGTTCTATTGAAAGTTGTTGTTGTACGCAAATTTCACTTAATATAGGTGAGTATCCCCATTGAGCACAGCAATGTCCCATATAAACGCATTAAAATGGCATTCCTGTAAAGAACTTCGTTCCGAAATCTATCCGCAAACAACATCTCATTGACTTGGGGGCATCCAAACTTAATTGAGCATTGTCCCGTGTAAAACGCATCAGAATAGATTTACACCATGCATAAAACGCATCAGGGTCTTTAAGTGATCACACAAGCATACCATCACACAATTCACTCCACATCTTTCTCATTAGTCAATGTGATGCCCACTCGATATGCAACAACCTTTGCCATATGCCATCATGTCATACTCATGTCTCATATTATATACACCAATGCACCATCTAATTTACAAGCCCATGGCATATAAGTCACTCATTAAAGTAAGATAAGTCATTGCATTGGAACATAATTCATTAAAAATCACTTATCACTTGCTATCATAATCTATCCAATAACTCATCTTCCATTAATATAATACATCATAATACCATAACTTATTTCAATAACATATCCTATCACAACATCATATCATATAACACATATCACCACAATATAATTTATCACCCTATTATGGCATATCATAATAACATATTACACTTCACTTATCATAACTTAACAACTTATCACCCAACTACTTATCACATATTGATAACTTATCGAAGACCACTTGATAACCTATCGACAAAACACGATGACCTATCAGTAAAACCTGATAACCTATTGCGATAACGTATCGATAAATACGATAACTTATCCCGAAAACCTATTGGCACCCTATAATAACCTATTGCATAAAACCCACTTATCACATCATCAACTAATCTCACCCTAAACTACTCCCTAAGTGCAACAACAACCCTAATCAAGGGATATAAAGCCACTCACACCCAAATTCAAGCTTTAAAAAGCGTTAGGGGAGGTGTGGCAAGGCTAGCCAGTGACTGTGGCTGTTGGACCAGCACTGAACAGCTCACAAGGAAGGCTAGTCGGCAGCTTGGGCAACGGCATGACGGTCAGCTGCTTGGGTGGCGGCACGACGATCGGCTAAGCGGGAGACGGCCTCCAAGCTTCGCAGGGACCAAACCATGAGAGAAATGAGGGATAGGGAGCTGTGACAAGGGCTGGACAGCACCTCCTCGTCTCTAAAACTCCAACTCGACGATAGGAACGGCGGTGCGGAGGGCGGTTCAATAGCAATGGGTGGTGGTTGGTTATCGATAAGGGAAATGTGAGGAACAATGAGGAGAAGAAGCTTGTAATGGAAATGAAAATGGAGATGGGGGGTTTCGGTGGTGGTAAGGGAAGAGAGAGAATGAGATTGAAAGCTAAAGATGAGAAAATGAGAGTGAGGGAGAGAGAGAGAGCAAGGGGCCGACGGTCTTGGGGGGAGAGGAGAGGAGAGAGAGAGAGAGAGAAATCTAGCCTAATCAATGCTTGGTACTTCCAATCCCCCCAATCCCTCTCATCCAATCATTAGAATATGCACTTGATGAGCAAAAATCCAAGCATTAAATTGGAGAAGATTGCTCACATGGTTCAATAGGCTTAAGATAGGTTTAGACTATGATATGTTGTCCTTTCCTCATCCTTCTTCAAGAAAATAGCCACCCCTTTCAAGCATGTATCTCCTCCTCCCTTAGCCAATTCCAATCTTGTCCCTTTGTCCTTAGTTGAGCAAGAGGGCAATTCAATCATTTCACAAAGATTGCGCTCTATTCACTAAATATGCATGTACTTGGATGCAATTAATGCTAAGTTCTTGATATGATGGTCCTAACGGGCTTGGAGAGCCCATAGCCTATAGTCCTTGTTCAGGTCTGTTCTCAACTTTCCAAATTTTAGCGTTTCATCGATGAGGGATCGAGCTTTTACCCTAGAATGGCCTCCTTAGCAGTTTCGTGGTTTAACGATCCTTGTTGAAATCATGTCCGAAGATTGGCTACCGATATAATTTTGTTCTAATAATCGGTTAAGATCGAGGATGTCATATTATTGGTCTGTTACAAATAGAAAAGAAAAGCTAAAATTTATTTAAAAAACGAAAAAACTCAAAAAAAAAGAAAAAGAAAAAAAAGAAAATGGCAGCGCTTCCGCTGCTGCCACCCATCGCCGGAGAGGCCGGTGACAATCACCGACCCTGGGCGGTGGTGGCCGGGCGCAGGGCGAGGCCGTGGGGGGCTGGCATGTCCATATTTGGGCACCCTCGCCCAAGCACTGGCGAGGTCGTTGGCCCACGCTTGGGGCCGGCGAGGCCTCTCCTAGCCGGGCGAGGGTCGGCCACCCTCACCTAGGACCGACGACCGTCACCAATCCCTTCGGCGATTGGTGGCGGCGGCAAAAGCCCCTGCCATTTTCTTTTTT
Organism: Eucalyptus virginea; assembly: GCA_014182375.1. Lineage (NCBI taxonomy): Eukaryota > Viridiplantae > Streptophyta > Magnoliopsida > Myrtales > Myrtaceae > Eucalyptus > Eucalyptus virginea. The sequence goes on from CM024514.1 coordinate 37,900,926, forward strand.
TCTTTTTTGAATTGTTTTGTTTTTTAAATACATTTTAGCTTTTCTTTTTAGTTTTTTTTTTTTTAAAAATTGATTAAAAATAATTTTAAAAAAGCCACATAGAAAAAAATTCATTTAAAATGTCACGTCTGCACCATGTCGGCATTTTTCGTTAAAAAGTTTAATGGTGTTAACTTTATGACTCAATTGAATCAATTTGATAAGTTTTAGGACTTGATTGTATTGTTTTTATAAGTTTTAGGACTCAATTGCATTTTCCTGATAAGTATTAGGACTTCTATTTTTTTTTTTTTAAAAAGGGACAAAAAAAGCCTTCCTTGAAAGTGGCAAATGAGGTCATTGTAAATGAAGTTAAAGTATTCACTACTTACTCATAGATAATGACCCGAGCTTCTTTGTAGGAGCCTAAAGAAAGACACGCCATTTGGCAACAATGCAATTGAAAATTTTAATTTTATTTTGGCGTGACGTTTCTCATGTTCTTCATTTTGGGATAATGTTTTTGCAATTTTAATTAACATGTCAACTCCTATCATTCCCTGCTGAGACCATTAGCATGGAATGGGGAGTGACTTGCTTAATGACCTCAAGGTCACGAGGCTTGCTGGTCGGGCCTGCCACCTTAAAACATAGTATCATTTGATCCACATTTAGACTGGATCTTTCATCGCTTGGGTCTATAACTAACTTTCTAATGCGCTAGAGTAGGATGAGATTTAGGTGCTTCCTATCATTATTATGCTTCGTCAATTATTACATGCCGACACAAATTTAATCAATCTAAATAAACACATATAATGACTCGGAGAATTCATAACCGATTGCACAACCAATTCAGCAAAATGTTCCACAACAAGCCCTATGACTATTACGACAATATTTGCCCCGACAACTGATTGCACAGCCAATTCCACAAAATGTTCCACAACCCTGGCCACTGCAAATCCAACAACCAATACAACAACTACCACAATATGCACAACAGGCCGCGCTGCAACCTATCTATGAGGCCCAACATGCTACAATCCCTACCGCAATAGCCCCTGGGCAAAATCAATTTGTACTTGATCAGGCAATGCGACGGTACGGTTGCAATATGGGATACATTAGGCCTGTTTATAAGAAACAATACCCAAATTAAATGGATATGGTGCCTTATCCAAGAGGTTTCAAGATGTCAGAGTTTACAATTTTCGTTGGTGAAGATGGCCAATCAACTTTTGAACATGTTAGCCAATTTACTATGTTATGTGGTGATGCCGCACACAGCGATCATTAGAAACTGCGGTTATTTTCATTATTTTTGTCTAAAACTGCTTTTACATGGTTACACTGCATTACTGGCCAATTCGGTCCTCTCTGGGGAACAAATGGAAAGGCTGTTCCATTGTCAATTTCAAAAGGCGATCCTTAACTTGTCTGTGGAAGATCTATCGATCATGCAACAGCTTAATAAAGAATTGGTCAATAGTTTATATCTCGGTTCAAGAGAGTAAGGACTAAATATCTCGTCCCATTACCCTAGAATTCCTTTGCAAACTTGGCTTTCGAGGGACTAAAGTTTGACATAAGGGAAACGATGATGGGATAGCCTTATTTAAACCTATTTCACTTGGCAATAGTGGCAGTGAAACTTGAAAGTCTGCTGAAGAAAAAGGACAAAAAACATAGTAGACAAGGTGATGTGAATTTTGTCTATGATCCGAATTTGATGATGAGGTGAGCTAAGCAGAGTTGGCTAAGGTAGCTATAGTCAAAATGGTAATCGATAGGCTATACACATGTCTAACCCTATTTTCTTTTTTTTTTCTTTTTTTATTCTTAAGGGCCGACAGGGGGTTGCCACCACCAGCCGAGGCCCACTAGCCACTCGGCGAGGGCCACAACCCCTCGCTCAATGGCCAATAGGGGTAGCCGGTGGCCCACGTCCCTTGCTGATCCTTAACAATAAAAAAAAAAAAAAAAAAAGTAAAGAAGGAAAAATAAAAAGAAAGAAAAGAAAAGAAAAACTAAATATATAAAAAATTCAAAAAATATCATTAAAAATTATCCATGTCAACAATTTTCCACTAAATTGATTGGATGGATTTAATTGATATAATTAAAAATTTTAGGATTGAATTAATAAAAACATAATAGGTTCATAACTGTTTTGGACTCAACAGATGTTTTTGTGTTGCATTGTCACGTAACTTGGACTACCAGTCATTTAGGGTGCGCATGGTAAAATTTCTGTTTCTCAATTTCTCTATTTCTGTTCCGGGGACGGGTTTGGAGCAATCCGTTTGGTAACGCAAATTGATTTCTATTTAAAACAGTTTTCTGTTTGAAATTGTTTTGGAGGAGAAATCGGGAAGCTAAAAATTTTAGCTTCTCTATTTCTCGAAGTAGAAATAGAAATTATTTCTCGGACCCAACCCGCGGATCCGACCGGGTCGGTTTTATTTTGTTATTTTAATATAAAATAATATTCTAATAAATAAAAAATAAATATTTTATATCAAAAAATCGAAATGTTTTATTTTCAAAAAAATATTTAAAAAAATGTTTAAAAAGGTTTTATTTTCCAAAAAGATCGAGAAAAATCAAAAATAATTTATTTTCCAAAAATATTAAAAAATATTTTATTTTCACAAAAAATCAAAAAATCAAAAATATTTCATATTTTCAAAAATGCCAAAAATCCAAAAAAGCCAAAAATTCATGAAAAAGCCAAAAAAATTCAGAAAAAGCCAAAAAGACTTGTATTTTTCCAAAAATACCAAAAAAGGTAAAAAAAAATCCCTTTTATATCCAAAAAATTAGAAAAATACTCAAAAATGATTTTCCTCCCAAAAATGCATGAAAAATCCCTCAAAAATACATTATTGTAGGAAAATACTATGTCATGGATTACGTTATGCGGCAACTCAGGGATTTTTAACTCCTTTTAGAGGTGACCGGTATCATTTAAATGAGCATAGGGGTAGAGCGAGACACCAACAATTGCAAGAGAATTGTTCAACTATAGGCATTTTCTTTAAGGAATGTCATTGAAAGATCATTTGGGGCATTGAAGAATCGCTTTTTCATTTTGAGGCACATGCCCTCATTTGCACTTCGAAAGCAAGCACATATCGTAATTGCATGTTGTGCCATCCATAATTACATCCGTGATCAAGATAAGATGGATAGGAACTTTTCCTTATATGGAGATCCGATGTACTTGGCTGAACCTACGCGGGATGACCTTGCAAACATTCGGTTGACCGAGGAGGGAAACCAAATAAATACGCTTAGGAAAACCATTGTCAATAAAATGGCAAGGGATAATAATATGCCGGAAATTCCATGAAATTGTATTTTCAACTTTTGTAATGCATTAGTGTTATTTCGACTATTATTTTGTATTTGAGGATTTCCTATGTTGTTATCTAATCAATTTCTATTTCTAGCACAATTTCCATTTTATTAATTTCAAATCTCTCGCAAATTGCGCCTACCTCCATGTCAACTAGTACCTACCATAAAATCACTTCGTGGTCTCAAAAGAATGCAAAAAATGTAGTGACTTAAACCCGAATCTTGAATGAGGAGAATAAATACATTAACTATTTGCATATTAGCATTTGAAACTACCAAATCTTTTATAGTTTGCATATTAGCATTTTTATACTAATTACTAGCTTTTATTTACATAAATTGCTAATGTTTTGAAGTTCTTAACTACTCTATCGAATTACCAATATAAATTAAAGTGATTTACCAACTTTTATCAAATTAAATTACCATCACAAGCACCAAGAAGAGTGAGGTAAAAGGATGGGGACAACATGATTCATAGAAATAGAAATTTTTTGTTATCAAACGAATTTCTGTTTCGAAATAGAAATTTTAGTCGTTATCAAACGGGTTTTAACTAAAACTCGCTTGTCAGGGAATAGAAATTGAGAAATTGATTTACGGCGAAAATCAATTTCTGTTTCAAAATTTTACCATGCGCACCCTTAGCAATGTGGACATCTATCCGGAGCGAGAGATTCAAGTAAAATAACCTTCTTTCTGATATGAGGGAAAGGTCGCAGCAGTTTCCTTTTCAATTTTTTTTTTTGTCCAATTTGCACGATTTTAAGAGTCCAAACTCTCGATCGACTGCACTGATTGGTTCACCGAAAGATCGAAATTAAATTATGCCAAAACTCTGCCCGTCATAATTACTCAAAATATCAAATCATGACTGCTTCTCTGCCGTATTACTGTACACCAAGTCTTTGGAGCCACCAAAGAAGAAGAAAGACAGATTGTGAATCGAGAAAAGCGTATTCCTTGGGAGGAAAATCAGAGTACAGTCAAAATCCTCAGTCAAACATCAAAGAACAATCAACCCCCGAATTTGATATACTTACGTATCCACAAGAACTCTAAGCCGTAATAATTTTTAGTTGAAGCGGGGAAGATTGGTCTTCAGGCACTTGACCCAGATTTCAAGATGCTATTCTATGCAAAAGATCTGTGCAAAACGTTGAATGAGCAGATGACGTAGCCATTTGGATCCTCTTCTACACATACGGGTATCTTCCATAGTTGTACAGGGGTGGTGGACGAGCCCTGGCCGGTCCGACCGAGATTATGTCCGTGATAAACACCTTCCTCAGCTTCCCCACGAGCTCCACCGGATCCACAGCTCCCGCCACCGTCAGCTTCTGGTCCTTCAAGTTTATGTCGATCGAATCGACCCCTGCACATATGCAGCGAAATTCAGATCCCGTTTCGACTCGGATTTCTCAACCGCAGAAATTAAGACGTTCTTTTTGTAAAAGCAGAGGGACAGGGGTGAGAAGAAAGCTTGGTCTGATGGATACCTGCAAATTCAGAGACTATCTTCATGGCCTTCCTCTTGTCCTCGTTGTCGTGCACATCCAGCTTCAACACCGCTTTCTGACTCGTCATCAAAACAAGAAGCAGAGTAACGTAAAGATAAATCCCTTTTAGCCCAACAAGGACCGCTTTCTCTACAACCAGTATAAGCAAAAGCGCTAAATCGCAAAAGGAAGCGGATAATAGCCGTAAGGAAACGGGTAGACTTTAGCTGGATCTGCTTTGCCGCCCTTGTCACCGTCCTTCTTCTGAGCATCTTTGGCCGGTCCAACCGAGATTATGTCCGTTCCGACCGAGACTACGTCCGTGATAAACACCTTCCTCAGCTTCCCCACGAGCTCCACCGGATCCACAGCTCCCGCCACCGTCAGCTTCTGGTCCTTCAAGTTTATGTCGATCGAATCGACCCCTGCACATATGCAGCGAAATTCAGATCCTGTTTCGACTCGGATTTCTCAACCGCAGAAATTAAGACGTTCTTTTTGTAAAAACAGAGGGACAGGGGTGAGAAGAAAGCTTGGTCTGATGGATACCTGCAAATCCAGAGACTATCTTCATGGCCTTCCTCTTGTCCTTGTTGTCGTGCACATCCAGCTTCAACACCGCTTTCTGACTCGTCATCAAAACAAGAAGCAGAGTAACGTAAAGATAAACCCCTTTTAGCCCAACAAGGACCGCTTTCTCTACAACCAGTATAAGCAAAAGCGCTAAATCGCGAAAGGAAGGTTGAAGGGAATAGAAATTAGATACTCGATCGAGAATACACTACAGAAACGCCTGAAGGCGAGAGCTCACCTGCATGGTTCTTTAAGTGTGTTGAATTTGACAGGACTGATGTTTGTATCTTTCAAGAAAATGGAAAGCTCAAAGAGAAAGGGCTCAGAATTCTGCTGGCTTTTTCTCTTCTCTTCTCTTCTCGTATAATTAGAGAGAGAAAGAGAAGTGAAGAAGTCGAGCAGGGGAAGACGCGACTGAGTGTGAATGATGAGAAATCTAGGGGGAACGATGCGGAGTTCGAGTAAATAGGAGCGGAGTTAACCCAAGTCAACCTCGCCTTGGTCAAAGGTACGCAACTGAGCATTAAGGCTCGCGGTCTGAACGCCGTCTAATCAATCCCATCTTGCCCGACGTTCTGTGTGGCCCGGAAAGACAAAAGTTCCAGAAAGAAGTTTGCCCTTCTTTCGCAGGTTTCGGAGAAGCTGCCTGGAGCCAAACATCGCCCCGGGGCCGGTGGAGGTACGTGGAGAGACGTAGCTCGGGGGTACGAAGCCCAGTCAACGTCAAGTGGGGTCGGGCGCTTTTGAAAAATAACAACAGTGCGCTGTTGTTGATGGGCCAGCAAAGATTCGGTGAAAAACGGTACAAGGAAGCTCTAGGGTTTGGTCCCGATGGGGGATTTTGATTGCGGCAACCGACCTTCCGGCGTTTGCACCGCCGTTCCAAGCTCCAGATGCCATGGCTAGGGGTGAACATGGTCTCGGAATTGGGCCGGTCCCCTAGCTTGGCTCCGCTCGCTCGCTTGCTGTGATTCACGTTGAATGTTCCTTACAGATCGAGACTCGAAAGATTTGAACTTGGAGCGTTCGTGATCCATTAGATCCACCATCCCTTAAATTGGATTGTAAGGAGCTCAATTTCTATTGTTCAAACATTTATGATGAGCACATTTTTATTAGGAAATATTGTAAAAGTCGAATGCTTTAATGCCCTCTAAATAAAGCAAAAATGCTGAGATGATGTGTGAAAGAGTTGACGCGTGACTTTAATTTTCTTGTATAGATGTACTAATATATAATATGGATTGGTATAATCTTTGGATCATTTTAATTGGATTTTAGGATTATAAGACTTCTTGGTCTTATTTTGTGATTACAAGAGTTTTGTTGATATTGGACTATGATGACCCCTGCCAAAAAAAGAAGAAGAAAAACTTGACTTATTTAGCGGAACCATATGAGACTCTGACTTGTTCCTAGTTACTTTAGTTATGCTTAATTGATTACGGATAATAGATTCTTAGGGAAAAAGGGGTTTCAATTGACACAAGACAGAGCATGGGCAATTTTTGGCTTATTTGACTATCTATTCAGATGCTTTCGATTTTGGTCGGGCGGACGGAGAGATTTTGTGGGATTACTATTAATTGTTCTTAAAATTTCACTTATTAAATAAATGGGTGATTTAATATACAAGTATCCTGACCAAATCGGATCCAATCTCTTTTGCTTTTAACCTTTCACAAAGGTCGCTTTCTATGGCCCGAAAAAGTGAATTAATAAGAAAAAGAAGGTCGCTTTCATAGCGCAGAAGGCTTCGTCTCCACTAACAACGGCTGACGCTTGGTCTTGCCGCTTTATAAGGATGATCATTGAAGTTTCCCCCTCCCGTTTAATCTTTTAGTGGATGCGCCTCTTTTTCAAAAAATACTGCCTTGGGCTTCAAGTTTTGGAGTTACATTATGGGTGCGAATGGTAACGTTTACGTTCTTTTTTTGTTGTCATGGGAACGAAACAAAAAAAAGTGTTTTACATTCCGGGAACAATTTTTGAACAAAAGAACATGTTTGGTAACGTTTGGTCCGGGAATAAAAAATGAATAGAAACACGTTTGGTAAATTTTATTCTTTTTTATTTCTTTTAATTTTTTAAACATTTTTATTTTATTTTTCACTTTTTCCTTTCTTTTTAATTTTTCTTTTTTTCGGCCGGTCACCGGCCTCCGGCGACCGGCCGACGGGGCCGGCGGCCTCGCCCGGCCACGGCGAGGCTCGCCGGCCCTCGGCGAGGCCGAGCCTCGCCGTGGTTGGGCGAGCTCGGGCTCGCCCAGATCCGGCGAGGCCGAGCCTCGCCATGGGCCGGGCGAGCTCGAGCTTGCCCAATCCGGGCGAGGCCGAGCCTCACCGGGGGCCGGCGACGCTCGGCCTCGCCAGCGCCCGGCGACGTCGAGCCTCGCCTCGCCTCGCCGGGGCCGGCGACGCTCGGCCTCGCCGGATCTGGGCGAGCCCGAGCCTCGGCGGCCGGTCGCCGGCCATGGCGAGAGGCCGGCGACCGGTGAAAGAAAAAAAAAAAAAAGAAGAAGAAAAGAAGAGGAGAAGAAGGAAGAGAAAGAACAAAAATGCAAGAAACGTTTCTTCATTTCTGTTTTTGGAGCAAAAAACAACAAATTGTTGTTTCTTTTTTTCGTTCTATTTCGTTCCGAAACAAAAAAAAAAAGGAAAAACGCAACCAAACGCGTTTTACTGTTCCTTTTTGTTCCCGGGCACACTTTCCGTACAGAAGTGTGCCGGAAACACTTTTTTGGAGTGTTTCCATGCACACCCTATGTATCTTTCGTATAAATGACAACGGAATCATTACTTCATACGACGACGATAAGATAAAGACTAAGATCAAGTAGGCCCATGCATTTGCGTTTATCCATCTATCTATCATAGGAGTAGACATATATTTTATTTGAACATTTTGTCAATGTAAGAAAGAAGATCCAATTATTTGTGAGGTCAACCGTATCCGCATATGATAGGGAAAGTACCAACAAAATCTAAATTTTTTTACATTGATACCAATTTACTTGTAATCCTTCCAATTGGACGAATTTAATCATAAACTTTTTGCTTTTTTGCTAATTGATATTGGCGGAAATCGCTGACAAAGATGTTAGTTGTCTTACGTAGTACAACCAGTGCTAATGTAGACAAAATATTTAAAACTAAATTAGTCTCATTAAAAGATTTAAGATTGAATTAATAATAATACAATAGGTTTATAACTATTTTAGTACTTTTTCTATATATGATATTATCCATGAGTCAAGCGGGTTGGGTATATTATTTGCTCAAATACGATACAGTGACGAGTTGGTCCGTAGTTAGTCCATAGTTAGTCCGTAGTCAATGCATATTTCATGAGTAGGCAACTTGGTTATTGTTCGATGTTGCTAGACGGTGGATCCCTTGCCACGTGTAGGCTCCATCTCTCTCGATTTGCTAGCAAATTCTAACTACCCGAGAGATGGAGAAGCAATGAAAACGCCTCACGTGGTAGAAGATTGTCACCCGATGTTAGTTCCAGAACAGAGACTTAGAGAATAGCAGCACGTCACGAGACCTAATTTTGCATTGCGCAAGGAAAAATGACATGAATCATCGAATAAGCCTAACTTGCTCCCACCATTCGATTTCATCTCAAATCAAATTGTTGATTTGTGTACCGGTGGGGAAAACTACATGTGGCACCCCCGATTCGCTTGGGGTCACCACAGGTACCTATTACTCGTTCTCCTACAACTTCATAGACTGATACCTTTTAAATAGAGAGTTTTTTTTTTTTTTGAAGAGGTCCCAGCGTAGCTCATCAACGGAAGCATAGACGAGTCTTACTATCCCTTACTCCAATAACAATAATGCAATGCACACCACATACGTTCCAAATGAAAAGACAAAGCCGAGTCACTTTTATTTATATTTTCACGATGGATATTTCGGGTCGGTACAGCAAAAGGCCAAGATTTTTAACTATACTTGGCTATAACTCAAAAGAGAACTCGACCCTACATCAAACATGTACAACCTTCCATCAACAAGCGTCGGCTATCCCCAAAAAGTGTCAGCTCCCACCAGTCATATGTGCCATCACACCCAACCCGGTGCATCGGGCGGTGGCGGCGGTAGCATCCCTAACATCACTCCATCACGCCGGACATGGACAGACAAAAACTCCTGGATAACTGGGCCATCAGCACGACCCACATCGTACATCACCAAGACACGGACTCGAACAAACACTAAACCAGGGGCACCGACACAGATGTGCTCCGTGCACTCCACATCAACATCAGTAGGTATGCTATAGAAGGTACCACGCACAACTGGTGAAAGAGGCATCTTTCTAATCTGAAATGTTAATCCCCAAATGGGTGAGTACAACCACTCAGCAGTAAAGATCCACCAAACTACACAATGCGTCAAACAGAACAATCAGGGTATCATGAATAAAACACATATCATTCATGCATTTAAGCATACCTCACCTTACAGCCATGCATATATCACTATACAACATGCATAAATCATCATGCACTTGTACTTATATCATCAAGTAGCCATGCATATATCACCATGCAACGTGCATATACCACCATGCACTCATCATTGAATATCCATGCATATATCACCATGCCATATGCACACATCCATGCGCATGATTCAATTCTCGATTTTTATCTTTCAAATAGATCACATCATTTTTCTTCCCAGGGACCAATGTTAGTATCCCACAATTTATCGCTCGCATCCAACTTGGCATCGCGAGGAGCATCCGGCACACACCTCCGGGCATCTCGAAACTCCCGAGGACATTCGGCACACACCTCCGACGGTATCCTCCTTATCATACTTTATTTTCACATATGTGTCTCATTATTAACATGGCATATGACTTGATGGTAACAAAAAGTCTAATTCAGCCTTTGATATTATATGTAATGCTAAATGTCATCACATATGCAGAAAAAGCCACCACTCAAGATAATACATCACATAGAGAAATTCATTTATTTTTGGAAACGCATCAATTTTCGGATAAAACAGAATGCACTCCTTTAGTTAAAACTCTAGAAAAATTAGTAAATGGTATTAATAATTCTGAAAACTTGGCACGTTATAGACGAGACCTAAAGACAGATATCTCATGAAAAACACCATATCAAAAGAATTTCACACAAAACAGTACGGTCCATGCATCACAGTTTTCGAAATTTCAACATTTCAGCTTGCACAGTTTCGGAAGTAATTTCAATTAAATACTCGAATGAACTCTAAAAATTCTGAAATTTTGATATGTTATAGACAAGTCCTAAAGGTAAATATCTTGTGAAGAATTCGAAATCCAAATCGTTCTAGATTAATAGATATAGACGATTAATTCCTCCTGTTCTCGGTGTCGTTTTTCCAGATTATCTTCTTTCAAAGGAAACTCGTTTCACCGACCTACATATGTCCGTTTCTTCTAAATTTTCAGTATGTTATTCCTCAGAATATTACCTACAACTTTCATTAATGACACACGATCAAATTTTAACTGGATGATTTTATAAAAATCACAGAATCATACTAGGTCGAGGTAGCATTTTCCCAGATCCAGTTTCTTCAAAGGACAACGATTTCACCGACTTATTTTTGTTCATTTCCTCTAAATTTTTGATATGTTTTACCTCAAGAAGTCCTCTATAACTTTCATTAAGAGATCAAAGCAATATTCCAACTAAAAAGTCGCATGCAGCTCACAAACTCATGAAGGGTCGGACTGATTTTTTTTTCTAGAAAACAGCATGCTAGGCCAACAAATTTCTCCCCAAGGCTTCGAAATTTCATCACTTCCACCCCAACCGAAGTTCACCATTTCCTACACACACATCACAGCAAGCAAAGGGTAGGTTAATGGACTCTACTTGCTTCTAGCCCAAGCGAACACAGCAAGCAACGAACGGAGGGGCAAGGCGGCTCGACGGCGGGACTCGGCGCATGCACGACAGCGAACGGACCTCCTCCTTCCCTTTCGCACGCACGGTCTCCCCTTTCTCTCTTCCTTTCTTCCTTTCCTTTCTCTCTTTCTCTCCTCTCTCTCTTCGTGCGACACCCCTCTCTTTCTCTCCCTTTCCTTGCTTAATCCGCCCCCCTCTTCCTCTCTAATTTTCTTCCTTTCAATGATTAACAATCATTGATCTTGCATGCCGGCGCCACTTGGCTCTAAGGGAGAAACACTTGGCAATTTTCATGCAAGAGGGGCTTCATCCGACTGGGCTTGGGCCAGCTTTGGTCGACGGCAGCTCCTCCTCCTTTGGGCTTCGCGGGCCAGGCCTAAATGGCCGAATGGTGGGGCTATGGGCTGGTTTGGTCCTTAATTATCTAGCCCACCATCATTCGGAATAATCCCACCTTAATTTCCTACTTAAATAAATACCTATTCACAAAATAATATGGCCAAAAACTTGCAACATTAAATCATAAGAATCAAATCTATAAGGTGCATAGTCAAGAACAAAATCCTCCTTATCAAATTATCCTATAGCACTAACCTTGATTTACCCGTGAACACAAGATACATTTCCATTAAAGTACTCGGTCTTAATCTATAACAATTCTTTGGTCTAATGATCACAACATGAATTAATGACACTTCCATCACCTTTCCATAGGTTGTAATGCCTCCAGAAATTGCCATGAAATTTTTGGATGCCACACTACATTTCCATCTATCATAAAATGACAAGGGTGTTGTTGCGACCTAACCTTGAGTGTACCATCTAGGGTTTGACTAATGGATTACTAAGCCTAAACTTAGCTCGAGCTCTCCCAAGCTCATATCAATTCAGGATTTAAGTTCAAGTTCTTAATATCATTTTAAGAGTCGCTACTAATATATTTTTGGAGGGTCGATTAGAAACTCAAATAAAGTAATGAGAGATTTACTTTACTCCTATGAACCGGATATTGTGAGTTCGGGGACTTGATTACGTTATATTTCTTTAACGCCCTTTCAGTACCTTTCTCTTTTATTTCGAAAAAAAGTTTTGCAGGCAACTCAAATTCATTTTATTTACTTCCCCAACATGTGAGGTGATCATACGGTGCACAAACCACAAATTTAACACCAAAATAAAGCACTAAATAAATTATGGAACTTACCTCATAGCAACGAAAGCATATGCAATGTTAGATTATAATTCACATCAACAGTCCTAGATATGATTTCTAATAAACACGCAATCACTCAATCTTTTCCAAGATTTTCTTTTATTTAAATGAAGCCTAGAAATTACGTGCAATGCAATGCAATGACGTATAACATTATTTTAACTAAAATGACATGCAAAATGCAGCTTAACATGCGAACTATATGTCACATGACATTTATTAAATGACCTAATCTAGTGATAGGAAAAGATTAATGCAACTATTCTAAAATTTACATATCTAGATGACGCGTAATAGATAACCTAATTCTACATGACATGTGCATGATAATTTTTATGTTTTCTTTTATTTTTAATTAAATTTCGAAATTAAAATTACTCAACAATTAAACATGCAATTTAAATTAATGAAAGGAAAAACTAACATCCTAAATTAATGTTTTTTTTTTTTTTGGATTTTTATTTTAAAAATTCGAAATAAATAAATTTCCTATTCTAAACATGCAAAATAACTAATATTCTAATATGAACCTAATCTAACTCAAATATATATATTTTTTGGGTTTTCTTTTATGGAAACAAGATTGATTCAAACAATACGACATCAAAATCATGCAAGATATGATTAATATCTATCTAATAAATTGATGAATCGCATCTCGCGCATGAGATCGAATTGGCCAATTTTTAACAAAATCACGAATTGTATCTCGAGCGTGAGAACGGATTGGCAATTTTCCCGTGCGATTGTGATTCATATTTCGAGCGTAAAATCGGCTTGTCAATCGTATGCACATTGTGAAATTAGGAAGATTTCCCAATTTAGAAGGCTACTCGAGATTATGGATGGAACTATATATCATGAACTTCGATCATGTGCATTAACAATATTTTTTAAATAAGGAAACGAAATATTCGGAAATCAAATTAGACAAATTTTTTACCTAATCCGAATATTGGCTTCCAAATTTGGACTAAGCGCAATCGGATCGGGATTGCAATCGGCTCCTTGACAATGAACGGCAACTGTGGAAAGGCGGTGGCGAGCAGCAGAGCAAGTGGGACTGCTGTGGGCTTCCGATGGGCTGGTTTAGATCGATGATGAAGCTCCGAGACAGCAAAGTCCGCTAACGGCTATGAGGTGCAGCGGCAAGAATGCTGTGAGGACCGAAGACTCGCCTGGATCGCGGTGGCTGTTGCTGAGAATTGCTCGAAATTGCGCCGAGATACTCAACGACAAAAGCAAAAAAGGACCGGCGCAGTAGAGTCAAAGCTTGACTGAACACGTGGAACACAACATGCGGCATGTGTCATGTAAATGTAAAGACCATCACAAAGAGAAAGCCAGCCCCTCCCCTCACGTGATTTCTCTCTTGTGCTCTCAGAATCGAATTTTGCTCTTTCCGAATTTATGGCCCCTTTTTGGCGTACTCTCCAATGAGGTGAGCGAGTTTTCTCCTGGTACCTTCAGAACCTGCAAGAAGAATGAAAGAATAGAAAACTCTCTTTTTGTGGCCGTATGTATCAATATGCGTGGCCCCTGCTCTTCAATTGTGTGGTCTTTTATAGGTGAATGGTATGATCCCATCAGGGAAAGAAAATTTCTGCACGAAATCTCTAATGACCATGCAATCTCTTTCGTTTTGAGACAAAAAATATATCGTTCAGTATATCCCCAAGTGCAATATTCTCTTTGATTATTTTGATATTTCTTTTGAAATATTCCAATTTGCTGATTATGTCACTCAATATATATAAAATATTTACCGGATATTGAAAGAATATTACGAATATTTTCCGAAAATATCAAATCGTCATTCCTCATAAGTCAATTATCGGTCATCAGAGAACAACGGACTTGGGCCAATTCCCTCTCGCTGCGGGCTTAATCCAACTCGTCTAATTAAAGTTTAGAACTATCAAGTCAAACCCATTTATCACTAGTCCAATGCAAATGCAATAAAAAAATGCTGCTAAAACTATATATTATGCAATTTAATTCTAATATTTTTATTTAGGGGTTAAAATTAATCCCTAATTTTTAATGCAATAAGTGAATGATTGGATTGTCAAAATTTAGGTGTCACTAGGTGCACCTAAACCAAAGTGAATCACCTTTAGAATTGAATCTCACACGTGCATCATGAGAGCTTTACTCGCCAAAATCGGAACTTTTCCCAATAAAAATCCATTTTAGCAAATTGGCCAGAGGTCTCAGTTCCCCTTATGTACTCCAACTCTCTTTTTGTGGTGAGGAATGTGTGTCCGTCCTTTTTGACCTGTTACAATTAGGAAATTCGGCCTCCACGACAATAGTTAACACAATCTAGAATACCGGGTCACACACAATGTCTGAAATTTCAACAATTTCGTAACCCAAAAGCTAAAGACTGAAAGAAAACTTCACATTGTTCTCAGAGGATCAATCAAACACGAGTGGGGTCGTTGACCCATCACACGTCATCAATTTTTCGAGCGGGCTCATCGATATTTTATATTAGAACTTAAGAATTGAACCCGCACTACCACATTCATATTAATTTCTCTTAGCTTTTAATTTTATCATTGTACATAGCTTCCGTACTATTAGGGTATGATTCATACTATCCATCGACAGAAAAGCATGAACAGGCAGGGTCCAAGAGCTACCCCAATGGAGATCTTGGAGGGCAGCTCTCCCGAGATGCTAGGGAATTTTTATAGTTTGGACCGTATTTTATTGGTAGTTTAAACTTAGGTTCATGAATAACTATCTTAGTATATATAATCTCTCTATTTTTTTTTCTTTTTTTTCTTTTGTTTTGTTTTGTTTTTTTAATTGAGAGTTGCAATAGAGAGGTAAGATGTACTAATTGTGGTGGAATCATCTAATAAATGTAATCCTAATTTAAAGGAGAACCAAGATAAACCTTACATTTTATATATCTTTCTCTCATTAACCTTCTATTTCGGTGTTTGTGTAGCTCATCCTAATACAGACATGAACGATATAAGGTAGAATCTTAGGATTGTGGCTGAGCATGAAGACTAAAAAGGAACTGTGTATCGAAGGCTATTGCCAAGAGCTTTCCTAGGTCAATTTCATATACTAACACTGCCCTGGAGGACACGGCAACCCTAATGTTTTTCCAAATCTCAACTCTATGATTGGACTTTCATAAGACAAAATTCGACATGCGGACCCCTGAAGTGCCATAACTTTGCACAAAGGGACACTTAAGTGCCATAATTTACGAAAGGTACACTTAAGTGTCAAAATCGGAGTAAAAGGGATCACTTGAGTGCCAATCTGGCCAAAGTCCGGCCAAAATGCCGACGTGGCATTTTTCCGGCTAAGTGAGCCCAAAACAACGCCATTTTGTACGCTGACGTGGCCAAATAATGCAAAAACGGCGTCGTTTTGGGCAGCGTGGTAAAAAAAATAATATAAAAATTAATTAAATTAAATTTAAAATTAAATTTAGTTAAAATATTTAAAAATAATAATTTTAAAATTAAATTTAGTTAAAATATTAAAAAATAATAAATTAAAAATTAAACAATTTAAAAAATTAGAAAAAAAAAAAAAGGAAAGGGGGAGGCGGTTGAGGATCGGCCCTTAGTTGTCGCCCGCCGCCGCCGGAAGGGCCGGTGACGGCGGGGGCTAGTTTGGCGACCCGGCCGACCGGTGGCGAGGGCTCGTGAGCCCTCTTCCCGATCTAGGGCGAGGGTCGCAGCCCTCGCCCGGATCCGCCGAGGGTTGGCGGTCCTCGCTCGGTCGGGCCAAGGGCCGCCGCCCGCCGGGGCCCTTGGCCCGGCCGGCGAGGGCCGCCAACCCTCGTCGGATCCGGGCGAGGGGCCGCGAGCCCTGCCACCGGCCACAAATGCTGGGACGGTTGCGGCCCGTGGCCAATGGCGAAGGCTTGCGGCCCTCACTCGGCCGGGCGAAGGGCCGTCGACCCTCGCCGGATGCGGGCGAGGGCTGCGACCCTCGCCCATTGGGGCGAGGGCTCGCAAGCCCTCGCCGCCGGTTGGCCGGGTCGCCGGCCCCGGCTAGGGCTTGGTGACCCGGCCGACCCTCCCCCATTGTTGCCGGCCCTTCCCGGTGCGGTGGGGGCGGCGCGGGCGGCGGGCGGGCGATCCTCGGCCACCTCCCCCTTTTCCTTTTCTTTTTTTAATTTTTTTTTTAAATTATCATTTTTTAATGTTTTAACTAAATTTAATTTTAAAATTATTATTTTAAAATATTTTAACTAAATTTAAATTTAAATTTAAATTAATTAATTTTTATATTATTTTTTACAACGTCGCCTAAAACGATGCCGTTTTTGCATTATTTGGACATGACAGCATGCAAAACGGTGTCGTTTTGGGTGCGCTTCGCCGGAAAAATGCCACTTCGGCGTTTTGGCCGGACTTTGGCCGGAGTGGCACTTAAGTGATCAGTTTTTCTTCGAATGTGGCACTTTAAGTGTACCTTTCGTAAGTTATGGCACTTAAGTGTCCCTTTGTGCCAAATTATGGCACTTGAAGCGTTCTTTTGCCGACAAAATTCTAATATGGTCCATCCATGTGATATAGCAATGGAAGTGATAATCAGCTCATGAACACTTGCATGAGATACTATTTTTAGATATGTGGAAAAATAGATGTTTTTTCGAAGGGAGAAGGGGTGAATTGTCAAATGAATAGAAAGATGCTAAGAGTATCCAGAGATTTGCTATCTTTGATAACTCAAATGTTTAACGATGTCCAGAGCAACTCACCAACTTTTTGGACGTTTTCCTATGAAAGTATTCTTGTCTAATTTGGACATGAATTGTCTATAGATAAAGATCCTCTGCTCCCGTTGGTATCTCCATCCGTTCCATATCGACCCAAATCATTAAGTACTTGCAAAATGATCGAGAGCTATTGAGACACTGATGGAGACACTCAGTGGGGGCAAAGAATTCCTTATTTAGGTATATCTAGGACCGGTTTATCTCTTGGTTAGTGATGCGTGGTACACTTTCTACCGAAGATAGATTAACCAAATGGCATACGCAAGTCTCTCCTATCATTTGTCGTGCGATGCGGGGCTGGAAGATAGAGACCGCTGTTGTGTTGTAGTTGACCTTGATTCTCGAAGACCTGTTGACTGGACTTCTGAAGTGTCCTGAGCTGTTTCTGCTTCTAAACGTGCTTAAGCTTCTAAGTATGCAAATATTTATACATCTATCTCATGTATAAACTTTTCACAATTTTTGGTTAGGACTTTTTTTATACTTTTCCCAACTAATCTGATGACCATCACAGGTGTGTTTCTCTAATGAAGAACTTTAAAATTATAAGCAGAGAAATTTTTGTAATAGTTTAATTTATTCATTTTATAGATTTCTGCGCAAAATGGAATTATTAACAAGAAGGGCCAAAACTGGTCATGTAAAATCAGTTCGTACTACTAGCCAATAGAAGTGTATCATATCAATTTCGAGCGTTTGACTGGGAGGTTAAGTACTTAATTTGAACGAGAAGGATCATATATTCAAATCACATCGTCTCTCTCTAGTAAGTGAAGTCTTATCTAATATATGTTAACATAGGTTTGCGTGCGTCCATGGAGTTGAATTAGAAGAATTTGTGCAACAACAGCTCTAATTGGAATACTATAACTTTGTAGTGTAGCAAGACACTATAGTTGAAAAGTCCTGTTACTTTCCGGCATGTTATTCATGCGGCTGGTAGACCTGTTAAACGGGTGTGCCGGGTCGGGTTTGAGTCAGGTCATACATGGTCCGACCCAAATTAACTCGTTTATGACTTAATTATCGTAGTGCAAAATTTTTTACCCATACCCAACCCAAACGATACTCGACTTATACCCGACCCATTTAACTAAATCTAAGAAAACTTATTTCTTATGATTTTTTTTTAAATGGTATTACTAAAATACTTTTATGCAATATGAATTTAATGGACAATTTTTATAATTTTTAAAATTAAGTTTAAAATTATTTTTATTTTTAAAAATCGAATTTTAATTATTTTTTATTTTTATTTTTAAGTATGATTTTTTTTTTCCTTTTTCTTTTTCTTCTTCTTCAGCCGGCTATTCAACCGATCGCCATGATGACGGCCAACGACCGACCATAGGCGAGCCTCCAACTCTCTAGGCTAGCTCGGCGCCGGTGAGCTCGAGCTCACCCGACATCGGTGAGCTCGAGGCTCGCTACATCGGCGAGGCTCAAGCCTTGCCCGATGCTTGCGGCTCGAGTCTCGTTAGACGTTGGCGAGACCTTTGCCTCGTCGGATCGAGCCAACTCGAGTTTGCTTGACGCCCGCAATCTCGAGCCTCGCCTAGCCGGTCACTAGTTGTCGCTGTGCCGGCCATTGGCTAAGGAAGGAGGAAGAAGAAAGAAAAAAAAGAAAAGAAAAGAAAATTGAAATGTAAAAAATAAATATAATTTTGATTTTTATAAAAAAATATTTTTATAAAGTTAAAGAGGGAAGAGAGAGATTGTGAGGCTTTAGTTGAAAATGAATTTGAGTCTAACCCATTTAAGATCTATTTATCTTAAACCTTCAATTTTTAAACTCATTTAACTAATTTTTAAAAAAAATAAGTGATTCATACAAGACCCGATTTATGATTTAAATGGGTCATATATGGGTCTAAGACCCATTTTGTCACCTCTGGCGGCTACACATTTGTTTGGATACTACCTAAATGATTTGGGCTCCCATAGACGTCCTTCTAGAAGCTACTTTTGGATGGGTAACCAGCTGGCTGATTATTTAGATTAAGTTAGCATGCTAGTGGCGGCATAAACTATTTTATTTATTTATTTTATTATGGCTCTAATCAGAAAGCTTAGCTCCAAGATAATGATAGGTAGATATGATCCGTAAAATTTGGTTTACAAAACGAATGTAATATTCAGCGATAGACGTTTGAACAGGCATCATTCTGCGTTTGGAGCTATCGATCCAAACAACCAAATACCATCACACATAGCATTGATCAAAGCCCCAACACTAAATACAGAAGCTAGATGGCGAAAGCATCATGACATTCCAGCAAAATACAAAGGAGACATATTCTAATAGAAGCAAGTCGCGCCCTATTATTCCGCTTTCTTGTTGCTTGAATATGTCAAACCGTCCATATGGTTATCTCGTGCTATATTTTCAAAGAAGCTTGAGAAATCTTGGAAACATCTTGCTCTGTGCTTGGCCATTTAAGTCATGCTTTGCCTATCAAGAGCAAGAAGAGAGGCGTGTTTCCTTACACGCTGGTTTGACAAATGAAGAAAATCTCGAGCTCTCCCGTAATTTGTAACTTGCTATCCTCTTACCTAATAGGCAAAATTTATCTCCGTTGAAAGAATGATTCATTTGTATCAACATGAGAGTTCAATTCATTACCAGAATTAATCTTGTATATTTATATTTAAAAAAAAGAGGTTGATCTCCTTACTTCTCCCATAATACAATCTTCTTTCTACTCAGTCCCCTTTATACTAACGAAATCAACATGACTATATTTTAAGTCAATTTCTGTTGTAGCCCCAATTTTCTCGTTTTATTTATTTATTCATTTATTTCTTTGTCACATGCTCAAACTCAAGTGACCATTGACTTCGGCAGAACCAAGACATCGGCAGTGATGACAGCGTTCAACTGAGCATAGATGACAAGATATATAACCTAGGTTGCATCTGCTCTGCGGGGAAACCCATCTTTTAACGTAGGATTACATGTTTTTTTTTTTTTTTTTCACTGGATGCACGGACTACAAGCCAATTAGCAATATAACCACCTGGATTCGCTCCAGGTGGCCACTCTTCCAACACGTGGAAGGGGAGGTGAGGGTTCAAATCCCTACTTTCTCGGGGGATGGGATGTGGACGCGTAAGTTTCGGGAGTGGGTTTCGACTCACGCCTGCAGAGCGAAACAAAAGTAAAGAGAGTGAGTGTAGTCTTACAGGAATAGAGTAGGACTGACCAAAAATAAAAAAAATTAGCAATATGTGGCCCTTTTAATCAGGAGCGAGAGATTCAAGTAAAAAAAGCCTTCTTTTCGATATTGCGGAGAGGAGGGCCCGCAGCAAATTTCTTTTTGTTTTTGGCCCAATTTGCACGGTTTTGAGATTCCAACTCTCGATCCAACGCACTGATTGATTCACTGAATGATGGAAATCAGTTTATGCAAAAGCTCTGCCCGTCCTAATCACCAGATATAATTACTCAAAATATCAAATCATGACTGCTTTTGTCTGCTGTATCACTGTACTGTACAGCGAGTCTTTGGAGTCCAAACCAGGCGGCGAGCCCCAATTCCCCAACAAAGGAGGAGGAGGAGGAGGAGGAAGAGGAAAGATTGCAACGACAAAAGCGTACTCTTTGGGAGGAAAATCAGAGTACACTCAAAATTCTCAGTTAAGCATCAAAGAACAATCAGCCCCAGAGTTTGATATGCTTATTATGCACACGCAAGGACACTAAACCGTAATAATTTTTAGCTAAAGCGGTAAAGATTAGTTATCAGACTCTTGACCCCGATTTCGAGATCTTCTCTTTTGCCAAATATACTTATCCCATCCAAAAGATCTGAGCAAAACGTCGAATCAGCAGATGACGCAGGCATTTGGATCCTCTTCTACGCTTACGCATCTTCCATAGTAGTACGTGGGCGGTGGTGGAGGAGGTTGATAATGCCCAGGGTAGTACAGGGGTTGTGGAGGAGGAAGTCTATAGACCCCGTGTGGAAAGTAGACGACGGACGGATCAGGCTGTTTGTCTTTCGGTTGCTCGTTCTTGTTGCTCTTGTTGTCGTCCTTCTTCTTGTCCGGATTGTCTTTCTTGTTGTCGTCCTTCTTCGGAGCCTCTTTGGCCGGGCCGACCGAGACCATCTCCGCGGGGAACAGCTTCCTTAGCTTCTCCACCAGCTTCACCGGATCCATAGTTCCGACAACCGTCAGCTTCTTGTCCTTCATGTCCATGGAGATCGACTCGACCCCTGCACATAAGCAGCGAGGTTCACTCTCCGTTTTGACTAGGTTCACTTAACTGCAGAAATTAAGATCTGGGTTTTGTTCTTTTTGTAGAAATAGAGAGACGGCTGAGGAGAAAGGTTGATCCGATTGATACCTGCAAATCCAGAAGCTTTCTTCATGACCTTCTTCTTCTCCTTGTCATCGTGTAAATCCAGCTTCAACACCGCTTTCTGACTCTGTCATCAAAACAAAAAGCAGAGCAACGTAAAAATAAACCCCTTTTTAGACCAACAGGGACCACTTTCTCTTCAACCAGTATAAGCAAAAGCGCTAAATCGCAAAAGGAAGGTAAAAGGAAATAGAAGTTAGATACTGGATTGAGAATATACTACGGAAACACCGGAGGGCGAGAGCTTACCTGCATGTTTGTGTTGGTGTGTTGAATTTGACAGGACTGATGTTTCCATCTTTCAAAGAAAATGTAAATCTGAAAGAGAAAGGGCTGAGAATCCTGCCGGCTTTTTCTCTCCTCTTCTCGTATGATTAGAGAGAGAAAGAGTAGTGACGAAGTCGAACAGAGGAAGAAGCGAAGAGTGTGTGCGACGAGAGTCCTGCGTTTATATCCTAAATCTGGTCAATCAGAGTCAATTTCGAGCCCCAGCCATAGATATGCAACCGGTGGTAGGTGGGTAGTGGAAGTATCCTCGCACGAGTCAGCAGCGACCGAGCATGAGAGCTCGCAGTCTCAGCTAAAACGCCATCGTTTCGAGCCACTTGGAATTGGCCTAATATCCTAGAAACCTCCGATTTTAACTCTTATCCTAGTTTTTACCTTTTATCTCTTAAAAAACATACAACTTTAGGTCCAATCTCAATTCTATCATAAACTTTTTCTTTGTCTCATAAAAAATCATATGTTTTAGATTCGATACTAATTCTACCCTAAACTTCTTTTTTGTCTTATAAAAAATCTCAATTTTAGGTTCGGTTTTAATTTCACTCTACTTTTTTGTCACATAAAAAATCACCAACTTTTACTTGAGTCATAAATCTACCTCTATTAACTCACCATCAAAATCGCCCTTGGGGATCTTGTGCTCTGTCTTCGATCAATTGTGCTTGAGAATGTTTAGAGCTCGTGCGCGAGAAGTTCTAACAGCTTGTGTTTGGGAGTTTTCCATCTCTTAATTACCAACGAGAAATGGTTAATGAGAGTAAATTTGTGACTCAAATTAAAAGTTTGTGATTTTCTATGAGACTGTAAAGATTTTAGGGTAAAATTTGGAACTAGACAGTAAAAATTGGGGACAAGACCTAAAGTTCAAGATTTTTGTAATTATGATTTTTGGGATAAAAAAGTTTAGAAGGAAAATTGCGACATGACTTAAAATTGGGGAGCTTAAGATACAATTGAGACTGGATTTAAAATTGGGAGTTTTTTATAAGATAAAAAATAAAATTGAGAAAAGATTTAAAAGTTAGAGGTTTTTTCAGGATATTAATTTTTGAAGAGAGAATTCCAAAAAGAAGTTGGCTTTTTTTCCCGTATTTTCAGAGAAGCTTCCTGAAGCCAGGCACGGCGGGTACGGAGCGGAGCAGAGTCAAGGTCCAGTTGAGTGGGCGTCGGATGTGTTCGAAAAAAGAACAGGAGTATTTTGAAATCACGCGTTAAGGAAGGACGGATATTGAATCAGTGGGAAAACGGTAGGAAGAAGCTCTCGGGGTTGGTCAGATGGCGAATTTGATTTGCCACACCCACCCTCGTCACTGCTTCCCAGTGTTTATCCGCAGATGTACGAAGTATAATCATCAGATCATCTTAGTTAAGACTGTAGGATTATTGGATTTAATTGGTCTTGTTTTGTGATTGCCCGAGTTTTGCTGATATCAAACTACAAGACTCGACTTGACTCGACTTAGTATGGGCTATTCGGTCAAATTGTATGAGACTCTGACTTGCTTCTCGCGAAAATAAGCTGTCCGCTTGATGTTGTATTGATAGTGCTTCACTGCAATGCGAAGGAATGTACGGTTAACAATTCATTACTAAAGTTGCAGTGCTTTAAAATTAAATAAAGGATTATTATCACGAAAAACTTCAAATTGATACATTTTTGACAAATTTATTATAGAGTAAATTTTTTACTACAAAAAATTCTAAACTAATACACTTGTGATAAATTTATTTTCTGTTAGTTTTCGTTAAATTTTACCATCAAATTGTTGAGTTGGATGATTCATAATAGTTGATAGATGTACTAGTTCACAAATTTACTAGTTTGTGTTTTTTTTTTTGGTGATATTAATCCAATTTAGTAAAGACTAACGAAGGATAAATTTATAAAAAAATGTACAAGTTTGAGATTTTAATTTTATGATGAAAAAATTAATTTTGGATAAATTTGTCGTAAGTATATCAGTTTGGGATTTTTATGGTCAAAAAATGAATTCAGAATAATTTTTATAAGATACCAACTTGGGGTTTTTCGTGGAATTAACCATACTTATATCTTGGCCAAAAATATAAATAAATAAACGTTGCTCACGGGAACCTTTAAACTGAGTAGACTAGCGTTACTAATGTCACTAAAACTTTCTTGATCAAATATGGGTAATGGATCCTTCGAGAAAAAGGGTTTGAAATGGCATAAAATGATGAGAATGGGTAACTTTTGGATTAGTTACCAATAATCGATCGCTTTCTTGAGTAAAAATGGCTTCATCTCCACTGACCACGGCCCATGGCTTGTTCTCACCACTTTATATAGACTAAAAAGACAGATAATATTTTCCCTCCCGTTTAATCTTTTAGCCAATGCTCCCTTCTTTCAAATCAGAGTTATATGAGGCACATTTGATATGAATTCCATGAGTAGGCAATTTGGTTTTTGGTTGATGTTGCGGGGTATGGATCCCTTAATGTGCACAGTATTTCTCTCGATTCGTAGGCAAATTTCAATATATATGGCAATTTTTAACTTGTGGTTCACAAGAGATGGAGAAGCAAGACACTTGACATGTTGCAATTGCTGATATATGAATATGAATTTGTTCTTAACAGTTGAGATTGGTCCAGACACCAACGAAAACGTTATATGCAGTAGAAGATTTTGATCCGAGGTTGGTACCAACTACCAACACAAAGACATGGAGAATAGCAACCTCTTATGTCACGGAACATAATTTTGGATCGTGCAAGGAAAAACGACATGAAGCATCGAACAGTCACCAATCTGCTTCGCCAAGGATTCAATTTCATCCCAAACCAGATTTTAGAGTTGCATACCGGTAGGGAAAACAAGATTTTCATGATAAAATGACACATATGCACCTAAACCAAAGTCAATCGCGTCACCTTCCAAAATTAAAACTGAATCTCACACATGCATAATACGAACGTCGCTCGTCAAGATCATTATTTTCCCGATAGAAATCCTCTTCAATAATTGTTCAGGGGTCTCAATTCCTCTTCTGTATTCCACTTACTAATGTCCCCTCTCTTTCCAACTGTCTTTCTTTTTGGGGGCGAGGAAGGTGCGTACTTCCTTTTCGACGTGTTTCAATCGGGAATTCGGCCTCCACGACATTAATTAAGTCAAACCTAGATACTTAGGTCACATGGAGTGTCTGAAATTTTAACTATGGATAGAAACGAAAGCATCAGATGTCGTAACCCGAAGGCGAAAAAGAGAAAGCAAGCCTAATTTTTTTTCTCAGTGGATCAATCAAATGCCCGTGGGTCGGTTTCCACCACAGGTCATCAATATCTTGAGTGGGCAAAAAGAGAGGGAAGAAGGTCATCACTTGCTCGTCGATGCTACATATTCAAACTTAAGGATCGCAAAACAAGTCATCAAATCCTTAATATAAATTTCTTTTTGGCGTTTGATCCTATCAACTTACGTAGGACTGGGACATGAATGAGATGAGGAGGGATCTTAGATTCGTGGGAGGACATGAAGACAAAAAAGGAGCACTGTTTCGCTAAGTGCGAAGTGCTTTTGGTATGTCGACATTCCAACTGCTGACAGCGCCTTTAAGGACACGGCAACGAGTATAACCCTAATTTTTGATGAACGGATTCTGATGAGATATTTGATATGGTCGAGACATGTCATGTAGCAATGGAAGTGATAGGCTTAAAAGTATCAAGATTTCAAGAGCAACTTGCCAACTTTCTGGACATTTTACCTTTGCAAATATTGGAACCTGATTTGGACATGGACTGTATCCAGATGAGATTCTTAGTCCTATGGAGCCTCCATGGGTTTCATATCAACGTAAACCAACAAGTAATTGTGAAATGATCAAGATTTGTCGACAGACCAATGGAGACACTGCATAGTGCAGAGAATTCTTATCCCCTTCTATCTAGCACCGCTTTATCTCTCTGTTAGCATTGTGTGATAGGCTTGCTACCAAACATAGATTAATCAAACGGCATGTGCAAGTCTCTCCTATCTGTTGTCTGTACACGTGGAATTGGAAGACAGGGACCACTTGGATTCAGGTTGTTCTGTTCCAGCAAAAGTATGGACCGCCGTATTGGAGTTGACCCTTATTTCTCGAAGACCTATTGACTGGAATTCCTGAGGTGGCTTGAGCTGTTTCTGCTTCGAAAGGAAAATCATTCCCTTTGTTTCGAGCTTAAGCTTTCATGGAATGCGTATTTGCATCACATTTAAATGTCTAGGAACAAGTACATGCAGGATTCTTCTATCATTGTAATTACTAAAAGGGTTGTACAGAGAGGAGGAGGTAACGCGATTGCCTTGAGATTAGAAAGAAGGTAAATAGTGATACTTATAGAAATCCTCATTGTAATTGGGGATCTAGCCTACCGGAGTTTATCTTATTGAGCATGTAGCTGGCTGCTCACACCCCTCTTGCTTATTTGCAATAAACAAAAGCTTTCTAAGAAATATTACGTAAGATTGATGGATGACGTGAGAGCTTACGACCTCATAGCAATAATCAAGACAAGTACTAAACCAGAAGAAGTCGTGTCCAATTCCAATAATGAGTCCAACCTAACTATTTGCTCCCACCAAGATGTCAAAAGAACGTGCCTTCTTCCTCTACTATGACCGTGAAAGAGGCTTGCTTCTTTTCTTTTATTAACAGGTCGAGAATAAATCACCACGGCTCTACTGGCGGAATGATACCAAGCATATCCTTCGCTATCATGCATCCTAAAAGGCGCAAAACAAGAAAGCCTTTGAGGTCCAAACCTCGATTGTCATGCTTATTAAGTTGACGTCGAAGATAACTAAAACAATGCATCATAGAGCACGACAAAACACAAGTCTTTCAAATGTTCATCAGAAGACATTTCGTTCTAGGAACATTATGAACAAAAATCTAGAGATGATAATAATACGATGGCGGCAGATAATAGTAAGATGGAGATAGAGATGGTGGGCAATAGGGGTAAGCTACATGGTCCGCGTTGTTGGAGAAAACTCCTTTACTGTTTTGAAGTTGACAAAACGTTTTTAAAAGTCTAGTTTGAAGACTTGCAGACTCAAGTATTATAGTCTGAAGAACTCCAGACTCTTTTGTTAAAGTCTGAAGACAGCTAGACTTTAATCTCAAAGTCTGACCTCACTGACAGATTCTAGACCGAAGAGTGAAGACTTATCCAGATGTGGGTTTATCTTTGATGATTCGGTTCGTATGGTTCGTGGAAGATCTTATGGTTGGATATAGCATCTTATGATCAATTATTCTTATTGAAATTAATTTGGATAATCAGATCTCTTGAAAGGCGAAATATACTTGGAAGGTTCTACTTATGGAAACTAAGATCATGATTGTATGGGCGAACATGATTGATGGGCTTTTATCACATTTCTAAAACAACTCGAGATCTCCTTAATTGATTTTGTCCAACGGGTAAATTGGAAGAACTCCTTTGGAAAGTGCCAACGGTAGTAAAGGCATGAAGGAGTATTTAAGGTGGACTCTCTAGTTATTCGATAGTGTGTGTGAAAAGAAAATTTCAAAGTCTGAAGCTTTCTAGTTCTTTGCTACTTCAATTGTCGAGCTTAACTTGTACTCAAAAGAGAGAGCAAACACTTGTGAGACTTTGGAAGAGTGTAATAGAGTTTCTATACTGTGAAGTCAATGACGTGAGATTGTAAAATCTCTTTTGATTCTTAGTGAAATCCAGTCAATAGGGTGTCAGTGCGGGAGAGTAGACATAGGCTTGATTTAAGCCGAACCACTATAAACTTTGTGTTCTTATTCTCTTCTTTGAATTCTTTTATTCATTCGTAAATTTACTAAACTCGTTCTGGTTCATTGCTTTGAAGATTTTAGTCTGAAAGAAAGGGTTTTATAAACGTTTCAACGAAAGATTTTGCTTTAACACCTATTCCCCCCTCTAGGTGTTCATGCTAGCCATTTCAATTGGTATCAGAGCTTGTGTGCTCGTTTTATTGAAATGTTTTACTTCTGAGTTAAAGATCTATGGCTAGTATTTTGGCTCCAGGTTTGGTTGAAGGTCAAAGTAACACCAGACCGCCTTATTTTGATGGGAATGAATATAATGTGTGGAAAAACAAGATGAAGGCATTCCTAAGATCGAAAGATCCCTTGGAATGGGATGTGGTAGAAAAATGGATCAATCCCAAAGCTACATCAACTTCAGAAAGAGGAAAAGAAGTTGCAGATGTTGGCGAAATGACACAAGAAGAATTGACCAAGAGACAACCTCTTGATGCTAAAGCCATCTACTCCTTATATTGTGTTTTATCTCCTACTAAATATAACAGAATTTCATCTTGTGAAACAGCAAAAGAAGTTTGGGACAGGTTGCATGTCACCTATGAAAGAACTGATCGAGTTAAAGAAACAAAAATCAATATCTTGCTCGGACAGTATGAAGCCTTCAAGATGAAGTCAGGAGAATCCATCATTGACATGTTAAGTCGTTTTACAGAAATTATAAATGGATTAGCATATCAGGGACAGCCAATCTTAGGACCAATGAAGGTTAACAAATTGCTGCGTGGACTCTCTAAAGACTGGAATCACGTGAAGACTTCAATAAGAGAAACCCAGAGGATCATGCCACTTTTTGTAGACGAACTAGTTAACACACTTCAATCATATGAAGTGGAGCAAATCAATGAGGAAGAAGATCTTAAAGGTAAGAAGTCAATTGTTTTAAAATCTAATGATGATTCAGATACAGATTCAGAAGATGATATGGACGATGAAGAACTATCACTCATGATAAGGAGATTTAGAAAGTTGAAAAGAAAGAGAAGAAGATTCAACTGGAAGAAAGAAGGCACTTAAAAGTTTCAGAACAAATCAACTGAGGATGATGAAATCAACAAAGATGTGATCTGTTTTGAATGTAAGAAAAAAAGGGGCACATTAGACCCAACTGTCATCTATTGAAGAAAAAGAAGGGAAGAACTGAGAAATACAGAAAGGCTCTCAAAGCAGAGACATACAACGATACTGAATGTGAAGAAAGTGATGAAGAATATATGTCTAATGGCAAATTCAGAATCAAACTTAGACGATGAAATAGATTCAAACTCAGACTTAGACAACGAAATCAAGGTTAGTAATTTAAAAATTCTTGCTAAAGTCTCGAAGTACATAGATGAACTTTGTCTCGGTCTCAAAACTTCTCTTAAAAGGATTTTCGAGCTAAAGAGGGAGAAATCTAAACTTAAGCGACAGGAAACTTTTTGGAAAGAAAAATTTGAAAATCTAGATAAAGATTTTGTCAATTTGAAAGAAAATGCAGATTCTCTTTCAAAGGAAAATACTTTTTTGAAAGAAGACATTTCAGATATTACAAAAAGGTATTCAATAGGATCTGAAAAGTTGGAAAAGATTCTTTCAATACAAAGACCTTATTTCAATAAATCTGGTTTGGGTATGACTCCAGAAACCATTCATCTAATTGATTTTCCAAAAGTAAAGGAAAGAATCAAACAAAGACCTACAAAAACATTTTACATAAATCATTTTCAAAAAGTTTTTGTAAAACTTGTTGGTTGAAGTGCTCTCAAATGTTCAGAGTATAACAGCTCAGAACATTTTGAGAAATAATGTCCAAAGGTTTGGAGACCTTTTAAGAAGGATTGGGCAAAAAACTATATTTTGTACTAACTCCCCTAGACCCAAGAAGATATGAGTACCAAAGAAAACTTGAGTTCTTTTTATGATTGCAGGTCACTATCAAGAAAAAGATCAAGTGGTATTTGGATAGTGGCTGTTCGAGACACATGACAGGAGATTCGAGTTGTTTAATAAAGTTTGTGCAAATGAATGGTGGAAAAGTTTTTTTTTGGTAGAAATAGCAAAGGAAAAATTATTGGATGTGGAACTGTGAAAATTGGAAGTCTCACAATCAACAATGTCTCATGGTGGAAGGTTTGAATTACAATCTACTCAGCATCAGTTAATTGTGTGACACTGGATTCGAAATTAATTTCCAAGAAGACATTTGTTCAGGAACTAGTAAAGATTTCTCTCAATCTTGCACTGGACGAAGACATGAGAATATTTACCTTCTAGATATAAAACCAGAAAGTGCTCAATGTCTAATCTCCATTCAAGATGAAGCAAACCTTTGGCATCAGAAACTTGGTCATGTTAATATGAAGCAGATTACCAAAATCTCTTCTAAGAAACTTGTTCGTGGACTCCCCAATCTAACTTATTAAAAGTCTGATCTATGCACGCTATGTGTTTTGGGAAAGCAGGTTAGAAGTTTTTTTAAACCTATAAATCAAGTTTCTACTAATCGAGTTTTGCAGCTTCTGCATATGGATCTCTTTGGACCAACCAGAACGCAAAGCATTGGTGGAAAGAAATACTGTCTAGTAATCGTAGATGATTACTCTCGTTTTACATGGATATACTTCATGGCAAGTAAGTCTGAAGCATTCTCTTACTTTTCAAAATTTGCCAAGAATGTGCAGAATGAGAAAGGTTATGCTATTTTGAGCATTCGAACAGACCATGGAGGTGAGTTTGAAAATCAAGATTTTGCTAAATTTTGTGATGAATCTGGTTTCCAGCATGTTTTCTCTTCTCCATATACTCTAGAACAGAATGGGGGTGTGGAAAGGAAGAATAGATCTTTGCAGGAGATGGCATGAACCCTTTTAATTGAAAGTAATATTTCTTCTTGTTTTTGGGCTAAAGCAGTTTCTACAGCTTGCTATATTATTAACATAGTATTTTTAAGGTCTATTCTAGAGAAAACTCCTTATGAAGTTTTTAAAGGGAAAAACCCAAATGTTTCTTATTTTCATGTGTTTGGTTGTAAATGTTTTGTTTTGAAAAATGCAAATGATCGAACTGGTAAGTTTGAGGAAAAATTAGACGAATGAATTTTCCTTGGCTACTCAATCTCAAGCAAAGCCTACAGAATATTCAACAAAAAGACTCAATCTGTGGAATAATCTATGAACGTCAAATTTCAAGACTCAGTACAGAATCGACTGAATCAGACTCAACTTGAAGATTCTGAACCTGCTCCAGACCTTACAAAGTCTACATCCCCTGAAGAGATTCAGACTTCTGAAAATAAATAACAAGAGGAACCAGTTAATTCAACTGAAGCAGAGGATCAACAAACCTTCAGACCATCCAGTAACTAGAAGCATAAGTCTAGTCATCCCAAGGAACTCATCATTGGCAACATTGATGAAAGAATTCGTACCAGATCTAGAAGGCGAGAAGAGTCTAGTGCTCTAGCACTCATTTCTGAGATAGAACCTAAAAGTATAGAAGAAGCTCTATCTGATAAAAGCTGGATTGAAGCTATGCAAGAAGAGCTCAGACAGTTCAGCATCAACGATGTTTGAGAGCTAATTCCTAAAACAAAAGGTAAATCCATTATTGGAACTAAATGGGTTTTCAGGAACAATGTGGACGAAAAAGGAAAAGTGGTCAGGAACAAAGCAAGACTTGTGGCCAAAGGATATACGCAAGAAGAATGGATAGACTATGATGAGACCTATGCACCAGTAGCGAGGTTAGAAGCAATAAGATTATTACTTGCTTTTGCTAGCTATAAAAATTTCAGGTTATTCCAAATGGACGTCAAAAGCGCGTTTCTAAATGGATTTATCCAAGAAGAAGTCTATGTGGAATAACCACCTGGATTTGAAGATTCAAAAAGGCCAAACTCAGTCTTCAGACTAAAAAAGGCTCTTTATGGATTGAAGCAAGCACCTTGAGCATAACATGATAGGTTAAGTAATTTTCTAATTCAAAATGGTTTTGTTAAAGGAAAGGTGGATACGACTTTGTTCATTAAAAGAGAAGGCAAACATTTTATACTCGTTCAAATCTATGTAGATTATATTATCTTTGGATCATCTAATGAAAATCTGTGCAAGAAATTTTCTAAGTCTATGCAGGATGAATTTGAGATGAGTATGATGGGTAAATTATCATTCTTTCTCAGATTACAAGTAAAACAATTGAAGGAAGAAATTTTCATTCACCAAGAAAAATATGCAAAAGATCTTATTAAGAAGTTCGGATTGTAGAATTGCAAAAAGACTGAGATACCTATGTCAAGCTCTTCGAAGCTGGATAAAGATGAGAGAGGAAAGAGTGTAGACCAAAAGCTCTATAGGAGTATTATTGGTTCGCTTCTTTATCTTACTGCTTCTAGACCTGACATTTTGTTTAGTGTTTGCATTTGTGCTAAATTTCAATCAAATCCCAAAAAGTCTCATCTAAGTGCTGCAAAATGCATCATCAAATATGTTGCAACCACCTCAAAGCTAGGTCTATGGTATCTCAAAGAATGAGACTTTACTCTTCTTAGATATTCAGACGCAGATTTAGCAGGTTGTAGGGTCGATAGAAAGAGTACTTCTGGTACTTGTCAATTGCTAAGCAACAAGCTAGTGTCTTGGTTCTCAATGAAGCAGAGTACTGTAGCTCCCTCAATAGCAAAAGTAGAGTATGTAGCTCTTGGAAGTTGTTGTTCTCAAATCTTGTGGATAAAGCAACAATTAAGATACTTTGGAATCGAAGACTCATGCACCGAGATTAAATGCGACAACACTAGTGCCATCAATCTCACAAAGAATCCAATTCTTCATTCAAGAGCAACACACATAGAAATTTGACATCATTTCATTAGAGATCATGTTCAGAATGGAGAAGTTATGATACAATTTATTGACTCGAAGAATCAGTTGGCAGACATATTTACAAAGCCACTGGAGAAAAGTCTATTTTATTCTATTCGCACCAAATTGAACATCATATCTTTTATCAGTTAAAGTCTGAAGATGATTAGACTCAATATAACCAAAAGTTGCGATTGTAAGTTAATTCTATTCTAGTAATTTAAATTTTTGGGTGAAAATTTGAAAATGTACGTTTACTTTTTGAATCACTACTTACTTATTTTCAGTAATTATCATTTTAGTTTTGATATGGCAATTTTTCAAAAAAGGCAGTTTTTCATTTTTTAAAATGGCAGTTTTACTTTTTCCTTTATGATGATCCGTATACCTCGTTTCATCTGCTTTATATACTATTGATTTTCTTCTCCGTTTTCACTCACAAAACCCTAGAATACAGAACTTCACTTTCTCATACTTTCTCTCTAGTTTAATCCGAAAAATCTTTCACCTTTTTTCTCGATCGAGTTGAGAAATCTCCCAAAGACAATGACAATGTCTTCTCAAAGAAAGTCTTCAAGAATTGCAAGCAGGGGACCACAGCATATGCGTGAGGGACTTACACACTTTGATCTGACCAAGGAAGAAGACTCTCCACAGCAGCAACAACAAAGTCAACAATAACATTCTCAACCGCGGCACTCTTCTCAACCTAGGACTCATGTTCCTCCACAGCAAGATGCTGAAGAAGAGATCGTTGTAGACGCTGAACCTATAAGGACTCTTAAGCCTGAATTTCTCTTCAAACTCTACTCTACGTTAAAAGAGGGTGGTACTGCAATGACTTTCATTGATGAGTTTTTGAGCGAGAAATGGTACAGAAATGAAACTCATTTTTTGAAAACAATGGAAAGTTTGGGAGTTGCACCTGTTGGTGCGACAACAAGAGCTTTTGCAAATTTTCCAAGTGATCCACAGTATGGATCCTTTAATTAGCCTGAAGGGAAAGATGACGATGAGGGGATGTTCACACACTTTAAGCCCAGGTTGGCCATCGCTGCACAAGTTCGTGGTGAAAGGACGGACCTTTTTCGTTCTAAGGACCACAAGAAGGCCTATTCGAAATTGTTAAAGAGAGGGGTTAGGAACCCAAGGAGCGTGGATTTTGATTTTCTAGATTCACCGAAAGTAAGACTGAGGGAGAAGTTTGCACTCCTTCAACTCGAAAAGTTTTGCTCTGAGACAACAGTTGCTCACCCAAAATTTACGGCTTACTTCTATTCAAATCTATCCTTTTTAGATGTGAATAGTTTTTCCTTTACGGTGAGGGACAAAGATTTTGGGTCGATGTAGACACTCTAGCTCATGTGATTAGGGTGGAAAGAGGTAGTTTCCAACCAATCAGTGTGTTGGTTGGTCACGCTACTTTGGAGCTTGTTCGGGATAGGATTGCTGAAGGCAGGATTTCTTACTCCAGGATGTCTACCTCCAAATATCTTGCTCCATAAGATCGTTATCAATTACATCAGACCCAAATTGACATTAAAGACCGATGTCTCTCATTCTGAAGCTAAGCTGATGTACGCCATCAACATTGGTTTCAAATTCTCTCTGCCTCACACTATTCTCATCCATATGTATCGGACAGTGGTGAAGGACAAGGGGTAACTCCCTTATTCTGCTCTTGTTACCGGTTTATTCCAACATTTCAACATTCAGCCTCCTAAAATTCTGTGTGTTAGAACCATTTCTCCAATGGTAGTTGGATTGAAGATGTTTTCCAAGATGCGTTTGAAGGAGCTGAACAAGGTTTTAGAGAGCATTAAGGAGAAGTCCCCTGTCAAGGCAAAGCAAGACTCTGTATATGGAAAAAGGAAAGGCAAAGAGCCTATAAACGCACCAATCAAGAAGAGGAGATCACTCATCTTGGAGGGTGAAGAAGATGAGGATGACATCACTCTCTCTGCTTTTGCCTAAAAGAATTTACAAAGTTTTGTTAGCTTTCAAGGGCCAAAGGACCGAGCGCATAGAGGAAGAGAAGAGACAGAGCAGAGAAATGCAGAAAGAGAAGAGGAAGGAAGAATAGAGGAAGAAGAGAGAGGAAGAGAACAAGAGGAAGAAGAGGGTCAAGATAATTCTCTTGAACCTACATTTGTTGGAGAAGAAGGCGAACAACATCACCTTGGTGCTAAAGACAAGCAAGAACAAGCAGAAGAATATTTTTCTCCACCTGAAGGCAATGAAATAGGGGGAGTTGCTGAAAAAAGAGGTACTTCTTCACTTGCTTTTACTAGTGATGATGTTAGTCGTTCTCCTGCCGATCCAGAGGATGTATATGCTTCTCAATTTCCTGAAGCTGGTATTGAGGCATCATCTCCAAGTTTGGATGTTCCAGATGAGGTTCCATCATCAGTTAACACTCCTCAAACAGATCGTGCTGAAGCGAGTACTCAAACAGATAATACAGCAGACCTTAAGAGACTACTCAAGCTCCTTGTGGAGATAAAAGCTCAGCTTTATGGATTGGAGTGCGAGTTTCAGACCATGTAGTCAGCACATCAAGCCTCTTCAGTTTCTCTACATGATCAAGTGCAAGCCCTTAAGCTTCAAGTTCAAGCCACTGCGAAGGGTGATGATATTAAGCAACTGAAGGAGGACCTAAGGAAGCTGGAAGAGACTGTCAAGTCTATGAGGGATTTCCAGCTTGCTCGCATCCCCAAGCAGCCCTAATTTTACCCCCCTCTTTTTTATCCTTTCTTTTTCTCCACTTTTTGCTGATGACAAAAAGGGGGAGAGTTTGCATATTTGACCCTGACTTGTCTTTATTTTGGTTTGATTTGTTTGATTTTGATTTTGATGATCTTTTACCTTGAACTGACTTTTGACTCTTGATTGCTATTTGATTTTGAATCTTTTAACACTTGCAGGAATTAAGTTTGTGATATTGATAGTGGCTGGATAGTTACTTATCTTGTAGAATTAACATGTTTTCTGTGGTTGCAGAATCGATGCCATCCAAGTCCTAATCAACTTATTTCTTAAGATATCACATTTTTGCTTAAGTGTTGTTTTGCAGGTCAAATTTTTCAAATCTAAAGGAAAGTTTTGTCACTATAAAAAAGGGGAAGATTGTTGAAGAAAACTCTTTTACTGTTTTGAAGTTGACAAAACATTTCTAAAAGTCTAGTCTGAAGACTTGCAGACTCAAGTATTATAGTCTGAAGAACTCTAGACTCTTCTGTCAAAGTTTGAAGATAACTAGATTTTAATCTCAAAGTCTGACCTCACTGACAGATTCCAAACCGAAGAGTGAAGACTTATTCATATGTGGGTTTATCTTTAATAATTCGGTTCATATGGTTCGTGGAAGATCTTATGGTTGGATATAGCATCTTATGATCAATTATTCTTATTGAAATCAATTCGGATAATCAGATCTCTTGAAAGATGAAGTGTACTTAGAAGGTTCTACTTATGGAAACTAAGATCCTGATTGTATGCGCGAGCAGGATTGATGGGCTTTTATCACATTCCTAAAACGACTTGAGATCTCTTTAGTTGATTTTGTCCAACGAGTAGATTGGAAGAACTCCTTTGGAAAGTGCTAACAGTAGTAAAGGCATGAAGGAGTATTTAAGGTGGACTCTCTAGTTGTTCGATAGTGTGCGTGAAAGTAAAATTTCAAAGTCTAAAGCTTCCTAGTTCTTTGCTACTTCAATTGTCGAGTTTAACTTGTACTCAAAAGAGAGAGCAAACACTTGTAAGACTTTGGAAGAGTGTAGTAGAGTTTCTATACTGTGAAGTCAAGGACGTGAGACTGTAAAATCTCTTTTGATTCTTAGTGAAATCCAGCCAATAGGCTATCAGTGCGGGAGAGTGGATGTAAACTTGATCTAAGCCGAACCACTATAAACTTTGTGTTCTTATTATCTTCCATGAACTCTTTTATTCATTCGTAAATTTACTGAACTCATTCTAGTTCATTGCTTTGAAGATTTTAGTCTGAAAGAAAAGGTTTTATAAACGTTTCCGCGAAAGATTTTGCTTTAACACCTATTCCCCCCCTTTAGGTGTTCATACTAGCCCTTTCACGCGTAAAGACTATTTGGGCTGTTGACGTTGGTGTCGGTGTTGGGCTGTTCAGTTCTAGGCTTCGGAGTCTCTTTTGGTCCCACGTACTCGATGATCGTGCCAAATCGCTTCCTCAAGTGTTCAGCTACCTGTACCGGGTCCATGTTCCCAATCACCGTCACCCTCTTGTTGTCCATGTCCACAGCCACCAATTGTATCCCTTCAAGCAACTTAAGATTAGCTAAATGCGAACACTGTAGAGTATAAAAAGTATGTTGGTAAAGAGCTATGCATTCTTATTGAATCCTTAACCCTAGTTTCAACCATGCAGCTCGAGATCTGAGATCATCGTTTCACAGTTTTGTGGGTACCTTCATATGCAGAGACTATCTTCATGGCCCTCTTCCTTTCTTTTTCGTTGCGCCATTCCACCCTCAGAATAGCTTTCTGCTTGTTGGGATATAATACGCGGAAACGACAGGATCTTGCAATTTACGTTAACGCAAAATCACCAGAAAAATAAACGAGAAAAATAAGGATACCAGAAATTTACGTGGTTCGGTCCAAGTATCGGTACCTACGTCCACAGGGAGAACCAGTAGCAAATAATCCACGAAAACCGGAGGATCAGAGTTTACAATCGCTCAATCGCTCAAGTGTTTCCCACACCTAAATTTAACCCCAAACCCTTAGTGTTTATAAATAAACAACTCACTTGGGTATAAACTCACGGCACAAAATTTATTGCGACCTTCAAGCTCAAAACCAAACACCGAAAACAAGAACTCCTTTTCTTGATCGCGTGTGTGGCTTCAGTTGACGTTGTGCGGTAGCGGCTCCACGTAGGGTTTCAGCAGCAACTCTTCTACGAAGGGTTTCTTTTCCCTTTTATATGTGTGTGCCCAAAGAGGAAACCTTTATTTTATCTTTATTTCCTCTTTTGTAAATCTTCAAGAGTCCGGCGAAACTTTTCTGTTACTTGGGAAATCTTTATCAATAAATTCGGTTTAACAAATCGTTATCCAAATTCAAACTCGAGGACATAATTTAACAATTCTCCACCTTAGCTCGATGTTTGAAGCCAAGTTATAGTGCTCATCATCCATGCTGCTCTCCCAACGCCCCGACGGGCACTCACTCTCCACAGACGCCAATAGCGCTCAAGCAGAGCTTGAGTTTCGCCAAAGGAACAAACTTAGTCATCATGTCTGCTGGGTTATCTACTGTAGCAATCTTTTTGACAATTACAATATCTTTAGCTAAGACATCTCGGATGAAGTGGTACCTGATATTGATATGCTTCGTTCGCTCATGATAAACTGGATTATATGCCAAATATATCGCACCTTGGTTATCGCAGTGTATATCCACACTTTTCTGTTCTAACCCAAAGTCTGAGAGCAAACTTTGTCACCATATCGCCTCTTTCACT
This sequence comes from Eucalyptus virginea, assembly GCA_014182375.1. NCBI lineage: Eukaryota > Viridiplantae > Streptophyta > Magnoliopsida > Myrtales > Myrtaceae > Eucalyptus > Eucalyptus virginea. The sequence continues at coordinate 37,939,058 of CM024514.1, forward strand.
ACAAAAGGTTAGTGCCATGTACTCTGCCTTAGTCGAAGACAAGGCAATATGATCCTGTAAGGACGCTTTCCAACTAACTGCACCACCCGCTAGCATAAACACGTACCCTGCTAAAGACCTGCAATCATCCAAGTCACCGGCGTAATCCGAATCCACAAAACCAGTGGTTTCACTGCCATTGCTGTCCTTTCGATACATTATACCCACGTCTGTTGTCCCCTTCAAATATCTGAGGATCCACTTCACAACTTCCCAATGAGCTTTACCAGGACGCTTCATATAGCGACTAACCACGCTCATAGCTTGTGAAATATCATGCCTAGTGCACACCATAGCATACATAATACTAAAAGAGCTAGTATGAGCACCTAGAGGGGGGTGAATAGGTGCAAAGGCAAATTTTGCAAAATATAGTATAAAACTTTTCCTTTTAACCAGGGTCTGATTGACAATAGACTTTACAGAAAGAATCATACTTTAACAATTAAGTAGAGTTACGAACAAAGTAAAAGAGTTCAGGGAAAAGAATAAGAACACAAGGTTTATAGTGGTTCGGCTTAATCCAAGCCTACGTCCACTCTCCCGCACTGACAGCCCACCGGTTGGATTTCATTATGAATCAAAAGAGTCGTTACAGTATCACGTCCTTGATTCCACAGTGTAGAGACTCTGCTACACTTCCTTAAGGTCTCACAAGAATCTAAACTCTCTTTTAAGTACAAGTTTACGCTCAACAATTGTATTAGCAAAGAACAATGAACTTCAAGCTTTGGAATTTATCTATCACGCACACACTCGAATAACTGGAGCGTCTTCCTTCTATACTCCTCCATGCCTACATAACCATTGACACCTTCCAAAGAAGTTCTTCCAATCTACCCGTTGGACAGAATCAATTAGGGAGATCTCGAGTTATTTAAGGAATGTGATGATAGCCCACCAATCCTGCTCGCCTATATAATCAGGATCTAGGTTTTCATAAGTAGAACCTTCCAAGTATACTTCGCCAATCAACTGATTCAAATTACTCGAATCAAATTCAAATGAATAAAAGATCCTGAGATGCTATCTCCAGCCATGAGATCTTCTTTAACCGCTCGAATCAAATCCTTAAAGAAATACTCGATTCTGGATAAGTTTTCTTCGACGGTCTAGAAACTGTCAATGAGGGCAGACTTTGAATCTTGAGTTTGACGGTCTGGCGATCTTCAAACTTTGACGAAAGAGTTTGCAAGTCTTCAGACTAGACTGATGGAAACGTTTTGTCAGCTTCAAAACAAATAAGGAAGTTTTCTCTAACAATCTCCCCCTTTTTGATGATGACAAAACTTTTCTGCAAATTTGGATACTTTTGACCTGCAAGACAATACTCAAACAAACAATGATATCTCATAAAAGATAAATCGATTAGGATAAAGATAGTATCGAATCTGCATCCACAGGAAATGAGTTAGTCCTGTAAAAACAACTATCTTTTCCATGATAATATCAACGATGCTTAAGATACTGCGAGCAATCAAAACACAGTCCAAACCATCAAAATACAGTCCAAGCCACTCACAACCAAACAGAAGTAAAGTCAAAGAAAAGTCAAATCTGCAAATCTGCACCAACATTCTCCCCCTTTTTGTCAGCATTAAAAAGGTAGAGATGAAATAGAGATAAAATTAAGATTGCTTTGGAATGCGAACAAGTTGGAAATCTCCCATCAACTTGACAGTCTCCTCCAGCTTTCTCAAGTCCTCCTTCAGTTGTTCTACTTCCTCACCCTTGGCAGTTGCCTGAATTTGAAGATTAAGGGCCTGAATTTGATTGTGCAAAGAAACTGAAGAGTCTTGACTGACATTCCGCATATTCTGAACTTCGCATCCCAAGGCATAAATCTGGCCTCGCATCTCCAAAAGAACATCAAGCAACCTTCGAAATTCTACTGAGTTGTTAGTTTAAGTGCTTGCTTTAGCATGATCAGTTTGTGGAGTATCGGCAGATGATGGCATTTCAGCATGAGCATCCAGACTTAGAGATGAAACCTCATGACCTTCTTCAGGAAATTGAGAGGCATATGCATCTTCTAGATCGGCAGGAGAACGACTAACATCATCACTAGTAAAAACAAGTGAAGAAGTACCTCTTTTCTCAGCAGCTCCCCCTGTTTCAGTGCCTTCGGGTGGAGAGAAGTACTTTTCCTGCTCTGTCTCGTCCTCAGTGACATGATGATCTTGTTCTCCTCTTTCCTCTTCTTCTGCAGTTCTTTCTTCCTCTGCTGCTTTTCTCAATGCTTCCCTCTCCTCACTTCTCTGCTTTGTCTCTTCTTTGTCTTAATCCTCTCTCTCCTTTGTCTTTGAAACAAAACGCTGAAGGTTTCTTAAGGCAAGAGTGAAAATGGTAACATCATTCTCATCTTCTTCATCCTCTAAGATGAGTGCTCTCCTTTTCTTGGATGGAGCTGTCATCGGCTCATTGCCTTTCCGTTTTGCTGTCACAGAGTCTTGTCGAGTCTTGACAGGGGTTTTCTCCTTAAATTGCTCCAAAGCCTTGTTCAGCTCCTTCAGACGCATTTTGGAAACCATCTTCAGTCCCACCACCATTTGATCACACGTTCGAACACATAAGATTTTGGGAGGCTAAATATGAAAATGTCTGAATAACTGAGTAACAAGAGCTGAATAAGGAAGTTGGCCCTTGTCCTTCACCATCGATCTATACATGTGAAACATGATAGTGTGTGGCGAGAGAAACTTTTTGCCAAAGATTGATAGCATACATCAGCTTCGCTTCTGAATTGGAGACGTTAGTCTTTGAAGTTGATTTGGGTCTAAGACAATTGATCACAATCTTGTGAAGCAAAACATTTGAGGCATTCATCCTTAAGTACAAAATTCGTCCTTCCGCCATTCCATCCCGAACAAGCTTTACAGTCGCACGACCAATAGACACACTAATTGATTGGAATACCCCTCTCTCTACTCCAATCATATTAGCCAGAGTGTCCATATCAACTACATAGTTCTGGTCTCGAACACTGAAAGAAAATCTATTCGCATCCAAAAAGCTTAGATTAGAATAGAAATACGCAGTAAGTTCTGGATGAGCCACTGTTGTCTCAGAACAAAATCGTTCAAGTTGAAGTAAGGTGAATTTCTCTCGCAACTTCACGTTAAGAGAATCGAGAAAATCAAAGTCTACACTTCTTGGGTTCATCACCCCTCGCTTCAGCAACTTAGAGTAAAGTCGCTTGTGATCCTCAGAACAAAACAAATCTATCCTTTTGTTTCGAATATTCGCGGCAACACCCATTCTAGGCTTAAAATGAGTGGACATCTTTTCATCATCATTTCCATCAGGTTGACTAAGACCTCAAACACGTGGATTGCTTGGAATATTCGCAAAGGCTCTTTCTGCCGACCCCGCAGGAGCAACTCCCAAACGTTCCATTGTTCACAAAAAGTGGGTTTCATTTCGATACCCTCTCTCTTTAAAAAAATTCATCAATAAAGTTCAAGGGAGTACCTCCCTCCTTCAAGGCAGAGTAGAGTTTGAAGGTAAAAACAGGCTTTTGAGTTCTTACAGGTTCTGCATCCTCAATAATTTCTTCCTCCGCTTGTTGTTGAACATTTTGTGATCTAGCCTGAGGAGAATGACGCGGTTGAGAATGTTGTTAATTCTGCTGCTGTCTTGGAGATTCTTCTTCTTCCGTAAGGTCAAAGTGCATAGGACCCTCAAGCATATGCTGTGGTCCCTTGCTTGCAAGCCTTGAAGACTTTCTTTGGAAAGACATTCTCACAGTGAGTAAAACAGGAGAAGACAAACAGTAAATAAAGCAATCGAAACAGGGTATACGAATCGCCGTAAAAGGAAAAATAGAAAATGCCTTTTAAAAAATAACTGTCTTTTTGAAAAAAAGATAACTGCTTTTTCGAAAAGGAATGATTGCTATAATTACAAAAACTTGGAAAGATAACATCAATCAATTCCAGATTAATAGACAATCGTACCTTTTCGAAATTTTATCCAAACGATAAGTTTCTAAAGTTGAAATAACTTACTGTCGTGATCCTTGAACTTTTGAGTCTGAACATCTTTAGACTTTTATCCCTGAGTTTGAGTTTCTTCAGACTTTAAGATATTAAGTCTGGAACGAATAGACTCAAATTGACCTTTTTCTAGAGGTTTTGTAAATATGTCCGCCAGCTGATTCTTTGAGTCAATAAATTGAATCAATACTTCTTTATTTTGAACATGATCTCTAATAAAATGATGTCGAATCTCTATATGCTTTGCTCTTGAATGAAGAATTGGATTCTTGGTGAGATTAATCGCGCTGATGTTGTCACATTTGATCTCAGTGCATGAATCTTTGATTCCGAAGTCTCTTAGCTGTTGTTTTATCCATAAGATTTGAGAACAACAACTTCCAAGTGCCACATACTCTGCTTATGCTGTTGAAAGAGCTACAGTACTTTGCTTTCTTGAAAACCAAGATATTGTCCTGTTACCAAGCAATTGACAAGTGCCCGAGGTGCTTTTTCTATCAACTTTGCATCCTACTAAATCTGCGTCTGAATATCCAATGATAGTAAAGTCTTCTTCTTTAGGATACCATAGACCTAACTTGGAGGTTGTTGCAACGTATTTGATGATGCATTTTGTAGCACTTAGATGAGATTCTTTGGGATCTGATTGAAATCTGGCACAAATGCAAACACTAAACAAAATGTCAGGTCTAGAAGCAGTAAGATAAAGAAGTGAACCAATAATACTCCTGTACAACTTCTGGTCAACTTTCTTTCCTCCTTCATCTTTGTCCAGTTTTGAAGAATTTGACATTGGTATATCAGTCTTTTTGCAATTCTCCAGATCGAACTTTTTAACAAGTTCTTTAGCATATTTTTCTTGATGAATGAAAGTCCATTCCTTCAATTGTTTTATTTGTAGTCCGAGAAAGAAAGATAGTTCACCCATCATGCTCATCTCAAATTCATCCTGCATAGACTTAGAGAATTTCTTGCACAGATTTTCGTTAGGTGATCCAAAAATGATATCATCAACATAGATTTGAACAAGTAAAAAATTTTTACTTTCTCTTTTGATAAACAAAGTAGTGTCTACTTTACCTTTAACAAAGCCATTTTGGATTGAAAACTTACTTAACCTGTCGTACCAAGCTCGAGGTACTTGCTTTAAACCATATATTGCCTTTTTCAGTATGAATACAGAGTCTAGTTTCCTTGGGTTTTCGAAACCGGGAGGTTGTTCCACATAGACTTCCTCTTGGATAAATCCATTCAGGAATGCGCTTTTGACGTCCATTTGGAATAACCTGAAATTCTTATAATAAGCAAAAGCAAGTAATAATCTAATTGCTTCTAACCTTGCTACTGGTGCGTAAGTCTCATCATAGTCTATCCCTTCTTCTTGCGTATATTATTTGGCTACGAGTCTTGCTTTGTTCCTTATGACTTTTCCTTTTTTGTCCATCTTGTTCCTGAAAACCCATTTAGCTCCAATAATAGACTTGCCCTTTGGTTTAGGAGTTAGTTCCCAGATATTGTTAATACTGAACTGCCCGAGTTCTTCTTTCATAGCTTCAATCCAGCTTTCATCAGTTAAAGCTTTTTCTATGCTTTTGGGTTCTATTTCAGAAATAAGAGCCACATCGCTAGACTATTCACGCCTTTTGGATCTCGTACGAATCCCTTCATCAATGTCACCAATAATGAGTTCTTTGGGATGACTAGACTTGTGCTTCCAGTTGCTGGTTGGTTTGACAAACTGTTGATCTTTTTCTTCATTTGATTTTTCAACGATCGTTCGTTGTTGATCTTCTGAAGTCTGAGCTGTTTCTGGGGATTTAGACTTTGTAGAGTCTGGAGCAGATTCAGATTCTTCAGGTTGAGTCTGGATTGATTGATTTTGTATAAAGTCTTGAAATTTTACATTCATCGATTCCTCCACAGATTGAGTCTTTTTGTTGTATACTTTGTAAGCTTTGCTGGTGGTTGAATATTCAAGGAAGATGCCTTCGTCTGATTTTTTCTTCAAACTTACCAATTCGATCATTTGCATTTTTCAATATAAAACATTTGCAACCAAACACATGAAAATAGGAAACAATTGGCTTCTTTCCTTTGAACAACTCATAGGGAGTTTTCTCCAGAATAGGCCTTAAGAAGACTCTATTAATAATATAACATGCTATAGAAACTGCTTCAGCCCAAAAATGAGAAGAAATGTTGCTTTCAATTAAAAGTGTTCTAGCCATTTCTTGCAATGATCTATTCTTCCTTTCCACAACTCCATTTTGTTTAGGAGTGTATGGTGAGGAGAACATATGCTGAAAACCAGATTCATCACAAAATTTAGCAAAATCTTGATTTTCAAACTCACTTCCATGGTCTGTCCGTATGCTTGAAGTAACATACCCCTTCTCATTCTGAACTTTCTTAGCAAATTTTATAAAATAAGAAAATGTTTCAAACTTACTTGCCAGGAAATATACCCAAGTGAGTCGTGAATAATCATCCACTATTACTAGGCAATATTTCTTACCGCCAATGCTCTGGGTTCTAGTTGGTCCAAAGAGATCCATATGCAAAAGCTGCAGCACACGATTAGTGGAAACTTGATTTATTGGTTTGAAAGAATTTCTAACCTATTTTCCCAATACACATGGTGTGCATAATTCAGATTTTTGGTATGTTAGGTTGGGTAGTCTACGAACAAGCTTCTTTACTGAGATCTTGGCTATTTGCTTCATGTTGATATGGCCAAGTTTTCGATGCCAGAGATTAGCTTCTTCTTGAATTGAAATCAGACACTGAGATTTTTCTGGTTTGATGTCCAATAGATAGATGTTCCCATGTCTTCGCCCTGTGAAAGTCTGAGAGAAGTCTTTACTAGTTCCCGAACATATTCCTTCTTGAAAGTTGATTTTGAAACCTGTATCGCACAGTTGGCTGATACTCAGCAAGTTGTAGTTGAGTCCTTCTACTAAGGAAACGTTGTTGATTGTGAGACTTCCAATGTTTATTATTCCGCAAACAACAATTCTTCCTTTGTTATTTCCACCAAAAGAAACTTTTTCACCATTAACTTGCATAAGCTTTATGAAATAACTTGAGTCTCCTGTCATATGTCTTGAGTATCCACTATTCAAGTACCATTTGACATTTTTCTTGATAGTGACCTGCATTAAAAAAGAAGCTCAAGCTTTCTTTGGTACCCATATTTTCTTGGGTCCAGAGGAGTTAGTGCAATATACGGTCTTTGTCCAATCCTTCTTAATAGGTTTCCAAACCATAGGACATTCTTTCTTAAAGTGTTCTGAGCTGTTGTACTTAGAACATTTAAGAGCACTACGGCCAATAGGTTTTACAAAAACTTTTTGAAAATGATTTCTATAAAAGTCTTTTGTAGGTCTTTGTTTGATCATTTGCTTTACTTTTGGAAAATCAATTAGAGGGATGGTTTCAGTAGTCATTCACAAGCCTGATTTGTTAAAGTAAGGTCTTTGTGTTGAAATAATCTTTTCCAATTTCTCATATCCTATAGAAAATCTTTTTGAAATGCTTGAAATATTATTTTTCAAAAATGTATTTTCTTTTGAAAGAGAGTCTGCATTTTCTTTCAGAGTAATAAGACTTTTATCTAAGTTTTCGAACTTTTCTTTCCAAACAATCTCCTATTGCTTCAGTGCAGAATTTTCCCCTTTTAGTTTAGAAATCCTCTTGAGAGAGGTTTTGAGACTAAGACACAATTCATCAATATATTTGGAGACTTTAGTAGGAATTTTTAAATTACTTACCTCGATTTCACTGTCTGAATCTGATTCTGATTGTGCCATTAGACAAATATTAGCATAATCATCATCACTCTCTTCGCATTCGGTATCACTCCAAGTTTCTGCTTTGAGAGCCTTTATGTACTTCTCAGTTTTTCCTTTCTTTTTCTTCAACAAGGGACAGTTAGGTTTGATGTGTCTCTTTTTTCTTGCATTCAAAACAAATCACATCTTTATTGGATTCATCATCCTCAACTGATTTATTTTGAAACTTTTGAGAGCTTTGTTTCTTCCAATTGAATATTCTTCCATTTTTATTCAGTTTTCTAAACCTTCTTATCATGAGAGCAAGCTCTTCATCATCTATATCGTCTTCAGAATCTATAACATCAGAATCATCATTAGATTTTAAAGCAATGTATTTTTTTACCTTTAGGACCTTCATCTTCATTGATTTGCTCCACTTCATAGGACTGAAGAGTGCCAACCAATTCATCAACGGAGAATGGCATGATCTTTTGTGTCTCCCTTATTGAGGTCTTTATGTGATTCCAATCTTTTGAAAGTCCACGTAGCAGTTTGTTAACTTTCATGGGTCCAGAGATTGGTTGACCTTGATACTCAAGACCATTCACGATTTCTGTAAAACGACTAAACATGTCAGTGATATATTATCCTGGTTTCATCTCGAAGGCTTCATATTGACCAAGCAGAATATTGATTCTGGTTTCTTTCACTCGATCGGTTCCTTCATAGGTGATGTGCAACCTATCCCAGACTTCTTTAGCTGTTTCATAAGAAGATATTCTGTTATATTCAGTAGGAGATAATGCACAATATAAGGAATAAATTTCTTTTGCATCAAGAGCTTGTCTCTTGGATATCTCTTCTTGTGTAATCACGCTAGCCTCAACAACTTCTTTTCCCCTTTCTGAGACTGTTGTAGCTTTAGGAATAATTCCTTTGTCTACCACATCCCATTCTAGATGATCTTTTGATCTTAAGAATGCCTTCATCTTGTTTTTCCATATGTTGTATTCCTTTCCATCAAAATAAGGCGGTCTTGTGTTACTTTGCCATTCTACCAAACCTGAAGCCAACATACTAGGCATAGATCGTTAACTCTGAAGTAAAAACACTTCAATTCAAATGAGTACACAGGCTCTGATACCAATTGAAAGAGCTAGTATGAGCACTTAGACGGGGGGTGAATAGGTGCAAAGGCAAATTTTGCAAAATATAGTATAAAACTTTTCCTTTTAACCAGGGTCTGATTGACAATAAACTTTGCAGAAAGAATAAGACTTTAACAATTAAGTAGAGTTATGAACAAAGTAAAAGAGTTCAGGGAAGAGAATAAGAATACAAGATTTATAGTGGTTTAGCTTAATCCAAGCCTACGTCCACTCTCCCGCACTGACAGCCCACCAGCTGGATTTCACTATGAATAAAAAGAGTCGTTATAGTATCACGTCCTTCATTCCACAGTGTAGAGACTCTGCTACACTTCCTCAAGGTCTCACCAGAATCTAAACTCTCTTTTGAGTACAAGTTTACGCTTAACAATTGTATTAGCAAAGAACAAGGAGCTTCAAACTTTGGAATTTATCTATCACGCACACACTCAAATAACTAGAGCGTCTTCCTTATATACTCCATGCCTACATAACCGTTGACACCTTCTAAAGGAGTTCTTCCAATCTACCCGTTGGACAGAATCAATTAGGGAGATCTCGAGTTATTTAAAGAATGTGATGATAGCCCACCAATCATGCTCGCCCACACAATCAGGATCTAGGTTTCCATAAGTAGAACCTTCCAAGTATACTTCGCCAATCAACTGATCTAAATTACTCGAATCAAATTCAAAACGAATAAAAGATCTTGAGATGCTATCTCTAGCCGTGAGATCTTCTTTAGCCGCTCGAATCAAATCCTTAAAGAAATACTTGATTCGGGATAAGTTTTCTTCGACGGTCTAGAAACTGTTAATGAGGGCAGACTTTGAATCTTGAGTCTAACGGTCTGGCGATCTTCAAACTTTGACGAAAGAGTCTGCAAGTCTTCAAACTAGATTGATGGAAACGTTTTGTCAGCTTCAAAACAAATCAGGAAGTTTTCTCCAACAAATACTACCCACGGCATTAGAATAAGGAACACGGGACATATGCTCCTCCTCCTCCTCCTCAGTCTGTGGTGATAATTTATCTGAAAGTTTAAAGTGCTTCGCTAAAGGTGTATTTACAGATTTTGCCGACTGCATATTAAAATGTGCCACTATCTTCTCAATATATTTCTTTTGAGATAGACGTAAAACTCCTGCAGTCCTGTCATGCAAAATCTCCACACCCAAAATTTTCTTTGCTGCACCTAAATCTTTCATCTCAAATTCAGCATTTAACTGCCTCTTCAGCACATCAATATCATACATATTCTTAGCTGCTATTAGCATATCATCAACATATAAGAGTAGATAAATCAAAGAACCATTATCCAATCTCCTATAGTAAACGCAGCTATCCATCTGACTTTTTGAATAGTCTTGACTAGCCATGAAAGCATCAAAACGTTTATACCACTACCTAGGAGACTGTTTCAGCCCATACAAAGATTTCTTTAACAAGCAAACATGATCTTCCTTACTCGAAATAGCAAATCCCTCTGGTTGCCTCATGTAAATCTACTCCTCCAACTCACCGTGAAGAAACGCAGTTTTCACATCTAACTGCTCTAACTCGAGATCCTGCGAAGCAACTAAGGCAAGTAAAACATGAATAGAAGTATGTCTTACCACAAGAGAGAACACCTCATTGTAGTCAATGCTCTCACGTTGTGTATACCCCTTCACCACAAGCCTCGCCTTATACCTCGCTACCTTGACACCAGGAATGCCCTCTTTTCGTTTGAAGACCTATTTACTTCCGACAATCTTTTGGCTCTTTGGTACTTTGACCAGCTCCTATGTCTGATTTCGATGGAGTGATTCCATCTCTTCACTCATAGCCCCTAGCCACTGCGACGACTCCTAACTAGCCATCGCCTCAGAGTAAGACTAAGGCTCATCTGTTTCCACCTTATCACCTACAGTCAATGCATAAGCAATATCTGTATAACCATAACGTACCGGTGTTTTAATTTGTCTTCTCTGTCTATCTGCGGCTATTGTCTGTTGCGGCTTTGCTGGTTGTTCACTATCACCAACTTCAGGAACTGCGACTTCATTTGCAGTCTCAACCTCTGTTACCTTCGAGGTCTCCGGAGTCTCCACCTAAAGATCCACCTCACTTATGACACCATGATCCGTCTTCTCTGCTGGTTGTGTCTCAGAACTCCTCCGTTGAAGCATTGTAGTCTTGTCGAAGATCACATCTCTACTGATTAGAAAACCAGGTGATCTGGGATCAGTGCACCATAGCCGGTAGCCTTTCACCCCGTGTGCATAACCCAGAAATATGCACTTCTTCACCCTCGGCTTAAGCTTACCATCACTCGCATGAGCATACGTAGGACATCCGAATATTCGTAATCCGAAATAATCAACAGGTTTCCCCGACCATACTTCCTCAGGAGTCTTCCACTCGATAGCAGATGATGAAGATCGATTAACCAGGTAACATGACATGTTCACTACTTCGGCCCAAAATTCCTTGCCAAGTCCTGCATGCGAAAGCATGCATCGAGCTCGCTCAAGTAAAATTCCGTTCTTCCGTTCTGCCACGCCATTCTGCTGTGGTGTCCCAGGTACTGTGCGGTGTCTTACAATACCTTCTTTCTCGCAGAACTCGGTAAAATCTTTACCGCAGAACTCCATACCATTAGCAATTCTCAGGCACTTGATTTGTTTATCTTATCGCTTCTCAATCAATGCCTTAAATTTCTTGAACCGATCAAACACTTCATATTTATGCTTTAGAAAGTATACCCATACCTTCCTCGAATAGTCATCGATAAATGTTAGCATATATTGGGCACCTCCTTTCGAAGGAACCGAAGACGGGCCCCAGACATCTGAATGAATATATTCAACTGGTCGTTTGGTTGAATGAATAACTGTAGTAAACTTAACTCGATGCTGCTTCCCATAGATGCAATGCTCACATAAGTCCAGCTTCCCTGTCTTTTGACCCTTCAACAACCTCCTTTCACTCAGCATCGTCAGACCTGCCTCACTCATGTGCCCTAAACGCATATGCCATAATTGAGTCAAGTTAGAGTCTGACTCACCTGATGAAACTGCAGCGGTTTCGGTCATGGTCTCTCCCAGTAGATGATAAAGAGTATTCACTTTCTTCCCTTTCATCACTGTCATGGCACCTTGAGAGATTTTCAGTACTCCACCTTTAGCGGTGTACCTACACCTGATGTCATCGAGTGTCCCCAGATAAATAAGGTTCTTCTTGAGCTCTGGTACATGCCTCACATCTGTCAATGTGTGCACCACCCCATCGTGCATCCGAATTCGAATTGTCTCTATCCCCACAGCCTTACAGACTGCATTATTCCCCAAAAGAACTCTACTACCATCTGCAATCTGGTAAGTAGTAAACCAGTTCTTTTGAGGCGTCATATGATAAGAACACTCCGAATCCAGCACCCATTCGTCTCCTGACAAAGTAGCAGGCACACATAAGACAGCTTCTGCATCACTAGTGCTCCCCTCAGCAACGTTTGCCACACTGCTTGTAGCATTCTGCTTATCAACTTTATTTCTCCGCTTTGGACAATCTCTCCCGATGTGCCCCTCCTCGTGACACTCAAAGCATTTCATGCGTCCTTTGGACTTTCTATGGCGTGATTTTGATATGCTTTTACCTCTGCTGCTGCTAGGCTCTCGGTATTGTTCTCTACCCCGAATCGTCAGTGCTTGCGCTGCTCCTTTCGCCAGATTGTCATCTCACAACTTTCTCTACCACTCCTTAGACTCCTTAGAGAATAAGGCGGACTTTACCTCTTCTGAGGTAATTGTAGTACGCTCCTGCAATAGTGAATCGGTAAAATCCTCCCATGACTCTGGTAAAGAGGCTAACAACATCATACCATGTTCTTCATCATCAAGTATCTTACCGACGTTCTTCAGATCCAACATGAGTTTATTAAATTCATCTAGGTGGGTTCTGATAGACGTACCTTTAGTATATCTAAACTGAAACATCTTCTTCAGCATATACAAGCGATTGTTCAAACCTTTCTTTACATAGAGTGCTTGAAGTTTTGCCCATAATGCTACGGCATCCTTCTCCTCAGCAACCTCTATTAAGACCTCATCCGTCAAATTTAACAGGATTATACTCTTTGCTTTTTCAATCAGCTCTACCCTCTCAGAGGCTTTCATTATAATCGGCAACTCATCTTCACCATCCAGTGCCTTGACCAAACCTTGTGTTGTCAATAAAGCCTGCATCTTGATGCTCCCATCAAATTTCTCAATCTCAGATTTCCTCTCAGACATAATTATAATAACAGAATTTCCAGATAATAATCAGACAATCAAAAAGCCTCAAATCACAATCAAGAAATCCAACCCCACGCTCTGATAGAATCAGAGTTTACAATCGCTTAATCGCTCAAGTGTTTCCCACACCTAGATTTAACCTCAAACCCTAAATGTTTATAAATAAACAACTCACTTGGGTATAAACTCACGGCACAAAATTTATTGCGACCTTCAAGCTCAAAACCAAACACCGAAAACAAGAACTCCTTTTCTTGATCGCGTGTGTGGCTTCACTTGACGTTGTGTGGCAGCGGCTCCACGTAGGGTTTCAGCAGCAACTCTTCTACGTAGGGTTTCTTTTCCCTTTTATATGCGTGTGCCCAAAGAGGAAACTTTTATTTTATCTTTATTTCCTCTTTTGTAAATCTTCAAGAGTCTAGCGAAACTTTTCTGTTACTTGGGAAATCTTTATCAATAAATTCGGTTTAACAAATCGTTATCCAAATTTAAACTCGAGACATAATTTAACACTGCTCAAGACGAAAAAACCAGGACGACGTATAAATCTAATGATGTTCTTGTTTTTTTTTGGCGGCCCCGTAGAGAAAAGGTACCAGGAACGCAACGTGGGAATAGAGATCCTGACCTGCATTCTTTGGCCGAGAGCGTGAAGCGGATTAAAGAAGTGAAAATGGGAGTGAGTTGAGTGGAAGAAGAGTGTGAATGCTGAATAGAATCGATAAGAACCTTGGGAAAGCGATGGGGTTACAACTTGCAATTATAGAGGACCCCAATGGACCCAAGTCAAGCACAAAATATTAGTCAAATTAATGGACTTGTACCACGAATTTCAAATCAGCTCAGTCTAGTTCGCGTCCGTCGGTGGTCAAGACAAACAGAAGTCCAACAAGTTGCTTAATGCATACTAAAGAAGCGTTAATACTTCGCTATTTTTTTAAAATATAGTTCAGTTGTAATTTCGATTTTACTGATTTTGAGAATTTAAGGTTCCAATTTTGAGTGTATAATAGTTGATTAAGTTGCCTTGCAATTTCGAAATATTCTTCTGATAAGTCAAAATATCCAACGTTGTTTTACGCTGTTCATTTACATGCAATCTCACTCTATTTATTAATTCATGCTTTCGGTTGCGCTTTTTAACTGTGGGATCTAGCTTAAGTTTTCTATCGGCTAATGGATAAAGACAATTGATTCTTAAGATTCTCTCTTGTCGATTTTAATTGGTTTTCAGTTATAGATAAATGGTTTTTTAAAAAGGGAGTAGACGACAAAGATCCTCGAACGGTGGCTGAGTCTGTGAATGCACCTTCGAGGAAGCTGCCTCCAGATGCATGCCATTTGGAACATTTTCCGTAACACTAGGCTCTTTGACCCTCACATGCAGCTCCTTTAAATTACGGTATTTCCCGAAGCAACGTGTCGGAGCTGCCAATCTGGCTTGGAGACCGGGACCGCTTCTGGGTACTTAATTGATAATGTATTCTTGCTTTCCATCGAGTAATTTATCAAGTAAACACGTGGTCACTTGAAGAGCATGAACTTAGGTGGTGCTTAACATTCAAACCCTAGAGTAGAGCCATGCTAATAAAGGCCAGGGTGAGCCAGTAGATTCAAAGACAATCAGTGTGCCTCGACAGGCCGATCTTACCAAACTAATCACTACATAATTATATCTTGCTCAGCAGTGTGTGATTGGCTTGGTACCAAAGATAAGATCACTCCAATGGCGTATTTAACTCTCTCCTATCTGTTGTTGTCTGTGTGCAACGTGGGGCTGGAAGATAAAGACCACTTGTTTTATTGGTTGTTTTGTTCCAAAAACAAAAAAGTGTGGACTGTTGTTTGCAATAAACTAAAACTTAATTTGACCATAGAGCATTCGCAATGTGCTGAATCCAATGCCCTTAAATTGGGTTGTAAGGAACCAAGTTCCTAACGTAAGACGCTCCTTTTTTCTTTTTTTTATTAGGCAATATTATAAAGTAGAATACTTAATGCTCTATAGGTAAAGCGAAATGCCGAGATGATGTATAGAGTGAGCTCATGCTTGATTTTGATATTCATGTATAGTGAACAAATATATTATCTGGATTAGTACAATCTTTGAATTATCTTAATATTATAGGGCTACTTGGTCTTGTTTTGTGATTACATGAGTTTTGTCCCGTAAAAGAACACAATTTGGCCAACTCAGATAACTTATGAGACTCTCCTTGTTCCTAGTTATCTTAACTTGCTTAATTAATTATAGGTAATAGATCCTTCAGGGAAAAAAAAAGGATTTGAGATGGCATAAAACGATGAGAATGGGCAACTTTTGGCTGTTTGACTCTCAAGTCGGATCCTTTTAGCTTCTGGTCGAGTGAATTAGATCCAATCTCTTTTAAGTTTTTGCCTTTTAGAAAAAAAAAAAAAAAAAAAGGTTGCTTTCTTTGGCAAAAATATAAGTGAATTAATTAGAAATAATCGGTCGCTTGCTTGCGTAGACAGCTTCTTCTCCACTTACAACAGCCCATGTCTGTTCTTAACTCTTCATCTAAACTAAAAAAAATGTAGTTATTATCAAATTCTTTTCCTCTCTCATTTAGTTTTTTAGTGAATTATATATCCGGCTCACAAGAAATGAAGAGGCAAAATATGTGAGGTGGATGTTGTAACCTTGATATATGTAAATGAATTTGATATCAACGGATGAAATTTGTTGAGATACTAACAAAAACCCTAGATAACAAAGAAGATTCTGATCTGACGTTGGTTCCAACATATGTCATGAAACATATTTTTGCATTGTGCTAGGAAATATGACATGGAGCGGAGAATAGTCCTAATTTCGGGCTAAGGATTCAATTTCATGTTGAATCAGATTGTTGCTTTGTCTACCGGCAGGGAAAACAACATTTTCAGGATAGAATGATGCGTGTGCACCTAACGTGTGCACCTAAACCAAAGTAAATCACGTCTCCTCCCAAACCTAAGATTGAATATCACACGTGCACAGTAAGAGCTTTGCTCGTCAAGATCAGAAGAATTTTCTCAACCCAAGATCCTGCCCAGTAATTGGTCTGTAGTCCACTAATCAACGTGCCCTCCTTTTCCGACCGCCTTTCTTCCTTTTTGACCAAACTCCAATCGGTTAGTCGGCCTCCTCCACGATGATTAATATAATCTAAAATACTGGGTCACGCAATCTTTAGAATTTCAACGGAATCTAAAGATTTCGTTAAACTTAAAAGCCAAAAACGAAAAGAAAACCTCAACGTTTTCCTTAATGGATCGATCGAACACGCGAGGATCGTTTTCCCATCACGAGTCATCAAAATTTCGTGCGGCCTTTGATCTTATCAACTTACGTAGGATTCAGACGTAAAGGAGATGACGAAGAGCCTTGGGCTTGTGGTTGGTCATGAAGACGAAAAGAGGAGCTTTTTCTAGTGTGTCGTTGGCTAGTGCCAGGTGCTTTTTAGTCAAAATTCCAAACGCTAGCAGAGTGCCTTTAAGGGCACGGCAATAACCCTAGTGCTTTCATGAAAGATGCCACTTGCCACGCACCATCTATGAATGGATTCCGATGAGATAGGATCCTAACATGGTCGAGACATGTGGTGTAGCAATGGAAGTGACAATCAGCTCATAAACATTGGCGTGAGATACCTTCTGTTCTTTATACTTGGAAAAAGAGATGCTTTGCGGTGTTATTGAGCCTAATCCCTGTGGTCCTGATAGAGTTTCTTGGAAGCTGACTGCCTCAGGGAACTTCTCAGTTGGTAGTGCATGGAACGCTTTGAGGCCTGAGGGCGTGAAGGTACCTTGGTGTGTAGATTTTGGTGCAGCCCTAGTATACCAAAGCACCGACTTTCTCTAGGTTAGTAATGCATGATAGGCTTGTTATCAAAGATTAATCAAATGGCATATGCAAGTCTGTCCTATCTGTTGTCTATGCAAAATGTGGGGCTGGAAGATAAAGACCACTTGTTTTTTTGGTTGTTCCGTTTCGATAAAACTGTGGACTGTTATGTTGCAATTGTACTTTATTATCGACTAGAAACACAATCATGACTCTTCTTTCATTACAAATACTGATCCGATGGTATTAAGGATTAAAACAGCTATTATGGGGAGGCAACGTGATCGTCTTTTGGTCAAGAAGAAGGTAAATGGTGATATTCGTTGGGATTTGGCTTACCTGTGTTTAGCTTCTTGAGCATGTAGCTGGCTGCTCCTGCGTTCTTCCTTTCCAATAAACTAAAACTTATAGAACAAAAAGATCGTAAAACAGCGAGGCTGAATGCTTGCGATTAGAAGCTAGACAGATGCTCGGATTAGAGGCAAACATAATCCTGTACTTGAAAGTTAACGAAATTGCCTACTCAAGCTTGATGACGTGAGAGCTTATGACCTGAAAGCGATAACTGTGACTGTTAGACTACACCTAAATAAAAAACAAACGATCCCGATCTATCATTCACAAATAAATACATGCATAATTCGGGATCGATTTGTGAAAATGTAAAGATCAACATACCTTCAGCCATTGATGAAAATCTGTAAATGTGGAAAACCCTAAAACCTTGGACGAATGTAGAAAGTGTGATCGATTTGTTGAACGTCCTATTCCATTAGACAATATCCCAAAAGTAATGAAGTGTTCTCTGTAGTGATTCGGTTTGAACTAGACGACCTAACGTTTGTATTCCGTTTCTTATGTTACTGACATCTTCTATCAAGACCATTATGATAATATATTAATGGGCAACTATCACGTAATAAATGTGGGTAATAAGTTGGGCAATAAATCATAATTAATTGGGAAATACAAAATTGGGATCACATTTAGAATAATAAAATATATATTATAATAGAGACAACTAGAAGAAGTCAGTGTCCAAATCCAATAATGAATTTAACCTAACTACTTGCCCACCGAGATGACAAAAGAACGTGCATTCTTCCTATGCTATGACCATGAAAGAGGCTTGCGACTTTTCTTTTATTAACAGGTTGAGAGAAAATCACCATCGCTACTATGGCCGAATGATACCAAGCATATTCCTTCGCATCCGTACATACTAAAAGGCGCAACAAGAAGCCTTGAAGGTCCAAACTTCGCTTGTCACACTCATAATGTCGACATTGAACATAAATAAAAAGATATTGTAGGGAATTATTGATTCCCTAAAACAGATTCGACACTAAATCGAACCCCTAAAACGAATGCGGAAGACGAGCCCAAGAACAAACATGTATCACCGATCAAAGACACACCACGGAATCGAGCGTACCTTATTGTCCACAGATTAAAAACCAACGTTGATTTTTGAGGAAGAAAAACTGATCCCGTTCTATCCGATGATGTACTATCGCCTTGAAGGGGAGAAAAATCCGTCTCTTTTGGGATACTGTTCTCTTAGGCTTTTAGGAGGGAGAGAGAGGGAGGAAAAACTCACGTACGTTGAAAAGGTACCTTCCTTTCTTTTCTTTTCTCTCTTAAATACGTCTCCTCCAAGAGACATAACTCTTCAACGCAATACGTTCCCCCAAAAGTCATAACCCCTCAATGTAATATCTCTTCATATCTCAACCCTTCATACATGGGCCCTTATCTAGCGGGCCGGGCTTTTAGGCCCAACATGGGCGGATAGGCCTTAAGCCCATCATCATACAAATAAAAACTATCATCTCCCACTCGCACATGGTGGGCCAAATAGGATCCTCTTTACCTCTCTACAACATTCATACCGGTAAATAATTTGTGCGACCAACATACTTTGAGAGTTCGTTGCCATACATCTGTTAGGAATATACAGCAGCTCATAATGGGCATCACACTCTGAGTAGATTTAGTATGCAGTACCCTAAATCGATCGATTACATTTATATCTCTCTTTTGATCTCTTTTTAAACAGTGATATATTGTATTCATAATTATGATTATTCCAAAAACAATCATAATTGGTCGACCAGTGAATACAAAAACTAGAATGTAATTCTCCAAATTCGATCTTCCTCTTTCCTTCAAACTCTTAATTTCAGTTCAGCTTGCTTTTCTAGAAATGTCCCATTAAATCGAATCTATTCATGATCATTGGCAATATCCTAAGATAGCAAACACTAAATAGAAATTTTGAGAATAAGTAAGAGTCATGATGGCACTAAATTGAGGAACTCTTTTCCTCAAGAGTCTCACACGGCATAAAAGTTGAGATCAAACTTTTGCCACTCTGATTGGTCATCTCATGCATACGTAGTATGAAATACGTATTACGGTATTTAACTCATTTCCCATGGAGCGTATGTCTACACCTTTAATACCGTACATATGATAGTTCAGACATACCCAATGTCAAACTTGAGTTCACATATCTACTCATACACAGAATTCATCAGAACTCACATCTGGCATCATAGACAGATAAATTAAAATATGTGGGTTATTTTACTTTCGGACATAGTAAATATTATGTCATCATCTTAACACTCAGTTAAGGTGACTTATGTATTTTAAGCTTGAGCTCTCGATTATCACTCAGATAATAAGCTTAAAAACCATCTCATCTCTATATATCACACAATAAATGGAGACGATTACCCGTATGAGTAGGCTAATCTTTTATCTGTCCGACATACTTTCTCAACTTAATATAATGCACTGAGCATTAAGATGCATAAACGTCAAATAAAGATTCATAGGCATTAACGATGAAAAAACACAAATTCATTAAATGTGAACACTTCAGGGAAATTACAATGTTCAGTACATTAGCCTCTACGCAGTCCTAGAGATTTTACAAAACCACAAAACACATCTCTAGGTATTGGCTTTGTCATAATATCTACTACCATTCTATGCGTAAATATGTACTGTAAATTCACATCTTTTCGTGCAATCATATCATTGACAAAATTATACTTAGTATCTATATGTTTGGTCTTGTCATGATATTTTGGATCTTTGGTGTATGCTATAGCTGCTTGGCTATCACAGTTAACTAATAATGGATTTGCAGCATACCCAATAACACCTAAATGATCCAAAAATCTCTTAAACCAAACACTTTCTTGTACTGCTGCTGATAATGCCACGAACTCAGCTTCCATCGTGGACAAGGCTATACATGTTTGCTTCTTACTGCTCCAAGATATGGCGCCATTATTCAGTAAAAAAGCAAAACTAGAGGTAGATTTCCTTTCATCCAAATCTCCTCCCCAATCAGCATCTGAATAGCCTTCAAGTAGATCATTTCCTTGGTAATTCAGCTTGTAATCAGCAGTTCCTTTCATATACCTCAGTATTCTTTTAACGGCTTTCCAATGTGCTTGACCTGGATTGGATTGGTATCTACTTACCATTTCAACTGCAAAACATATGTCAGGTCTTGTACACATCATAGCGTACATCAAGCATCTCACAGCACTAGCATAAGGAACATGTTTTATTTGTTCCTTTTCTTGTGGAGTCCTTGGACATAGTCTGTGGCTCAATCCTTCACCTTTTGCAATAGGAGTATCAATGGGTTTACAATCTTGCATACAAAATTGTTCAAGAACCTTATTGATGTATGTTTCTTGAGAAAGAGATAATGACCTCTTCGAACGATCTCTTGAAATTTTAACTCCAAGAATGTATGCAGCATCACCCATATCTTTCATCTCAAAGTTGGAAGATAACCAACTCTTCATAGTATTAACAAACTCCATATTGCTTCCGGCAATTAGTATATCATCAACACATAATGATATGATCACAAATTGATCTTTGGATCTTTTGATATATACACAATGATCCTCATTTATCATTGTAAAATCATATGCCATTATTGTAACGCCCCGATCCTCGAGCGCATGCCCATCCCTCTCTGGTCGATAAAAACTATGCGACTTCCCAGGTGAGTCGCCGACCCTTTTATTTTATTGCACATGCGGAAGCAAATAACAAATCCTCTGACAGTAACTATCTCGGGATAGAAAAAAAGCAGGACATCACATTCACAAACAAACCACACTTTTATAAACATACCGAGTCTTTTACACAAGTCTATAACCAA
The DNA here is from genome assembly GCA_014182375.1 of Eucalyptus virginea. Classification (NCBI taxonomy): domain Eukaryota; kingdom Viridiplantae; phylum Streptophyta; class Magnoliopsida; order Myrtales; family Myrtaceae; genus Eucalyptus; species Eucalyptus virginea. The sequence goes on from CM024514.1 coordinate 37,960,335, forward strand.
AAGACTAGTTCTCAAAAAGAGGTTGTTCTATCGACCTACTCTTCGGTCACCTCGGCTCGGCTCCGGGTCCTCCCTCTACGGTCCCTGAAAATTTTAAGCCCACGACGGGGTGAGATATAAATCTCGCGAGTTCACGGTCTAAGCCCCGATTAGGAGGAAATACACCCGAAGTGTCCTAACCACACAACCACTCAATTGGCACAGAGGACTTACCTCGCCTCAGTTTCCTTTCTTGCATGTCAGTATAGTTCATATCGCAATGCATATAATCATTGCACATAACAACTGGAACACCTCATCAATTCAATTAATCATCGGGGTCCTGATTATAAGGCCAAATCGTCATGACACGTCCCATTCCATGTCACAAAGTTTTGGTCTCATAATCGGGTGCATCAAACTCAACAATCATGCGTTCCAATTGTTAATTACACCCCTTAAGGGTACGGCCAACTCTATTGGCGGTCTTCTGGGATTGCCAGGCGTCGTCTCACCCCCTTTGAGCACGGCAACGTCTCTCAATTAGACGGCTTCCCTGAAGGGGCGTAGATGCAGAATCTACTGCGACTCGAGTCCCAATGAATGGGTAATATCCGGCTTAACAGCCCAGGACGGTTTCTCTTAACCAACACACGACCAATCAATCTCGGCCTAGGACACTGTGCATTGCATTCAAATGTCTCAATTAAAATAGTGAATCTGGTCTATTTTCTTCGTATTAGAAATACACGATAAAATAGTCGTGTGTGGGTACACGATCAATTCACACTCGAAAAATTGATATCCTCCCATTTAAAATCCCACTGGTTTATATAGTACATAAAACCATTTGTGGTGTTAAAACCCGACACCCAGGATTTTCTGAATAAATAATGAATTTAACAAATTTTGGAATTAAATACTCAAAATTCCAATCAGCACTCAATTTGCATAAATTAACATCCAATTGCATAAATCGAACACACCATTGCAATCAGCACGAAATTCCGGTCACCGGTTATCCCGCCTAATTTTCGGAAAATAATTAATAATTAAATAAATTACCGGAAATTAAATAAATTACAAAATAAATAAATTTAAAGAATTTAATTAAATTAACCTAAACTAACTAAACTAAATAATCTAATTAATAATTAAATCTAACCATCCTATATAATTTAATCTAAGTACACTAACTAAATAAACTAATTAATTCCTAACTAATCCATCTAACTAAACTAAATAAACCAACTAACTACTAACAATATACTTAATCTAACTAAGCCATCCTACACCTAATTAACATAACTAATCTATCAATTAGCTAACTAACATACCTTTAAGTGTCATTAGCCCACTAATAAAAGATTAGAACGCACCTCACTGGTTAAGCCTGAAAATAGGCTCACGGCGACGGTGGCGCAACGGCAGCCGAGACTCGAACTCACGGTGAGGCCGAGAGAACACTCAGACCGGCTGAAAAACCGCTGTTGACACCCAAATTTTGACTAATCATCTAGTAATTAATTGCATAAAAAATTTTAGGGATTAATCTTTAACCCCTAAAATATATATATATATATATATATATATATATATATATATATATATAGTAAAATTGCATTTCATGTAGTTGCATCTGCATCGGTACCAAAAGGCAATAAGACGCAGCGGCTCGTGGTCGATAATGTTCACAAAAGGGATGGTCTCTCTCCGCTTGTCTGAACGCGCAAAAGAGCGAAAGTTAAAAAAAAAAAAAGGAAGGAAGTTCTTGCACGTCCGTTGTCTCTCCCTCATTAATGCATGCGCATGCACGCACAAATTCGGCAGACGTGCGGATTCTAGAGGAACCCTCGAGAAGCAAAATGAGCTCATGATATATTATATAATATGCTCTCTCTCAAGTGTGGGTTGTCAGGAGAAGCAACGAGAAATTTGCTGAAGGTGGAAGCAAATAATAAACAAGAAAAGTCAAAAGTTGCGGCAATCCTATAGAAGGGAAGGACAAGTAGCCGCACAAGAAGCCCCAAGCATGGAGAGGAAAGAAGAATCCAACGTCCATTTTCTCCCCCCACATTAATGCATGCACATGCACGCATGGAATGGGGGACGTGAAAATTCTACGGACGCCTGCAAGAAGATGGGCTAACCTTTTTATAATATTTTCCTTGCTGGAGAGGAGATCGAAAGAAAGGTCTGGAGAAGAAAGAAAGCAAAGTTCAACTTGGATTTTGGGAAAGTTGCGGCTGGATCTTTTCACACTAAAGTCGGCTATCTTCAAGAGGTGGTGGAACGCCTATAAATAAGACCACAGAGGGAGGCCAGAAGGGGGAAGAAAAAAAATCTATGAAAAAAGGCCCGCAGGGAAGCCAGAGGAGTTGAGAAAAGAAGAGATTAAGAGAGATAGTCTCGTTAGAGAAGAGCAAAAGGGGGAGAACGAAAAAATTCCCTTGAGAGGATTGTGAGAGCTATTAAAAAAAGAGAGCCCGTGTGGAGACACACGAGTTGAGAGAAAGGAGGGGATTAAAAAAAGGAGAGACTCTCGTCAGAGAGAAAGAAGAAAATATGAAGTCAGGGGGAGGAGATTAAAAAAAGAAGAGAAAAAGCAAAGAGGGAGACTGTAGAGAGTGAGACGTGAGAGAGAGACAGAGAAAAGAAGTGACCGAACAGCAGAAAAAAAAAAAAAAAAAAAAAAAAAAAAAAAAGGAGGAAAAAACCCCTACCGCGACGACCACCGCTGCCCACTTTGCCCCTAGCCGCGATGAAGCTTATGCTCCTACGCCGTTCGACCTCGCAGCAAAAACCGTTCTTTGTCCGCCCACCGCACCACCGATCCACCGCCACTCCGCCGGCCATCCCCGTGCGAGCACCACCCACGTGCTCGCACCGCCGTTCGTCGCAGAGCTCCGAACGCCGTCGCCGTCTCCGCTCCTCTTCTCGTCTCGTGACCGCGCCTCGGCCTAATCATCGTCCACTGCTGCCTCGAGCACCCGACGCCACAAGCGCTAGCCTCTACGCCGCAGCTGCGCCCACGACGTCGCGCCACCGTTCGGCACCGCTCGCTCCCTCACCCGTCGGCCCACGATCTACTACCCGCGCCGCACCTCCGCGCTGCACCTCCGTAGCAACCTGACGCCGTCGCCGCACCACTGCCCGCGCCTGCAACCCAGTGCCTGACGCCCTCAGATCCAACCTGCGACGCCCGCATCTCCGCTCGAGCACCACCCTCCGACGACCGCGCCCCGCAACGCGTCACCCCTTCCCCCGTCGTCCGATGCCGCGAGCATCGCCTCCGAGCGCCGTCTACGCACTGTCACCGTCGCATCCGCTCATTCGCCTCCTGCAGCTCGAAGCAACGAGCGACGCCCGCAAGCTGCAGCACCCGTCGCCGAGTCCTCTCCGTCGCTGCTACCCTCCGCCCGACGCCTGCACCCGTAGCCACGCCTTTGCTCGCCCGTCACAGCTCCCCGCCGCCGCTGCCCGTGTCCCACACCAGCAACGCCGCCCGCCCGCCTGCACCGCCCGGCGTCAAGTCCCGCCCCTACGAGCCATATTTAGAGCCACAGCGATCTTGTTGCAGCTGTAAGGTGCCTCCGAGTCCGAGCTGTCATTCCCCGACGTGAGCCACATCCACACGGCCTGTTAAGCCATCCGCGGAATCCCCGGCAATAACGGCGAGCTGCTGTCCAAGCTCGAGCCTGACCATTCTAAACGAGAGTTGCGGTGCACGGCGAATCGGCGTTCTTCGAAGTCCACCAACATAGAGAAAGGGGGGCACATAAAGAGCAAATAAAAAAGGGAATAAAAGACCACTTTCCTTTTCCTTGCAGGACATTCACGTTGGCTGGTGAAGTCCTGTAGTTAGGCTTTCAACGAGGACTTTCCTTCCTCGTAAATTTTGTGTGCAGGTCATCCCTTGTCTTTTGGAGAAAGACATTTCCTGCTCGAACCAAACACTGCAGCTTATCCCAAGCCACCCGTAGAGCCTTTGGCGAGCAACTGAATCGCAGGTCCCTAAGCTTTGTGGCCGTGTAATCGCTGCCGTTCGTGAGTCCCTTGTTGCCGGTCCCGTTTTGGAAACAAATCATCTAAGCTAGGTAGTTTTCTTGAGCCAAATTTCATCTCGATATTTTGTTGTATAAATTGGATAACAGAATTTTAATATTGAGATGCTAGACATTACCCAATAGCATTGATGATGGTAAAAATTGTTGGAGAAATCTTCATGAAGTGTTTTGAAGCTGACAAAACGTTTCCATCAGTCTAATCTGAAGATTTGCAGACTCTACTATTTAAAGTCTGAAGACCTCCGGATTGCCAGACTCAAGAAGCAAAGTCTATTCTCATTGACAGTTTCTAATCCGTTGAAGAAAGGCTATCCAACTAGATGTTTCCTTAAGGATTTAGCCTTATCAACTGAGAAGATCTCTTGGCTGGATATGACATAACGGAATCCTTTATTCGAATCAAGATTGATTAAGGATCCGATGATTGGCGAAGTATACTTGGAAGGTTCTACTTTTGGAAACCAAGATCCTGATTGTATGGGCGAGTAGGATTGATGGGCTATCGACATGTTCCTTTAATAGCTCGAATGATCTTCCTAATTGATTCCGTCCAACGGGTAGATTGGAGGAATTCCTTTGGTAAGTGCCAACGGGTATGATGGCATAAAGGAGTATAAAAGGAAGACGTTCCAGTTGTTCGAGAGAGGTGCACGATAGAAGAATTTCAAAGTCTGAAGCTCATTGTTCTTAGTCAATTCATTTACTGAGCGAAATCTTGTACACAAAAGAGAGTTCATATTTTGAGATACCTTGAGGAAGTGTGGTAGAGTATCTACACTGTGGAATCAAGGGAAAGCATTGCTGTAACATCTCTTTTGTTCATAGTGAAATCCAGCCAGTGGGCTGTCAGTGCAAAAGAGTGGACGTAGGCTTTGAATAAGCCGAACCACTATAAACCTTGTGTTTAATTTTCTCTTCCCTACTCTCCGCTTTACTTTGATCTTAATTCATTTTGTTAGCTAAAGGAGATCTTACTTTCTATTGTCTGCCTAGTATTGCTTTCGTATCTCGAAAAATTGTTTTTTCGCCTATTCACCCCCCTCTAGGTGCTTATACTAGTCATATAAAAATCACTATAATTACTAATTTGATCCGTAAGATTTCGGGTCATTTTTTTAATTATGTTGATTTTGATGATATTTTGGCTTTAAAATCATTATAATTATTAAGTTGATCCGAGAAACTTCGGATCAATTTTTTAATTATTTTGATTTTTCTTGACTGTTGTGATGTTTAGGGATAAACTAATCGTTAATTTAATCCGTGAGACGACAGATTATTTTTTCAATTATTTTAATCCTTCATTTGATGAATATCCTGAGTGAGTTGGGTACAATGCTTATTTGGTAATTGTTTGTTTTGGAAAACACTAAAAAAAATCAATCAAATCTTGCATCGGAATATGATGGCTTCATAAATTAGAATTGCATTTTGCACGTCATGATATATATATAGGGCTTCATGATAATATTATTTAGTTTGAATATGATTGCATGTTTAGACAATTTTGGAATAGATTAGGAGAGGATCTAAATAACATTTTTGTAGACAGGGTTTTAGATAATGTTTGCATGTTTTAATAATCTCATTTAAAAAAAATATATAATTTTCTTAAATAGGATAGGGTCACATGTTTAGAATTTATCTAGTTAGATTTTTTAATATTAGATTGCATGTTACGGCTACTTAATTAAGATGAGTTTGCGAATTAAAATGGGATTTAATCTAAATTATTTCCTCACTGGAGTAGGATAACTTGTCGGGCTTTGTAGTCAATTTTCAGTAATTATCTCGAATTTCAATAAAAAAAATATCAAAAAAATATCATATGCATGTTGTCTAGGTAAGTTTTCATTTTAAAACAAGAGAAAATCCCAAAAATAATTGATTGCCTTATTGTGTTTAATTCTGCAACGTTTTTTCCTTTTGAATGTTATCTTTAGTGTTTGTGCACCCGTATGATCACTTTAGTGTTTTAGGCTTAAATCAATTCAAGCTGCCTGCAAAACATTTTTTTGAAATAAAAGAGAAAATGTACCGAAAAGGCATTAGAGAAATCTAGCGTAATCAAGTCCCCGAACTCATTTAATCTCTGGTTTGTGAAGTAATTCTCCCATTACTTTACTTGGGTTTCTAATCGACCCACCAAAAATAGATTAGTGGCGACTCCATGATAAAAATCATTTGCATATTAAGAACTCAAACCATAAGTCGCGAATGGTATGGGCTTTGGGAGAGGCTGGCTAAGTCTAGACTTAAGAATCCATTAGCCGAACCCTTAGGTGGTCCAACCCGCTTCGGGGAGGTCGCGACAACCGCAAAAGGAACTCACGAACTCGGCTGAGTTCACTGGAATCCGCGGCTGGCTTCGGTCTTCGGTGGACTGAGCGAAGCTGGCGTTGGCAAATTGGCAGAGGAGAATTTGATGGAGAGAGGGACGGCTTGAACGCGAAAGAGCGTGGGCTTCGGTGAGGGAAAAATGGGCTGCTTGACGAAGACGCATGGCTCAAGATGCTGAAGGTTTCACGGTCAACTTTGCTGGAGAAAAACTCCTTTGGTGGATTGAATTTGCGGTGGCTTCGGACGTGTGGTGCAGAGAAGAAACGGTGGGTGAATGATGGTGCAGGTGGCGGTGGGATGAGGGAAAAACGTGGGGATGCTTCGGTGATGGGTGTCTTCGAAGGGAGAAGTGAACAGAAGGAGCTGAAGCCATGAAAAGCGAGAGAGAGACCAAGGAGAAAGAGAGAATCGGATGAGGGAGAGAGGCGGTGGACAGGCGTGCGAAGGAAGCCAAGGCTGGAGCCAAAAGTCAACAAACCTATCTCTTGAATTGAATGCTTGGTTCCCCCTTCAAGCTTCCAACCTTATCCCTTATGTCCCCTATTTCTTTCTTGCAATTTAATACCACAAAATCCAATTTAAATGTCAAAAATGCAGCCCTTCTCTTGTGATCCGAATTTCACTGATTTTATAATTCAATTTTATCCTCAAAGTCTCAATTTCGAAGTCCAATTTCGTCGAAAAAAAATCTCACACACTTCCACAAATTCCCATCACCCCGTAGCTCTGCTTAGAAGTCGAAATTCCCTTCAAATGAGCCCGTCCAAATTTCCGTTCAATTTCTGAATCGATTTTCCGTAAAAATCTCGGGATCTCCGAAAAATTTTCGGAAAGTGAGTCGATGTTCCTAAAATGAATCGTGACACGGCAGAACTTTCAATTTCTGAAATCGAGCTCAATTTCGCGGTTAATTTCAATTCGACGTGATTTTAGCGCGTCCCAATCTACTAGGTAGCTTTTAGGAATTTTTAATGCAATTGACTCGTGGTCGATTATCTTCGAGCCACAATGTACATCTTCGACACATTGGCGACTCTCGATTGTCGTGAAAATCTCAAGGTTTCAAATACGGACACAAGGTACAAAAATGACAGAAAAATCGGTCTAGTACCGTTCGACAGAAATTTTGCAATTAGGTGGAATCACCCATGCACTAATCACATATCTCTATCGAATCGACCTATCTCCGATCTCTGATTCATTTTGACGGTGCCGTAATGACCATTGCAGATTAGCATGGTCGAGCAGTCGATTCCTAATCGAATTCTCATGTCTATTGTATTTAGATTCCTTAATGGCTTTACCTAATAGGCTAGTTAACTCGTGAGTGGCCAACTCAGAGAAAAAGGCTATAAACACGTCGATGAAAAGCCCATTTCATCTCAACAAAATCAGACTCGAAAATTAGGATGTTACAATTATGGCATTATGAAAGCGTATATACCATTGTCTCGACAACTGCTTAAGGCCATATATCGATCTCAAAAGTCGACATACCTTTCTTTCTTGGCCTTCCATAATGAAACCAGCAGGTTGTTCCATATATATTTCTTCATCTAATTCTCCATTGAGGAAAGCAGTCTTTACATCCATTTGATGTAACTCAAGATCCATACTAGCCACTATTGCCAGAATTATGCGAATCAAGGTAAATCTCACTACAGGAGAAAATATTTCTTCATAATCAATTCATTCCTGTTTATTATACCCCTTCGCCATAAGACGAGCCTTATGCTTTTCTATTGAGCCATCAGCTTGACACTTTATTTTGAGAACCCACTTGTTCCCAATAGCTTTGCGTCCTTTTGGAAGATCAACCAGTTCCCAAACATGGTTTGACTTCATTGACTCAATCTCATCTTCCATTGCATGCATCCATTTTTCCTTACTAAGGCAATTTATAGACTCTTTAATATTTCTTGGCTCATCTTCATCTTGTGGAGCAATCATAAAAGTTTCTCCTTCAATGTCAAAACGTCGATGGGAAATACTTTTGCGACTTGTTCGCCATATGGGAGATTGTACACTTTGCACATCATTCCCCATCATGCTCCCACTCGGATTAGATAATGACGATATCGTCTTATCATGTGGTTGTAATTGAGAGTGAGTTGAATTAAATTCATCACTTCTTATGTTACTCTCACTTGGATGAACTCCACTAAATTCATTATCTTGATCCAAAGTTTCAAATAGGGAGTAATCCTCACCTATTTCGCTTTTCTTAGGAAATTCATTCTCCAAGAATGTGACATCTCGTGATTTGAATTCAGTTATACTTCCACTTTCCTGCTCACCTATGAACACATACCCTTTCGAGTGTTCAGAGTATTTTATGAAAATACTCTTCTTTCCTCTGGGACCCAATTTCCCAAACTTGTGAGAGGGCTCATAAGTATAGGCAACACAACCCCATGGTTTAAGAAAACTTAAGTCCGGTTTTCTGCCTGTCCATAACTCATATGGAGTGGAAGTAATTGATTTGGAAAGCACCCGGTTAAGTACATAGGCAGCAGTTAATAACGCATCACTCCAAAAAATGATAGGTAAGTTAGCATGCGTCATCATGGACCTAACCATTTTCAGTAGGGTTCTGTTCATTCTTTCTGCAACACCATTTTGTTGAGGAATATATGGAATAGACAACTGTTTTTCTATTCTTTTTCATCACATAATTTTTTGAACTCATCAAATAAATATTCTCGACCTCGATCGGATCTCAATACTTTTATTTGCTTGTCTAATTGATTTTCTACCAAGTTCATAAACCTTTTGAAACAACTCAATGCTTCAGATTTATGAGAAATCAAATAGACATATTCAAATCGAGTATAATCATCCATAAATGTGATAAAATAAACAGCCCAATGCATTCCTCTCACATTCATCGGACCACAGACGTCAGAATAGATTAAATGCAAAGGAAATTCAGCTCTTTTACCTTTTTCAAATGGTTTCCTTGTCGTTTTCCCTGCTAGGCAATGCTCACATATGGGCAAATTGACTTTTTCAATGTTGCCCAATAAGCCCTCTTTGACTAGTCTATTCATACGTTGTTGGCCAATATGACCAAGTCTAGCATGCCACACATTCACATCATTATCATATGAATTAGGAGACGTGAAAAGGGAATAACAAACATTGGCATTACCATAGTCAATATTTAACACAATGAAACCATCTAGAAAATAACCACAACCATAGTAATTTGTATCCAAATACAAATCCACATCACTATTATGGAAGTTCATATTAAAACTAAGCTTAACCAACACTAAAACAGACACTGAATTCCGACGAATCTCCGGGGCATACGATACATTATGTAAGAACAAAGTGTGTCCATCACGCATGTTCAGTTGGCAGATGCCAATTCTTTTTACTTCGGCTCTAGAGTTATTTCCTACATAGATCCACTTAGTTCCAATTGGTACTCGTCGGAATTCCACGAAGGATTCTCTATCCTTCGCTACATGGTCTGTTGCTCCCGAATCTATAGTCCACAAAGGATTAGATTCAGCTAATAATATAGAACTTGACACATTAGCAAAGTTCTTAAGAGTACAAGGGGTGAATACCTTCTTTGACTCGCGACAGTTGCGAGCGTGGTGACCCTTCTGGTCACAGTTGTAACACCTCACCCTTGAAATATTCTTCACTCGAGGACATTTTCCTCTTTTATGTTGGTCAGCTCTTGGTTTTTTGCAAGAAGTACTTGATCCCTTGCATTTTCACATATTGAACGAATCAATGCGCTTGCGCTTAGAGCTCGAAGCCCCTTCTGAGTTGGAAACAACACAGCAAATGTCTGTTTCCCACTCAAATGCCTTGAGGCGGTCCTCTGCTAGCTCAAGGTGGCGCACAGCATCCTCAAATTCTTCCATAACATGGTCAAGAGCTTTTAGTGCTTCTTGCTTTTCAAGCACATATTGAATTCTCTTATTCAATATTTCACAATTCTTGCCGTTCATTTTGTCTTCTTTGTTCAAATCAGCAATTATGTTTTTAGTTGCTGAAGCCATCGATCTGAACATATCAGACACATATGCACGAATTATTAATGCCTATCGTTTATGCATCCATTTTACACAGACCCATCATATTAATGAATAATTTCAAGTAAGGTTTCGGAATCAAAATGTCACTATGTTTCCAATCATCATCCAAAAAATCCTAACTTAAACTATCATTAATATAATATTCTATGCAAAATAAGTTCAGCAAAGTCACTAAAACTTTCTTGAACTTCCCACAACTAATTGTAAATTTACATACTAATTTACAACAATAAATAACATTAAACTATCAATAATTAAACATGTCCATTACACTAAGTAATTGTATCCAGAGGAAAATATCAACACAGAAAGAGATATTAACACCTAAAAACATCTCAGACTAATCTAAAAAATAAATAGGGAAAGTCTTTTATAATCTATCAGTAAAATTTTCTAAGAATTCTGAAGGCACATTGGCTAACCATGGAAAAACTTTTGGAGAGCTCTCATGCCACCTCCAAGGCGCATTCACTCTGCGCCATGTGGCACTCATCCCAAGGGTTGAAGTTTTAGTTAACTCGATCCTATAGTATTTTCTTACAAAAGCTACCGTAAGCCTTCTATAATCCAGGACTACGTTGACCTCCCATAGGCGATCTAACACTGCTTGCCATTCAGGTGGAAGAGTGTTCATTAAGGCCATCACCTTCTCAAAGTCCGGCATAGGATAACCATTCCAGATGATTTCTTGTATCATCTGATTGACCCTGACCACGTGTAATACTACATCCCCGTCATTCCACCGATAATTAGCTAACTTTGTCATTAGCCCTTTAAGTCTTACATTTTCCTCCTCCGTTCTCGGAAATGTAGGTATGCATGTATAACGCATCATAATTTCTACAACAAATGCAGAACAAAAATGGATTACTTATAATCCACAATGAACAAAAAGGGAAAATACATAATTTTCATGTTTCATGCAACAAATGCAAAAAAAAAAAACAAAAAAGGATTACTTATAATCCATAACGAACAAATTGGAAAATACAAAATTTTCCTCTTTGTTTTTTTTTGTTTTTTTTGTTTTTTTTTTTCGGTCAACGGTGGTCAACGGTCAAAGGGGTCAACGGTCAGCGGGTCAAAGTCAATGGGTCAATCGGGTCAACGGGCCGTCGGGTCGGATAAACCGATCGGCAAACATGAACTAGGGCTTTGATACCAATGTAGGGAATTACTGATTTCCTAAAACGGATTCGACACCAAATTGAACTCCTAAAACGAATGCGGAAGACGAGCCCAAGAACAAACATGTATCACCGATCAAAGACATACCACGGAATCGAGCGTACCTTATTGTCCATAGATTAAACACCAACGTTGATTTTTGAGGAAGAAAAACTGATCCCGTTCTATCCGATGATGTACTATTGCCTTGAAGGGGAGAAAAATCCGTCTCTTTTGGGATATTGTTCTCTTAGGCTTTTAGGAGGGAGAGAGAGGGAGGAAAAACTCACGTACGTTGAAAATGTACCTTCCTTTCTTTTCTTTTCTCTCTTAAATACGTTTCCTCCAAGAGACGTAACTCTTCAACATAATATGTTCTTCCAAAAGTCATAACCCCTCAACATAATACCTCTTCATATCTCAACCCTTCATACACGGGCCCTTATCTAGCGGGCCGGGCTTTTAGGCCCAACATGGGTGAACGGGCCTTAAGCCCATCATCATACAAATAAAAACCATTAGATATAAAACATAAGGCTTTTACATGTTCATCAGGAAGAACTTCGTTCGGGGATGAACACTCTTAAAAGGGATTTTATAAATAATGATTTGAGGGATAATAAGGAAATGGGTATTGTGTGTAGTAGGGGTAATATTAAGCTACTCCCGAGTAACTATTGTTTGGGCTGTTGATGTTGCTGTAGGTGCTAGGCTCTTCAGTTCTGGGATCTCGCCTAGTCTGAGTCTCTTTCCGCCCCACGTACTCGATGACCGTCTCAAATCGCTTCCCCAAGTTTTCAACTAGCTGTGCCGGGTCTATGTCCTCAATCACCGTCGCCTCCACTTGAGATTAGTTAAACGCGGACATGGTAGGGTATAAAATATGCTGGTTAAGAGCTACGCATTCTTATCAAACCTTCAACCTTAGCTTCAACCACGCAAGCTCGAGATCTGAGATCATCGTTTCGCAATTTTGTGGAGTACCTTCATATGCAGAGACCATCTCCGTGGCCCTCTTCCTTTCCCTTTCGTTGCCCTATTCCAGCCTCAGAACAGCTTTCTGTTCCAAGACATAAGATCACGATGACGTATCGTTCTCAATAATGTTCTTGTTTATTTGTTCCGGACCCCATGAAGAAAAGGTAGGACTCAAGCCTGAGAGGCGACGTGGACATTGAGATCCCTGACCGGCACCATTTGGCGGGATTTGTGAAGAAGGTTAATGAAGCAAAACGTGCTTTTGCTCTTTGCAAGGAGAGAAATAGAGTGAGCTGAGTGGAAGAAGAGAAGTGTGAATAGAATAGCTGGGAATCTTGGGAACGCGATGGGATCGCAATTGCAATTATAGAGGGCCCCAGTTGACCTGAGTCAAGCAAAAAAATATTATTTCAATGAATGGAATTATACCATGATTTTCAAATTCCCTCCGTCTGATTCGCATCCGTAAATGGTCCACTTACATAGGATTCGAGCAAGTTGCCTAATGCATACAAAAGAAGCCAAAAAAATGGCTTATTTCTAATTATGAGTATACTAGTCTAGAGACTTTCACATTCCAATTTTAAAAATAAAATTGTCAACCAAATTATTGTGCAATCTAAAAAAAACATTGAATCATCCCATGTCACTTGAATCTAGGACTTATATACTCTTTATATACATATGATCTTCCTTTATCTGTTAATTTTTTTTAAGTTTTTTGGTTACACATTTAAATACGATATCGAGTCAAGTTTCATCGAGTTTATTTTGCATCCTTTTTCAATTAATAAGAAATTAATCCAAGTGGGTATTGTGGGTGCACGATCTATTAGCTAACGGATTAAAGTATAGACAAGCGGCGGCTCTTAATGACTCCTCAAACGGCGGCTCAGTTTGTGTAAGAACCTTCGAGGAAGCTGCCTCCGATGCATGCCAGGCATTTAGAACATTGCCCGTGACGCTAGCTAGGTCGCTCGTTAGGTTTTTTTTTTTTCTAACGCCTTGTTTATATCACTTCATTTGCAGCTCTTCTACAATTCCAATATGTCTCCCGAAGCTGCTCGACTGATGATGTAACCTTTGCTAACCAGGCCGAGATCACACCAAACCGAACGGTATATTATCATCCATGCAAACTTACAAAGGCAGGGCGGAGCGATACAGATGACAGGCCGTACAAAATAGGACTGGAGCATTTGCGAAGTCCACATAGCCGTGAACATATTCCTACTGAAAAGGATAGTAAATATTGTAGCCCCCGTACAACGGCGGCGCGGATGGCTGCCCCCAGCTGGGAAAACTGGGGTACTGCAGCTGTCCATCGGGTGGATAAAACTGAGGATAATGGTATCCATCGCCGTCCCGGTACGGTGGTGCAGATGGCTGAGGATTGGTGTAATATGGTGTCACGCCCCGTTCCTCGAGCACGCACCTATCCCTCAACTGGTCGATTAATAGCGATGTTCTAGGATGCATCGCCGACCCATTCATTTTAATATATGCATATGGAAGCAAATAAAATAATCTCCAGATAATAAAACATTGGGATAGAAAAGTAGGGCTATATTTTTCACAACTAAAAAACCACAACCATACTTTTATACAAGCAAACCTCATAGTATATATTACAATACTATTCACAAAAGTCTGATTTATCACATATCAGTTTACACACAGGGTTTGCAAAATAGGGTGGGGGTTTCAATTCTCATCCGGGTCATACTCCGGATCATCCTCGGGATCCTCCTCGGACTCCTCCTCCGGTTCCTCATCAGGGTCCTCATCTTCGGGTTCTTCCTCCTCAGGTTCCTCCTCTTCTGGGTACACCTCTTCTTGTTCGACCTCTCATTCTTCTATACTCCAGCTGGAGTCTACTGCTGATTGCTTGGGAGAGTCGGGGTCACTCTCGAGTTTAGGGTCTTTAGCATCGGTCACCACTCCGTCATTGGAATCCGCGGTCCCTTCTCTGAATGCTGCTTTTAAAACGAACAAAGGCACATCACCCTCTAGTACGGGACCCTCTCTTCGCCCATCATGGTAGTGACAATACCACGACCTATACTCGTGGGGCTGTTGACACCTAAATTTTGGCAATCTGGTTATTTATTTATTGCATAAAAAATAGGGATTAATTTTTAACCCCTAAAAAAAGTTTATTAGTTGCATAGCATATAATTTTAGATATATTTATTTATTGCATTTGCATTGGACCGGCGACGGGTGGGCTCGACTTAATGGTTCAGAACTTTAATTTGATAAGTTGGGCTAAGCCCACGAATAAAGCAAATCTGCCCAAGCTCGTATCCTCGAGGAAATTTTACGGATTTATCTTTGTGAGATTTCAATTCAAAAACAAATATTGCATTTGGAAAAACAAATATTGCGTTTAGAAAAGTAAATATTACGTTTGGAAAAGAATTCTTCGTGGATATGGATTTGGAAAAAAAAAATTAAAACCCTAATCCGTGACCTATAAATAGGTTAAAACGCGTAGGGTTTCGGGGAGGCCACACATATTGATACATATGGCCACATTGAGGGGGAGCAATTCTGAATACACAGAGACACACACGTGAGATAAGAGAGAGATAGAGTGCTCCACCAAACTTGGTCGAGATTCCCTTGCCATGTGAGTCCCGCCAGCCACATCGCCGTGCTCTCATGCTCGCAACGCTGCCCCACAATGCGAGACCACCACCGGGACGAGCTGCTGCACTAGCATCCTCAGCGGCGTCGTGATCCCCTCTGATGAAGCATCCGCGAGTCACGAGTCCCAGCAGTTCAATCCTACAATTTGCTCCACCTTGACGCTCATCCAAGCAACATGTGGTGGTGGGTACATTAAAAAATTTATAAAGATGTGTGCTGATCAAAGAAGCAGAGAACACATCCACACGTCTGAAGAAAGGATTCCACCGCACATGAACTGACTCCGCTCTCGATGATCCCGAGTGTGATTTGCAAGCCACGGTGACCATCCCCACTCCTGCCGTTGACAAGTTCAAATTTGGAAACACATCCGAGTGACATCAAGAGCTAGCTGAGAATTTTGGTTAATTTGGTTTCCATATATTCTGTTGCCATTCCTTGAAATATTCTAATGTTGGTTGAATTCCTTGATATAAAAAATGACAGCCACAATTGGGAGGAGACGTAAAAAAGAAAAAAAAAAATCTTTCTTCTTTTTCTCTTTGTAGGTCACGGAAGATCAATACAAGGGAACTCGATACCCTAAGAGACGAAGCAGAGCGGTGATTTTTGGCTTGGTTTGTCAGTCTTGCAGCGAAACCAGAATCTCCAGCAATTCCAGGCCGGTGAGCAATTCCAGCAAGGGTCAAGCACTGCTCAGCGGGACCCAGATTTTTCACTGAATTTCATCCGAATCCAGCGAGAACGAGACAACCGGCAACGTCCTCAGTCGGTCTCCGAGCACCACTACCGTTCCTGCTCCTGTAACCTGGCTTCAGCAAGTCCGGCGTCACTTCTAGCAAATCTCGGGTGTTCTGCACTCGAGCGCTATCGATATTCCGACTCGATTGCTCCGCCATCATCCATTTTGTCCACGCTGGCCAATAACGGCAACCCCGAGCTGTATCAATTGCCTTGTTGCGCTTGCTGAATTTCTTTTGCAGGTTTTTCCAAACGCTCCAGTTCAATCCATCGGGGAAGCCTCGCATGTTCTTACGGTCATCGCAGCTCCTCGCCACCGTGACCATCTCGCTCACGACCTGTTGGCGGTGTCTCCTCAAGCTCATTGTTGTTGCCTCTCGTGAGTTATCAAGTCCATCTTTAGAGGAAGTTTAGATAAAACTTTCGCTAAAGGAAGGCACGCCACTTTGGAGATTTTCTTTCAGAGGAAGGCCAATTTCTTTGAGGTCAACGGAGACTTTATCTCTCGATACCCACTCTTTCACCGAGAACGCTTTGCTGATTTCAACGACAAATTTTGGTGGCCAGCAAGTGTCCAAGTTGCTACACCTCCCTTGTTCCTCCATTGATCCATCATCCCAGGATCGTGGTTCGCGACTTACCCTATTTGGAAGCTAATATTTGGATTAGGTAAAAATCTTATCCAATTTATGCTCCGTTCGTTTCACAGAAAATAACTTCCAGGAAAATGTTTTCCGTATTTTCCGGTGTTCGTTTCACGGAAAACCAATTACTCAAGGAAAATGTTTTCCATCAATAGAAAATACTACCTTCAAAGATAAGGAAAATGTTTTCCACTTTTGAAAAGTGGAAAACATTTTCCACAACTTCTTCCACCTTATATCCTTTTACTAACACATTTTTTGTTTTATTTTTATGCTTTTTTTTCTTTTCTTTTCTTTCTTTCCTTTTCATCTTTCTTCCTTAGCTTGGCCGGTGGTCGGCTCGACGGCGGCCGACAACCGGCGACCGAGGACCGACCGCGGCCGCGAGCCAGCTCGAGCTCCGCCCCAGGCTGGCGAGGCTCCACCTAGCCCGATCTGTGGAAGCCGAGCTCGAGCCTCGCCGGCTTGGGCGGAGCTCCGCCTCGCCGATCCGACGAGCTGGCGGGGCTCGGGCCTAGCCCGAGCTCCCGGAGGTCCGGCGAGCTGCGAGCTCGCCGGATGGCGGCGGAGCTCGGGCTCGCCCGGATCGGGAGCCCGAGCTCCGCCGCTAGATCCGGCGAGCTCGCGGCTCGCCAGAGCCCGACGAACCTCCGGCGAGCTCGGGCGAGATCAGCCGAGCCTCGAGCTCGCCGGATCTCGCGACCGGATCTTGGTCGGCCGCCGGGCGCGCCATCGTCAAGTGTGCGGCGGCGGAGGAAGGAGGAAGGAGGAGGAAGAAGGAGGAGGAAGGAGAAGGAAAAGAAAAGGAAAAAATAAAAAGAAAAAAAAAGAAAAAGAAAAAATATTAAAATTCAATTTTTTGATAATTTTTCATAAACAATTAAATTAGTTAACGAACGGTGGAAAATATTTTCCACTCAAAATTTAAGTTTCAGCCGAACACCGGAAAATATAGCAATTTTCCTGGAAAATGACTTCTGGGAAAATGTTTTCCGGAGATGGCCCATTTTCTGCAAAACGAACGGACCCTTAATTTTCGAATATTCAGTTTTCTTATTTGAAATTTCGATACACATGATTGAAATTCTCGATATGCTATCGTATCCGTAATCTTGAGTACCCTTATAAATTGGGAAATTTTCCTAATTTCACAACATGCATATAATTGACGGTCTAATTTCACGCTCGAAATACGACTCGCAATCGCACGGAAAAATCGCCGATCCGATCTCACGCTCGAGATTCGATTCGCGGTTTTATTTAAAATTGGCCAATCCGATTCCATGCGAGGGATATGATTCGTCAATTTATGGATATCTATCTTATCTTGCTGGATGTCTTCGTGTTATTTGAATCAATTTTGTCTTCGTAAAAGAAAATCCAAAATTTTGAGTTAGATTAGGTTTATGGTTTTAGGGTTATTTTGCATAGGGAGTTTATTTATTTCGAATTTTTGAAAAAACAAAAATCCAAAAAAATGCATTCATTAAGGATGTTAGTTTTTTTTTTTTCAATTTAAGTTGCACGTTTAATTATGTGGCAATTTTAATTTCAAATTTCATAGAAAAGAAAAAGAAAAATTAGAATTATAGCATTCTTTGCACGTCATTGCATGTTAGGATTGCATGCTTAGAAGTTTAGATAATTTCTCCTAGATGGATTGCATGTTTCTTAGGAAAATAAAAATCATGTGCACGTCATATAGAATTAGGTTCATGAAATGCACGTTATTTAGTGATTGTTAATAGGTTCATTTAATTAGAAATTGCCCGTAATTAGAATTAGGTCATTTAGTTAATTTAGATTGCACATTTAATTATTGCATTTCTTTAAAAATTACCTTACTCATGTCATATAGTTTAGGTCATATTGCCATGCCATATCATTTCATATTAAATTAGTAGCATGCATTGCATGATTCTCATTAAATAAAGTGAAAACCAAAAAAAGAAGAAGAAATTGCATGTTTTTTTTTTAAAAAAGAAATTGCATGTTAATTAGAAATCATTTCTAGGATTATTGATGTGAATTCTGATTTAACAATGCAGATACTTTCTTTGTTATAAGATAAGTTTTGCATTTTATTTATTGCTTTACTTGGGTGTTAAATTGGTAATTTGTGCACCCGCATGACAACCTTATATGTTAGGGAGATAAATTAAAATCAATTTAAGCTGCCCGCCGAACATTTTTTCAGAATAAAAAAAAAAAGGTACTAAAAAGGCGTTAGAGAAATCTAGCGTAACCAAGTCCCCGGACTCACAATCTCTGGTTCGTAGGAGTAAAGTAAATCTCCCGTTACTTTACTTGGGTTTCTAATCGACTAACAAAAATAGATTAGTGGCGACTCCTAATTAAAAAACCATTTTCATGTTAAGAAATTTGAATTTAAGTCGCGAATTGGTATGGGCTTGGGAGAGCCCGAGTTAAGTTTAGGCTTAACAATCCATTAGCCAAACCCTAGGCGATTCACCCGAAAATTTGGTCGTGACAGGGGCCTTAAGTCGTCTCTACTCACATCAACCCAAACGGTTGATTTTACCAAAACATACTCTAGTCCTTTCAGGTGAGGATGTATTGGGAAGTGGTACCTTATCTCGGTGATCTCCTTGGGTATACCAAAATGCATGGGAGGACAAGGAGATGGAGGTGCTGCCATCTAGGGACCTGAAATATTGTCTCACAATCGGGATGAGACTGCGTCTCAGTAAGTTCTACTGCCTAAGACTCGATTAGGAAACCAATACACCTTAGGATTGCCTAAGTACAACACGAGTCAAAGGACTTACCTTGGCCTCAGTTTCATTCTTGTAAGTTAGTTCAATTCATAAATACTGATAGACATATCACCCAATCCAATCAGATCAAATCCCTGATCAATCGACTTAGTTAATTACATGTCAATCGGACCATTTCCCGGTCATTTTAATCTATACTATTCATTTTCCAAGACGGTATATATCTAGTCACCGAGCCACGTGCATTCTCTAAGGCAACATTTCTAATTACCAAGCCCCGTGCATTCTCTAAGGTGATGTACTAATCACCGAGCCATGTGCATTCTCTAAGGCGATATATCAAATCACCGAGCCACGTGCATTCTCTAAGGCGACGTACTAATTACCGAGTCACGTGCCTTTGGAAGGTGATGTATATAATCCACAAGTCAAGTGCATTTTCCAGGACAACACTTTTGGTCTCCAAACCATGTAATATAACTTTCTTTCTCACCACTTTATATAGCCCACTAAAATATTGATGGCGCTATAGATTGACGCTTAGTTATTTGCCAATCAATTGCTAAAATTAAATAATTTAGGAATAAAACCCTAAAATCATATTTAAATCAATTCAGCACGATTTAATGCTCAAATAAATAAACGGACTGCACCACAATAATCAGCATAAAATTCCGGTCGTCGGCTATCCCAGCCTAATTTCTGGAAAATAATTAATTAATTAAAAAAATTACGAAAAATATTAAATAAATGCAATAAATCCAATTTAGGCCTGTAATGCCTAATTGGAAGCCGAGACGGACCCGGAAAAATTCCAAGGTTCGTTCAATAAATACTATGAGCTATTTCCTTGCTAATTACACTATCCATTTGCCTAACATGCATTGATAAGTCTCTAATTTAATTATTCTAATCTAACCTATCCACCTAATTGCACTTAATTAAATCTAATCAACCCCTAAGCATCATTAGCATACTAAGCAAGGTTTAGTGAGCAAAACTCACTTGTTTAACAAATGGGTCGGATCAAACTGACGGGAACGTTGCGGGGGTCGCTTTTCTCCAAAGCGAGCCTAGGTTTCGAGGCCCGGAAACACCTAAAAACGGGCCGCCAAGGTGGCTGGAAACCCACTGAAAATACCCTCTGTTCTAGTGGAGGCGGAGGGAGCTCCGGCAACGGCTTGAGTTGCACGGGACAGCCTTAGGGATGCACGGCAGAGGCTGGGACGTGCACGACTGGGCGGTGGCTCGCGTGGCATGTGGACGGGGGCAAAGGCGGCAAACGGTGGCTGGCGGTGGCTTTTCGGCGTGCGACGGGCTGCTGCTTCTTCTGCTGGTCTTCTGGCCTTCAAGCGACGGCAATGGAGGTGGAGAAGCAGCTTGGTCGACTGGCTAGGGATGGAGGGAGAGGATGGGGGACAAGCTTGGATAAGAGGGGGACCACAAGCCTTGATTTTCCATTCAATTGCCCCCTTTGACCCACCATGGCCAAGCATTGATCCTTGGCTGTCCTTAGGCCACCCATGCACTCCCAATGACTCTTGAATTGGTCCATTTTGGTTAGGTCATGGGGGAGCTACAAATTTTGAAGCTTTGGCCTCAATTTGGACACTTAATCTCATTCAATTAAATTCTATTTGGCCTCAATAAATTTAATTAGTACTTCAATTATCAAATTGATAATTTACTTCACCAATGGCTCCATCTTGCATCTCAAATTTGTGATAAAAAACAATCATTGACTTTTTCTGAACAAAAACGGTCCTATGCCGACTTTTTTCCAAAAAGTCTCGGGTTGCAGAAAAATCTTCTGAGACTGAGTCGATGTTTCTAGAATTTATTGTGACATGACAGAATCTTCAATTTCTAAAATTGGACTCGAATTTGTGGTCAATTTCCATTCGGCGCGTTTTTAGCGTGACCTAGGCTACTGGGTAGTTTTCAGAGATTTTTAGTGCAAATGACCCGTTGTTGATTTTCTTCGAGCTACTATAAACCCACTCGACACATTGGCGACTCTTGGTTGTCGTGACAATTTCGATGATTCAAATACGGACACAGGGTACCAAAACGATAGAAGAATCAGTTTAGGGCCGGCCGACGAGAATTTTTTAATTTAGTGGTGTCACCCATAATTAGCCACACATCTCAGTCGAACAGACCTATTTCTGATCTCAAATCGATTTTTAACTGTGCCGTAATGGTCTCTAAAGATGAGCACGGTCGAGAAGTCGATTCATGGTCGAATTCTCAAGTCTATTGCATTAAAATTCTTTAATAACTTCCCTGAATAGTCTAGTTATCTCGAGAGTGGTCAGTTATGAGAACAGCCCTATAGGCGCGTTAATGAAATGCCCGATTTATTCAATAGAAAACAGAAGTGAAAATATGGGATGTTACATATGGGGTTTCGTGGGATGGATGAGGCTGTTGTGGCGATGCCTCGGCGAGATCGATTCATGGTGACAATCTCCATCGTCATAAATTCCCTTCTCATCTTTTTCACAAGCAGTACGGGATCCATCTTCTCGTCCTCGTTAGCTGCTTCTTCTTGTCGTTCACGGAAAATGTTTCTACGTCTACATAGCCACATGAAAAAAAATATATAAATATTTGTATATATACTCACTCAAAACGTTTACTTATTTTCATTTAGAATGGACAATATTCAAGTCGCAGCACCTTGGTTTTTGGAGACCATCTTGATGGTCTTCTTCTCGCTCTTCTTGCTGGACCAATCCACCTGGATAATAACTCTTTGAGCCAAAACCCAAATCACATCCATGTAACACACACCCTAGATGAAAATTTACCGTCCTTTACTTCCCACCTCAAACTACCATCCTTGCATTTCGAAACCTATAGTCATCATTCTCATCTTTTGCAGCTAACTTCAAAATGCATCTCTCATTGACCCACACAATTTTAAACGAACGGAATTTCGTCACAAACGAGTTCAAAAACAAATTAGGCTCGAACTGACCCTCCTATTTCTCAACGAAGGGAAGTGTACCTGCATAGTTTTTGCGGGAGTGTTGAAGTAGATAGAAGAGAATTCTGCCGGCTCTTCCCCCGCTCGAGTAAGCTTTGGACAGAGCACGTGAATTCTCAAGTTTGATGGGAATGTGTTGGAAGACGAGGCCTTTAGTATAGAGACCTAAGTCCACCTCTAGTCAATCGGAAAATACTAATGAAAAAAAAAGTTTGGTGCCATAATAAGCAAAAGGGTTAATACCCTAAAAAACCCCAAACTGGTACACTTGTGACAAATTTACCCCAAACTATTTTTTTGACCATGAAAAATCTCAAACTGGTAAACCTGTGACCAATTTACCCCGATTGACTATAAAAAACCCTAAACTGGTACATTTATGACAAATTTACCCCAAACTAATTTATTCGACAGCAAAAAACCATAAACTGGTAAATTTGTGACAAATATACTCTCTGCTAAATTGGATTAATACCACAAAAAAATCACAAAAATTGTAAACTGTGACAAACGGAGCGTAAAATCCTAAATAGGTATACTGGTTAACTGTCACGTGTCATTTAACTTAATAATTTGAGAATAAAATTTAACGAAAACTAACATAGGGTAAATTTGTCACATGTGTACCAGTTTGGGGTAAATTTGTCAAAGGTATACCAGTTTGGGGTTTTTGGTGGTTAAAAAAATAGTTTGGGGTAAATTTGTCACAAGTGTACCAGTTTGGGATTTTTCAGGGTATTAACCCTAAGCAAAATCCACTCGACCACGCCCACGGATCCCACGTCAAGGGTAGGTCATCTTACGTATGCAGCGTGACCTCACTCGGTAACGTCATCGTATGTCGCATGGGCTCAATTATTTGTAGAAAAAATGCGTGGAAGGGTATTAATACACGATTGACGTGCTTCGAGAAGGTGTCGTTGCTACCTACTGGTGTTTGCGCAAAAGAAAATAGCACCTATATAAGAAAGTGTTTGAAGATAGAGAGATATCGAAAATACTAATAGTAATTTCATCATCTTTCTTGCTTTAACTGATTAATTCGAGAAAGTCAGTAAAAGCGAGAGAAAACCCACTTTTAGGCTTTGTATTATAGACTGATTCGTAGAAGTATGAAGGATGAAAATAGTGGGGTCATTGAATACGGGAGCGGATAGCAATTCTATAGAAATGGATGATTATTTGATGAAGTGATGAGAAGAAAAGAAAATTTAAATCTTGCATATTTACCTTTTTATGTAGACCAAAAAGAACCTTGAAAATTGTATTAATTAAGTTGTAAATATTTTTCACATTTTGTAAATTAAGTAAATCTGGCCAATTTTTGCCGAAAATTATTAATGTGGACATTAATTGTCTTACATGGTACAATCACTGTTGAGGTGGACATTTGTATTAATATTTTAACATATTTTCGGATTTTTTTATTTTTCTCTTTACCGGCAATCATCAGGGCTTATCGATGGCCTTAGTCAAGGGTTGCCCTCGCTTGGGAGGGCATAGCCCACCCTCGCTTGAGGCTGATGAGGGCAGCCCTCACCTTAGGTCGTCAACTATTGACAATGCATGGAAAAGAGAAAAGAAGAAAAAGAAACTAATAAATCAAAAGATTGGAAAAATATTAGCAAACTAAAAGAATTGGCCAAGTCAACATCAATGGTGTTGCGTAAAATGGCTGACGTCATGTAAGTAATTTCCAGCTAAAATTAGCTTAGTGGACTCAATTGATAAAATAGAAAACGTTTAGAATTGAATTGATAAAGGTGCATCAGGTTTACGACTTTTAGCACAATTTATTTGTAATTTCTACGTGATGGGCAGGCTGCGCAACTCATTTGGCCCGACCTTTGCCAAAGTCAGGGTAAATGGCCAACCCTCAATGGGCCTTCCCTAAGTGAGGAAACTAACTTCTAGTTGGGCCTGGAAGTTGGTCGAAGTCCACATAACTTTTGCGACACACAGTGCGAAGCACGGGATATATCTTTTCCCTGAAAAAGGAAAGCTCTAGAGCTTCCGCCTGAAAGGACATGGATTCGCAACGAGACCCCTCAGTCTGCTATATCGGAACAGCAATCTTGATTCGATCTCTTCGAATATATATCGCGAACACCTCAGGTAGCCCAAATGGAGCAGTGGCAACATTTTTCTGGCTATTGATCGTGAATGAATGCTTATCAAAACACGCACTTTCTTTGCCTGCTATTCATCCAAGCCAATTGCCACACCGAAAATACAATGGATTCTCATGATCACTAGATGGGTGATTGATTTGAGTGGGTGGAAAACGCACCGAGGGGATGACAAAAGGAAATATTTGCTTAAATCCATTGTCTTGGAAAATGGAATAGCAATAACCCTAATGTTAGATGACGACCACTCGCCACGCACCATCCATGAATAGACTCTGATGAGATAAGATTCTAACGTGGTCGAGACATGTGGTACAGCAATGGAAGTGATAATCAGCTCATAATCATCGGCATGAGGCACCTTCCATTCTTTATAAGTGGAAAAAGAGATGCTTTGCGGTGTTATTTAGCCTAATCCCTATGGTCCTGATAGAGTTTCTTGGAAGCTGACTGCCTCCGTGGACTTCTCGGCTGGTAGTGCATAAATGCTTTGAGGCCTAAGGGTGTAAAGGTGCCTTGGTGTAGATTGATCTGGTGCAGCCCTAGTATACCAAAGCACCTGACTTTATCTCTTGGTCAGTAATGCATAATAGGCTTGCTACCAAAGACAGATTAATCAAATGGCATATGCAAGTCTGTCCTATGTGTTGTCAATGCAAAATGTGGGGCTAGAAGATAGAGACCACTTGATTTTTGGGTTATTCCGTTTCAATGAAAGTGTGAACTGTTAAGTTGCAATTGTACCTTATTATATCTCGAGGACATATTGACCAGAATTTTAAGATGGCTTAAGCTGTTTCTGTCTCTGAAGGAAAATCATTTCTTTGTTTGTCGCTTAAGCTTCCATGGAGTGCATATTCGTATCAACCAAAAAAGAAGACTTGAAGGTCCAAACTTTTCTTGTCACGCTCATAAAGTCAACAACGAAGATAAACAAAAAGATGGGTCTCGACAATTCGAGCATCATAAAACATAAGGCTTATACATGTTCATCAGGAAGCACTTCGTTCCAGGATGAACGCTCTTAAAAGGAATTCTATAAATAATGATTTGAGGGATAATAAGATGTTTATGATGTGTAGTAGGGATAATAAGCTACTCGAGAGTAATAATTGTTTGGGCTGTTGATTTGTTGTTGTCGGCGTTAGGCTCTTCAGTTCTGAGCTTGTCTGGTCGTAATCGCTTTTGGTCCCACGAACTCGATGGCCATGTCAAATCGCTTCCTCAAGTGTTCAGCTCGCTGTACCGGGTCCATGTTCTCAATCACCGTCACCTTCTTGTTCTCCATGTCCACGGTCACTGATTGTATCCTTCAAGCCACTTCAGATTAGTTAAATGCAAACACTGCAGAGCATAAAAATATGACGGCAAAGTGCTACGCATTCTTCATGGCCCTTCTTCTTTCCCTCTCCTTGCCTCGTTCCACCCTTAGAACAGCCTTCTGCTCCAAGACGAGCAACCAGGACCACGTATAAATCTAGTGACGTTCTATTTTTATTTATTTTTATTTTTTGGTGGCTTCGAGACCCATTGAGAAAGGTACGAGGAACGCAAAAAGGAATACCTGAGCTTGAGAGATGGCGTAGGAATAAAGATCCAGACCTGCATCGTTTGGCCGAGTTCGTGAGGAGGAGTTTTTTTTTTTTTTTTAGCAAAACTCGAACTCCAACGGAAATTAACATCTAAGCATAGCACATCCCAAAGGGTTGAGGGGCTCAGAAAGCCCAATGGAAGGAAGGGAGCCTAGTCTATGGGCTTTAGCTATCCAGTATGAACAATAGTTTTCTTCTCGTGGACGATGGACTACCATCACATTATCTAGCTGGGCCAAGAAATTCCTGCAATCCTCCGAGAGAAGCTCCACGAATGACTTGCTGTCGCCAAGCACGTGCACTTGCACTTGCGCGCCGGTTTCTGTTTCTGTACTTTCACACAGCAGGTTTGAGTTCTCGATCAAGCACTTCATTTTCTTCGCAAACCCAGCGACGATGTCACCGTGGGCGTTTCGACAGATCCCGGCGGTAGCGGTCTCCGAGAAGCTGTCAACCCATGACCCATCGACGTTCATCCTCAGGGATCCTTGGCCAACGACTCACTCAGATCCGGTGAGAGAGTTCCTCTCTTTACTAGTTTCTCCGAAGCTGACGCCCTAATTGCGAAGCTCCTGTTCATGGCGAGGGCTTCATCGACAATTGCTTCCGGGAAAGGCTTGCGCGCTTGAAAAACGAAGCAATTTCGGGCCTTCCATAGCCATAGGACGCCGGCAACCAGTTCTCTTGAAGGTGAGTCATTTTCCACTGTCATCGCTTCAACGAGCCATTTTTCTATTGTAGATATATATTATATTCCATGGTGAAGTACTGATATTAATTCTCGGGTCTGCCCAGATAACCCTGGTCCATTCATACAAAGTGAGGTGGTGTTCTACCGGTTCAGGAGCAAGTTCGCACGAGAGACACAGGGAGTCAGGTAACATCTTTCATTTATACAAGTTTTCCGTCATGGGTAGTGCGTTTTGACACATGGACCATAGAAAGAACCAAATTTTGGGGTGGGTATTAAGCCGCCAGATAGCAGTCCATAGGACACGAGGAGGCTGATATGATGTCGATGCTTGATTCATGCCTTGTACTTTGTTTGCTGGCTGTAAAATGTTGTACCCTTTTTTAACCATGAAAGACCCAGATTTGTTTGCCATCCACACTAGCTGATGTTCCTTATTTGAATTGGAACGTAGAGGAATAATTAGAATCTCTTATGCATAGTTTTCATCCAAGAGATTTTCCAGTTTACGCACATCCCATTCCAGCGTATTCTGGTAGATCAGGTCCACAACGAGTAGGGGGTCACCTTGGCTTGCAGGGCTGCCAATTAAACCAGCTGAAAGCCATTTATCTTCACAAATGTTGATACTTTCCTCATCTTCCCGCCACCCACCTTATTTTTGGACTCACCACGTCTCTGCCCATAAGTAGACTTTGCCATCCCCAAGAAGGGTGGGAGCCCTTGCTCGCATTCCAGAAATCTCCTCCCGGGAAGTAAATTCCTTTTAAAATCTGATCCATAAGATTGAAGGGGAATGTGATAGTCTCCACGCTTGTTACCCACCATGGCCTTACCAAAAGAAACAAGGTCTTTCAAATTGAGTCATCCATTGTCTTTCCTGATTTTTAACACATCCCATCTCTTTTAATGAAAACCCGATTCAGCTGAGTTCCGTTTCCACCAAAAGGAGTCAATTTTTCCTTTCCACTGCTTCACAACCAAAAATGGGAATTTTAAAGATATACATGGCGTATTGAGACAGGGCTTGTACTGCAGTTTTAATCAAATCTCTTTGCGAACTTTTGAAATCAGCTACTCTTTCTAGCCTTTTAACTTCATATTGACTCTCACAAGAATCCAAGCAAATATCTGTTACTTAGACTGTCCACAATCTGAAGGAATACCTGGATGCTACCCTTTTTTCTCAGTGATTGGGACTCTTAATTCATCAGTCATGTTTCAACCAAAAAAAAAAAAAAAAAAAAAAAAATCGTTAGCCATGTTCCTTCTAAGATTCTGGGGATTACCAATACTAAAGTATATGCCTGATTTGTTTAAGTTAATAGCTTGATCTAAGGCAAAACAGTATTGGTTCAAAAGATTTGCTAAGTTTTGATACTCCCTAATTGTTCCATTCAAAAAGAAAATCACATCATCCGCAAATAACAAGGGAGAGAGAGTGAAGCAATGTTTATTCAATTTAATTCCCTTGATACTTCCAACCCAATGGCTTGATTCAGTAGATGTGAGAGAACATTAGCCATGATTATAAACAAATAAGGGGATAAAGGATCCCCTCGTCTTATGCCTCGAGTCGGTTGGAAGTAAGGCTGTGGTTCTCCATTGACTTTTACGCTGAAAGAGACAGTGGACATACATTGTTTGACTAGAGAAACTCCACCTATCACAAAACCCCATCTTTGACATACACGCACACAGAAAATCCCACTCCACCCGATCATACACTTTCTGCATGCCTAGTTTAAGAACCGCTTGGAATTTCCTCTTCCTTTTCATATCCTCAGTTGGTGTAAGACTTCCTGAACTATAAAGAGATTATTTTGAATTTGCCCACCACTGACAAAAATGCTTTGTTTCATGGTAATAAGTTTAGGAAGCCAAGGGTTAAGGCGATTTGCCATAACCTTAGATATACTATTATAATTGAAATTATAAAGACTAATGGGCCTGAATAGGATACACTTTATGGACTAGAGACTTTGGGGATAATAGTAATATGAGTTCTATTGAAGCTGGGGTTGAGAATATCTTTGTCAAAGAAGTTGACTACCAATTGAAGCAGGTCCTGCTGAATACACTCCCAATAGTGGTGATAAAATTTTCCATAAGACTGTCCGATCCTGGTGCCTTCCTTGCTCCCATTTGGAAAACTACTTATTTCACCTCTTCTAGAGAGGCCAGAGCTATCGATGACTCATTTGTAGTAGCAGAAATTGTAGTCAGGCACACTTTAAGAATCAGTTGGAAATTCCTAAGGCCCATGGTTTCGTAAAGTGATTGGTAGAAGCTGGAAATATGTTGCTTTAACTGATGTGGTTTCCTGCACCAGTTCTAAGGAAATCTTATTCCTTTGTCTGTTCTGAATATCAGTGGCATGAAAGTATTTTGTGTTATGGTCTCCCCATTTGAGCCAATCAATGCGTGATCTCATGCCCCAATACATTTTCTCCTGCCTCCAGAATTCATCAATTCGATCAATGATTTGCTGTGTTGCCTCTTTGCTCGGAGCATTCTCTTTTTTGTTGGTAAATTTATTAAGCTTCCCTTGAAGTGACTCAATCTCTTCAAAAGCATTAGGATATTTCTTTTTGCTCCACTCCACCAAAGCCAAAGAAAACTTTCATAATTTGCTCACAAAATCCTTCTGAATTTGCTGCTGGTTATTCCAAACATTCTTGACAATCTCGTCACATTTGGAGTCCTCAAGCCAAAAGGCTTCAAATTTGAACTCTTTCTTCCTTCTAGTCCAACGTGGGGATAGTGAGAGAATAATTGGGCTATGATCAGAACCGATCACAGGCAACGCAAAAGCTCCCACATTGGGGAACAAGACTCTCCATTCGAAGTTGCATAGAACTATCTCTAGCCTTTATTTAACCAAGGCATCTCCATCCCTATTATTAGCCTAAGTAAAAGCACACCCCTTGCTTTCAACATCCATAGGTGCAGAATCATATAAGAGTTCACGAAAAGCAGCTAACTTGTAATAATCCTCTTCTCTTTTCCCTACCTTTTCCCAGTTACATAACATCTTGTTAAAATCACTAACACGTCCGAGGGAGATGATTGATGGAGGAAATGAAGCGTAGTTGCTGCCATAAAGAAAGTCTTTCCTGAAAGATTGTCGAAGCATGTAAAAAGGTGATCCTCATCATCATACCACTTTTGAAATCCTTACATATCTCATCGATGAACTCATCTATACTATTTTCCATTGCCACCATCACCTCTTCATTCCACATGACCACTAATCCCCCTGTGATCCCCACTAGATTAATTGTCTCTGAATTCTTAAATTGCAACCGTCTTCGAACCCTATCAACAATAGGTTCTTTATTCTTCGTTTCCATCTGAAAAGTAGACTGGGCTTTTCTTGAGCCATTAAGGCTTGAAAATGTTGGAACGACAGGGGAGAGTCCAAACCTTGATGTTTCCAACTCAGAAGTTTTGTATATACCATGGTGGGTTATTAGGGCTAGCCACCAAAGCCCACTAATTCGCATCATTCACAAGCTAAAACTGGGATTCTAATAACTGCTCCATCGAAGTACTGTGTAGGAGTGCCTTGCAGCTCCACTAGCATGACATCCTCGTCCGACCACAAATCACCTAACTTTATACACAATGCAGCCAGGCGAGTATCAAATTCTAACTCACCTTCCATTTTGAATATTGTGGGCAGGTCAGAAAGCAGGATGGGGTTTAAAGATTGCAGCTACTCATCTCCACCGCAACTTCAGCCAAACCAGCAATTCAGTCTCCCAGAAGGTGCAATTAAACTTGCCAGAAGATTCAGAATGGGCTTGTTGAAGACAGCCCCAATCCAAGCTCGCGAGTCAGTCCGAGCTGGGATTGCGTCTGGAAATAGGGTGGGAAGCCTCAACTTTAGCAGGAACACAGTAAAGGGCCAGACACGCAGGGACGATGAATGAAGATTGTTCAAAATGGGATTTGAGGTAAGCGTGGTAATATCTGCGTGAGAAATGGAAGACTGGGAAGAACACGATGAAAGTAGATAGGGATAGAACAGTGGATGGAAGAATCAAGTAATGGGAGTCATTCCGATTAAATGGGGTCGGGAAGGGGACAAAGGGAGCCACGAATTAGAAAATGGGGATGATTATGGTGAAATTTGGCTGATGGAGCAGTGAAGAGATAACAGGGAGCTTAGGGTTTCGATATGGCTATGAATCAGGAAATGGGTATTGGGTAAATTCTGGGGTTTAAGGCTGGGTAAGGTTTTGGAAGAACTGTCACCATGGGATACTGGATAGAGGAGAAAACTCTCACAGGGAGAGAGAACAACTCTCACCACTCTTGAAGCGGATTAAAGAAGTAATTGCGCTCGCTCTTTGCAAGAAGAGATGGAGTAGTTGAGTGGATTAAATAAACGAGGAGTCTGATTCACCAAATATGGTTTGAGATGTCATTCAAAATTCTCTTTTTGATGCGTAAATTGGATCAAATCACCTTGGCAACTAATTTGAACCCATATTTCGCTATTGTTTGGATGCAAATTGTCATTGCGAACGGTCTTGGGCCAATGTCGCTCAATCCCCAAATGGTGGTCAATCAGTCTCAATTAGCATGAATTGGACCTTGAGTAGCTCTCAGTTCGTCTTTAGGTCGACAATGGTTTGTCCTCGACCAGTGCCGATGTGTTGTAATGGGTAGTCAATTGTCCCATAATGCCTAAATCCCTCGACGGGCGTCGAGTATCCGGTGTCGTCAGCAGATTCCAATTGTCAAAATTTTTTATATATCTGTCAATTGAAAAATATGAAAGGTAATAGTATGCATGTCAATGGGCCTAGGAAGCCTCATGTTGAATCGACGCTCCAAGTATAGGAGGTGCCTAGAAATTTTTTCATCCTGAAATTCCAACTTCTAAATTTCTAATAATTCAGGTGTTTTCTGTTTTTTTAATTATCTATGTTGAGGAGCAACTTAACCCCCTAACATAGATAATTAAATGGAATTGGAAAAAGGGAGGTAGCCACTTTTGCTTTGTGATGGTATCGCATGCTTTCTCGAAAAATTGACTTACAAAAACAGTATTAATGGAATAACAGATCGGAAATCACCAGATAAGCAATCATTCGAAGTGATCTTGCTCCAATCTAGAATGCGTGCAGCGAAAGCTCTGATGTCAAGTTCTGAAAAGGACACAAAACTCACCTAAAGAAAATATGCCTTTTTATTAGAAGTGCTTTCTACAGTATCAGTCGAGAGAACACACTTATGTAAGCACACAAATAATTCTAGAAAAAAATCTTTCTACATATTTCTAGAGCGACCAATTCTTTTTTTTTTTTTTTTTGGTCGAAATTGCTTCTACTTTCATTTACTTGGATAAGTTCGAAGCTAATACATTAGAAACATCAGCAGTAAGTAAATCTAGTAAGGCTCTCGGGGGGTATATTACCCGTTTCGGGAAGGCTTCGTTTCCGATGGGCTCTTGCAACCCAGTCCACAGGCTTGTTCGCTTCTCTGCTACAGTGGGCCAAAGTGAGGGCCGGAAATTTCTCCATTCTTTCACGGATCCGGTCCACCAGCGCTGCCACTTGCCAACTTGGTTTTGTCTTTTGCTGAACTGCTTGCACGAGCAGGAGGGAGTCAGATTGTACTTGCATTGCTTCTATTCGATCGGCTTGATAGATATTCTAGGGTTTCCCAGAGCTTCAGCTTCACTTGTTCTCGAAGAGGCTTCAATTGATTTCGAGAATCCGTCAACCGTGGCATCCCCGCGAGTCGCGGCATATGCGGCGATGGCGCATCCGAACCCGATCTTTCCTCCGTTTGGCCGAAAGGCTGGTATAGTGTGTCTCGCAACTCCAGTTTGGTGGCTCTCGTTCTTGCCCGACGAGAGGAGGTCTTGAAGGCGCTCCCGTGCACGCCGACCCGCCCGGGTGTTCCTCGCGGGCTTGGATTAATCGGTTTTTTCCCGTTGCCCTTCTCTCCTCCTGGTTCAACGAGAAGACGTTCGCATCCCCTTCCCCTCTCGCTCTGTTCATGATGACGGATCATTTGCCCCCCGAACGCCGGTTCGTTCCGGCTCTTTGTGGTTCTTTGTGTGCCCGAGAATCCGCCGGATCCGTGATAACGTTTCCTCTTTGTTGGGGTAAGCTTGCTAATTCGGTCTTGTTCATGGTCCCTACGGATGCTACCTCGTAAGTGGAGTGACCCGTTTTCGTGTTATGTCCGATCTAGTCTTCTTTGGAATCTTCCAATTAAAGGCTTTGCGTACCATTCCTCCGAAGATGATGTGCTTCTTTCTTTGTTCGTTCTCTCGTAACTTTCCGGAGGAGTATCACCGTTTCATCTACACGAATTTCTTCTCTGTTCTCCTCCACCGCCGGACTTGCTCGTACTCGGTCATGTTACTCCTTTCCGGATCGATTTGTCGACTCCGTCCCGACAAAAGAAGCATCTATATTGATGCTCAGTGTGTTTGGTGGTGGTGGAATCCATATGTGCTTATGGGTATTGTTCTTTTTTGTTGCTGTTGGCATGCTGTTACAGCTCTTGTAATTCTCATGTAGAGCTATGGCTTTGGACAGGGTCTGATACGGAGACAGGGGATGGTGTTCAAAGACAAATCGGTTTCTATCCTTCCAAATGCACCATAAAACCGTGGCAATCAGGTTAAAATCTTGAGCTTTACTTGGATTCTCCATGTTCGAGTATAGCCATTCCTCTATTCTTGTTAACCCAATTCTGGATATTTGGAGATGCAGGGGGCTCGATCTCCATAACTCGTGGTCCGGGGGCGGAAGCGAGCGCGTGTTCGGTGGTTTCGACTTCTTTTTGCGAGATTGGGCATAGAGGATGAGGTACAATTCTCCTCTTGTGTAGGTTTTCCACAGTTGGTATGGCATTCGACACGCGTTCCATAGGAATTGTTTTACTCTAGGTAGCGAATTTGATTTCCATATGAGATTCCGTAGATCGGCCTTGTTTGATGAGAGGAGGATGCTGATGTGTTTTTTGGGTTGGCTGTTTGATTTCTGCAATAGATATATCCGCTTTTTACTGAATAATCCCCTGATTTGTTGCTCATCCATACCATCTTGTCTGCTGTAGACGGTAATCCTATAGGGGTTTCTAGGATTTCCTTGACTCTGTTATCATTGAACAAGGATCTTAGTATTTCCACATCCCATTTTCCTTCCCGTTCTTCGTATTAAAGCTACCACTTTTTCTGGTTCGTTTCTTGATGCTGGCCCTCCAATAATTCCGCTTTTCAGCCATTTATCTCCTCTGATTGATATAATAGTATGTCCGTTACCCACCGCCCACATCACTTGAGGAGCTATCAAATCTCTTCCCACGACGATACTTTGCCATCCCCACGACGGTCTAGATCCTTTTGCAGCGTTCCAAAAGTCACCTTGTGGGTAGTATAGACCCTTTAGAAGTTGACTTAGGAGTAAGGAAGGTTGTTGGGATATCCTCCAAGCTTGCTTGCTCAACATCGCCTTATTGAAGGATAAGAGATCTTTAAATCCGAGCCCACCTTCTTCCTTTCTGAGTTTTAGGTGCTCCCAATTTTTCCAGTGAATTCCAGCAGCCTTGTTTCCACTCCGCCACCAAAAGTTTGCTATTTTCTTCTCAATAGCTTTGCAAATTGAGACGGGGAGTTTAAAGATGGACATAGCATATTGTGGGATTGCCTGCACAACAGACTTGATCAATATTTCCTTCCCCGGTTTTGACAAAGAAGTTTTCTTTCCAACTCTCCGACTTCATGTTTACTCTTGCAAGAATCCATGCAAATACATCTTTTTTCGAACCTCCCCAATCTGAGGGCATCCCTAAATATTTTCCTGTTTTATCAATTTCTTGAACTCTTAGCATCTCCGCCATGTTCCTTCTCAAAGTCGTGGGGCAGCCTTTGCTGAAATGGATACCTGACTTGTTGAGATTAATAGCCTGCCCTGTGGCAAAGCAGTATTGGTGTAGGATGGCTGCCAAATTCTGACATTCAACAACAGTACCGTGAAGGAAAAATATCGAATCATCCGCGAATAGCAGGTGTGAAAGAGTTGGACAGCATCTGTTTAGCTTTATTCCTCGTAGAGTGCCATTAGAAATTGCTTGTTTCATGAGGAAGGAAATAACATTGGCCACTAGAATGAATAGATATGGGGAGAGTGGGTCACCTTGTCGTAGTCCTCTTGATGGCTTGAAAAAAGGTAGGGATTCCCCGTTGAAGTTTATGCTAAAGGACACTTTGTAGATACACATTGCATCACCCATTTAACCCATTGATCACAAAACCCCATCTTCTTTAAGCTTGCTTGTAGGAAGTCCCATTCGATTCGGTCGTATGCTTTTTGCATATCAAGCTTAAGGACCGCTTGAAATTTACTCCTCCTCTCCCGAGTGCGCAGCTTATGTAGTACCTCCTGTACGATCAAGATATTATCTTGGATTTGTCTGCCCCCCACAAAGGCACTTTGTTCATCGGCAATAAGGCTGGGAAGTAAGGGTTTCAGTCTATTGGTCATCACTTTGGAGATAATTTTGTAAATAAAATTACATAGGCTGATGGGTCGGAATTGTTCTAACTTTTCTGGGTTTTTAACTTTGGGAATGAGGGTAATGAGGGTTCTGTTTAGGTCTGGGTTTAAGAGTCCTGTATCAAAGAAATTCTGGACTTCACTGAAAATCCCCTGACTTAGATCTGGCCAATGATTTCTGTAGAATAGCCCATTTAACCCATCCGGTCCAGGAGCCTTATTAGCTCCTAATTGTTGCATTGCCTCTGTTATCTCCTCTATTGTGACAGCTTTCACCAATCTTTGATTCATTCTTCCGTCTACTAAGATTGGGATTTGTTGTATGACAGGTTGAAAGTCGCGAACCCCCATTGACAAATAAAGGTTCTTGAAGAAATTTGCTGTCATTTCTTTTAAAGGTTGATCCTCTTTTACCCACTCTCCGTTGGCATCCTTGAGTAAGGTAATTCTGTTTCTATTTCTTCTCTGAATGGTTGTTGCATGGAAAAATTTTGTATTTCTGTCTCCCCATTTTAACCAGCTGATTCTTGAACGCATCCCCCAGTACATCTCCTCTTGCCGCCACAACTTTTCAATCTCCTGATTTATATTCTTTGCTGCCTCACAACCATTATAAATTTCAGTTGCATTTGTAAGGCTTTGTAGTTCACTTTTCAGCTCATCTATTCTTCGTTTGGCATTCTGAAATCTATTTTTACTCCATTGAGCCAGTTGTTTTGCCACCTTCTGCAGTTTTTGAGCCATGTTCAACCCTTTAGATACCCCTTCAGCCCAGCCCTTTCTAACTAAAGGTCCGATTTCTTCATCTTCAGCCCAGAACGCTTCATAGCGAAAAATCCTCCTCTTCTTTGCTCTCCTCGTCTGTAAACGAATTAGAATAGGGCTGTGATCAGACCCTATAGCTGGTAGTGCAAAGCTTTCTGCATTAGGATAGAATAATCTCCATTCGAGATTGCATAATCCCCTGTCTAGTCTTTCCTTAACAAGTTGATCTCCTGTTCGGTTGTTGGTCCAGGTGAAAGCGCAGCCTTTGGATTCCAAGTCCATTAATGAACATTTCCCAAGAAAATCCCTGAAGGCTGTCAACCGATAGTTTTCCGCTCGTTTACCGCCTACTTTTTCCCGAGCGACCAATTCAATACACACACATTTCTACACTCTTCTTATAAGAAAATATTTTACAAGAAAATATCTAGATATGTAGATATTTATTCGCAATTATTTTTTTATGTCCTGCTTAATTCCCCGCAATTAATTATCTGCAGCTCCGGTTCTTTTAAAGAACAATTTTGTAGCCACTGAGGCGATACACTCAACTTGGGACAATTAGCAATTCTTATCATCTGCAATGTACTTGCAGAATCTTCGAGCCAGCTGGGTAAAGAAACTATGTTCGGTAATTTCTCGAATCTGAAGGATTGAAGTCTTAACATGGAGCGTGCTTCATTACTTTCGCCTTCTGGCATCTTCAAGCTCTCGCAGTCCCAAATCCCTAGGTCCTGCAATGCCTTCAGATTCTTGATGCCTTGTGGTAAGGAGGCCAACTTAGGACAAGCCCATATGAACAACTTACGGAGTGACTCGAGAGATTGGATATCATCGAACAAGGCCTCCAAATTCTCGCACTCTCCAATGAATAGCCACTGCAGAGAGGTCGAACATCCTATTCCCCTCTCCGGAAAACGCTGCTGTTTTGTGGTTATAGACAAAACTCGGAGACTCATCATATTTTTTATGTTTGTAGGCAATTCCTCAAGTTCCGTGCACCCACCAAGACCTAGGTACTGCAGATTGCGAAGCTTGTAAATCGATTTGGGGAGTTTCCTGATCCTATAGTTGTTGCGTAAAGTAAGAAACCTTACTGCCAATGGAACTAGGCAGTAGGTCAAAGCTGGAGCCATCTAGCCATAGCACTCGTAACCGCTTGAATCCTGAAATACGCATCTCCAGAAAGCACTCCACAGCGGAACCCTCCTCAAAACATGATGGAACAAACGCGGCTGAGTTTGCTCAAGCGTCTGCATAGTTCATATTTTGATACACGAGATGGGTTGGGAAAAAGTATATGCTGAGTCATCGCGGAAATTGGTTCAGGCACTCCAATGTTGGAAAATTCAGTTTGTGCCACCGAAATGGAAAGATCGTGAATGAGGTCATGCATTCGGATGAAGAGCACCGGATCATCTTTGTGGACAACATCAAAGAAGGATCTCAACATCAACTCTTCCAAGTACTGCTGTCCAATCTCCTCCTGATCTTCCACCTCGTGATAATTTCTACAGGATTGGATAAGCCCGTTCGAGATCCACAGTTGGATCAGATCCAAGTTGCTGAACACGTGGCCCTTCGGGAATATTGAGCAATAAGCAAAACATGGTTTCAAGTATGGCAGCATTAGATCGTAGCTTATTTTCAGTGGAGTAATAATATCACATTGTTTCCACATCTCACTATCTCTTACACCTTCCCAGTCCCTCTGGTTGTCTTTTTTTAGATACAACAAGCTTCCTAAAGTCTTCACCGCCAGAGGATTGCCCTTGCAGTTGTCCACGATTTACTCACCGATTTTCATAAGGTTAAGATGATTCTTCTCTTGCCCTTCATCAAACGCCCACTTCATGAGCAACCTAAAAGATTCCATTGGCGAAAGTTCGTTCAAAGTAACCGAGTAATTAGGGCCCATGATCATGGGGATAGATTGATTCTGCGAAGTCACAATAACTCTGCTTCCTTCGGAAACTCCTTGCAACAAATCTTTCAGTTCTTCCCAATCCTTTCTCTTCACTTTGTGCACATTGTCCATTACAAACAAAAACCTTTTGTTCTCCACAATCCTTCTTAGGCGATCTTGAAGCATTTCAAGTGTATTGCATTTTTTTTTCATGATCAAGAGACTCAATAATGCCTCCTATCATCTTCTTAACTTCAAATTCTACTGACATGAATATCCAAACTTTGTTGGCTTTGAAATGGTTGATTACCCTTTCATCACAATATACCATTTTAGCGAGCGTAGTCTTTCCAATACCTCCAGTTCCAATAATGGAAACGACTTTTATTTTATCAGCTCCACCATTATCTGATCTTATCAAGAGCTCTATTATGTCTTCATTTTCTTTGTTTCTTCCAACCAGCCTCGAAGGAACTACAGAGCGTTCTTCTTTTCTTCTGCCCACATTCGAAGAGTAAGTTTCACTCCACAGATTGTTATCAAGACCACTCAACAACTTGAACGGCAATCCCCTCTTCATTGATCCCATCAAGCCTCTTTTTCAGTTCTTTTATTTTATATGTGATGTGAATCGTTGCGGAAGGATCGTTCTATGAAGGCCCAGATTGTGCAAATTGCAAATCTCGACCTCCAATCAAACCTGTGATTGGCAACCTTGGTATGAACATGACCTGTTAACGAACGCGTGTCAACCAACCAACGTTATAGACGCCACGAGCGAAAGAATTCGCTATCTCGCTCGATAAGTCGAATTAACCGTCACAAGGGAACCTTGATTAGGTTAAGTCCTCAAAAGAACAGTAGAAGAGAATCTCTCAACTTTTTTTCTCAAAAAATAAAATATATCTGTCTCCAAAGAAATTTGGCAAATCATTTACATAGGCTTTCTAGCCGCCACACAAACCCTAAAACCAACCCTAAAAATCTAATGCGTAATATTCTAGAATATTCATAAACAAGAAGAGATATATTGACTTGGTCAAATATTTGGTGATCAGATAATCAAATTGCGCCAAGATTTTCAAGATTCTTCAAGATTTGATCTAAGGTCATCTCCACACCGAAGATCACGAACCATGACGCTAGCAGCTTGCCTAAATTGCTTGGCCTGCGCTCGAGTGATTGAACCAGTAGGAATAGACAATGGGTCCTTAGCACCTCCTCCTCGATATGGCTTGATGTTCACATCATTCCCTCCCCCGTGCAAAGGATTTGCCCTCAAATCATCACTGGCATAAAAAAGAGTCAAGTCAGAAACATTAAATGTGGCACTAATGTCATACTTACCTGGAAGATCAAGCTTGTAGGCATTATTGTTAACTCTTTCCAAAACCATGAATGGTCCATCCCCTCGCGGTAATAACTTAGAATGTCACTGCTTAGGAAATCTCTCTTTGCGCATATGAACCCAAACCCAATCGCCGAGTTCAAACACCACTTCCTTGCGCCATTTGTTGGCTTGCCTTGCATATTGCTCAGTCTTGCGCTCAATATTTGCGCGCGTCTTCTCATGCAACACCTTGACAATTTCAGCTTTTTTTGCTCCATCTAAATCCACACGCTCATCAACAGGTAAGGGGGTTAAATCTAACGGAGTTAACGGATTAAAACCATAGACAACCTCAAATGGTGTAAATTTAGTAGCAGAATGCATGCTCCTATTATATGCAAATTCAACATGTGGCAGACAATATTCCCAAGATTTTATGTTCATTTTAATAATAGCACGCAACAATATCCCTCAAGTTCTATTAATTACCTCGGTTTGACCATTGGTCTGTGGATGACAAGTAGTAGAAAATAACAACCGTGTTCCTAATTTTTTCCACAATGTTTTCCAAAAGTAGTTAAGAAATTTAGAATCTCGATCTGAAACAATCGATCTAGGCAATCCTAACACAATCCATAAAAATATCAGTCTAAGGATGTGTTGGAATATGTAATGGTGTATACAAGCCATGCGGATTAGTTGTAGACTTCGATTGCTTACAAGCAATGCATCTCTCATAGACACGTGTGACATCTCTCTTCATATGGGGCCAATAAAAATGTTCATGCAGCACTTCATAAGTCTTATTAATACTAAAATGCCCCATTAAACCACCACTATGTGTTTCTCGCACCAACATTTCACGCAAAGAATACTTAGGCAAACATAGTTTGTTTTCACGGAAAAGATAACCTTCATGCCTATAGAATTTATCAAATGCAGCGAGTTCACATGCTTCATACACTCTCCCAAAGTCATCATCATCAGTATATAAGCCGTTGATATGCTCAAAACCTAGACACTTTCCTTCCAAAATAGTTAGAATCGCATACCTTCGAGAAAGTGTATCGGCTACCACATTCTTCTTACCTTCCTTGTACTTGATCACATATGGAAAAGTCTCGATGAACTCCATCCATTTGACATGTCTTTTATTCAACTTTTGCTGCCCTTTCAAGTACTTTAAGGTCTCATGATCGGTGTGGATCACAAACTCCTTCGGCCATAGATAATGTTGCAAAGTCTCCAAAACTCGCACTAAAGCATACATCTCCTTATCGTAGGTAGGATAATTCAATGTTGCTCTGTGGCACCCCCGAACACCTTAGGTTGCCACAGCTACCTATCGCTCCTCCTTGTGAATACCAGTTACATCTCTTAGCGGAAGCATCGTAGTTCATAGACATATTTTTTAAAAAAGAGTTTAGCGCAGCTCATAGCGAAATTAAAGACGAGTCTCACCATCCCTCTACTCTCTTGATGATGGTACAATGCACACTTACTACATATCGAAGGAAAACATAAGCCGAGTCACTTTTATTTACATCTTTAGGATGGACATCTCGGGTCGGTACAACCAAAAGCCAAGACTTTAGCTAAACTTGGCGGTAGCTCAAAAAAGAGACCTCGACCCTCTATATCGATCATGTATAAACCTCCATCTACAAGTGTCGGCTATCCCAAAAAGTCAGCTCCCCCTCCTCACACGGGCCATCACACCCATCCTGGCGCATTGGGCAGTGGCGGTAGCAACATCCCTCGAATCACTCCGTCACGGCGGACGTGAACCGACAAGAACTCTTGGATGACCGGGCCCCCAGCCAGGCCCACATCATACATAACCAGCACCCGAACCCGTACGAACGTCAGACCAGGGATGGTGACACAGTCAAGCTTCGTACAATCGACCTCCACCTCAGATGGAAGGCCGTAAAAGGTACCCTGCATGACTGGAGCGAGAGGCATCTGTCTAATCTGAAATGTTGGTCCCCAAAGGGGTGAGTACAACCACTCAGCAGGTAAAGGATCTAATCACTACTCAATGCATCAAACAAACAATCATAACATCATAGTAGAGTACATATCATTCATGCACCTAAACATAACTTATCTTGCAGCTATGCATATGTCATCATACTATATGTGCATACACCATCATGCACTCATCATCAAGCATTCATGTACATACCATCATGCCATAGGTGCATATACAACCATGCACTCATGCACATCATATCATACAGCCAAGCATACATATCACCATACCATGCATGATTCAATTTCCCCTTTTTATCTTTCAATAGAGTCACCACACTTTTCTTTCCCGGGACCAGTAACTTGCATCCCACATTTTATTGCTCGAACCCAACCTAGCATCACGAGGAACCTCCGGCACACACCTCCGGGCATCCGGCACACACCTCCGGGCATCCCGACACTCCCGAGGACATCCAGCACACACACTCCGGGCATCTGGCACCCACCTCCGGGCATCCCAACACTCCCAGGGCATCGTCGGCTCACACCTCCGACAGTATCCTCATTTATCATAATTCATATC
Source organism: Eucalyptus virginea (assembly GCA_014182375.1). Taxonomy (NCBI): domain Eukaryota; kingdom Viridiplantae; phylum Streptophyta; class Magnoliopsida; order Myrtales; family Myrtaceae; genus Eucalyptus; species Eucalyptus virginea. The sequence goes on from CM024514.1 coordinate 38,002,189, forward strand.
CACATTTGTGTCTCAATATCAACTTGGCACATGATGTAATGGCAACAAGGTCAATTTCAGCTTTTGAAATTCGCACAATTCAGCTTGCACAGTTTTAGAAAAAATTTTCATTAAATACACAAATGACATTAAAAAATTATGAAATTCAAACATGTGATAGTCAAGACATAAGGGTAGATACTTCATGAAGAACACTACACCAAAATATTCCCATATAGCTCAATACAGAACACGCATCACAGCACTACTAATTCTGTCCGTTCCAATTGCACAGTTTTTAAAACATTTTTGGTTAAATAGGCAAATGAACTTCAAAAATTACAATTTGAATATGTTGTAGCCAAGACATAAACAAAGATATTTCATGCAGAACACTTTTCCAAAAAAATCTGGCACAGGACGGTATAGACCTCACATTACAACTTTACCAAGTCAGAACACATCAGATTACACAGTTTTAGAAACATCTTCGATTAAATACACAAATGACCTTCAAAAATTATTAAATTCAACTATGAGGTAGCCAAGACCATAAGGTAAATTATGAAATTCAACTATGTCCTTTACATATTTTGTTAAGAAATCGAAGTAAAATTTCAACAAAACGATAGCCTTACAGTCCATGCATTCATCAAAGGTAGTTACCGAAATCTCCAGATTCAGTCTTTCCAAAGAATACAGATTTCACCCACTTATACTTGTTTTTTTTGTCCCAAATTTGAGTATGTTATACTACAAGAAGTCCTTAACAACTTTCATTTAGAAATCAAATCCAAAATCCAACTCGAACATCACATGCAAGCCACTAGAACGTCCAAGGTCAAGCTGTTTCTCAAGAACAGTTTACTGGACTAGAACCACCACACTTAAAACTTCGGTTTTTCACATCCTAAACATCCGAAATTTGTCACCATTCAATCACATACACTAGGCACAACATGCAAGAGCAGATCAAGGATCCCACTTGCCTCTAAACCGAGCAAACAACAAGCACGAACGGAGGGCGAGGCGGACTTGATGGCGGTGAACGGCGGCAATCGGCTTCCTTCCTTCTTCTCCCGCATGCTCACTCTCCCTTTCTCTCTCGATTTCTCTCTTTCTCTCGTAACCCTCTCTCTCTCTCCTTCTCGGTAGACACCCCCCCTTCATCATCAAGCCGGTTCTCTTATTTTCTTCCCCTCAATGATGAGCAATCATTTGATTGCATGCATGACACTTGGCAGCTAGGAGGGAACACATGGCCTTCTTCATGCAAGATGGGCCTCCATCTTCGACTGGGCTTGGGCCAGCCATGGGCCGACGGCAACTCTCCTTCTTGGCTTCGTGGGCCGGTCGAGAATGGGGTGAGGCAATGGGCTGGTTTGGGCCTTCAACTGTCCAGCCCATCGTCATCCTATTAATCCACTTAATCCTTAATTATATAAACACCTAATTGGAATTTATAATTCACAAAACTTTGTGACCTATCTTAATAAATTCCAATCCATAATTCACATGGCCAAAAATAGAATTTTTCCTATTAAATAATTACCCACCAAAGGCTTGGCCAAAATCTCAATGCAAGACGTGAATTAGAGCACCCCTAAAGATTGGCAAGGAATTCTAGGATGCCACAATTCCCCTCTCCTTAGAGAATTTCGTCCTCGAAATTAGACATCACTCATGTCTCTTGAAACAAGTAAGGATACTTTTCCTTCATCTGATCTTCACTCTCCCATGTGGCTTCCTCCACATCATGGTGTCGCCATAATATCTTGACCAAAGGAATCTTCTTAGTCCTAAGAACTTGCTCCTTTCGATCCAGTACTTGCATAGGCTCTTCGATGTACCTCACTTTCTCATCCACTTTGATGGCTTCATGATCGAGTATGTGACCAGGATCCGACTAGTACTTTCTCAACATCGACACATGAAACACATCATGTAATTTTCCCAATTTAGGAGGCAGCGCCAAACGATAAGCTACATCTCCTATCCTTTCAAGTATCTCAAAAGGTCCAACAAATCTAGGGCTCAGCTTACCCTTCATTCCGAATCGAGATATTCCTTTCATAGGAGATACCTTAAGAAATACGTGATCTCCCACATTAAACTCTAAAGGCCTTCTATGCCTATCTGCATAATCTCTCTGTCTATTCTGGGCTATCTTAAGTCTTTTCCTGATTATTTCAACCGCTTCTGTAGTAACTTGTACTATCTCCGGTCCTGTCAATTTTCTTTCACCTACTTCATTCCAACAGATAGGGGTCCTGCATCTCCTTCTATATAATGCCTCATACGGAGCCATGCCTATACTTTTTTGAAAACTATTGTTATAGGTGAACTTTATCAGGTGTAAATTCTCATCCCAATTTCCTTTAAAGTCAATGACACATGCTCTCAGCGTATCTTCTAGAGTCTGAATCACTCTTTCTGTTTGTCCATCTGTTTGAGGATGAAAAGCAGTACTAAATTGAAGCTTTGTCCCTAAGGTATCTTGAAGACTTCGCCAAAAATTTGAAGTAAACCTAGAGTCTTGATCAAAAGTGATTGTTACAGGAATACCATGTAAGCGTATTACCTGGCTTACACACATCTCAGCAAGTTTACTCATTGAGTAATCTACATGGACAGTTAGGAAATGGGCAGACTTCATCAAACGATCCACTATTACCCAAATAGAGTCGTGACCATTTGATGTCCTTGGCAATCCTTGCACAAAGTCCATCGTTACATGTTCTCACTTCCACTCTGGTATATCCAATTGTCTTAACAGTCCTGCGGGTTTGCGGTGTTCCGCCTTTACTTGCTGACACGTTAAGCATTGAGAGACATGCTTAGCTATATCCTTCTTCATGCCATTCCACCAAAATTGCTGACGCATATTCCTGTACATCTTTGTACTTCCTGGATGAATACTATAATTACTCCTATGTGCCTCCGACAAAATTTCCTTCTTTACTTCTTCATTGTCGGGAACACAAAGTCGTCCTTGGCATCTTATCACACCATCTTCAGAGACTTGAAATTCCGGTCTTTTCCCTAAAGACACTGCATCTTTTACTTTCATAATCTCCGGGTTAGATTCTTGCAGGATCTTAACTTTCTGAATAATTTTGGGTTCAATCCTTAATGCAGTAAGCATACCAGTAAGGCAATCCATTTCCAATTTAAAGTCTAAATCCACAATAGACTTTAACAGATTCCACTCTGTTATTCTTAGACTAGCCATGTCCATAGCCGACTTTCGACTAAGGGCATCTGCCACTTTATTTGCTTTTCCCGGATGATATCATATCTCACAGTCATAATCTTTCAACAACTCCATCCACCTCCTTTGTCTCATGTTCAATTCCTTTTGTGAAAATAGATACTTTAAGCTCTTGTGATCTGTATAGATTTCAAACTTTTCTCCATACAGATAGTGTCTCCATATCTTCAAAGCAAACACTATAGCTGCCAATTCTAAATCATGTGTTGGGTAATTCAGCTCATGAGGTTTCAATTGCCTCGATGCATAGGCTATGACCTTGCCATGCTGCATCAAAACACATCCCAATTCTTTGTGAGATGCATCACTATACACCATAAAACCATCAGATCCAGACGGTATAGTCAGGATTGGAGCTGAAGTCAATTTTCTTTTAAGTTCCTGAAAACTCCTTTCACATTCCCCACTCCATTCAAACTTTGCGTTCTTTCAAGTCAATTTTGTTAAAGGACCTGCCAATCGTGAAAACCCTTCAATAAACCTTCTATAATAACCAGCCAGTCCTAAGAAACTCCGTATTTCAGTAGGTGTCGTCGGTCTCGGCCAATTTATTACCATCTCAACTTTCGCCGGGTCCACTGAAATTCCTCCTCCTGACACCACGTGTCCCAAAAATTCTATCCAGTTCAACCAGAATTCACATTTACTGAATTTAGCATACAACTTATGATCCCTCAAAGTTTGCAAAACTATACTCAAGTGTTGCTCATGCTCTTCAGGTTCTCTAGAATATACCAGGATATCATCAATGAAAACAATCACAAACTGATCCAAATAAGGTTTAAATATCCTATTCATTAGATCCATAAATGCAGCCGGTGCATTTGTCAATCCAAATAGCATAACTAAGAACTCATAATGTCCATAACGAGTCCTAAATGCAGTCTTAGGAATGTCTTCTTTCTTAATTCTTAACTGATGGTATCCCGACCTCAAGTCAATCTTAGAAAAGACTGAACTTCCTTGTAATTGATCAAATAAATCATCAATTCTAGGCAAATGATACTTATTCTTTATAGTCACTTGATTCAGCTGTCTATAATGAATACACAGATGCATCGACCCATCCTTCTTTTTCACAAACAAGACTGGTCCACCCCAAGGTGAAGCACTTGGCCTAATGAATCCTTTATCAAGCAACTCTTGTAGTTGCACCTTCAATTCCTTCAACTCGACTAAGCCCATCCTATACGGGGCTTTCGATATTGGTCCTGTTCCAGGCATTAATTCAATTTCAAACTCAACTTCTCGCTCTGGTGGTAATTTAGGCAACTCCTCAGGAAATACATCTTGAAATTCATTAACCACTCGAATTTCATCAAGCTTAGGCTCTTCCTTAGTATAATCTTTAACCATGGCCAGGTACCCTTGACATCCTTTGTCAAGTAACGCACAGGCTTCTATTGCTGAAATAAGTGCTATAGATAGGTTGGTCTGACCTCCCAAAAATTCACAACTAGATTGATCAGGCAACATGAACTGGATCACTTTCCTATAGCAATCCACCTTAGCCCTATGCTTATGAAGCTAGTCCATTCCTATAATAACATCAAAGTCATAGATAGCCATTACGACTAAGTCTATTTCCATATCCTTTCCTCCCATTGTTATCTTACATTTTCCACACACCAGCGTAGACAATACCATATTCTTTAAAGGTGTAGAAACACAGAGAGACGTCTCAAGAGATGTAGTTTCTATTTTACTCAACTGTTTATATCTTTTAGACACAAATGAATACGTAGCACCCGTATCAAACAATGCATATGCCTTTTTATCATTTATAAGGATCATACCTGAGATAACATTTTTGGAAGCTTCCGCTTCCTCTTGGGTGACTGCATACACCCTTCCTTGTGCTGGTGGCCTTTGAGGATTCTTTAGTAGGTTTGGTCTAACAGCACTCTGCTGTCCCTATCGCACCGAGCCAACACTCATTTGCGACCTTTCTTGTGGGTAGTCTCTCTTAAGGTGTCCCACTTGCTCACAACCATAACATCTCAGTCGTCCATTGCAAGGTCCTGGGCCATGTTGCCCATCACACCTTCGACATTCTTCATTTCGATACGGTGCTCTTCCAAAACTTCCAAAATTGCTCTTTTTCTTCGCATTCCAAGTCTGACCTTGACCAGAATAGGGTCTCTTACCCTTTCTCACATCACTAAAGTTCGGCTGTCTCTTAAACTCTGATTGCTCTGTCACCAGCTCTTGCTCCACTAACTGTGCCCTTTCATAAATCTCATGATAATCCCTTATACTCAAAGGCACCAGTTGTTTCCTAATATCAGTCCTCAATCCCTTTAGAAATCTCTTAGCTTTCTCCTCACGATCCTAAATCAATCTAGGAGCAAACCTAGACAATTCAGAAAATTTTGCCTCATACCGATCCACTGTTAGCTCCTTTTGTTCCAATTGAACAAATTCAATGATTTTCTTATCCTTAGCACAATCAGAGAAATGCTTCCTATTAAAAGCTCTCACAAACTCTTCCCAGTTCACATCAGTACCTGGTGGAAAGATTGTATCCTTCGAAGTTCTCCACCAAAACTTTGCATTTCCCTCCAGCTGGTACTCTGCCAAAACTATTTTCTCAGCATCATTGCAGTCCAACAACCAGAAAATTCGCTCCATTCCATCAATCCAATGTTCCGCCTCCTCAGGACTTCCCATTCCACTAAACTTAAGTGGCTTCAACTTCAGGAATTGTTCCACCAGTTCTTGAGGGCGACGTTCCATTCCAGGTTGTTGCTGCGCTTGCCTATCCATCAGATTTCCAATGTTGGCCAATGCCTGCAGGATATCTTCCATTCGGGGTTCAGCCCTTGCAGCAGAGGCTTCAGCCCTCGATGGATGAGCACTTCCGGCTCGCACCATGACTTTCCTGCAATTTCCAAGCATTGCCTGAGGAAAAATCTGAGACTCACTGTCTCTATTCAAAACAACTACTACTACATAAGTAACATAAACATGTTACTGGTACCTAAAAGCAATTTATAATAAACTACTAGGGATCTACGAGTGAATACTCATCACCCGTTATTCAAGGTTAACCAATTATTCCATTTAATACCCTATGGTGTGCATTGTCATCATGTTCCTCAATTCCCAAATGAGGCTCCTTATCACTCCAATCTATAACCATTGCTCTGATGCCAAAACAAAGACCGTAGCTTGTGGCACCCCCGAATATCTTAGGTCGCCACAGCTACCTATCGCTCCTCCTTGTGAATACCAGTTACATCTCTTAGCGGAAGCATCATAGTTCATAGACATTTTTTTTTTAAAGAATTTAGCGCAGCTCATAGCGAAATTAAAGACGAGTCTCACCATCCCTCTACTCTCTTGATGATGGTACAATGCACGCTTACTACATATCGAAGGAAAACATAAGCCGAGCCACTTTTATTTACATCTTTAGGATGGACATCTCGGGTCGGTACAACCAAAAAGCCAAGACTTTAGCTAAACTTGGCAGTAGCTCAAAAAGAGACCTCGACCCTCTATATCGATCATGTATAAACCTCCATCTACAAGTGTCGGCTTTTCCAAAAAGTCAGCTCCCCCTCCTCACGCAGGCCATCACACCCATCCTGGCGCATCGGGCGGCGGCGGCGGCGGCAACATCCCCCGAATCACTCCGCCACGGCGGACGTGAACCGACAAGAACTCTTGGATGACCGGGCCCCCAGCCAGGCCCACATCATACATAACCAGCACCCGAACCCGTACGAACGTCAGACCAGGGATGGTGACACAGTCAAGCTCCGTACAATCGACCTCCACCTCAGATGGAAGGCCGTAAAAGGTACCCTGCATGACCGGAGCGAGAGGCATCTGTCTAATCTGAAATGTTGGTCCCCAAAGGGGTGAGTACAACCACTCAGCAGGTAAAGGATCTAATCACTACTCAATGCATCAAACAAACAATCATAACATCATAGTAGAGTACATATCATTCATGCACCTAAACATAACTTACCTTGCAGCTATGCATATGTCATCATACCATATGTGCATACACCATCATGCACTCATCATCAAGCATTCATGTACATAACATCATGCCATAGGTGCATATACAACCATGCACTCATGCACATCATATCATACAGCAATGCATGATTCAATTTCCCCTTTTTATCTTTCAATAGAGTCACCACACTTTTCTTTCCTCGGACCAGTAACTTGCATCCCACATTTTATCACTCGCACCCAACTTGGCATCACGAGGAACCTCTGGCACACACCTCCGGGCATCTCGACACTCCTGAGGACATCCGGCACACACACTCCGGGCATCCGGCACCCACCTCCGGGCATCCCAACACTCCCAGGGTATCGTCGGCTCACACCTCCGACGGTATCCTCATTTATCATAATTCATATCCACATTTGTGTCTCAATATCAACTTGGCACATGATGTAATGGCAACAAGGTCAATTTCAGCTTTTGAAATTCGCACAATTCAGCTTGCACAGTTTTAGAAAACATTTTCATTAAATACACAAATGACATTAAAAAATTATGAAATTCAAACATGTGATAGTCAAGACATAAGGGTAGATACTTCATGCAGAACACTACACCAAAAGATTCCCATATAGCTCAATACAGAACATGCATCACAGCACTACTAATTCTGTCCGTTCCAATTGCACAGTTTTTAAAACATTTTTGGTTAAATAGGCAAATGAACTTCAAAAATTAAAATTTGAATATGTTGTAGCCAAGACATAAACAAAGATATTTCATGCAGAACACTTTTCCAAAAGAATCTGGCACAGGACGGTATAGACCTCGCATTACAACTTTACCAAGTCAGAACACATCAGATTACACAGTTTTAGAAACATCTTCGATTAAATACACAAATGACCTTCAAAAATTATGAAATTCAACTATGTGGTAGCCAAGACCATAAGGTAAATACTTCATGAAGAAATCAAAGTCAGATTCATCCTAAGTGATGAAATATAGGCAGTTGAACTTCTGTTCCCAGTACCGAAATTTCCAGATCTAACCATCTCCGTAAGACCACGATTTCACCTACCTATTCTTGTTTGTTTTCTCTAAATTTTTGATATGTTAAACCTCAGGATGTCCTTTACATATTTTGTTAAGAAATCGAAGTAAAATTTCAACAAAACGATAGCCTTACAGTCCATGCATTCATCAAAGGTAGTTACCGAAATCTCCAGATTCAGTCTTTCCAAAGAATACAGATTTCACCCACTTATACTTGTTTTTTTTTGTCCCAAATTTGAGTATGTTATACTAAAATAATTCCTTAACAACTTTTGTTTAGAAGTCAAATCCAAAATCCAACTCGAACATCACATGCAAGCCACTGGAACGTCCAAGGTCAAGCTGTTTCTCAAGAACAGTTTACTGGACTAGAACCACCACACTTAAAACTTCGGTTTTTCACATCCTAAACATCCGAAATTTGTCACCATTCAATCACATACACTAGGCACAACATGCAAAAGCAGATCAAGGATCCCACTTGCCTCTAAACCGAGCAAATAGCAAGCACGAACGGAGGGCGAGGCGGACTTGACGGCGGTGAACGGCGGCGAACGGCGGCAATCGGCTTCCTTCCTTCTTCTCTCGCACGCTCACTCTCCCTTTCTCTCTCGATTTCTCTCTTTCTCTCGGTAACCCTCTCTCTCTCTCCTTCTCGGTCGACACCCCCCTTCATCATCAAGCCGGTTCTCTTATTTTCTTCCCCTCAATGATGAGCAATCATTTGATTGCATGCATGACACTTGGCAGCTAGGAGGGAACACATGGCCTTCTTCATGCAAGATGGGCCTCCATCTTCGGCTGGGCTTGGGCCAGCCATGGGCCGAGGGCAGCTCTCCTTCTTGGCTTCATGGGCCGGTCGAGAATGGGGTGAGGCAATGGGCTGGTTTGGGCTTTCAATTGTCCAGCCCATCCTCATCCTATTAATCCACCTAAAGATTGGCCAAAATCTCAATGCAAGACGTGAATTAGAGCACCCCTAAAGATTGGCAAGGAATTCTAGGATGCCACATGCTCCACTCAATTTCTCACTAAAATAAGCTATGGGACGCCCTCCTTGCATCAACACGGCTCCAATTCCTGTACCAGAAGCATCGCACTCTATCTCAAAAGTAGCACTGAAATTCGGTAAAGATAACAAAGGAGTATTAGTTAACTTATCTTTTAGCGGATTAAATGCTTTCTCTTGCTCTTCTCCCGACGTGAAACCCACGTGCTTCTTGATAACCTTGGTTAAAGATGCGGCAATGGTGCTGAAATTTCTCACAAATCGTCAATAAAAACTCGCCAATCCATGAAAGCTACACACTTCTCCTATGGTCTTAGGCGTTGGCCATTCACGGATTGCTTTGACCTTTTCTTCATCAACCTGTATACCATCAGCACTAACAACAAATCCTAGAAATACTAATTTGTTGGTAACAAAAGAGCACTTCTTTAGATTAGCGTATAATTGCTCGACCCTTAAAACCTGCAAGACAGCTCGCACATGCTCAATATGGTCATCAGGACTTCGGCTATAAATCAAGATGTCATTGAAATAGACAACCACAAATCGACCAATAAAAGCACGCAAAACATGATTCATAAGTCGCATAAAAGTGTTCGGTGCATTAGTTAATCCAAATAGCATGACTAACCACTCATATAATCCATACTTGGTCTTAAATGCAGTTTTCCATTCATCACCTTCTTTCATCCTAATTTGATGATAGCCACTTTTCAAATCGATCTTAGTGAAAATACAAGAACCATGCAACTCATCCAACATGTCATCTAACCTAGGAATAGGATGTCGATACTTTACCGTAATGTTATTGATTGCTCGGCAATCGACACACATTCGCCAAGTTCCATCTTTCTTTGGCACCAACAAAACAGGGACGGCACACGGGCTAAGACTCTCTCTCACATACCCTCGTTCCAATAGTTCGCTAACTTGCCGCTGAAGTTCCTTTGTCTCCTCGAGATTGCTTCGATATGTGGGTCGGTTAGGTAATGACGCACCAGGAATCAAGTCAATTTGATGTTCTATGCCTCGAATCAGCGGTATCTCTCTTGGAAGTTCATCAAGAAAGACATCTTCAAATTCCTGCAATAAAGACACAATAGGACTAGGCAAACTTAGGTCAAGATCATTAGTAGAAAATAAAACCTCCTTGTACACAAGTACAAGCATTGGTCGATCTAGAACTAAAGCTCTCCTCACTTCACTTGATTTTGCATAAAAATTATTTTGCTTCTTTTCTTTCCTCTCTTCTTTTCTCTCGGTTTTTACCACAATTTTTCTCTCGGCATCTCCTTTTCCTTGCGTCTCAGACACACCACGAAAGCCCTCGGATTTCTCACTTTTTCTCTCTCTCTCTCTCGGTTTCTTGTTGTAACTTTAACTGATCTTGATACACCTCACTAAGTGTCATTGGTACCAAGGTATAAGTCTTTTGATTCATCACCAATGAATAACGATTAGTATACCTATCATGATGTACCTTTTGATCATATTGCCATGGTCTTCCAAGTAAGATATGACTTGCTTGCATAGGTACAACATCACACTCTACCTCGTCCTTGTATCTCCCTATCTCAAATGGAATTAGAACTTGCTTCGATACTTTCACCTCACCACTATCATTTAACCATTGAAGTCTATAAGGCCTAGGGGTGCTTTGTCGTTTTCATACCCAACTTATCCACCATAGTACAACTTGCCACATTCGCACAACTACCTCCATCAATTATCATACTACAGATCTTACCATTCACCACACATCTTGTATGAAACAAGTTATCTCTTTGTTGATGATGCTCCTCCTCCTTTACTTGCACACTAAGAGAACGCCTAACCACCAATAAGTCTCCTTTTATAGCTATTTCTCCATCACTGCAATCCTCCAATGGTGGCATCTCATCATCCTCTTCTTCTCTTTCACTTTTGGACTCAATAACACCATGTCTAGTCATGATCATCACCCTCCTATTAGGGCATTGATTCGCCATATGACCCCTGCCCAAACACTTAAAACATTTAACCTCACGAGTTCTAGTGTTAGGGTTTTCGGTTTTACTTGAAGCCAGATTCATTCCAACTTTACCGTCCCTCTCCTTCTCCTTTGAGGTTTCGGCTTTGGTGTTGTTTCATCTCCAATTTGGCTTTTTATCTCTCTTTCAATTGGATCTCCAATTCTGATTTGAACCCCCTCCACTCTTGTGATTTCGGTCCAACTTCAATTGCCGCTCAACTTTGATGGCTTTGTCCACCAATTCCTCAAATTCAACATAGTGTTGCAGCTCCACCACCCTTGCTATGTCTTGGCTCAAACTACTCAAAAATCTTGACATTGTGGCCTCACGATCTTCCACCACATTAACACGGATCATGGCAATCTCCATCTTCTTGTGATACTCTTCCACTCTCTTATTGCCTTGTGTGAGACTTTGTAACTTTTGAAACAAATCTCGGTGGTAGTGACTAGGTACAAAACGCCTCCTCATCACCGCTTTCATCTCATCCCACGTCTCTATCAGCCTTTCACCATTGCGCCACCTACTAGTCACAAGTTGATCCCACCAAATTATTGCATAATTAGTAAATTCAACAGCTGCAATTTTTACCTTTTTTGTTGGCAATCAAATACCATCTCCATGCATTTCTCCCATTCTAGATACGCATCAGGATCATTCTTCCCTTGAAAAGAAGGAATCTTCATCTTGATATTGCCAAAATCATTATCTTCTCGGTGTCTAAACCCTTGGGCTCAATTCCACCTTCCAAATCGAGCATCTCGATCATCCTCCATGTCGGCCTCATTTTCATCATAATGCCGCTGCCTTCTAGGTTGTGTTCTAGAGGCGTCTCGCTGATGTTGCGGCCTTCCCCGAGGTAGCTCTCGGTCACCATCAACCCTCATGCCATTCCCCATCATTCGACCACTAAGCTCCTCCACGATAGCCCTCAATTGCTGGATGCTTTCCACGATCGCTTCATCCCTTTGTATGGAGTCAACTTCCCTTTGATTCACGCTTTCTTCGCGCGACATATTTTAGACCTACAAGTAAACGTTAGTCACAAAAATCCTCACCAATCGCTCCCTCACGTGTTTCTCTCAAGGTGTTTGTCACTCCCCTCGTGTTTAACTCAAGTCTAGGCTTTCTCCACCCTCAATTAAGCTTACACACTCTTGCCTTTTTCCTCTCGTATTCTCTTTTCACATGCTCTTTATCAGACTCAAAACCTGTCTCTCAACCCCCTCATGACAATCATTCAAACTAATCAAACAAGATTAGATCACTACTGATTTTGTTTCAGCAAGTAACAATTTCAAACCAACAAGTACAACTTTTGAAATTCCAATTGAAACGCAAATCACTACTGATTTTGTTTCAATTCGATCCACTAACAAACGAGTCGCCTTCTTGATTTTTTTTTTTTGTTCGGCTATTTTTTTCTGCGGAATCTTTTTTTTTTTTTTTTCTCTTGTGCACTTTTTGTTTGTGTGCGTTTTCTTTCTCTTTTTTTTTTTTTTTGACGAACTCAGATACAATTTAAGATGCTAGAAAAAAAAATTAAAACTAACAGCAAACAACTTCGTATGGAAGCACAAAAGCAATCGAATCTCTAAATTGGCTAGAACCGAAACCCTAGCTCAATAAATCTCAAATTGCTTAATATAAACAGAAAATTAAAGATAAATAGACCTTGTAGAAACAAGCTCTTATACCAACTTATATGAATCTTTGCAGAAGAATCGTTCTACGAAGGCCCAGATGGTGCGAATTGCAAACCTCGACCTCCAATCAAACCTGTGATTGGCAACCTCGGTATGAACGTGACCTGTTGACGAACGCGTGTCAACCAACCAATGTTATAGACACCACGAGCGAAAGAATTCGCTATCTCGCTCGATAAGTCGAATTAACTGTCACAAGGGAATCTTGATTAGGTCAAGTCTTCAAAAGAACAGTAGAAGAGAATCTCTCAACTTTTTTTCTCAAAAAATAAAATATATCTGTCCCTAAAGAAATTTGGCAAATCCTTTATATAGGCTTTCTAGCCGCCACACAAACCCTAAAACCAACCCTAAAAATCTAATGCGTCATATTCTAGAATATTCCTATTTTAGAATATTCATAAACAAGAAGAGATATATTGACTTGGTCAAATATTTGGTGACCAGATAATCAAATTGCGCCAAAATTTCCAAGATTCTTCAAGATTTGATCCAAGGTCATCTCCACGCCGAAGATCACGAACCATGACGCCAACAGCTTGCCTAAATTGCATGGCCCGTGCTCAAGTGATTGAACCAGTAGGAATAGACAATGGGTCCTTAGCACCTCCTCCTCGATATGGCTCGATGTCCACATCAATATGCCATCTTCAACTGGAAAATGAAGTTGGGGATCCACGAGGATAAGTTGTGTACCTTCCTTTTGAGAGTTGAGTGCTCGGTCGACCTCGCTTGCCTCCGCTCCCTGTTTGCCCTGTCTTCGAATTCTTCCAGCACGTATGTAATATCATCGCAGAAAAATTTAAGCTTCATTAGCCAAATCTTCACAGCTTCCTCTTTTGTTTGCCTCTGCTCAGCATTGGCGAGCACCCCCTGGATCATCTTTAGCTTCTCCTTGAGCTTCTCTTGCTCATCCTTGATAAGCCATGCCAATTGAATTTCTTCAATAGCCAATGAAGCTAGTTTCTCCACAAGAGGTTGAAGGATGACAAAGACGACCTCAGTCATGGTTGTAAATGGTTTTATTGGTTTTCAAGGAGGTTTGGCGTAAAGAAATCAGTAATCAGGAGATGGATAGCAAAGACGCATGATATAGGCATAAATATGGGACTACACATGGTTAGAAAGAGAACACAGTAAGCACGCGCTAGTAAGAAATCTCGTGCTCCAGCGTGGCAAATAAGAAGGAGGACCCACAATCTGGAGAGAAAAAGAGGCGCCATTTTGAAAAAAATTCAGTCCTGGTTTGTCGGTTTTCTTTCTTCACGTCTCTCTCTCTCTACCCTCGCTCTCTCTCTCTGACGAACTCCCTCTCTCTCTCTCCACCCTCCCTCTTTCTAACCGGCGAACCACCGCGAGTAACCGATGAACCAGGAGGATACCAGCGAGATGACTGCGAGCAACCGATCGACGTGCGACCTCCCTCTCTCTCTCTGCCCTCCCTCTTTCCGATCGGCGAACAACTGCGAGCGACCGATGAACTAGGAGGATACCGGCGAGAGGACCGCGAGCAACCAACTGGCGTGCAACCTCCCTCTCTCTCTCTCTGTGCCCTCCCTCTTTCTGATTGGCGAATCACCGTGTCGGCCCTCTGGCTCCGGATTTGGCCCCGACTCATCTGTCCCCTGCTCTTTCTCTCCCCTTGCGTCTTTGTCTGCCCTCCCTCTCTTTGCGGTGAACCACCGCGCCCCCCCTCTAGCTCCAGATCTGGAATGTTCGCGCCCGACCACCTCACACCCACCGGCTTGTTGATCTCTAGTTCCGCTCGCATCACGATCCCGCCAGTTGCTCGCCCGACCTCCTTCATCGAGTCCCCAGCCCTCCTCTCCAACGTCCAGATGATTTCGCTTTTTTCTCTTTTTCTTTGATGGGTGTTTTCCTCTGATGGGTGTGCGGCAATATTCGCATGTTATATTCTTATGTTGATGATGAGATCTGATTGTCATAAATGTGCGTACTAAGTATATCGTATATACTTAACGATTGGTTGGGCTAACTATGTTGTCTCTGGTTCAAGAGCTTATCAGTCCGTCAAGCGAGCTTGTTGATGTTTTAGGACTTAGTTGAATTAGGTGGTAGTGGCACAGCTTTGGGGGACAAATGTTACCCAATCTCGTACTCTAGCCTTGAAGCTTTGGAGGCGATGTTCTTGTTCCCTGAACTGGTCAATTTTCTGGTTGGCTAATGCCAGCCACCCGGCTTTTTTTCACGTGATGCACATCGAAGGGTAGTTGGAGGATGTTGATGGGCTAAAGGCATCTACTGAAAATGAATCAAATTTAGTTGGATTCACTGATTGGAAGTCAAAGTTTAGTGATCAGATTGTAAGCTTCATTAAAGTGCAAATGAGCGTCGATGGAACTTACCCGTACAAGGAGTTAATTGTCCGCCTTTTCTCTTACACAGGTGAATGATTGTGTGCTCCCACGTCTACGTTGAGAAGACTATCTTCACTCTCGCAACTTCAGTTTCTATTCAAAGTTTCTAGTAAGTTGTTGAGGAAGGGCCGAGAGAAATACTACAGATGGTCATCTTCTAGTCTTTCCTTATTTTCACATAACGTAAGTAGAATATGTGTTAGCTAATGGGAGAATTGGGCATACATCTTGTGTCAGAACTGTAAAATAAGAGATATTTTGCTATATTCACTTGTTGAAGCAAGTATTGGTGTGCAATTTCAAAAAAATATGCAGCAACTTTTAGTAACCAGGGGCTTCTTGATGCATGGACATCTTTAATGATCATTTTTGTCCCCTTTAATGCAGCTGTTTACATGTAGGCTAAACATTTTTCTTAGTTCTCATAGTTCAGTTGGAAATGATAATGACTTGGTGGAGTTGAAACTGATGTAAAGTGTTAGGTAGGTTTGGCACTACATATCTCTCGGTGCATGCGAAACCTATCAAGTAATGAACTTTTGAGACCACCTTCTTGTGTACTGATTTGGTGGTAATGGTATTTCGATACATCAACTTCACATGCAAGAAATAGTAGTGGACCCAGATAGAGGTGACCCAAGACCACTTGACACTTGTTCTGTTCAGTAAGAATGGCCTTCAAGTTAATATTTTTCATTTTCATTGTCATGATAAATAATAGTTCATCATATAGTGCTGTGAGACGACATTGTCCAAAGTTATGAAGAAGTATGGAGCTGATGTGGTTTGTACAGACAGTGGGAAAAAAGCAATTGCTTTGCTTAGACCACTGCATGATTTTGATGCCTGCTTCATGGAGATCCAGATGCCAGGAATGGATGGGTATGGTGTTTTCCTGCTCAAGCACTTATTTTTTTCATCAAATGTTGTATAGAAAGTGTATATACTTTCAGAGATTTGTATGTGTCTGATGAAATGGATTTGGATAACCTTTTCTATGTCAACTAGGTGGTGATAATGGATACGTGCATCTAATGGTTCTATAATTCCTTTGTTCAGATTTGAAGCTACAAAAAGAATTCGACAGATGGAACAAACTCCGAGCAAGGAATTCCTATTGGGACAGTCATCCTCAGAGCCACGTGAAAATATCTAGAATTTCCACCTACCGACTTGGCCATGACTGCAGATGTGATTCATGCTACTCATGAAGAATGCACAATGTGACATCCTGAATTTCAGGTTCTGTTTTCGATTGAATAAGTTGGGCTTTTCATCGACGCGCCTATAGTTCTTTTCCCTGAGTTGATCACTCACGAGATAACTAGTCTATCATGTGAAGTCGTTAAGGGATTTTAATGCAATAGACTTGAAAATTCGACTAGGAATCGACTGTTCGATCGTGCTAATCTGCAATGGTTATTACGGCACAATTAAAAATGGATTAGAGACCGGAGATAGGTCGACTCGATAAAGGTATGTGATTAAGTGTGGGTGATTCTAGCTAATTGTACAATTCTTGTCGATCGGCACTAGACCGATTTCTCTGTCATTTTGGTACCATGAGTCCGTATTTAAAACCTCAAGATTTTCACGACAACCGAGAGTCGCCAATGTGTCGAAGATGTACTTTGTGGTTCGAAAATAATCGACCACGGGTCAAAAGTGTTAAAAGTTCCTAAAAGTTACCCGGTAGATTAAGACGCGCTAAAATCGCGCCAGATTGAAATTAATTGAGAAATTGAACCCGATTTCAGAAATTGAAAGTTCTGTCATGTCACAATTTATTTTAGGAGCGTCGAATCATCCTCCGAAGATTTTTTCTGCAAACTGAGATTTTTGGCGGAAATTCAAAGTAAGTTTATTTTGGACCGAGAAAGTTTGAGGACCATTTTTGGTCATGCTTTTGGGATTCAAGTTGGACCAATTGATGAGGAAAAAGGTTGATTGGGATGATGGCACCTTGGTGGGATTTATGGACATCAAATTGGATCCAATTGAGGGAGAATTGATGGGGATTTGATTGAATTGGAGGCCAAAATGTACAAAATTCGTAGGCCTTGTGGGGTGCAACATTTCATCCACCTTGGGAGGCTTCTTGGAGAAGTTTTGGAGTGGATAAGGGGCAGAGGATAGGGCAGCAGCTGGTGGGGGCAAGCAATGGGAGAATTGGACAAGTGTTGGAGCCTTTGGAGGCCATTTGGGGTCCCCTCTCTTCAACAGCCTTCTTCTTCCTCTTCCTCCCTCCTTTCTCCATTGTTATGGCCTTGAGAAATCTTGAGAGAACCAGTAGCCCCTCCCCCTTGCTGTCGCATGCTCGCCGGACCAGCCGAGTCGCCACCGTCGACTTCTTTTCCCCCCCTGATTTCTCCTTTTTCCTTCTTTCGCTCCAACTGACCTTTCTCCAAAAACCTGAGTTGTTTGTTGCCTTTTCCATGAGAATCATCCTTCATGCCACCCACCATCGCGCTCAGAAGGCCCAAATCGTTCAGCAGGACTCGGCCGCTCGCCGAAAGGAGCCGTCGGTCGACGCTGTGGCACCCCCTGACGGCCCCCTATCCGTTAGGGTCGCCACAGATCACTACCTTTCACTTGACCTGAAGGTCTATTACTCTGATACCATGTTATTTTCAAGATGTCCATTAGTCCTGGGGGTTTAAATCTTTTAGATCGGTCCCTGCGCAGTTTATACGGCGAAAGCGTATCCAACAACTCCCTTCCTATAATTAAAATGATGCACACTAACTAAACACATTTATAGGTAATAAGCCGAACACTTGTATTTACATAAACCAGATGGACATCTTTAGTCGGTACATCAAAATGCCAAGATTTTCTATACTCGGCTACTTTCAAAAGACATCCGACTATTCCAACAGTTATGTACATAAGTCCATCAGTCAGTGTCGGCATCCAAAAATGCTTCTTTTGCTGACCTTAACTCTTGGTCACACCCACCCATCCGGTCCATCAGCTGGCGGCGGTGGCAGCAGCCCCAACGAGCGTCCATCTCGGCGGAAAAAAATGACGATAAACTCTTGAAGAATAGGGCTGGCGGAGAGACCAACATCGAACACCAAAACAACTCTCACTCGTTCGAATAACAACCCACGCACCTCGGGGTGTTGGTACTCCGACCGTTCCCATTGTAGATCAACTGGAAGTCCATAGAATGAGCCAGGAGTTATAGGCAGCAGAGGCATCTCTTCTAATCTAAAATGTTAGCCCCCAAAAAGGGGTGAGTACAACCACCCAACAGCGAAAGATCCACTAAACTATATCGTGCAGAACCATTACTATCTAGTTTCATGCAAGATAGACAAAACATGTGATCAAAGAAATGAGTATGCATCAAATCCATAAAGCTCTTTAATGCAATGGCAAGTGCAGTTTCGAAACCAAGATGCACCATTTTCAGTTACACGGGTCCCAATTATAGAATCAAACTGTTATGACACGTCCCATTCCATGCCATACAATTTAGCCCTATAACCAGACCACACACACACACTTAGTAGAGCCATCAATTTTAATATTCAAAAGGTTTCACCTCCCAGAGGACCAATGTTTGTGTCCCTTCAGGCATTCGCACCCAACCTGGCGTCGCGAAAGCCTCCAGCATTCAGCCACTGGGCCACTGGGCATCTAGAGCGTGTTCCATTACACCTCCGGCATCTCACATCCCACCTGGCATCACGAGGAATCTCCGGGGCGCGCCATGAAAATGGTTATCCCTACCCTCCGGAATTACGTATCGACATACCACCGGGCATCCCGACACTCCCGAGGAAAACCTCTGGGGTACTATGGACCCCAAGCATCCAAAGGCATCGCCACTACGATCCTATGGGCCTCCCGACTCCCGGGGCATCGTTGACCCAAGGGTCCAACGGCAACATTAACATCTTAATTTATTTCAATATCAAAAACATTTTCAATGCAATGACATTGGAAGTCTCATGAGTTTTCATTGAAATCTTCGGTGTTGAATGATATGCCAAATGCCAAAAACCATCATGTCAAATAACAACTCAAGATGCATTCACCTTTGGGATAAATTGAGCAAATTCGGAATAAAGACAACTCAAAACCAGAATGCACAGTTTTAGTGAAAACTTTGGAATAGCCCATAAACGAACTCAGAAAATTCTAAATTTTTGATATGTTATAAATAAGATCTAAAGGAAATAATTTCATGAAGAACACTAAGCAAAATTGTTCATGTATAGAGAGTAGTAAATCACACAACTCAGTCTCAAATTTATTCCATCAACCAGAATTTACACTCCAGCAGAAAAGTACAGTACATTAAAAGCAATTTATGCCACTATATGGATTTCGAAAAATCTGACCAAAAATATATGTTATAGTTTAAACAATCCTTCATGACATTCATGAAGAAGTCGGGACCAAAATTGCACTAGAACTGTCCCTAGAAAATTTACAAAATTGCTGAGTTATACACATGACTTATTTTAGACGGTGCAGATTCAATAGGATCCCGTGCCTATGCCATGACTATCTCACTTCCAAAAATCCACCACAAATTGGTCTTTCGATTATAGTTCAACAGAACCAAAAATGCATAGAGAAAATCAAAACATTTCGTCAATTTCATGATTCTAATCTACCTCAATCACCAAAAATTCAGCACCCAACCTCCAAAATCCAAATATTTCCGAGTCTATTGCACTACATCAGACAATAACAACATTGCATTATATAGGTTAGTAGACTTTCACTTGCCTCAAGTCCTACGGCTCAACAGCAAGCAAAAACAGAAAGCTCGTGGGTCTCGGGCGCGGCTCAATGGCAGCGATTGTGAGTGGCGTTGACGGTGGCAGCATGCGTGCACGGCAGAGGGCGACCTCCTCCTTTCCTCTCGCTCGTTCTCTCTATCACTTGCTCACCCACTCGGTATCTCACTCTCTCACTCACTTGTTCAGTCAGTCTCTTGCTTGCTCAATCTCATGAGCACTTTGCTCCTTATAATTACTAATTAAACTAATTACTTGCATGCAAGTTGCGGTGGCTGTACGAGAAGAAGACAGATGGGGGAGGCATGTCTTCAGCAAGTAAATTCTGGAGTTTCGCTGGTAGCTCACACCGAAGCAACGTGGCCATCGTTGACTTTGCTTCAGTCAACGTTTCCTTTCCATCGTTGACTAAAGTGTCGACCAAATGGAGAGAGATTGGAGCGGCAGTGGACGTGGACGATTTCTCCTCTCCAAACGGGCATGCATGTTCCTCATGCATGGCCGAATTTTTCTTCCTTCGGCTCACTGATTCATTAGTGTATTAAAGTCCAAATCCCCCTCTTATTTCATATACACTTAGGTGGTATAGTTGTGTAGTGTCATCGGAAAAATGTACACGGGTCAGCGGGGTCGAGTGTGGTCGGCAAAAATATACGGATGCCACAGACCCACCGGTTGGCCAGAAGAAACCGGTCACCGGTCTGTCGGTCCGCCTGGCAGCCTGCACTGCTTCGCCTGTTTCGCCCGTTTCAGCCATTTTCCTCTCATTTCGACCCAGTGTCCACCCATCCTAGCCACCAGCAAGTCCCCCTTGACCCCCAGGTGCCGCCAGTCGCCGGCCAACCCCTCGTCGGAGTTTCGGCCAAGCCCGTTCAGCTCTGTTTCTCCTCCAACAGTGCAGTTTTCTAGAGTTGCAAAGGGAGTCCGAGTTTGTTGCTGCTATTTTGAGTTTGGAACCACCTTGGATTGTTGTGATAGTGGTTCCCGAGCATAGCCTCCGTCTGTCTCTTCGGCCCATTTAATGGGTGAGTTTAGCTCCTAATCTTTCCATTAGTGCCTAAACTTGCTTAGGGTTGGTTTAGTTAGATTTGATTCTAGTTTAGGAGATTTAATTAAGTTGTATTAGCCCTAAGATAGGTGGTTAGATGGATGTATTAGATTAGTTTAGCTTAATCTTGCTTTATTTGCTTAAAGTGGATTATGTGCTTAATTAAGTATGTTTAGCTTTAATTGATTGATTGTTTGTTTTAATTAATGTTTTGCTTAATTTATGAATTTAATTTATTACTTGTTTAATTCTGGAAATTTCTTTTTCACGCGACACTATTCACAGAGTACTGTTCACGTGCACTGTTCACAGAGTACTGTTCACATGCACTGTTCATCCATAATGTGAAAAGTGGTCAAATGTCATGTGGGTTGATTTTATGAAGTGAATGTGAAAAGGGAGTTGTAGTAGTGTTCTTGCGTGATCAAAAGTTGAACCATCACCCAATGGAAGTTTGGGGGCGATACTCGACGGGAGTCGGAAGTCGGTCGTAGTAGATTCTAGACCGATGTCCCTTTTTGGGATACCATCTGAACGGAAGTTCTCGACGTAGCTGTGCCCGACGGGGTGGGACGAAGCCCGATTTTTGTCGATAGCTCGGCGGAAGTCGGATGATCGCTGACTGGAAAGTTAGCCATGGTTGGGAGGTCATTAATAACTGGGAAGTTGATCAGATCGCTGACGGGGAAGTTAGCCGTACTATCAACTAGGAGTTGACTGTGGCCAATGGGCCGTAATAACTGGAATACGCATGAGGGTTGAGATTGTTACACCTTATTATGGGGTAAAATTATGTGGCACGGTATGAGACGTGTCATAACGATTTTACCTTATAATTAGGACGTGTGTGATGGATTGATGCGCGATTGGTGGCGCACTAATGTCACGCCCCAATCCTCGGGCACGCACCCATCCCTCACCTTGGTCAATTAATAGCGACGTTCCAGGACGCATCGCCGACCCTTTCATTTTAATACGCATGTGGAAGCATATAATAATCCCCAGACAATAAAGCAATGGGATAGAAAAGTAGGACTAAAAACTTGAACCTGAAACCAGCACGCTTATATACATATGTACCAACTCAGTCATATATATATACATATACAAACCATACTAAAAGGTCGGTTTATACTCAAACAGGTTCAACAGCAAAAGTCATCGGACAGGAGTGGAGTCTCAATCCTCATCAGGATCCTACTCTGGATCCTCCTCGGGGTTCTCCTCCAGGTACTCCTCTTTAGTTCTGCCATCTAGGGATCTGAAATGGTTATACAATAACCATTGAGACAACGTCTCAGCAAGTTCTACCCCCTAAGACCCGATTATTAAACCAATACACCTTAGGCTGCTTAAGCACGACACGAGTCAGAGGACTTACCTTGGCCTCAGTCCTTTCCTGCAAGTCAGTTCAATTCATAATACTAACAGACATCACACTCCATCCAATCAGATTGACTCAACGAATAATCGACCTAGTCGATTACATGTCATCACGATCATCTCGTGGTCGGTACATTCAATACTATCTATAGAGTCCGACCATAGTCTAGGACTGCTCGCCTAAAGTTAAAAACATAGATAGTATAGCTTGCCCGAAGCTGATAATAAAGTATACTGTATATATGCTCGCCCGAAGCTGATAGATTAGGGCCCCTAGACCAAATTAGTATACTATATATGTTATGCTCACCCGAAGCTGATATAATATATTGCTCGCCCAAAACTAATAGATTAGGGCCCCCAGGCCAAGATAATATACTATTTTTATCATTTTTATCAATCCCGATAAAAATAGCCGTGTATGAGTACACGGTCGGCTTTAGCCAAAATATCATAATTTCACTTCCACCATTTCCACCATTTTATATGGTCCACCAAAATATTTTTGGCGTTGTAAACTGATGCTTGGTTAATTTTCAATCAATTACCAAAATTGATTAATTTAGGAATAAAATCCTTAAAACAGTGTTAAATCAATTTAGCACAATTTAGCACTCAAATAAATAAACAGATTGCACTACAATGATCAGCATAAAATTTCAGTCGTCGACTATCCCTGCCTAATTTTCGGAAAATAAATAATTAATTAAATAATACCGAAAATTATTAAATAAATACAATAAATCCAATTTAGGCATGTATTGCCTAACCGTATTGCCTAACTGAACTTTGTTGGTTGACCATGAAGACTCGTGGACGAAGGGAGTAGTTCGCCGGCATCGAGCTGGGGGAAGACCACGCGCAAGAGGATACCGAAGTTACTGGAATTCACGAGCGTTGAAGATGGAAACTCGATGGATGTTGGCAGCTGCTTTGGTGGCTTCAAGCTTTGCTGGTAGCTGGAGGAGTCAACGAAGACTTCGGTTGAAGACGACCAACGACATTGGGGCAGCTGGGTGGAGAGGTCGCAGAGATGGACACGAAGACGGGGAATGACAGCAAGCGGTTTGGTGGAAGGGCGGGGTCAACGGCAGGGGTTTCTACTGGCTTTGCTAACCCAACGTGGCAGCGGCTGGCAGCAGGAAGACAAGGCGGAGAGAAATAAACGGAGAGACAGATGGAGGGGATGAAAATCGAAAATGAAAGCGAAGCAAGAACCGGTGACGACGAAGGAGAGTGGAAGCGTGAGGGGATGAGCAACCGGTGGAGAATCTTGCCAAACAAGATTGGAAAAAGGAAGATAACCATCAAGCTTATCCCTTCCATTAACTTCATATCCCCTAATACTTTCCCACTTATAATTTCTCTAAATTTATCAATTTTGAAGCCCAAAATTGTTGCCCCTTGCAACACTCCGAATTTCCATTTTTAATCTTCAATTTTTTCACTCAATTCCCCATATTGAGGTCCAATTTTGATGAAGAAAATTCCCGAACAATTTTCTATAAGTCCCCAACACCCAAAGGCTCGGCTTGAAAGTCCAAATTTTCTTTAATTTGGCGCATCCAAATTTCTGCTAATTTTTCCGTGACATCCGAACGATTTTCCATAAAAATCCCAGAATCTCTGAAAATTCTTCAGAGGATGAGTCAACGTTCCTAAAGTGGATTGTGACATGATAGAATCTTCAATTTCTGAAATCGGACTTGAATTCGCTGTTAATTTCCATTCGGCGCATTTTTTGTGTGACCTAGACTACCGGGTAGTTTTCGGAGATTTTTAGTGCAAATGATCTGTGGTCGATTTTCTTCGAGCCACAACGAACCCACTTGACACATTGGCGACCCTCGGTTGTCGTGTAAATCTCGAGGATTCGAATACGGACACAGGGTCCCAAAACGATAGAAAAATCATTTTAGTGTCGATCAACGAGAATTTTCCAATTTAGTGGTGTCACCCACAATTAGCCACACATCTCTATCAAACAGACCTATCTTTGATCTCAAATCGATTTTATATTGTGCCGTGATGGCCTCTAAAAATGAGCACGGTCGAGAAGTCGATTCCTGGTCGAATTCTCAAGTTTATTGCCTTAAAATTTCTTAATGGCTTCCCTAGATGATCTAATTATCTCGAGAGTGATAAGCTCTGAAAACAGCCCTATAGGCACGTCAATGAAATGCCCGATTTATTCAGTAGAAGACAGGGTTGAAAATCTGGGATGTCACAACTCTTCCTATCTTATAAAAATTTCATCATCGAAATTTAAACCTTACAAAACTTGATTAAAAAGGTGTGGATACAATTCTCTCATCGACTCTTCAGTTTCCAAAGTCGCTCCTTCAGTATCGTAGTGTTGCCAGACCACTTTGACCAACGGGATGGTCTTTGTACGCATAACTTGCTCTTTACGATCCACAATATGAACCGGGCTTTCAACTTATGACACACGGTCATCCATGTCTAATTCCTCATAATTGAGCACGTGGGTCGGGTCAGGCTCGTACTTCCTTAACATCGATACGTGAAAGACATCGTGCACTTGCGC
Source organism: Eucalyptus virginea (assembly GCA_014182375.1). Classification (NCBI taxonomy): domain Eukaryota; kingdom Viridiplantae; phylum Streptophyta; class Magnoliopsida; order Myrtales; family Myrtaceae; genus Eucalyptus; species Eucalyptus virginea. Next base: position 38,027,306 of record CM024514.1, read on the forward strand.
TAATCTCGACGGCAACGCAAGACGATACGCTAGGCTCCCGATTCTCTCAAGAATCTCAAACGGACCTATGTACCTCGGACTCTGTTTTCCTTTCTTTCGAAAGCGCGGAGTTCCCTTTATTGGTGACACCTTTAGAAAAACGTGATCACCAACTTGGAATTCCAAAGACCTCTGACGCTTGTCTGCGTAACTTTTTTGCCTACTCTAAGTAGTTTTTAATATGCCTCTGATCACTACCACGGCTTCCACTAATTGCTCGATCAACTCTGGGCCTGTAATCTTTCTTTCCCTAACTTCATCCCAACACACTGGTGTTCTGCACACTCTGCCATACAATGCTTCAAATGGAGCTATCTTGATGCTCTGCTGATAACTATTGTTGTAGGCAAATTCCACCAAGTGAAGCTGATCTTCCAAACTTCCTTTGAAGTCTAGTACACAAGCTCTCAGTATGTCCTCAGGGGTTTGAATCATCTTCTCAGACTGGCCATCCGTTTAAGGATGATATGTCGTACTGTACTGAAGCTTTGTACCTAGAGCACTTTGCAAGCTTTTCCAAAAAGCGACGGTAAATCTTGGGTCTCTATCTGAGGTTATCGTAACCGGCACTCCATGCAGACGAACCACCTGACGTACATACAGGTTTGCGTGTCTGTCCAGACTCAAGTCCTTTCGAACTGCAATGAAGTGAGCCGACTTCCTCAGTTTGTCGACTACTACCCAAATTGAATCATTTCCTCTTTGACTCCTTGGTAGTCCAGTCACGAAGTCCATCGTGATATGCTTCTATTTCTATTCTGGGATTGCAAGAGGTTGTAGAAGTCCTCCCAGCTTGCAATGCTGGGCTTTCACTTGTTGACACGTCAAACCCTTGGCGACATGCTTGGCGATGTCCGCCTTCATACCTGAGCACCAATAGTGTTGACGTAGATTCTGATGTATCTTGGTACTTCCAGGATGAATGCTATAACTGCTACGATGCGGCGCTTCAGATAAAATATCTTCTCTAAGTTCCACATCGTCAGGTGCAACTAAGCGTCCATAGAATCTTAATATTCCATCATCAGAAACCCGAAAGTCAGCCTTTCTTTTCTCAGTGTCCTCCTGTATAATCTTTATACATCTGGATTTGTCGGCTAGAGTAGCTTGATTCTGACTTGGACATTCGGTTCGATTCTGAGGGTGGCCATAAGACTTGAAAGGTGGCCTACTTCAAACTTGAATACTGAATCTCGAGCTCTCCCGATTAAGTTCCACTCCTTAATCAGTATATGAGCAACTGAAGACTTTCGACTCAAAGCATTAGCGACCTTGTTCGCCTTTCTTGGGTGATATAGAATATCATAGTTGTAGTCTTTCAGCAATTCCATCCATCGGCGTTGTCTCATGTTCAACTCTTTTTGAGAGAATAGATACTTGAGACTCTTATGGTCCGTGAAGATCTGAAACTTTTCCCCACACAAGTAATGCCTCCAAATCTTCAATGCAAATATGATTGCTGCGAGTTCTAAGTCATGCGTTGGGTAATTCTGTTCATGAGTTCTCAACTGACGGGAGGCGTATGCAACTACTCTGCCATGTTGCATCAGCACGCAACCCAATCCTCTGAATGACGCATCACTGTAGATCTCAAATCCTCCAGGACCATATGGACTGGTCAGCATAGGTGTAGTAGTCAACTTTTCCTTCAGCTCTTGGAAACTACTCTCGCACTTGTCCGTCCACACAAATTTCTCTTCTTTCTTCAAGAGTCTTGTCAAAGGCGATGCTAATGATGAGAATCCTTCCACAAATTGTCTGTAATAACCTATCAAACCCATAAAACTTCTGATTTCTGTCACTGTAGTTGGTCTTGGCCAATTGATCACGACTTCAATCTTGCTCGGGTCTACTGAAATTCCTTCGCCTGAGATCACGTGCCCTAAGAAAGTAACACGAGTTAACCAAAACTCGCACTCGCTAAACTTAGCATATAGCTGATGGACTCTCAGTGTCTGCAGCACTAGTCTCAGATGACTCTCATGCTCTTCATCGCTCCTCGAATACACCAGAATATCATCGATGAACACAATCACAAATTGATCTAGGTACTCTTTGAATACCCTGTTAATCAAATCCATGAAGGCAGTATGAGCATTCGTCAACCCGAATGGCATTACTGTGAACTCATAATGACCATATCGAGTACGGAATGCTGACTTAGAAACGTCCTCCTTCCTAATTCTCAGCTGATGATATCTTGTCCTCAAGTCAATCTTTGAGAAAATCGACGCTCCTTGAAGCTAATCAAACAAGTCATCAATCCTTGGTAGTGGATACTTGTTCTTGATCGTTACCTGATTGAGTTGCCGATAGTCGATGCACACGCGCAACTAACCATCTTTCTTCTTTACAAACAGAACTGGTGCTCCCCAAGGTGATGCACTAGGACGAATAAATCCTTTATTCAATAACTCTTGCATCTGCACCTTCAATTCCTTCAACTCAGATAATGCCATCCGGTAAAGAGCCTTAGAGATTGGCTCTGTCCCAGGTGCTAGCTCAATTACAAACTCAATTTCTCTTTCTAGCGGTAGACGTGGCAATTCCTTTGGAAAGACGTCTGGAAATTCTTGTACTACAGCAATGTCTTCCATCTTTAACTCCACAACTATTGTATCCACGACAGTTGCCAGGTAACCTTGGCAACCCTCGTCTAACAGACGAGTTGTCTCTTGCAACGAGATCAGGACAATTGAGGGTCCTCCTCAATTCTCGACAAACTCGAAGCTCTTACCCTCTAACGGGTCAAATTGAATCGCTTTACGATAGCAGTCCATTATAGCTCGTTGCTTGGTGAGCCAGTCCATGCCAATTATCAAATCAAAGTCATACATGGCTAGGACTAACAAGTCTATTTTCCTCACTCGCTCACCAATCGCTAACGTGCAACCAGAACAACCCAAAGCAACAATACGAGACTCAATCCTAACAACTTAACATACTACTTGGCAATAAAGGAATGAGTTGCTCCAGAGTCGAATAAAGCGTAAGCAGGTTTGTCGTTCAGTGAAACCATACCTGTGATCACGTCAGGTGCAGCTTCTGCCTGACCCTGTGTGATGGCATACCCCATGCCCTGCACTGGTGGTCTCAGTTGACCTCTTTACGGCGCATTATGAGGTGCATATCCTCTAATCTATCCCATAGGTGGCGGCGGCGGCAACTGCGGTTGTCCTCTTGGTTGCTTAGGACAATCTCTGATCACGTGACCTTGTTAACCACATCCAAAACAAACACCCGGCCTTTGGAGGCACGGGGCTGAACCATGTCGCCTCCCACACAGACGACATAAACAGTTCTGATTCGGCCCTGGCTTTCCAACTCGACCCTTCCTGTTGGGCGGAACATGGAATCTACCTCTAGGTATGGGCCTTTTTCCTTGGCGAATTCCCTCTCTGTAGGCATTAAACCTCGATCCAGATGAGGGGACTTGCTCAGTCAAGGCTCCTTTCGAGAAACTGTGCTCGACGATAAATCTCTTGATAATCAATCAAATCAAATGGCACCAACGGCTGTTTTAACTCACGTCGAAGGCCATCCTTGAACCTTCGAGCTTTTTCTTCGGGGTCTCCAATCAGCCTTGGAGCATACTGAGATAGCTCCGCAAATTTGACCCCATATTGGTCAACAGTCATCGTAGCTTAACGAAGACGCTGATACTCTTCTAATTTCTATTCTCTGGCACTCCTTGAGAAATACTGCTTGTTGAACGCCCTAAGGAATGTATCCCACAACGGAACCACTCCTTCCGAAAATATTGATTCTCTAGCGGCTCTCCACTAAGTGTTGGCATTGCCCTGCAACTGATATATTGCCAGGGTTACCTTCTCCGTCTCAGTGCACATCAGGAGTGCAAAGGCTTTCTCCAGGTCTTGAATCCACAGTGAGGCGGTCTCGAGGTCTCCAGTACCCATAAACCTTGGTGGGTTTAGTTTTAGAAATTGCTCCACTAGCTTATGGATCGGTCTATCTCTGCCTAAGTCTATGTTCCCAGCTGGAACATCGGCGGGTGCGGCGGCAGGTGCAGCAACAGGTGCGGCGGCAGGTATGGCGGCAGCTGTGGCAGCATTGGCAGTGGCAGTGGCGGTAGCTTCTACAACGGCGGTAAAGGTGGCAGCTTGATCTTGGGCCTGCTGCCCCATCATTTCTCGCATGGCATCTAAGGCTTGGGTGATACTTATGTTTTCCTGATCACCCGGGGCTGCTACCCCAGCACCAGCAGGAGGTGGTGCTTCGCCACTAGTGCTAGCCTGTGCTGGCGCTCGACCTCGGCCTCCTCGGGTACCGACCCTGGTCGGTGTTCTACCCCGAGTCACGGCCCTACCGGCCCTTTTAGCAGGAGTTCTTAGCTCCTGGTCACTCATGGTTCAGCTTTATCTACTGAAGCCTATTTCCAATTCTATCTCGAATTAGAAATAGAGTGACCCAAACAACGAGAAATTTATCAATCAACTAACACAGACATGCACCAGCATGAATTTAAAGGTCTTTCCTACCACTATCCCATGGTCCAATGCACCTTATCACTCCAATACCCAAACCATTGCTCTGATACCACTTAAACGAGGATGTCACACCCCGATCCTCGGGCACACACCCATCCGTCACCTTGGTCGATTAATAACGACGTCCCATGATGCATCGCCGTCCCTTTCATTTTAATACGCATGCGGAAGCATATAATAATCCCTAGACAATAAAGTAATGGGATAGAAAAGTAGGACTAAAAACTTGAACCTGAAAACCAGCACGCTTATATACATATGTACCAACTCAGTCATATATATATATATACGTATCCAAACCATACTAAAAGGTCGATTTCTACTCAAACAGGTTCAACAGGAAAAGTCATCGGGCAGGAGTGGAGTCTCAATCCTCATCAGGATCCTACTCTGGATCATCCTCGGGGTTCTCCTCCAGGTACTCCTCTTTAGTTCTGCCATCTAGGGATCTGAAATGGTTATACAATAACCATTGAGATAACGTCTCAGCAAGTTCTACTCCCTAAGACTCGATTAGTAAACCAATACACCTTAGGCTGCTTAAGCACGACACGAGTCAGAGGACTTACCTTGGCCTTAGTCCTTTCCTGCAAGTTAGTTCAATTGATAATACTGATAGACATCACACTCCATCCAATCAGATCGACTCAACGATCAATCGACCTAGTCGATTATATGTCATGACGATCATCTCGTGGTCGGTACATTCAATACTATCTATAGAGTCCGACCATAGTCTAGGACTGCTCGCCCAGAGCTAAAAACATAGATAGTATAGCTCGCCCGAAGCTGATAATATAGTATACTGTATATATGCTCGCCCGAAGTTTATAGATTAGGGCCCCTAGGCCAAATTAGTATACTATATATGTTATGCTCACCCGAAGCTGATATAATATGCTCGCCCGAAGCTGATATAATATATTGCTCGCCTAAAGCTGATAGATTAGGGCTCCAGGCCAAGATAGTATACCATTTTACTATTTTTATCATACCCGATAAAAATAGCCGTGTGTGGGTACACGGTCAGCCTTAGCCAAAATATCATAATTTCACTTCCACCATTTTCACCATTTTATATGGTCCACCAAAATATTTTTGGCATTATAAACTGACGCTCAGTTAATTTCCAATCAATTACCAAAATTGATTAATTTAGGAATAAAATCCTAAAAACAGAGTTAAATCAATTTGGCACAATTTAGCACTCAAATAAATAAACAAACTGCACCACAATGATCAGCATAAAATTCCGGTCGTCGGCTATCCCTGTCTAATTTCTGGAAAATAAATAAATAAATAAATAATTCCGAAAATTATTAAATAAATACAATAAATCCAATTTAGGCCCGCAATGCCTAATTGAAAGCCAAGACGAGCCCGGAAAATTACCTAGACTCGTTCAATAATCACCATGATTTGTCTACTTGCTAATTACACTAACCATTCTCCCAACATGCATAGGTAAATCCCTAATTTAATTATTCTAATCTAATATAACCACCTAATTGCACTTAATTAAATATAATCAACCCCTAAGCATCATTAGCAAACTAAGAAGGGATTAGTGAGCAAAACTCACTTGATCAAAAGCGGAGACCGGAACACCGCGATGGCGACGCGATTGCGGCCAAGCTTGTGCTCGCGACGACACCAACGGGCTTGGACTAGGCCTTAAACTTGGCCGAGCAAATGTCAGTCCAAATTGAGATTTGTTATTGCGCTAGACTGAGCTTGCTTCGCGGGCTTCGGCTCGGAACTAGGCTTGCTCAACCTGGCTTTGCTGGGCCCAAAAGACTGAAGACGTTCGGCTTCAAAACTAGACTGGAAATTTTCACTAGGCTGAGTGAGGATGGGCTCAGGACTGCTGAATTGGGCTTGCTGGTCTTGCATTGAAGAAGCTGGGCCGAATGCTGTTGTGAAGATGGGCCTCGCTGAACTCACGGGCTAAAGAAGACGCGGGCAAAGAAGGGAGCTGCTGGGCTTCAGGCTTCGCTGCTCGAGTCAACTGAACTTTGTTGGTTGACCATGAAGACGTGTGGACGAAGGGAGCAGTTCGTTGGCATCGAGCTGGGGGAAGACCACGCGCAAGAGGATACCGAAGCTGTTAGAATTCGCGAGCGTTGAAGATGGAAACTCGATGGATGCTGGCAGCTGCTTCGATGGCTTCAAGCTTTGCTGGGAGTTGGAGGAGTCAATGAAGACTTCGGTTGAAGAAGACCAACGACGTTGGGGCAACTGGGTGGAGAGGTCGCGGAGATGGACATGAAGACGGGGGAATGACAGCAGGCATTTCGGTGGAAGGGCGAGGGGTCAACGGTAGGGGTTTCCGCTGGCTTTGCTGACCCAACGTGGCAGCGGTTGGCAGCAGGGACACAAGGCGGAGAGAAATAAACAGAGAGAGAGATGGAGGAGATGAAAATAAAAAATGAAAGCAGAAGCAAGAACCGGTGATGACGAAGGAGAGTGGAAGGGTGAGGGGATGAGCAACCGGTGGAGAATCTTGCCAAACAAGATTGGAAGAAGGAAGATAACCATCAAGCTTATCCCTTCCATTAACTTCATGTCCCCTAATACTTTCCCACTTATAATTTCTCTAAATTAATCAATTTTGAAGCCCAAAATTGCTGCCCCTTGCAACACTCCGAATTTCCATTTTTAAACTTCAATTTCTTCACTCAATTCCCCAAATTGAGGTCCAATTTTGATGAAGAAAATTCCCGAACAATTTTCTTTAATTCCCCGATTCCCAAAGGCTTAGCTTGAAAGTCCAAATTTTCTTTAATTTGGCCCATCCGAATTTCCGCTAATTTTTTTGTGACGTTCGAACGATTTTCCGTAAAAATCCCAGAATCTCTGAAAATTCTTCAGAGGATGAGTTGACGTTCCTAAAATGGATCGTGACATGATAGAATCTTCAATTTTTGAAATCGGACTTGAATTCGCGGTTAATTTCCATTCGGCGCGTTTTTAGCGTGACTTAGACTACTGGGTAGTTTTCAGAGATTTTTCGTGCAAATGACCTGTGGTCAATATTGAACCCACTCAACACATTGGCGACCCTTGGTTGTCGTGTAAATCTCGTGGATTCAAATACGTACACAGGGTCCCAAAACGATAGAAAAATCAGTCTAGTGTCGATCGACGAGAATTTTCCAATTTAGTGGTGTCACCCACGATTAGTCACATATTTCAGTCGAACAGACCTATCTCTGATCTCAAATCGATTTTATATTGTGCTGTAATGGCGTCTAAAGATGAGCACGGTCGAGAAGTCGATTCCTGGTCGAATTCTCAAGTTTATTGCCTTAAACCTAGAGAGCATTAAGTATTCTACTTTATACTATTGCCTAATAAAATAAAGAGCATCTTTAGAAACTCAATTTCTCACAACCCAATTTAGGGGCACGGACTTAGCACATCTTGAATGCTTCATGGTCAAATTAAGTTTTATTTTATTACAACCAACAATCCATACTTTTTTTTTTCTTTTTGGAATAGAACAACCAAAAAACAAGTGGTCTCTATCTTCTAGCCCCATGTGACCGACAGACAACAACAGATAGGAGAGACTTAAATACGCCAGTGGAGTAAAATCTATCTTTGGTACCAAGCCAATTACGCACTGCCAAGCAAGATAATTCTAAAGTGATTGATTTGGTAAGATCGGCTTGGCTAGCCACACTGATTGTTTTTTAATCTATTGGCTCGCTCTGGCCTTCATAAGCATGGCTCTACTCTAAGGTTTGAATATTCAGCCCCACCTAAGTTCATGCTCTTCAAGTGACCACGTCCTTACTTGATAAATTACTAGAAAGAAAGCAAGAATACATTATAAAGTAAGTACCCAGAAGCGGTCACAGTCTCCAAGCCAGATTGGCAGCTCCGACAAGTTGCTTCGGGAAATACCGTAATTTAAAAGACCTACATAGAAAATATTGGGTGAAGGTTTGAGATCAAGGGAAAAATCCAAGTTCATTTACTAAGTAACATGTGTCACGTTGGGGCTCATCGTTATCCCTATAACCTATCTCTCTCTTCAATTAATGTTTCATCTTCTGCAAACCAAGACTTTTTGGAAAAAAAGTCGTCATAGGGCCGTTTTTGTTCAGAAAAAGTTAGGGACCATTTTTGATCGCGGAATTGGGATGCAAGTGGGTTGTATTGGTGAGGAAAAATACAAATTTGATCGATGAAGTGTTAAATCAATTTATGAGGGCCAAATTGGATTGAATCAAGAGAGAATTGGTGTCCAATTTGATGGGGAAGTGAGTGAAATTCGTAACCCCCCACCACCTATGGCTTTTGGACAATTTCAAGGGTTCAAAGAGGAGCATTGGTGGCTGATTTTGGTCCATGGAAGGCAGTGGTGGATGGGAATTGGTCAAGGGGACCAATTGGATGAAGATTGAAGCTTGTGGCCCCCCTTGTCCCCTTATCTCTCCCTCTCTTCCTCATCCACCGCCGGCCGCCCCTTCCATCTTCTCCATTGCACCACTCGAAGCTCCAACAACCCAGGAAGAGCCGCCAAAGCCAACCAGCCGTCCCAAACCACATGCCGCACGCCGCCGTCACCGTTCTCCGCCCCTCCTCTCGCACGCCACCCCGCATCCATCCATGCGTTCCTCCGCTTCGTCCCATCTGTCCCGACGTCCTAGCTGCTGTTTTGGGACTTGTTGAGCTCAGTCGGAGCTGTCCCGTTTTTGTTCAGCTGCCGTGAGTCCTCGCCGTTGGCCGCCGAGCACCCTAGCGGCCTTCGCCGGTCGTGCCTCACCCTAACTAGCCTTGTTTCCCTCTGTTTCAGCCAAGAATAGAAGCTGAAAGTGTGGGTTTCCAACAGCGCTTTAGGTCCATTTTGGCCCGCTTCCCGGCCCTGGAAGCCAAGCCCGCTTTGGAGTTTGTTGAGCTCCTCCGCGTCCCCGTCGATTCGATCCGAGTGGATCGAATATCAAGTGAGTTTAACTCACTAATCCTCGTTTAGTAGGTTAATGACTAGGATAGTCGGTGACCGGAATTCTATGCCGATTGTAGTGGTACATTATGTTTTTTTAATTGGAAAATAACCAAGCGTCAGTTTACAACGCCAAAAATATTTTGGTGGACCATATGAAATGGTGGGATTTATGGAAAGGAAATTATTATATTTTGGTTAAGACCGACCATGTACCCACATACGACTATTTATCGAAATGATAAAAAAAAATGTTGAATTGGTTGTATGTTTGGGAGGGTATACTATATCAGCCTACAGGCGATATGTCAACTTAGTAGAGAGTAGTATGCCAATATACTATATCAGCCTACAGGCAATATGTCAGCTTAGCAGAGAGCAGTATATCTTATCAGCTTAGATTGAGTAATGTCGGTGTACTATATCAGCCTTTGAGTGATATGGCATCTTAGATAGAAAGCAGTATACCTGATCATCTCAGAAGCGAGCTATACTATCTATTTATCAGCTTAGCAGTGAGCAGTCCTGATATGAGCGGACTTTTGTAGATAGTATGAGATGAGCCAACCAAAAAAGGGTCGTGATGACATGTAATCGACTGAGTCGATTGATCGATGAGTCGATTCGAATTGATTGAATTGATTGGATGATATGATTGTGAGTTTATGAATTAAACTGATTTGCAGGAAGAAGTGGAGGCCCAAGTAAGTCCTATACCTCGTTATTGTGTTTAGGCAGCCCTTAAGGCGTATTTTTTTCCTAATCGGGTCTTAGAGGGGTAGAACTCGCTGAGACGTTGTCTCACCTCGGTGTGGGATAACATTTCAGGTCCATAAATGGCCACTCCTCTTGCTCCTCCCGAGCATTTTGGCATACCGAAAAGTTCACAGAACATAATTATCACATTCCGATACATGGGCACCCTGAAGGGTTAGAGTATGTGCTAGTGAAATCCATAGTCTAGGTTGATAAGGGTTTACCCAAAAAGGTGCCCCCATCAATACAGAGCATGGTATCGCCATTTTTATGATGGAAGAAGAGAGGGCCCTGTGCCGGAATCTGATATACCTTTGTATGTGATGGAGGTTGCTTTTGGTAAGGGTACTGCAGGCCCTAAGGATGGATCGATGGTGGATGCGAAGGATCCCAAGCTGGACGATCCTGATTCTCCAGAGTACTCAGCCGTGGGCTCCAACTGGAGCATAGAAGAAGGAGAGATCATCGAGGAAGATGACCAGGAGTAGATTGGAAGCCCCACCCCTATCTGCAAACTTTGTTTTCTGACTAGTTTGAGTAGAACCTGACTTTAATAGTTTGTATCGTATTATATACATCATGGTTTGCAATGTATATATGTGTGGTTGTTTCAGATTCAAAAATTATAGTCCTACTTTTCTATCCCATTATTTTATTGTCTGGGGATTTTATATGTTTCTGCATGCGTATTAAAATGAATGGGTCAGCGATGCGTCCTGTGACGTCGCTATTTAATCGACTAGTGAGGGATGGGTGCGCGCTTGAGGATCGAGGCGTGACATAGATATTCTCAATTCCCAAGACAACAATGGAGATGGCAATTCCAAAAAGGTACTTGTTTGGTAGTATCCATTATCACTTGTCATTTGTAAAATACTCATTTTTACTAGTATCACCATGTAGAATTTGGTTCACATTCTAGAATATTAAACGCTTACGAATATTATAGATTCTGTGTTCGTGTTGTATTTTCTTTGATGAATGATAAGCTACATTCAATTTCCTTTTTTTTAAACTAAAAATGAAACCCAAAAAAAGAAAAAAAAACTGTTGGAACCTAGAACCGACCCCATAACCTATGATAGGGTAGGTTCTACGTTCCAAAAAATGAGGAACCTGTACTCGAGGGTAGGTTCCAGGTTTCAAACGGAACCTGTAAGGAACCAGGAATCGGGAACCGCTCACCCCTAATCTTGACCACCGACGGACGCTAACTAGACTGAGTTGATTTGAAACTTGCGGTATAAGTCCATTAATTTGACTAATATTTTTTGCTTGACTCGGGTCAACTGGGGTCCTCTATTATTGCAAGATGCAACCCCATTGCTTTCCCAAGATTCCCATCAATTCTATGTAAGAGTTTTCCTAATGTGGACTACATTAATTGATATTGTAATTTACTATTTTTACAGTTACAGTAAAATAGGGTTGGTTTAAGGTGAGATAGAAGGTTTCTTAATTAGTCTAATATGGGGCTGGCTAATGTGGGCCGAGTTGAGTCTGGCCCGTAATGAGGGGGCCTGGTTGGAAACTCTATAAATAGTGCTCAAGTCTCTCCTCTAACCCTAATTCTCACATGTATTCTCACATAAGGAGCGTTAACCTAACGCTAAAGGGTGAGGGGGCCATCTCATTGAGCCAGTGATACGGAGGACAATAGAGGAGAAGGACTTGCGCGTGGAACATTAGTTTTCCGCTTCCGCTTCAAGAACAATGGATCCCAAAACAGGTGAGTTAATTTTTCTACTCAATTATGCATGTTCTTGTTCTGGTTATGGAGATCTTGAGATTGCGCAAATTTGCATTCAACATGTGGTATCAGAGCAACGATAACTCTAGAACTCGAACGCATAAAATTTGTACCATAATTTGTGATTTTCATGATTTTTTGTTCAATAAAAATAAAATTAAATCACAAATTCAGACTAGGCTCGATGAGACGAGCAGATCCATGGGCGGCGCGTCGCCGGGGGAGGTCGTACGCGCCCCCACGAGCGGCCACGCACCGCCAGGGCGTCGGAGATTTGCCCTCCGCGCGGTCATGCTCCTCAACGCACCCCCACGCGCGGGGCGCGGCTCGCGCATGCGACGCACACACGTAGGCTAACGTCACTATGACATCAGCGACCGGACCCGACCCAACTTGTTGACCTGACCCGACCTGTTGACTTAACCCGACTCGGTCAATTGTTGACCAGACCAGTCAATCGGTCGGATCGGGCGGTTGGACCGGGCGATCGGACTGGGAACCGGTCGGACCGCTACTAGTCGGACCGGTTTTGACCGGTCAAGATATGCTCGCGCATGAGCTCCACGCGCCACGCACTCAAGCGGGGCGTGCGGGCACGTGGAGCGTCCGATTGGCGCGTGGCTGGTGGCGTTGGGTCCATATGATCATCCTCTATCTTGTGGTGTATTTATTTTAGATGTTTAATGATTTTATGGATGTGAAAATACATACAAAACCCTAAATACGTGTATTTTTAGTATATTTTTGAGTATTTTTCTTGTATTTTCTATGATTTTGGAAATACAAGTGTTGGGTTGTAGGTATGTTATCACATAAACATTATAAATGTGTGATTCATTAATAAAAAAATTAAACTTTATTGTGAACTAAAGCTGGCTTAATGATATACAACCATTATGAGATAGTACTTAAATTATGTATTGAGGTAATGAGAAACAGTAAAAGTCATGAAACTTTTGTTACTCATGCATACTCCTTTACACGCTGGTAACTTTTAAATAATAGACGTCTTAAGAACTTGTGACCAAATTGATTGTACTGATTAGCACATCTGCTGAAAGTGGGTAATGCATGTCAATTAAGTTATTGCATATTGTACCTAAACTCATCTGGTCACTTGTTAATGTCCATCAAATTGAACATTTTTTATGGTTAAGGAGTATGACAACATTTACGCAGAGCAATAGTATCTACTGTTATAGTTTAGATATTTCGTTCTGCGGTTTGACTCAATTTATAAGTCATTGGTTGATGCAATGATATTTGTTACTTAAAATTGGCTAATATATCAGCTGTTGGCCTTGAAGTCATGTTTGCCTTATGAAATTCATGAGCGATAGTGGATCAGCTATCGGGTTTTTCGATCTGGTGTACCCTGTATTGCTATTGATGTTAACTTGTAATAGATCCTCTAGATTAGCATTCTTTTTATGTTGTTCTGGTAATCTGTAATCGGGGTACAAAAGAGATGTTTTCTTCTCTGTTATGAGAAGTTTCTTGTGTTGCTATGATCGATGATCTCATAGGAGTCTGTCTTTCAAGTTCTTTATATATATATGTGTGTGTGTGTGTGTGTGTGTTTAATTTTTATTAATGAATAAAGCAATGTAATTAGCATGACATGTGATTTTAGTGATTTACTGCCCCTATCACTAAAGTTAAAATCACATGTATATGGTGTATGTGAGAAGTAAAGTTTATATCCCTGGTATGAGAGAGTTTCAATGATTCAATTGAGTAGTGACCGCCAAAGTGGCACGCTTGATTGGGTTTGAGAAATACCGGGATGTCTCCTGATTTAATGCGTGGTCATACTCCCAAAGGAGATGATTGTGTATTAGTTCATGGAGGGATGCATGATGGTGTGGTGGAGGAGTGACTGATTCTTGTGGTTCATATGCCTAAATGTGATGAATTCACAAAGATTAGAGTATATTCTCATAACCGCTATCATGTGGGAAGTGTACAACTGCGTGTCATGTATTTTTCCCAAAGGTGATTATATGATTATGTGTATACTCTCTAGATGTGTACTTTACATCAAGTTACACGGTGCTCACATGATACTTATTATATACATTGCTTATTTTTCAGTCACATTTTCTGTTATTAATAACTCCACCGTTATTGAGGTTTTTACTACTTCAAATTTTAAGTAGTAGACATAGGACTTGCTATTTGGGAAAAGAGCAATAAAATTTGCTTACTGTCCATGAAGCGTTCCATTCAAGAGCACTTGAAAAGTGGTTACCAACTGACTGCACTGCTAAAAAATGATGGAAGCCTTAGTGGCTTGAATTATATCTTGTCTAATACCGAAATTAGGACATATATGCAAAGATTGTGTTTAAGTCCAAATGGCATATATATCTCGTATATGGTTGAAGATGTTGTTTCCAAAATTTTTATATTTAAGGAATAATCTCACACATGTCTAAAGAAAGAGTAGAAAAGTTGACAATGTTGATATTCTGTCTACTCTTAACGGTTATCTAAAGACCTCTATAGATTATTGTGGAAGTAAAATTACTGAGATAAATAATAAATCGATTAGAATTAGTCTTAAAGGTTGTCATGCTTAATAGTGACCGTGAGTATTTTGGCAAGTATGACAATGCGGAATAGTTTAAAGGGTCATTTGTCAAATACTTGGTAAATTCTGGGGTGGTAACTTAATTTACTATGCCTGAAAATCTTGACAAAAGATTTAGCCGAAAAGCATAATTGCGCCATAATTAACATGGTGATAAGTAAGATTAATTTATTCGGTCTACTGTGGGCTGATATTTTGAAAGTAACATTTTCACATACAAAACGTGTTTCTTACCAAAGTTGTTCCCTAAACTTCTTTTGAATTATAGATTGAACATAATTTTACTTGAATCATATTAAATTTAGAGGTGTCATGTAGAAGTGAGATTATCTAATCCAATTTTTAGTGCATTGGAATTTAGATTTACTAGGAATTATTTTGTATCTTACCCATATTATTCAAAGGGGTATTGATTTTATGACCCTAATGAAGGTACAATAATTATGGAATCACATACAATAAAGTTTCTAGAGTTTGACTTGTTGTAGAGGATAGTTACTTTCAGACTATTAAGGATAATAGTACGATGGATGTTATTGTGTCTTTGCCTATACAGACAATTGTGGAATCTCAACAGTTGTGGACTCTCCTGTACCATAGACTAAACTTGTTGAGGTTTAAGGTACTATTCTTAATATAGTTTATAATGAAAAATTTATCAAACCTCTCAAGTGCAGAATGAAGTAGTTGTAGCTTTATTCAGGAGATTTGCTAGGGAAAGACGATCAATTATACCATCAAACTATATAGTCTATCTATGAGAGCATGGCTGTAATAACCACTACATGGTTGTTTTAGCGACTTATATATAAATGTTGTTTCTTATCCTCAATCAAGTATGTGATTAAATGCCATAAAAGATGATATGCAATCTATGAAACATCATAGTGTTTGGAAACTTACTGACTTGCCTAAAGATCACAAGTTCATTAGTTGCAAATTGGCGTACAAAACTAAAAGAATTTCAAAGAAAGATTGTGGAATTTAAAGCCAAATTGGTAGCTAAAGTTTTCACTCTAAAAGATGGGTGGATAGTTAATAGTGAAGAAATAATTATTTATTTATAGTATTTTTAAAAATTCTATTTATAGTATTTTTAAAAATTCTTTCAAAGTGAACATGGCATTAATAGTTTATTTTTTATATGAAGTTACGCCAAATAGATACAAAATCTATATAGTACAACCGGAGGATTTTGCAGAAGATGATTCAAGTAAAGTTGTGTGTAGACTGAAAAGTCTTATTTATAATTTTATGCAAGTTTCTAGACAATATTATTAAAGTTTCATAGTGTTGTTATTTTGTTCAATTGGGAACAAAGTAATTCAATATACTACTGTAAGGTCAGTGGGAGGAAATTTATTTTTCTCATACTCTATGTACATGATATTTTGCTTACAATTAGTGACCTTGAGATATCTTTTGTCTTTTTGTACTGAGGTCCGTAAGGATTGTTCTCACCATATTTTATTAGGTTTATCTCAGAGGACATTTGTTGATCGTATTTTGGAAATATTCAATATACATCATTGTAAACCAGGAATTGCTCCTGTCTTATTACATTGTTCTTATTTAGATATTGAGAGAATCTAATTAAATGGTGTATCCTCTGTTAGTGCACTTAAAAGTATAATGTATACTCGAATTTGCACTAGAATAAATATCGTCT
Source organism: Eucalyptus virginea (assembly GCA_014182375.1). Classification (NCBI taxonomy): domain Eukaryota; kingdom Viridiplantae; phylum Streptophyta; class Magnoliopsida; order Myrtales; family Myrtaceae; genus Eucalyptus; species Eucalyptus virginea. The sequence continues at coordinate 38,043,572 of CM024514.1, forward strand.
TTGAGATGGAACTTCTAGGCAAATATCAGTCAAATCCAAGACACGATCACTGGGTTGCTACCAAAAAGGTTTTAAGATACTTAAAAAGGATAATAGATTATATGCGAATTTATAGACATGTAAACTAGTAGAGCATTCAGATGTAAACTTTGATGGCTGTTAGGATGACATGAAATCAATAACATAATATATACTTATGTTAGCAGGAAGTGCAGTAAATAAAGTTCTATGTCATCTTCTACTATGTAAGCAGTGTTAGTAGCATTCTTTTAGGTTGTTACTTGTGCTATTATGCTCCAGCACCTCATGAAGGATAGACACATATGGTTGTATTAAGATAACAAATTTGTAGTATTATTTATTTACTATAGAGGTCTTAAGGGGTCTAAATATATGGCAGTCAAAATTTTTGACCAAAAGGAAATGGTACAGAAAGGTGACGTAATAATATAACATATTTTCATAGATGATATGGTTGCATATCCACTAATTAAAGGCATACACCCATGTGTATTTGAGCGACATGTCATTAGCATGGGCCTAGGAGCATTATGAGATGCTGTCGTTTAGTGGGGGCTATTTTGGCTTTACTCTGATAAAGGTTTCATCTGTGTTTGTTACATTTAGTAACAGTTTGATATGTATCAACTTTTACATTCAATAAAATATTTTTGAATGTGTTGTTATTATGTTGAATACATATTGATAAAGTCTCAAGATACTGTATAAACCTTGAGTGAAGGCTAGGGGCATCCAGTTATTAGCCTTGTGCATATGCCTTGTTATACATAAAGAAATGTTAATTGTAAGGATAAGGCATATGTGGGTTCATTGGAATCATAAAGACATTATCTAGTGGCACAAGTTTTTTGTGACACTTAAGGTAAGAGAATGGTGACTAACAAATAGGATCTCTCTATGAGAGATGTTATCCATTTACCATACTATCATATTAAATCCATATCAATAAAGTTGAGAGTACTCATAACCATGGAAGGCTTTGTGTGTATACATGCAGTTACCTCCATGATTCGGTGTTTGAGATTTTATGGGATATGATTGACTATTAAGAATTATCTCTGGACCAATGTGCGCACCCTCCTCTCTGCATTATCCGAAACTTCTCCTAAAAAGGTTGGCTCACGTTTAGCTATAGAGCGAATGAACAAAATTCATAGGAAGAATTGTTATAAATAATCTATAAATTTTGACTCAATATATAATGTGATCTTAAATTTTTAATTTATTCAATATAATTCCTAAATTTTAATCTAATATTCAATATGGTTTCCAAACTTTTAATTTATTCAATATAACCTCAAAAATTTTAGATACAATACGATTTTAATTAATATAGTCCAAGTGAGAGAATGTAAAAGTTTTCCTAATGTGGATTATATTAATTGATATTGTAATTTACTATTTTTACGGTTACTGTAAAACAGGGTTGGTCTAAGGTGAGATAGAAAGTTTCTTAATTAGTCTAATATGGGGCTGGCTAGTGTGGGCCGAGTTGAGCCCGGCCCGTAATGAGGGGGCCTAGTTGGAAACTCTATAAATAGTGCTCAAGCCTCTCCTCTAACCCTAATTCTCACATGTATCCTCACATAAAGAGCGTTAACCTAACGTTAAAGGGTGAGGGGGCCACCTCATTGAGCCAGTGATACAGAGAGCAATAGAGGAGAATGATTTACACGTGGAACATTAGTTTTCCGCTTCCGCTTCAAGAACGATGGATCCCAAAATAGGTGCGTTAATCTTTCTACTCAATTATGAATGTTCTTGTTCTGGTTATGGAGATCTTGGGATTGCGCAAATTTGCATCCAACATTCTATTCAGTATTCACACTCTTCTTCCACTCAACTCACTCCCATTTTTACTTCTTTAATCCGCTTCACGAACTTGGCCAAAGAATGCAGGCCAGGATCTCTATTCCCACGTTGCGTTCTTGTTCCTTTTCTCCGTGGGGCTCGAAACGAAAAAAAATAGAAAAAAGAACATCACTAGATTTATACGTCGTCCGAGTTTTTTTTTGTCTTGGAGCAGAAAGCTGTTCTGAGGGTGGAATGGGGCAACGAAAGGGAGAGGAAAAGGGCCACGAAGAAAGTCTCTCCATATGACGGTACCCCCGCAAAACTGCGAAACCAATGATTTCAGATACGAACTTGCGCAGTTGAAACTAGGGTTGAAGGTTCAATAAAAATGCGTAGCCCTTTACCAGCATACTTTATACTCTACAGTGTTCGCGGTTAGCTAATCTTAAGTTGCTTGAAGGGACACAATCGGTGGCTGTGGACTTGGACAATAAGAAGGTGACGGTGATTGGGAACATGGACCCGGTCGAGTTAGCTGAAAACTTGAGGAAGCGATTTGACATGGTCATCGAGTACGTGGACTGAAAGAGACTCCGACCAGGCAAGAACCCAGAAGTGAACAGCCTAACACCGACACCAACGTCAACAGCCCAAACAATACTTACTCGTAAGACGCTGGTTACCCCTACTACCCACCATACCCACCTCCTTACTATTATCCACCGCCTTCGTATTATCATCATTTCTAGATTTTCATTGATAAGGTGTTCCTGGAACGAAATATGTTATTGTTGGCGCCCAAATTAACTTGTTGGGCTTCGGAAGTCGAAGAGAGTAGAGTTAGCCCAGTACACGGGAATTCACGGATAGTGGGCCAGAACGCCAACAGTTGACAATGCAGATTTCGAACAATGCGACAAGAGAACTTGCGGAAATTGGTGAGATAAGAATGAGGGCAGTTACGGGAGTGGGCACTAGCGAAAATATGAGTAAGGGAGAGCGGCTATCGACAAAGAGCCAAAACTTATCGAAATGGTAACCGCTAAAAGGCAGTTATCTATGGGTTACCATTATAAATAGCTGAAGAGGCATCAATGTAAAGGACCTTTTGCCAAATCAACAATCGATCATTTGCTTTCAATTACTATCTTTCTTTTTTATCGCACTTTTACGTTCAATTGTACCTTTACTTTTCTTCTCTTTTCTTGCATTTTACTTTTGCCTGTAGTTTAGATTAGTTGCTTCCTTTTCGAAGTGATACATAACCCATTTCAAACAACAGAATCGAAACTTTGCCCCTTCGGTGAAAGATTTTATCAAGGGAACTTTCCTCGGTGAACATCTTTTTGGCACGCCCGATGGCAAAAACAAGGAACCACGAGAGTCGTTCCTCTACCAGCGAGGATAATTCGTCCCTACAGCGTGTTGGAGAACGAGCCATCCATTCTGAGATCCCTAGTCATAATGCAAATCTTGTTGATGGCGTCAATACAGGCGACCATTCTAGAGACATTCCGCGAGAATTGTCTGAAGATCAGAGAAGAGAGTTAGCCTCAAATTCAACGGTAATAGCCACCATGAGAAGGATGTTTGAAAAGCAGCAAAATGATTGGGCCAACCATATGGCTAATCATTTATCCAGCATGCTGACTTTGCTAACTAATTTGGTCACTAATTTGACTTCGAGAATGTGAGTGCCGAATCAAGTGAATATGAAACATAGTGGTACACTAATGTGATTCCACCACCAATGCAAATCTCGGCCCAACCTACTGTTGCGAGCGATTCGAATCTCGTACCGCCGGTTCGGATATTGCAAAGAGCTGACGGTGTGAACGACCAGATTCAGGGTAATCAGGGTGATCGAATTAGAGTGCTTGGAACCATACCCCCGTCTGGATTGGTTCCAAAGAAGTCTAATGCCACGAATCCAACAAAGGTGACTGGTGATGCCCCGAGCCTTGGAAATGAGGTCCAGGCGGGTGTCCCATAGCTAGTACTCCTCGATGTTAATTGACCAAAGGGTAGTGATGGTTTTATGTGATGGGCTTAAGGCCCGTCCGCCCATGTTGGGCCTAAAAGCCCGGCCCACAGGATTAGGGCCCATGGATGGAGGGATACGATGAAGGGGTACGTTTCTATTTTTTGAGGGACGTATATAAGGGAGGACAGAGAAAGACGAAGACACCTTTTGGCATATTCAACGTACGTTCGTCTCTCCTCTCTCCCTCCAAAAGAAAGTAAGCGCTTAAGGCGATGCCGTCTTCCCTTCAAGGCCAATCGATGTCATCGGATCAAACAGGATCGATTTTCTCTTCCTCTTATCGACGTTGGTGCTTAATCTGTGGCTAACAAGGTACGCTCGATTCCGTGGTGTGCTTTAAGATAGGTGATAGATGATTTTCCCGGGCTTGTCTTCCGCATTCGTTTTAGGGGTTCGATTTAGTGTCGAATCCGGTTTTTGGGAATCCGACATTCCCAACAATGGTATCAGAGCCCTAGTTCATGTTTTCCCGTCCCCTTTGATGTTTTTTGATTGATTTTTCGCGAAAATAATCGGCCGACACGGATCGGGGCGAGAAATCCCGACACCCGAGCACTGTTCATCCATTTTTTTGAGTTTCCATAAGTCGAAATCAATTTCTGAAAGCATAGGGTGAAAGAGCTCATTGAGAAGAGTCCGTCAACATGTAGTGCGCCGCCGGACGTGCCCACATGCGCGGCCAGAAGCCGCTGCGTGTGGGCGCCACGCGCCGGTCGGCGAACCGGCACGTGCGCGCCGCCGCCGGCGAACCGGCACGTGTGCACTGCCGCCGGTGAACCGGCACGCGCCGGTCGGCGAACCGACGCGTGCTGACGTCACCGTGACATCATGGTAACCGCCGGGATGACGTCATCGGTGACGTCATCGCCGACGACCGTTGGCCAGCCGGTCACCGGCCGGCGACCCGACCCGACCCGACCCGACCCACATGGAAGCCTGGCGCATGCCGCGCACGTGCCGGCCGCGTCTACGTGACGTCGGCTGCGCACGTGCGCGGCACGTGCTGGCCGATTCGTCAACCCGGCCCGACCGGCCTGACCGGTCCGACCGGTCCAACCGGTCCGACCCGCCGCCCGTCGACCCGTTGACCGACGACCGTTGACCGTTGACCGTTGACCGAAAAAAAAAAAAAAAGGAATTTGTTTCTTTTTCAATTATGTCTATGTGGGTTATATGTAATCCATTATTTATTCTGCATTTGTTGCATGAATCAAGGAAAATTATGTATTTTCCCTTATGTTCATTATGGATTATAAGTGATCCATTTTTAGTTCTGCATTTGTTGCAGGAACTATGATGCGTTATGCACGGATACCTGCAATCTTGAGAACGGACGAGGGAATTGCAAGACTTAAATGGCTGATGTCAGATTTAGCTAATTATCGGTGACATGACGGTGATTTAGTATCACATGTGGTCAGGGTCAATCAGATGATACAGGAAATCATCTGGAATGGTTATCTTATGCCGGATTTTGAAAAGGTGCCGGCTTTGATTAACACTCTTCCACCTGAATGGCAAGCAGTGTTAGATCGGCTATGGAAGGTCAACGTGGTCCCGGGTTATAGAAGGCTAGTGGAAGCTTTTGTAAGAGAGTACTATAGGATTGAGTTAACCAAAACTTCAACCCTTAGATTGAGCGCCACATGGCGCAGAGTGAATGCGCCTTGGAGGCAACATGAAAGCTCTCCAAAAGCTTTTCCATGGTTGGCAAATGTACCTTCAAATTTCTCAGATATTCTGACTGATAGATTAGAAGGAACATTCCCTATTTATTTCTTAGATTAGTTTGAGATGTTTTTGGGTGTGAATATCTCTTTCTATGTTGATATTTCTTCTTTGTATATATTATTTAGTGTAATAGATGGTTGTATTATGTGAAAGCATTGTTATTCTATTGGATGTTAGATATTATTTACTTTCTGTTATTGTTGACTGCTGTGGGTAATTCATAGAAGTTTTTGTAACTTCATAGAATTTATTTTGCATAAGACAATTATATTAATGATAGTTTTAAGTTAGGATTTTTGGAGGATGATTGGAAACATAGTGACCTTTTGATTCTGAAACCTTACTTGAAATTGTTCATTGATATGATGGGTCTGCAAAGTGGATGCATAAATGATAGGCATTAATTATTCGTGCATATATGTCTGATGTGTTCAGATTGATGGTTTCAGCAACTAAGAACGTAATTGCTGATATGAACGGCAACAATTGTGAAATATTGAATATGAAGATTTAATATGTGCTGAAAAAACAAGAAGCACTAGAAGCTCTTGACCATATTATGGAAGATCTTAAGGATGCTGTGCGCCACCTTGAGCTAGTAGAGGACCGCCTAACGGCATTTGAGCCGAAAATAGATATTTGCAATGCTGGTTCTAGCTCAGAAAGGGCTTTGAGCTCTAAGCGCAAGCGTATTGATTCGTTCAATATGTGGGAATGCAAAGGATCAAGTCCTTATTGCAAGAAATCAAGAGTTAACCAACACAAGAGAGGGAAACGTCCTCAAGTGAAGAAAATGTCAAGGGTGAGGTGTTACAATTGTGACAAGAAGGGTCACTATGCTCGCGACTGTCGTGAGCCAAAGAAGGTAAACACCTCTTGTACATTTGAGAACTTTGCTTATGTGTCAAGTTCTGCATTATTGGCTGAATCCAATCCTTTGTGGACTGTAGATTCAGGAGCGACAGACCATATAGCGAAGGATAGAGAATCCTTCGTGGAATTCCGACGAGTACCAACTGGAATTAAATGGATCTATGTAGGAAATAACTCCAGAGCTGAAGTTAAAGGAATTGGCACCTGCCAATTAAACATGCGTGGTGGACGCACCTTGTTCCTACATGATGTTCTATATGCTCCGGAGATTCGTCGAAATTCAGTGTCTGTTTTGGTATTGGTTAAGCTTGGTTTTAGTGTGAACTTCCGTAATAGCGATATAAATTTATATTTGGATACAAACTACTATGGTTGTGGTCACTTTCTGGATGGTTTTATTGTACTAAATGTTGACTGTGGTGATGTCAATATTTGTTATCCCCTTGTTTCATGTCTTCTATTTCATATGATAATGATGTGATTATGTGGCATGCTAGACTTGGTCATATTGGCCAACAACGTATGAATAGACTAGCCAAAGAGGGCTTGTCGGGCAATATTGAAAAAGTCGATTTGCCCATATGTAAGCATTGCCTAATAGGGAAAACGACAAGGAAACCATTTGGAAAAGGTAAAAGAGCTGAATTTCCTTTGCATTTAATCCATTATGACGTCTATGATTCAATGAATGTGAGAGGAAGGCATGGGGCTGTTTATTTCATCACTTTTAATAGATTATTATACTCGATTCGGATATGTCTTTGATTTCTCATAAATCTGAAGCATTAAGTTGTTTCAAAAGGTTTATGAACTTGGTAGAAAATCAATTAGACAAGAAAATAAAAGCATTGAGATCCGATCGAGGTCAAGAATATTTATCTGATGAGTTCAGAAAATTATGTGATGAAAAAGGAATAGAAAGACAATTGTCTATTCCATATACTCCTCAACAAAATGGTGTTGCAGAGAGAAGAAACAGAACCCTCTTTGGAAATGGTTAGGTCCATGATGGCGCATGCTGACTTACCTATTACTTTTTGGAGTGATGCGTTGTTAACTGCTGCCTATATACTTAACCGGGTGCCTTCCAAATCAGTTACTTCCACTCCATATGAGTTATGGACAGGTAGAAAATCGGACTTAAGTTTTCTTAAGCCATGGGGTTGTGCCGCCTATACTCATGAGTCCTCTCGCAAGTTTGGGAAATTGGGTCCCAAAGGAAAAATGAGTATTTTCATAAGATACTCGGAACACTCAAAAGGGTATGTGTTCATAGGTGAGCAGGAAAGTGGGAGTATAACTGAATTTGAATCACGGGATGTCACATTCTTAGTGGATGAATTTCCTAAGAAGGGCCAAATAGGAGAAGATTACTCCCTATTTGAAACCTTGGATCAAGATAATGATATTAGTGGAGTTCGTCCAAGTGGGAGTAATATGAGAAGTGATGAATTGAATTCAACTCATTCTCAATTACAACCACACGATGAGACGACATCATCATTATCTAATCCAAGTGGGAGCATAATGAGGAATGATGTGCTAAGTGTACAATCTCCCATACGGCGAACAAGTCGCCAAAGTATTCCTCGTCGACGTTTCAACATTGAAGGGGAAACTTTTATGATTGCTCCGCAAGATGAGGATGAGCCAAGAAATATTAATGAGGCTCTGAATTGCCCTAGTAAGGAAAAATGGATTCATGCAATGGAAGAGGAAATGGAGTCAATGAAATCAAACCAAGTCTGGGAATTGGTTGATCTTCCAAAAGGACGCAAAGCTATTGGGAACAAGTGGGTTCTCAAAATAAAGCGAAAGGCTGATGGCTCGATAGAAAGGCATAAGGCTCGCCTTGTGGCGAAGGGGTATAATCAACAGGAAGGAATTGATTATAAAGAAACATTTTCTCCTGTAGTGAGATTTACCTCGATTTGCATCATTCTGGCAATAGTGGCTTGTATGGATCTTGAGTTACATCAAATGGATGTAAAGACTGCTTTCCTCAATGTAGAATTAGAGGAAGAAATATATATGGAACAACCTGCTGGTTTCATAGTGAAAGGCCAAGAAGAAAAGGTATGTCGACTTTTGAGATCGATATATGGCCTTAAGCAGTCGTCAAGACAATGGTATATACGTTTTCATAATGCCATAATGGCATATGATTTTACAATGATTGATGAGGATCATTGTGTATATATCAAAAGATCCAAGGATCAATTTGTGATTATATCATTATATGTTGATGATATACTAATTGCCGGAAGCAATATGGAGTTTGTTAATACTGTCAAGAGTTGGTTATCTTCCAACTTTGAGATGAAGGATATGGGTGAAGATGTGTACATTCTTGGAGTTAAGATTTCAAGAGATCGTTCGAAGAGATCGTTGTCTCTTTCGCAAGAAACATATATAAATAAGGTTATTGAATGAGTTCGTATGCAAGATTGTAAACCCAAAGACACTCCTATTGCAAAAGGTGAAGGATTGAGCCATAGACTGTGTCCAAGGACTCCACAAGAGAAGGAACAAATGAAACATGTTCCTTATGCTAGTGCTGTTGGAAGCTTTATGTACGCCTTGATGTGTACAAGACCTGACATATGTTTTGCAGTTGGAATGGTGAATAGATACCAATCCAATCTAGGTCAAGCACGTTGGAAAGCCATTAAAAGAATACTAAGGTATCTAAAGGGAACTGCTGATTATACGCTGAGTTATTATGGAAAGGATCTGCGAGTCTAAGGCTATTCTGATGCTGATTGGGGAGGAGATTTAAATGAAAGGAAATCTACCTTTGGATTTGTTTTCTTACCGAATAATGGTACCATATGTTGGAGCAGTAAGAAACAAACGTGAATAGCCTAGTCCACGATGGAAACTGAGTTCGTGGCATTATCAGCAGCAATATAAGATGTTTGGCTTAAGAGATTATTGGATCATTTAGGTGTTATTGAAAGTGCTGTAGATTCATTGTTGGTTAACTGTAATAGCCAAGCAGCAAAAGCGTACACCAAAAATCCAAAATATCATGGCAAGACCAAACATATAGATACCAAGTATAATTTTGGCAAAGATATGATTGCACGAAAAGATGTGAACTTAGAGTACATACTACGCATAGAATGGTAGCAGATCCTATGACAAAGCCAATACCTAGAGATGTATTTTGTGGCTATATGAAATCTCTAGGATTGCATAGAGTCTGATGTACTGGATTGTAATTTCCCTAAGTGTTCACATTTGATGAATTTGTGTTTTCATCATTAATGCCTATGAATCTTTGTTTGATCTTTATGCATCTTAATGCTCAGTGCATTACTTTAAGTTGAGAAAGTATGTCGGACAGATAAAAGATTAGCCCACTCACACGGGTAATCGCCTCTATTTACTATGTGATAAATAGAGATGAGACTGGTTTTAAGCTTATTATCTAGGTGATAATCGAGAGCTCAAGCTTAAAATACGTATGTCGCCTTAACTGGGTGTTAAGATGAGGACATAATACTTACTATGTCCGAAAGTAAAATAACCCACATATTTTACTTTATCTGTCTATGATGCCAGATGTGAGTTCTGATGAATTTTGTGAATGAGTAGATACGTGAACTCAAGTTAGACATTGGGTATGTCTAAACTATCATCTGTACGGTATTGAAGGTGTAGACATACGCTCCATGGGAAAGGAGTTAATACCGTAATACGTATTTCATACTACGTATGCATGAGACGATCAATAAGAGTGACAAAAGTTTGATCTCAACTTTTATGTCGTGTGAGACTCTTGAGGAAAAGAGTTCCTCAATTTTTAGTCCCCTCATGACTCTTACTTATTCTCAAGATTTCTATTTAGTGTTTGCTATCTTAGGATGTTGCCAATGGTCATGAGTTGATTCGATCTAATGGGACATTTCTAGAAAAGCAAGCTAAACTGAAATTGAGAGTTTGAAGGAAAGAGGAAGATCGAATTTGGAGAATCACATTGTAGTTTTGTATTCACCGGTTAACCAATTATGACTGTCTTTGGGATAATCATAATTGTGAATACAATATATATATCATTGTTTGAAAGAGATCAAGAGAGATATAAATGTGATCGATCGATCTAGGGTACTGCATACTAAATCTACTCAGAGTGTGATGCCCATTATGAGCTGCTATATATTCCTAACAGATGTATAGCAACGAGCTCTCAAAGTCTGCTGGTCGCACGGATTATTCACCGGTATGAATGTTGAAGAGAGGTAAAGAGAATCCTGTTCAGCCCACCATGTGCGAGTGGGAGATGATGGTTTTATGTGATGGGCTTAAGGCCCGTCCGCCCATGTTGGGCCTAAAAGCCCAGCCCACAGGATTAGGGCCCATGGATGGAGGGATACGATGAAGGGGTACGTTTCTATTTTTTGAGGGACGTATATAAGGGAGGACAGAGAAAGACGAAGACACCTTTTGGCATATTCAACGTACGTTCGTCTCTCCTCTCTCCCTCCAAAAGAAAGTAAGCGCTTAAGGCGACGCCGTCTTCCCTTCAAGGCCAATCGACGTCATCGGATCAAACAGGATCGATTTTCTCTTCCTCTTATCGACGTTGGTACTTAATCTGTGGCTAACAAGGTACGCTCGATTCCGTGGTGTGCTTTAGGATCGGTGATACGTGATTTTCCCGGGCTTGTCTTCCGCATTCGTTTTAGGGGTTCGATTTAGTGTCGAATCCGGTTTTTGGGAATCCGACATTCCCAACAGATAGTAATGCAGTTCCACTTGTAGGGGTAGTGAACATCGGGTTGATTCCCGTGGCGATTGTAGGGTACCAGCCTTGCCGGCAACAAGGAGGACCAAGAGATTTCGCTATCCGGCCTCCTTCGCCGCCCAGGGTACAGATGAATTAAAGGAATCGGGCAGTAGACCTTGTGAGAGATCAGAGGATGATAGAACATGCTGCATGTTTAGTCATACAGAGAATGGGATCGGATGGAGGCATCTTGAGGCCTATGTATGATAAACCGTGCCTAAATTGGGTTGACAACATCTTATATCCCCGAGGATATAAGGTCCATGAGTTTACTCTTTTTACTAGGGAGGATGATCAGTCAACGGTGAAGCATATTAGCCGATTCACGGTCCAATGTGGTGATGTCAATAACGATGGGAGAATGAAGTTACGTTTTACCTAGTATACTGGTCTTCCCGTGATTCGGTGCAGAATTGAGAGGAAATGGAGAATAAAATTCCATTCCTAGTTTTATCGCCCAATTCCTAAAGTAATGTTGTCAGATTTAGCCACTATCAAGCAATTTAACGATGAAACAATGGATCCGTATATTGCCTGATTTAAGAAGATGAGAAATCAATGCTTATTATTCCTCCCAGAGAAGGAAGTTGCCGAGATGGCAAGAAATGGCTTAAAATTTGCATTGAATGAGCATTTGGCCGCGGAAATTAACAGATTTATTTTCATTAATTGCCGCAGTAACTCAGTATGAGAACCTTTGAAGGAGAAAGACAAGAAGCCCTATCGGGATTACAAGCAGAATGTGGTAATGTATGATCTCGAAGAAGATTCAAAAGATTATGACCCTCAGGATGATGCTGTTGAGATCGCGATAGCAAAGATGACCCTAGACAAACCATACATTTGCCAGACCTTGAAGCCTGCTAGAGTGAAGGAGTCAATAATGCTTAGGGCAAAAGATACGTAGAGGTATCCGTTTGACGTTATCAAGTTAACAAAATCTTCGATCACTTGGTACGCGATGGAGTAATAAGATTAACGGAGGGTCAGGTCATCCCAGGTAAAGAGGAAATCGGCTATAGAAGGTATTGTAAATGGCACCATTCCCGGAGCCACAATAATAATTATTGCAACGTTTTTAGGAAGGCAGTTCAAGAAGCAATCCGCTAGGGCAAGATTAAGTTTGTTGAAGAAGGAGGTAAAAGAACGGAAATTGATTCGGATCCTTTTCCTCAGATGACAAGGATAGTGTCATCAGCTTTTAGAGGATGTACAAACCAAAGGACTTTGTGTCAAAGGTGCCGAAGGAGAATAATTCATTAATATTTTTTAGACGGCAATGATTATCCTACGGTGCCGAGATATCAATAGGGCCTGAGAAGGACTTCGGTGAGGCCTAGAAACACAAACTATAATCAGTAGTACCACCAACCTCCTCAGCATTATGGGTCCTCTCGCAATTACTCTAATTGCACTCAACGAGTGGATGGGCATAGAGGAAACCCAAGCTTTGGAAGGAGGTATTTTGATGAGTATGGCTTCCAAGAGCGAACTCCTGAAAGCGTTGCGGTGCCGAAGAATAAGTGGGTAAACAAGGTCCCGCTCAAGCGAATTTATGAGGAAAGTCATCCCGACATTGGAACTTTAGGGGAGCCGAGCGGCAAATTTGATTACTATGTTCGATACTTGAGGACTCCTAAACCCAAACAGAAGGTCTCTGCGGTAATATCTTCGGGTAGGGATCCGAGTTCGAGTATGAAGATGAATTCCCCCCTTTGACAAGTTAGCGTCAGAAGCCTCCTCGAATAATGAAGGTGCCACACAATCCTCCACAAGGGCGATGGTTTGTGGGAAAGGAAATCTTGACTAGTCCGCAGGAGACTCAAGCCTCCTAACAAAAACCAATGTTGAGAACCCAAAGAAGGAGAATACAGTGAAAGAAAAAGCTACGGGAATTACATATGCAAGATGGCACTTTGGTAAGGCTGAAAGGTGAATATCAAGGGGAAACGAGAAGTCTAGTATGAGTAAGACACAAGGGAGAGTCTTGTGAGATGAATGTAGAGTATAGTAGTTGCCAAGAAGGTGATATTGTGGAAACGAGAAGCCCTTCTCGGAAACAAAAAAGAAGAAAGGATTGAGGAAAAGATGGATAAAGTAACGAGCAAGTTCGACAAGGAAAGATCCAACTCTGGTTCTTCGGTTGGCTCAAATATGGTGCAACTAAGACTTCTTCCAGAATTCAATACTTCAGCCATGAGAGTTGCCCTAACAGAAGAGGAAACCTTCGAATTGGTGGAAACTATCAAAGTGGAATTTAGTTCACTAATGATGAGGTTGTGGAATTCGAGAAACTTCCAGTGCATAAAACAAAGCACTTGAAGGCGCTCATGGTGATAGGCAAGATTGAGAGATGTCATGTTAACATGATACTTGTTGATGCAAGAGCTACCTTGAACCTTAAGCCCTATCGATACTTTCGAAAGATCGATAAAAATGAGGAAGAAATAATCCCCACCAATGTAACGCTCTCAAATCTTATGAGAGAGATACGTGACGTAAGGGGGAAGTCGTGTTTGATTTCATAATCGGATCGCATACAGCGGAATCTACGTTCTTCATAAAAGATGCCGATGGATCTTATAATCTGTTGTTAGGAAGGGATTTGATACACAACAACTAATGTATACTCTTATCATTACATTAGACTTTAGCTTTTTGAAATGAAGATAAGGTAGAATATGTAAGAGCAAATCATGAGTCGAGCATCACTTGGGCTGATGTAGTTCGAATGGATGCTCCCGAAGATGATGCGGTATCCGTCAATGAACCACCATGCACGAATGCCAATAAGCTTGCCTGTGGCAGCTTCATAGAGACGGGGTTTGAGTGGATCCCGAAGGAAAGTGAGCTAGCCAAAGGGAAATTTGATGTTTTACTTGGAAGGAAACAACTTGTTACAAGAGCTAGATGAGCGGTATTCTTGCTACCTTATGGAGAAGACTGACAACTCTCTAGGATTTGTAGATTGCATAGGAGATTTCGAGCAGTCTCCACTCAGAAAGGACACGAAAATAGTTGAAGCCGAAGACACGATCATAGAAATCGACATAAGTAATGACGAAGTAAAGCGGCCTGTCTTCATAAGTGCATTACTGAGTGATGAATTCTGAAGAAATTTAGTGGAAGTCTTGCAGAGGCGTAGAGGTTGTTTTGCATGGGATTATTATGAGATGTCGAGATTGAGTAGAGATGTGATCAAGCATCGCCTCTCGATAAAGTTAGGATGGAAGCCTTATAGGCAACCACCAAGGAGATTTGCTCCTGAAGTGAATGCAAAGATAAAAGAGGAAATAGAGAGGCTGTTGAAAGCTGATTTTATTGAGACCGCTTGGTTTGTTGAATGGTTATCCAACATAGTCCCAGTCAAGAAGAGGAATGGGAAATTGCAAGTTTGTATAGACTTCAGGAATTTAAATGCTCCAACTCCAAAAGAGGAATATTAAATGCCAGTTGTCGATATGCTAGTAGACTCTGCAGCTGGAAATGAAATGATGTCCTTGATAGATGGCCATTCAGGGTACAATCAAATCTTCATTGCTAAATAGGATGTCCATAAAACGGTCTTTAGGTGCCTCGGAGACATAGAAACATTCGCTTGGAAAGTTATGCACTTCAGATTGAAGAATGCCATAGCAACTTATCAACGGGTGATGAATTTCATTTTCCATGACATGATCGGAGAAGTATCAATTGAAAATGAATCTTCGAAATGTGCATTTGGTATAAAAGTTGAGAATTTTTTAGGATTTCTAGTTAATAATAGAGGTATAGAGGTTGACAAGAATAAGGCCAAGGCTATAGTAGAATTGTCACGCCCCGATCCTCAGGCACGCACACATCCTTTTACTTGGTCGATTTTATAATGTGATATCCTAGGACTATGTATCGCCAACCCTTTCATTTTTAATAGTACATGCAAAAGCAGTTATAAATCCATAGACAATAAAACGATGGGATAGAAAAGCAAGGCCATATTTTTCATATTGAAATCCACAACCATACTTTTATACAAAGCATAACTCAAAGTACTTCACAAAACTATTCATAACTTCCTAATCTCACTCTATTCACATATAAACAGGGTTCACAAAAGAGGATGGGATCTTAATCCTCATCCGGGTCGTACTCAGGATCATCCGGATTCTCTTTTGACTCTTCTGTCTCGTTCTCCTCCTCCTCAGACTCCTTGTCTTCTTCAGGCTCTTCTTCTACCGGCTCCTCCTCAGCATTCCCCCAATCCTCGTCCTCCTCTGGACCTTCCACTTCTTGTTCCATGATCTCACCTTCCTCAAAAGCTTCCTCTACAGTGTATACAGGTGAAGTCGGCTCACTCCCGAGTGCAGGATCTCTAGCATCATCTACGCCCCCACCATCGGGGTCTGTAGTCCCCTCACCAAAAGCTTTCTCTAAGACGTTGTAAGGTATTTCTTCTTCAGGGATAGGACCTATTCTTCGCCCATCATAAAAGTAGTGATACCAAGACCGATACTCATAGGGCCTTAGGTCGTCTTGGCCGACTTCAACCCACATCGTCGACTCAATCAAAACGTATTCTAACCCTTCTGGATGACCATGAACATGGAAGTGAATTTCTTTCTCGGTGATGTCCACTGGAATACCAAACTGCTCTGGAGGAGGGGGAGGTACCGGTGCTGCCATCTGAGGGCCTGAAATGGTTATACAATAACCATTGAGACTATGTCTCAGCAAGTTCTACCCCACTAAGACTCGATTAGGAAACCAATACACCACGCGGTTGCCTAAACACAGCACGAGTTAGGGGACTTACCTTGGTATCAGTCCCAACCTGCAATTCAGGGTTATATACAGATGCTTCATATATCACATCGAACAATCAATCAAATCATGGCAATCGGATCAACTCATTGATCAATCGACCTAGTCGATTATGTGAATGCTAGTATGAGCACCTAGAGGAGGTGAATAGGTGCGAAAACAAACTTTTGCGAAGGACAGAGTAAAACTTTACTTTTAACCTGAGTCTGTTTAACAGTAGACTTTAAAATAGAAACAAAACTCTAACAATTAAATAAAGTTATGAGTAAAGTAAAAGAGTTTAGGGAAGAGAATATGAATACAAGGTTTATAGTGGTTCGGTTTAATCCAAGCCTACGTCCACTCTCCCGCACTGATAGCCCACTAGCTGGATTTCACTATGAATCAAAAGAGTCGTTACAGTATCACGTCCTTGATTCCATAGTGTAGAGACTCTGCTACACTTCCTCAAGGTCTCACAAATGTATAAACTCTCTTTTGAGTACAAGTTTATGCTCAACAATTGAATTGACATAGAACAAGGAGCTTTAGACTTTGGAATTCTTCTATCGCGCACACACTCGAATAACTAGAACATCTTCCTTATATACTCCTCCATGCCTTCATAGCCATTGGCACTTTTCAAATGAGCTCTTCCAATCTACCCGTTGGACAGAATCAATTCAGGAAGATCTCGAGTTATTTAAGGAATATGACGATAGCCCACCAATCCTGCTCACCCATACAATCAGGATCTAGGTTTCCGTAAGTAAAACCTTCCAAGTATGCTTCGCCAATCAACGGATCTAAATTACCCGAATTGAAATCAGAACGAATAATAGATTCCGAGATGCTATATCCAACCGAGAGATCTTCTTTAGTCGATAGAATCAAATCCTTAACGAAATACTCAATTCTGGATAAGTCTTCTTCGACGGTCTAGAAACTGTCAATGAGGGTAGACTTTGAATCTTGAGTCTGGAGGTTCGGCGGTCTTCAGACTTTGACGAAAGGGTCTACAAGTGTTCAGATTAGACTGATGGAAATGTTTTGTCAGCTTCAAAACAAATACGGAAGTTTTCTCCAACAATCTCCCCATTTTTTATGGTGACAAAACTTTCCTGCAGATTTGGATACTTTTGACTTGCAAAACAATACTCAAGCAAACATGGATATTTCACAAAGATAATTGGCTTAGTAAAGATAGCATTAGATTTGCATCCACAGGAAATAAGAAAGTTAATCCTGTAAATAAACAACTATCTTTGCCATGAAATACCAACAGTGCTTAAGATACTGTAGCAAACATTTAAACGATCAAACAATCCAAGTCCAAATCCAGTCACAACCAAACAACCAAACAAAAGTAAAAGTCAATCAAAAGTCAATCAAATCTGCACCATCTCCCTCTTTTTGTCAACATAAAAAAGGTAGAGACGAAAAGATAATGAAATTAGGATTGCTTTGGAATGCGAATAAGCTGGAAATCTCCCATCGACTGGACAATCCCTTCCAGCTTTTTCAAATCCTCCTTCAGTTGAGCCACATCTTCACCCTTGGCATTTGCTTGAACTTGAAGAGCAAGGGCATGGATTTGATCATGTAAGGAGACTGAAGAGGCTTGACCTGCATTCTGCAAGTTCTAAACTTCGCATCCCAGGGCATAAATCTGTCCTCGCATCTCCATAAGAATATCAAGTAGTCTTCGAAAGTATGGTGAATTATCAGTCTGAGTGCTAGCTTCTGCAACATCAGTAGGAGTATTGGCAGATGATAGCAAGTCAATATGATCACTCAGATTTGGCGATGAAACCTCATGACCTTCCTCTGGAAATTGAGATGCATAGATGTCTTCTGGATTTGCAGGTGAACGACTAACACCTTCACTAGTAAATGCAATTGAAGATGTACCTCTTTTCTCAGCAACTCCCCCTGTTTCATTGCCTTCAGGCAGTGAGAAGTACTCTTCATGCTCCGTTTCCTCTTGTTCACCTCTGCCTTCTTCTTCTTCTGCAATCCTTTCTTCCTCTGCTTCTTTTTGTATTGATTGTCTCTCTATACTCATTTGTTCGAACTCTTCTCTGTCTTGATCCTCTCTCTCCTCTGTCACTGGAACAGAATGATGCAAGTTTCTCAATGCAAGAGCAGAAATGGTTATATCATCCTCATCCTCTTCATCCTCCAGAATGAGTGCTCTTCTTTTCTTGGATGGAGCTGTCATGGGCTCATTCCCTTTCTGTTTTGCAGCCGAAGAAACTTGGTGAGTCTTGACAGGAGTTTTCTCCTTTAATCGCTCCAAAGCCTTGTCCAGCTCTTTCTAACGCATTTTGGAAACCATTTTCAGTCCCACCACCATTTGATCACAGGATCGAACACACAGAATCCTGGGAGGCTGAATATTCAAATGTCTGAATAACTTTGTAACAAGCGCTAAGTAAGAAAGTTGTCCCTTGTCTTTCACCATCGTTCTATACATATGAAACATGATTGTGTGAGGTAGAGAGAACTTTTTGCCAGCGTTGATAGCATACATCAACTTTGCTTCCGCGTTGGAGATGTCGGTCTTCGAAGTCAATTTGGGTCTGAGGCAATTGATCACGATCTTGTGAAGCAAAATATTTGAGGCATTCATCCTCAAGTACGAAATTTTTCCTTCTGCCATTCCATCACGAACAAGTTCTACCGTCGCACGGCCAATAGACACACTAATCGATTGGAATGCCCCTCGCTCTACTCCAATCACATCTGCCAATGTGTCCATGTCAACAATATAGTCCTGGTCTCGAACACTAAAAGAAAATCTATTCGCATCCAAGAAACTCAGATTAGAATAGAAATAGGTAGTAAGTTCTGGATATGCCTTTGTCGTTTCAGAACAGAATCGCTCAAGCTGAAGTAGAGTGAATTTCTCTCGCAGCTTCACATTCAACGAATCAAGAAAATCAAAGTCCACACTTCTTGGATTGATCACCCCTCTTTTTAGCAACTTGGAGTAAAGTTGCTTGTGTTCCTCCGAGCGAAACAAGTTTGTCTTTTTGCTTCGAATATTCGCCGCAACACCCATTCTAGGCTTAAAATGAGTGTACATTTTGTCTCATCATTCCCATCAGGCTGACTAAGACCTCTAATACGTGGATCACTAGGGATATTTGCAAAAGCTCATTTTGCCGACCCCGCAAGAGCAATTCCCAAACGATCCATTGTACGCAAAAAGTGGGTTTCATTTTGATACCCTTTCTCTTTCAAAAATGCATCAATATAGTTTAAGGGAGTGCCTCCCTTCTTCAAAGCAGAGTGAAGTTTAAAGATAAAAGCGGGCTTTTGAGTTCTTACGGGTTCTGCCCCTTCAATGATTTTTTCCTCCGCTCTTTGATCAACATCTTGAGGTCTAGCTTGAGGAGATTGACGCTGTTGAGAATGTTGTGGGCTCTGCTGCTGTCTTGGAGATTCTTCTTCCTCGGTGAGGTCAAAATACGTAGAACTCTCATGCATGTGTTGTGGTCCCCTGTTCGCGATCCTTGAAGACTTTCTTTGGGAAGCCATTTTCACAGTCTTTGAGAGATTCCAAACTCGATTTGCAAAAAAGGTGAGAACTTTGAGGATTAAACTAGAGAGTAAAAATAAGAAAGTGATGGTTTGTGCTTTTAGGGTTTGTGAGGAAGACGATCAGTATATAAGGCAGTCGAAAAGAGGTATACGGAACGACGTAAAAGGAAAAATAGAAAATGCCTTTTAAAAAATAACTGCCTTTTTGAAAAAATAGATAACCGTAATTTCAAAAGATAACTTCTTTTTCGAAAAGGAATGATTGCAATAATCACGAAAACTGGGGAAGATAACATCAATCAATTACAGATTAATAAATTATTGTACCTTTTCTAGATTTTATCCGACAGATAAAATAGAAATAACTTACAGTCGTTAATCTTGATCGTTTGAGTCTGAGTATCTTTAGACTTTTATTCCTGAGTCTGAACTTCTTCAGACTTTAAGATATTGAGTCTAGAACGAATAAGCTCGAATTGACTTTTCTCCAAAGGCTTTGTAAATATGTCTGCTAGTTGATTCTTTGAGTCAATGAATTGAACTGAGACTTCTCCATTTTGATCTCAGTACATGAGTCTTCGATTCCAAAGTCTCTTAGTTGTTGCTTTATCCATAAAATTTGTGAACAACAACTTCCAAGAGCCACATATTCTGTTTCTGCTGTTGAAAGAGCTACAGTACTTTGCTTCCTTGAAAACCAAGATACTGTCTTGTTCCCAAGTAATTAACAAGTGCCCGAGGTACTCTTTCTATCAACTCTGCATCCTGCTAGGTCTGCATCTGAATATCCAAGGAGAGTAAAGTCTCATTCTTTACGATACTAGAGACCCAAATTAGAAGTTGATGCAACGTATTTGATTATGCGTTTTGCAGCACTTAAATGAGATTCTTTGGGATTTGATTGAAATCTAGCACAAATACAAACACTAAACAAAATGTCAGGTCTAGAAGCAGTAAGATAAAGAAGTGAACCAATGATACTCATGTATAGCTTTTGGTCAACTTTCTTTCCTCCTTCATCTTTTTCTTGCTTCAAGGAACTTGACATTGGTATATCAGTCTTTTTGCAATTCTCCAAGCCGAACTTTTTAACAAGTTCTTTAGCATATTTTTCTTGGTGGATGAAAGTTCATTCCTTCAATTGTTTTACTTGAAGTCCAAGAAAGAAGGATAGTTCACCCATCATGCTCATTTCAAACTCATCTTACATAGTCTTAGAGAATTTCTTGCACAGATTTTCGTTAGGTGATCCAAAAATAATATCATCAACATAAATTTGAACAAGTAGAAAGTTTTTGCTTTCTGTTTTGATAAACAGTGTAGTATCTACTTTACCTTTAACAAAGCCATTTTGAAGATGTTCATAATCATCCTTTCATTGAGGATAAGCAAAAACACCTTATACGCTCATATCGGCACATTACAGACACTAGCAAAGGTATTTTGACTTCTATGATTAGGGCCGGTATAAGGGCTACAAAAGCATATTCTTATCTTTGTGATGAAGTGGGCGGGGCAAATAACATTGGCTTTACATTGCGTGATTGTCAAAATTTCTTACAATCGAAAAGAAGGAATCTGATTGATGCAGGTGATTGTCAAAGGCTTATCAACCATTTTAATTGCTTACAATCAAATGGAAGCAATTTTTCTTACACATTTCAATTGGATGAGGATCAGAGGCTGACCAATGTTTTTTGGTCTGATGGTATATCCAAGTTGGACTATGATAGTTTTGGAGATGTAGTAGTGTTTGATACTACTTATCGTACAAATAAATACAATATGATATGTGTGCCTTTTGTTGGCGTGAATCATCACTGGAAAAATGTTCTGTTTGGTTGTGCATTTCTGATGGATGAGACTATTACTTCTTTTGTTTGGGCATTTCAATCCTTTTTGGAGGCAATGGGTAATAAAGCACCCAAAACCATTTTCACTGATCAAGATCATAAAATGGCAAATGCTCTTAGAACTGTTTTCCCAAATTCTAATAATCGTTTATGTATATGGCATATTGGGAAAAATGCTACGCATCATATTGCACATCTTCTTGGAAAGCCAGGTTTTCGTGATAAATATTGACACGAGCTTCTATATCGTTGTGAATCTAAAATTGAAATGGAGACCACTTGGGAAGCTATGTGTCAGGAGTGGAATTTAAGTGAGAACAAGTGGTTGGATAATCTATATCGCCTGCGTCATAAATGGTGTACTGCATTTGGTTGTGATTTTTTTCAGCAGGAATTAGATCTACACAAAGAAGTGAGAGCACAAATAATGTATTTCAAGATATGGCGTGTAAGACGATGACTTTATCTGAATTTGTTGGTCATTATGAGAAGCAAGCTGAAAAAATGTGCAACACTGAAATTGTTGATGATTTTGAGTGTGCTTGAGGAAAGCCACATATTGCAGTTGAAAATAGTGGAATTTTGCAACATGCTGCACGAATATATACTCATGTTATTTACAGGAATTTTCAGGCTGAGTTCTTGCATGTTTTATCTAAATGTTCTTCGATCAGAAACTGATGGGCCTTTACATACTTATATCGTGGGAACTGGAAGTAGTGAACGAAAGCATATTGTGCATTTTAGTCCAAGTGATTCTACCATTTTTTCTAGCTGCAAGTTATTTGAAATGAAAGGATGGTTATGTAGGCATGCTCTTTACATCTTGACAAATGTTGCAAATGTTACAAGCATTCCATCGCAATATATTTTGAAGAGGTAGACAAAAGTTGCAAAACAGGGGATTTATTGTGAAGATGTTGCACAAAACTCTCATGATGTGGTTAAATCAAAGACACTGCATTTGAAGGGGTTGATGCAGTTAGCTTTCAGTGTCATGAATGATAGTGCCAATCATGATGTAACAGAGGAGCTTGCAACTACAGCCTTGTTGCATCTTCGTTCTCAAATTACAACTAAAATGCAATCTCTAATAGGTAATGTGGCATCCTAAAACTCCGTGGCAACCTCTAGATGCCTTACAACCTTTGGAAGGGTGATGGACGCATCATTGATCTATGTTATGGTCTTTAGACCAAAGAAGTGTAATAGAATTAATGGCCGAGCACCTAATGGGTGAATATTTTGTTGGAAACATGTTCTATGCCCATATGAGATCAAGATTTATTTTATGAGGAAATTGTGTCTTTGGCCATAAATTTTATAAGTTGGATTTTATTAATCTATGTTACAAAGTATTATAGTCATTTAAATTTGTAATTTAAGTACTTTGATTTAATAGGGATTTAGTTAGTTTTAAAATAAGGATTAAGCTGTTTTTTTTTTTTGGGTAATCTTGGGTTAATTAAGCTTGGGTCTTAGGCCCAAGAGTGTTGGGCCTAAGATGGGCCAAAATGGCCGGCCCATAAGCCCATGAAGGGGTCGTCGATCGCACGAAGGAGGGGGGGGGGAATCCGGTTTGCATGCCCTCCCCCATTTGTCCCATGGAGATGGCCAAGAGTCACCCATGCAAAAAGTGATGATGGCTAATGATGATGGGAAGGAAATTAGGAGAAAATGATGGCCGGTTTAAGCAAGAGAGAGGAGAGAAAGAGGAGGGTTCGTCCGAGAGAGAGAGAGGAGAGAAAGAGAAGGAAGAAAGGAAGAAAGGAAGAAGGGAAGAAGGAAGGAGGAGGGGCCGTGTGTCACCGTCCGTCGTCGCCGTGTCCCGCCGTGTCTCGCCGTTGTGTTCGCTGTTCACTCGGTCTAGAGGCAAGTGAGATCTCTTGATCTACTCTTGCATGCTGTGCTTATTGTGTGTGATTGAATGGTAAAAATTTCGGAGGTTTAGAATGTGAAAAATTGAAGTTATAAGGGTGGTGCTCTAGCCTAGTGTACTGTTCTTGAGAAAACAGCTCGACCTTGGATGTTCTAGTGACTTGCATGTGATGTTTGAGTTAGATTTTGGCTTTGTCTTCTAAATGAAAGTTGTTAACGACTTCTTATAGTATAACATACTCAAATTTGGGACAAAAAAAACAAGCATAAGTGGGTGAAATCGTTATTCTTTGGAAAGACTGGATCTGGAAATTTTGGTACTAGGAACAGAGGTTTCAACCGTCCATATTTAATTACCTAGGATGAATATGATTTTGAAGTCTTCATTAAATATCGACCCTATGGTCTTTGCTATCACATAGTCGAATTTCATAATTTTTGAAGGTCATTTGGGTATTTAATCGGAAATGTTTCTAAAACTGTGCAATCTGATGTGTACGGACCTTGTAAGTTGCAATGCGTGGTCTATACCGTTTTGTATGAGATTATTTTGGAAAAGTATTCTGCATGAAATATATTTATTTATGTCTTATCTAAAACATATTCAAATTTTGAAATTTTTTAAGTTCATTTGCATATTTAACCAAAAATGTTTCAAAAACTGTGCAAGTTGGACTGTTAGAATGATAGTGCTGTGATGCATGGTCTATACCGAATTATATGAGGATCTTTTGGTGTAGTGTTCTTCATGAAGTATCTGTCTTTATGTCTTGAATATCACATGTTCGAATTTCATAATTTTTGAAGTTCATTTGGGTATTTAATCTAAATGTTTTCTTAAACTGTGCAAACAGAATTGCTCGAATTTCGAAATCTGAAATGCATGGACCGTACTCAATCTTGTAGAGTTCTGTTGGCATAATGTATTTACGAGATAACTACCTTTAGGTGTTGATTATAATCTATCAAAATTTCATAATTTTTGGAGTCCGGTTATGCATTAAATTGGAAGTATTTTCGGAAATGTGTATGATGCTTCATTCGAACATTCATATATTTTCAGAAAAATAAAAGAACTTGTTTCATGTGAATATGAATTATGATGAATGAGGAGACTATCGGAGGTGTGAGTCGATAATGCCCTGGGAGTGTCAGGATGCCCGGAATGGGGGGTGCCGGATGCCCAGAATGTGGGGGTGCCGGATGTCCTCGGGAGTTTCGAGATGCCCGGAATGTGGGGGTGCCGGAAGCCTCGGAGGTGTGTGCCGGGGGGATACTTCGTGATGCCAGTTGGGGTACGAAATGCCCGGAATGTGGGGGTGTCGGATGCCCGGAGGTGTGTGCCGGAGGTTCCTCGTGATGCCAAGTTGGGTGCGAGCGATAAAATGTGGGATGCAAATTACTGGTCCCGGGGAAGAAAAAAATGTGGTGACCCGATTGAAAGATAAAAAGTTGAAATTGAATCATGCATGGTATGGTGACATGTATGCATGGCTGTATGATATAATATGATGAGTGCATGGTGGTATTGCACATAAGGCATGGATATGCATGAATGCTTGATGATGAGTGCATGGTTGTATATGCACCTATGGCATGATGGTATATGCATGAATGCTTGATGATGAGTGCATGATGATGTATGCACATATGGTATGATGACATATGCATAGCTGCAAGGTAAGTTATGCTTGGATGCGTGAATGATATGTACTCTACTATGATGTCATGATTGTTT
The DNA here is from genome assembly GCA_014182375.1 of Eucalyptus virginea. NCBI lineage: Eukaryota > Viridiplantae > Streptophyta > Magnoliopsida > Myrtales > Myrtaceae > Eucalyptus > Eucalyptus virginea. The sequence goes on from CM024514.1 coordinate 38,068,621, forward strand.
TGTTTGATGCATTGAGTAGTTTAATGGATCTTTTACCTGCTGAGTGGTTGTACTCACCCCTTTGGAGACCAACATTTCAGATTAGAAAAATGCCTCTCCCTCCGGTCACGTGGGGTACCTTTTACGGCCTTCCATCTGACGTGGAGGTCGATTGTATGGAGCTTGATAGTGTCACCATCCCTGGTTTGACGTTTATACGGGTTCGTGTGCTGGTGATGTATGATGTGGGCCTGGCTGGGGGCCCGGTCATCCAGGAGTTCTTGTCTATCCACGTCCGCCGTGATGGAGTGATGCGGGGGATGTTGCCGCCGCCGCCGCCCGATGCACCAAGATTGTCTGCATTTTCTTTCAAAGTAATAACACTTTTATCTAAACTTTTGACATTTTCTTTCCAAACAATCTCCTGTTGCTTCATTGCAGAATTTTCCTTTTTAAGTTCGGAAATCCTCTTGAGAGAGGTTTTGAGACTAAGACACAATTCATCAATATATTTAGAGACTTTAGTAGGAATTTTTAAATTACTTACCTCGATTTCACTGTCTGAGTCTAAGTTTGTCTCAGAGTCTAAATCTGAGTCTGATTGTGCCATTAGACAAATATTGGCGTAATCATCATCACTTTCCTCACATTCAGTATCACTCCAAGTTTCTGCTTTAAGTGCTTTTCGATATTTCTCAGTCTTTCCTTTCTTTCTCTTCAGCAGAGGACAATTGGGTCTGATGTGTCCCTTTTTCTTGCATTCAAAGCAAATTACATCCTTATTGGATTCATCATCCTCAGTTGATTTATTTTGTAGCTTTTGAGATCTTTGTTTCTTCGGATTGAATCTTCTTCCCTTTCTATTCAGTTTTCTGAACCTTCTTATCATGAGAGCAAGCTCTTCATCGTCCATATCATCTTCAGAATTTGTGACATCAGAATCATCATTAGATTTTAATGTAATGGATTTCTTACCTTTGGGATCTTCATCCTCGTTGATTTGTTCCACTTCATAAGACTGAAGAGTGCCAACCAATTCGTCAATAGAGAGTGACATGATTCTTTGTGTCTCCCTTATTGAGGTCTTTATGTGATTCCAATCTTTGGAAAGTCCACGTAGTAACTTGTTAACCTTCATGGGTCCAGAGATTGGTTGACCTTGATACTCAAGACCATTTACGATTTCTGTAAAACGACTAAACATGTCAGTGATAGATTCTCCTAGTTTCATCTTGAATGCTTCATATTGACCGAGCAGAATATTGATTCTGGTTTCTTTCACCCGATCGGTTCCTTCATAGGTGATGTGCAATCTATCCCAGACTTCTTTAGCTGTTTCACAAGAAGATATTATGTTATATTCAGTAGGAGATAATGCACAATATAAGGAATAAATTACTTTTGTATCAAGAGCTTGTCTCTTGGTTATCTCTTCTTGATTCATTTCACTGGACTCAACAGCTTCTTTTCCTCTTTCTAAGACTGTTGCGGCTTTAGGAATGATTCCTTTGTCTACCACGTCCCATTCTAAAGGATCTTTTGATCTTAGGAATGCCTTCATCTTGTTTTTCCATATGTTGTATTCATTTCCATCAAAATAAGGCGGTTTGGTATTGCTTTGCCCTTCAACCAGACCGAGCCAACATACTAGCCATGGATCGTTAACTCAAGTAAAAACACTTCAACTTAAATGAGTACACAGGCTCGATACCAATTGTGAAAGCTAGTATGAGCACCTAGAGGGGGTGAATAGGTGCGAAAACAAATTTTACAGAGTAAAGTATATAATTTTGCTTTTAAATCAACTCTGTTTAACAATAGATTATGAAAAGGAAATTAGATTCTAATAATCAAATAGAGTTACGATCAAAGTAAAGGAGATTAGGGAAGAGAATAAGAACACAAAGTTTATAGTGGTTCGGCTTAATCCAAGCCTACGTCCACTCTTCTGCACTGACAGCCCACCAGCTGGATTTTACTAAGAATCAAAAGAGTTGTTACAATATAGCTCTTCCTTGATTCCACACTGTAGAGACTGCTACACTTCGTCAAGGTCTCACAGAAGTATAAACTCTCTTTTGAGTACAAGTTCACGCTCAACAATTAAATTGACAAAGAACAAGGAGCTTCAAACTTTGGAATTTTTCTATCGTGCACACACTCGAATAACTGGAACGTCTTCCTTATATACTCCTTCACCCATCACACCCGTTGGCACTTACCAAATGAGTTCCTCCAATCTACTCGTTGGACAGAATCAATTAGGGAGATTTCGAGTTATTTAAGGAATATGACGATAGCCCACCAATCATGCTCGCCCATACAATCAGGATCTAGGTTTCCATAAGTAGAACCTTCCAAGTATACTTCGCCAATCAACGGATCCAAAATGCCTGAATCAATGTCAAGATGAATAATGGATTTCGAGATGCTATATCCAGCCAAGAGGTCTTCTTTAGTCGATAGAATCAAATCCTTAAAGAAATACTTAATTCTGGATAAGTCTTCTTCGACGGTCTTAGAAACTGTCAATGAGGATAGACTTTAAATCTTGAGTCTGGTGGTTCGGCAGTCTTCAGACTTTGGTGAAAGAGTCTGCAAGTTTTCAGACTAGACTGATGGAAACGTTTTGTCAGCTTCAAAACACGCAAGGAAGTTTTCTCCAACATAGTTCGTTTTATTGAAGTGTTTTTACTTATGAGTTAAAGATCTTTTATGGCTAGTATTTTGGCACCGGGACTTATGGAAGGACAGAGCAATACCAAGCCACCATATTTTGATGGAAATGAATACAACGTTTGGAAAAACAAAATGAAGGCATTCCTACGATCTATAGATCCCTTGCAATAGGATGTTGTGGAAAAAGGAATCAATCCCATTGCTGCGTCTACATCAAACAAGATTGGCAAAGAAAAAGAAACCAAACCCCTTGCTCCTATGTCTCGGACAGAGATATCCAAAAGAGAAGCTCTTGATGCAAAAGCCATTTATTCTTTATATTGCGCCTTGTCTCCTATTGAATATAATAGAATTTATTCATGTGAAATAGCTAAGGAAGTCTGGGATAGACTTCATGTCACTTATGAAGGGACTGATCGTGTAAAAGAGACAAAAGTAAACTTCCTGCTCGGCAAATATGAACCCTTCAAGATGAAGCCAGGATAGTCAATTGGAGATATGATCAGTCGTTTTACAGAAATTGTAAACGGTTTGGCGTATCGAGGTCATCCAATTTCTTCCCCAATGAAGGTCAACAAACTTTTGCGAGGTCTCTCAAAATATTGGAACCATGTTAAGACCTCAATCAGAGAGACTCAGAGGATTATGCCGCTCTTCGTTAATGAATTGATTGGCACTCTTCAATCCTACGAAGTGGAACAAATCAATGATGAAGATCTCGAAGGTAAGAAGTCCATTGCACTTAAATCTAATGCTGATTCTGATGATATAGACTCAGAAAATGACATGGACGACAAAGAACTTGCTTTTATGATCAAGAAATTCAAAAAGCTGAGTAGAAAAGGAAGGAAATTCGGTGGAAGAAGAAAATACAAGCAGAATGGCGAAAAAAGAACAATGAAAGAAGATGACGAGCAAGGAAATATATGCTTGATGGCATATTCAAAGCCAGACTCAAATTCGAAATCAGAATCAGACTCAAAATCAGAGTCTGACTTAGACACAGACTCAGAATCCGACAAAGAAATCGAGGTAAGTCATTCAGAAATTCCTACTAAAGTTCTTAAGTATATAAATGAGTTTTGCTTAAATCTCAAATCTTCTCTTAAAAGGATTTCCGAACTAAAAAATGAGAATTCATGGCTTAGGCAATATGATCTTTCTCGAAAAGAAAAGTTTGAAATTTTGCAAAAAGATTTTTTATAGACAAAAGAAAGTCGAGATTTACTTGTCAAAGAAATAATTCTTTAAAAGGAACTTTAAAATATTTTGACAAAATTTTCAAAGGGTTCAAAAACATTAGAGCATATCATTTCCATACAAGTACCTTACTATAACAAGTCGAGATTTGGCTTCAATAAGGGAAGTGATTCTCTAATAGATTTTCCTAAAGTCAAGGAGAGACTTAGACGAAGACCTCCTAAACTTGAGTACAAAAAGCATTTTCAAATGATCTTTACAAAACCTGTTGGCCGAAATGCTCTAAGTGTTCAAATTGTGGAGATTCAAAACACTTTGAGAAAGAATGTCCTAAAGTCTAGAGACCTATTAAGAATAATTTGGTAAAAAAAGCATATTCCACTAACTCTCAAGGACCCAAGAAAATATGGGTACCAAAGAAAAGATGAGTTGTTTTTGCAGGAAATAAAGGAAAAGAAGAAAGAGAATTTGGTAAGGAATGTATTTTTCTCAATTTGATTTGGGCACATAATACTTGATATTCGATAGCTCCTCTTTATGCCTCAATTGATTCGGATTTTATTATGACCGTATTCTATGATTTGTTTTATTGAAGAAAGAATCGTGTGATTATTTTTGATATTTTGCTTAGAGCAAATTGAGTTTATTTGATTTGATTTTATGCTCTCAGATTTTGTCATATTTTGCAAAGTGAAAATTTATTTTACGAGGTATTAATTTATTCTACAAAATATTCTTTTTTAGATACTCAAGGATTTCATTCTCTGTAGTTTTATCGTGTTTTGACTAAGTGAGAATTTCTTTTTCAAGATATTATTGTGCATAATGTTATTTCCTTAAATAATATGTTGTGATGAGTTAAGAAAGTATATTTGATTATCTAAGGAAATTTTATATTTTGCTCTAACAAAATAGACGGATCCAAATTGATGGATACCAAAAAGGAAATGAGTTCATTGCAGGAAATTCTATAGAGGAAGAATGATTGTGAATCTACACAAATTTTGGTGCAATCAAAAAGGGGAAAACGTGAATCTAAAAGAAAGGAAAAGAATCGTGATCACCTCAAAAAGGCAACAAATTGAGGGGGAGCAATGATCAATTATGGAAAAATCTTTTCGAATCGATCATGATCTTGATGTAAGTGCTAGTATGAACACGTATAGGGGGATGAATAGGTGTGAAGACAATTTTTGCAAAGAGTAATAAGAATAATTTGCTTTTGAAACCGAGTCGATAATCAACAGACTTTAAAAGAGTTTAGATTTTAACAACAAAATTGAAGTACGAATAAAATAAAGGAGTTTAGGGATGAAAAAAGGAACACATAATTTATAGTGGTTCGGTTTAGATCAAGCCTACGTCCACTCTCCCATGTTGACAGCCTTCTGGCTGGTTTCCACTATGAATCAAAAGAGAATTTACAATCTTGTGATCTCGACTTCACAGTGGAGAGTCTATACTACTCTCACAAAGTCTCTCTTTAAGTTTCTCTCTCTTGTGAGAATGAATTGAGCATAGTATGGAGAATAACAAGTAAATGTGAAGCTTCAGACTTTAGAATTCTTCTTTTACGCACTCTTTTCGAATGACTAGAGAGGCCTCCTTAAATACTCCTTCATGCCTTTTCGACCGTTAGCACTTTCCAAAGAAATTCTTCCAATCAACCCGTTGGACAAAATCAATCAAGGAGATTTCAAGCCGTTTGAAGATTGTGATGAAAACACGTCAATCCTATTCGCCCATACAATCAGGATTTTAGTTTTCATAAGTAGATTCTTTCCAAATTAACTTGCTATTCGAAAAGATTTGATGTATCTAAATTGATTCCAATAAAAATAATCAATCTCGTAGGTGATAGTTCCATCTAGAAGACCAAATATAATATGTACGAACCGAACCCTTGAAGAAATAAAGATAATCCCACATTTGGATAAGTCTTCATTCCTCTCTTGCATTCAGTCTGGAGTTTGTCAGAGTGGGCAGACTTCTATTGTAAGATAGACTTTGACAAAAGTCTAGCGATCTTCTGAATAGACTTTAAATAAGTTTTGTCAGCTTCAAAACAGCATAGGAGTTTTCTCTAACAATCTCCCCCTTTTTGATGGTGACAAAACTTCCTATAGATTTAAAGAACTATATTCTACAAAACAACACTTTAGCAGTATATGATAACTTATAAAAGCAGATTGTTAAGGACCTGGATAATATCGATTCTGCAACCACAAAAAACTCGTTAATCTTGAAAATTTAAACAAGATTCAATCATCCATATTCGTAATCACAATCATAACCACAAAAAGGTTAACTGCAGAATATAAGTGTTCAAACGCACAACCAGTTCAAGGTTCAAATCTGTAAACAAATAATTCAAAGTTCAAAACTGTTCAAAATTCAAATATGCACACATTCTCCCCCTTTTTGTCAATAGCAGAAAGAGAAAGAATTTAAAAAAGATGGAATTGAAAAGATGAAATCAGGTTTGTTTGGGGGCTCGAACCAGTTGGAAATCCTCAAGTGACTGCACTGACTCTTCCACTTTGCCTATAGCCTAGGACGTCTATTGATTCAAAGTCTCAACTTTAGCATCAAGAGACTGTACCTTAACATGAAGTCCATCGAGAGAGGTTGTGGAATACTGTTGGGCGGTGTAGAGCTTCTGAATCTCATACTCCATGGCATATTGCTGAGTCTTTATCTCCAAAAGGAGCTCAACCAACCTTGCATAGTTGGGATCAGTTTCAGTTTGAACACTGGCTTCAGCGAAGTTTGTTTGAGGAGTATCAAGAGATGGAGGAACTTCGACTTGAATACGAGCATCTTGTTGCTTGTCCTGATTTGGAGTCTCTTCTTCAATCTTAGTCTCAGGAAAGTGAGATGCAAAGACTTCTTCTAGATCTGTAGGGGATCTACTAATGCCATCACTAGCAGTAGGAATTTTCTCAAAATCTCCCCCTAACTTGTTGCCTTCAGGTTGAGATGAGACTTCTCTTTCTGCAACCTTTTCTATCTCGGCACTGGATCCCTTCCCTTGTTGATTTGCATCGTCTTTGGAAGCATCTCCCCTTTTTGCCCTTTCTTCTTCAGAAACTCCTTTCTTAGTCTCATCTGAAAGTGGTATGGCACCACTTGCTCCATCTGAGTCTTCATCTTCATGGTCTTTCACCATTGATCTTTCAGGCGCAACTTCTCCCTCGTCTTGCTCTTCTTATGCCTGTTCTTCTTCTCCTTGTTCTTCCTCTTCTATTTCCGCTTCCATTTCTAGTTCTGCTTCAACTTCTTCCTCAGTTTCTTCATAATCAATTCCTTGAAGATTCCTCAAGGCAAGAGCAGAGATGGTCAGGTCATCCTCCTCTTCTGCATCTTTGGAGTTGCTTAGGCAACACTCTTCCCTTTGAGAATGCTAGTATGAGCACCTAGAGGGGGTGAATAGGTGTGAAAACAAACTTTTGCAAAGGACGGTGTAAAACTTTATTTTTAACCTGAGTCTATTTAACAGTAGACTTTAAAATAGAAATGAGACTCTAGCAATTAAATAAAGTTACGAGTAAAGTAAAAGAGTTTAGGGAAGAGAATAAGAACACAATGTTTATAGTGGTTCGGCTTAATCCAAGCCTACGTCCACTCTCCCGCACTGACAACCCACCGGCTGGATTTCACTATGAATCAAAAGAGTCGTTACAGAATCACGTCCTTGATTCCACAGTGTAGAGACTCTGCTACACTTCCTCAAAGTCTCACAACTGTATTAACTCTCTTTTGAGTACAAGTTTACGCTCAATAATTGAATTGACAAAGAACAAGAAGCTTTTAGACTTTGGAATTTATCTATCGCGCACACACTTGAATAACTAGAATATCTTCCTTATATACTCCTCCATGCCTTCATAACCATTGGCACTTTCCAAAGGAGCTCTTTCAATCTACCCATTGGACAGAATCAATTAGGGAGATCTCGAGTTATTTATGGAATATGACGATAGCCCACCAATCCTGCTTGCCCATACAATCAGGATTTAGGTTTCCATAAGTAAAACCTTCTAAGTATACTTCGCCAATCAACGGATCTAAATTACCCGAGTTAAAATCAAAACGAATAATAGATTCTGAGATGCTATATCTAGCCGAGAGATCTTCTTCAGTCAATAGAATCAAATCCTTAAAGAAATACTCAACTTTGAATAAGTCTTCTTCGACGGTCTAGAAACTGTCAATGAGGGTAGACTTTGAATCTTGAGTCTGGTGATCCGATGGTCTTCAGAGTTTGACGAAAGAGTCTGCAAGTCTTCAGACTAGACTGATGGAAACGTTTTGTCAACTTCAAAATAAATGCGAAAGTTTTCTCCAACAATCTCCCCCTTTTTGATCGTGACAAAACTTTCATGTAGATTTGGATATGTTTGACCTGCAAGACAATACTCAAGCAAACATGGATACTTCACAAAAGATAATTGGCTTAGTAAAGATAGCATTAGATCTGCATCCACAGGAAATAAGAAAAGTTAGTCCTGTAAATAAACAATCTATCTTTGCCATGAAATACCAATAGTGCTTAAGATAATGCATCAAACATTTAATCGATCAAAAAATCCAAATCCAAATCCAGTCATAACCAAATATCCAAACATTTAATCGATCAAACAATCCAGTCATAACCTCTTTTCTCAGCAGCTCCCCCTGTTTCATTGCCTTCAGGCGGTGAGAAGTACTCTTCATGCTCTGTTTCTTCTTGTTCACCTCTGCCATCTTCTTCTTCTGCAATCCTTTCTTCCTCTGCTTATTTTCCCATCGATTCTCTCTCTCCACTCCTTTGCTCTTCTTCTTCTCTGTCTTGATCTTCTCTCTCCTCTGTCTCTAGAACAGAACGTTGTAGGTTTCTCAATGCAAGAGCGGAAATGGTGATATCGTCCTCATCTTCTTCATCCTCCAAGATGGGGGCTCTTCTTTTCCTAGATGGAGCAGTCACTGGCTCTTTCCCTTTTTGTTTTGCAGCCGAAGAAACTTGGTGAGTCTTGACAGGGATTTTCTCCTTAAATCGCTGCAAAGCTTTGTTCAGCTCCTTCAAACGCATTTTGGAAACCATTTTCAGTCCCACCACCATTTGATCACAAGTATGGACACATAGAATCTTGGGAGGCTGAATGTTCAAATGTCTGAATAGCTTTGTAACAAGCGCTGAGTAAGGAAGTTGTCCCTTGTCTTTCATCATCATTCTATACATGTGAAACTTGATAGTGTGAGGCAGAGAGAACTTTTTGCCAGCGTTGATAGCATACATCAATTTTGCTTCTGAGTTGGAGACGTCGGTCTTCGAAGTTGATTTTGGTCTAAGGCAATTGATCACGATCTTGTGAAGCAAAATGTTTGAGGCATTCATCCTCAAGTACGAAATTCTTCCTTCTGCCATTCCATCTCGAACAAGCTCTACCGTCGCACGACCAACAGACATACTAATTGATCGGAATGCCCCTCGCTCTACTCCAATCACATCTGCCAATGTATCCATAACAACGATATAGTCCTGGTCTCGAACACTAAAAGAAAATCTACTCGCATCCAAGAAGCTTTGATTAGAATAGAAGTAAGCAGTAAGTTCTGGATGAGCCATCGTTGATTCAGAGCAAAATTGTTCAAGTTGTAGAAGAGTGAATTTCTCTCGTAGCTTCACATTCAGAGAGTCAAGGAAATCAAAGTCCACATTTCTTGGGTTGATCACCCCTCGCTTTAGCAACTTAGAGTAAAGTCGCTTGTGTTCCTCCGAGCGAAACAAATCTGTCATGTTGCTCCGAATATTCGCCGCAACACCCATTCTCGGTTTAAAATGAGTGTACATTTTGTCATCATCATTCCCATCAGACTTACTAAGACCTCCAACACGTGGATCCTTTGGAATATTTGCAAATGCTCGTTCTGCCGACCCCTCAGGAGCAATTCCCAATTGTTCCATTGTTCGCAAAAAGTGGGTTTCATTTTGATACCCTTTCTCTTTAAAAAATTAATCAATATAGTTCAAGGGAATGCCTTCTTTCTTCAAAGCAGAGTAAAGTTTAAAGATAAAAGCGAGCCTTTGAGTTCTTACTGGTTCTGCTCCTTCAATGATTTCTTCCTCCGCTCTTTGATCAATATCCTGAGGTCTAGCTTGAGGAGATTGACGCGGTTGAGAATGTTGTGGGCTCTGCTGCTGTCTTGGAGATTCTTCTTCCTCGGTGAGGTCAAAATGCGTAGGACCCTCACGCATGTGTTGTGGTCCCATGTTCGCGATCCTTGAAGACTTTCTTTGGGAAGCCATTCTCACAGTCTTTGAGAGATTGCAAACTCGATTCGCGAGAAAGGTGAGAACTTTGAAGATTAAACTAGGGAGTAAAAGTAGAAGGTGATATTCTGTGCTTTTAGGGTTTGAGAGGAAGACGATCAGTATATAAGGCAATTGAAAAGAGGCATACGGAACGACGTAAAAGGAAAAATAGAAAATGCCTTTTCAAAAATAACTGCGTTTTTGAAAAATAGATAACCGTAATTTCAAAAGATAACTTCTTTTTCGAAAAGGAATGATTACAATAATCACAAAAACTGGGGAAGATAACATCAATCAATTACAGATTTATAGATGAACGTACCTTTTCGAGATTTTATCCAACAGATAAAGTTCTAAAACAGAAGTAACTTACAGTCATTTTATCTTCTGAGTCTGATATCTTTAGACTTTTACCCTTGAGTCTGAACTTCTTCAGACTTTAAGATATTGAGTCTGCAACGAATAAGCTCGAATTGGCTTTTCTCCAAAGGCTTTGTAAAAATGTCTGCTAGTTGATTCTTTGAGTCAATGAATTGAATCAAAACATCTCCATTTTGAACATGGTCTCTAATAAAATGATGTCGAATCTCTATATGCTTTGCTCTTGAAATTTATCGCGCTGGTGTTGTCACATTTGATCTCAGTGCATGACTCTTCGATTCCAAAATTTCTTAGCTGTTGCTTTATCCACAAAATTTGTGAACAACAGCTTCCAAGAGCCACATACTTTGCTTATGCTGTTGAAAGAGTTATAGTATTTTGCTTTCTTGAGAACCAAGATACTGTCATATTCCCAAGTAATTGACAAGTGCCCGAGGTGCTCTTTCTTTCAACTCTGCATTCTACTAGGTCTGCATCTGAATATCCAATGAGAGTAAAGTCTCATTCGTTGCGATGCCAGAGACCCAAGTTAGAGGTTGATGCAACGTATTTGATGATGCGTTTTGCAGCACTTAAATGAGATTCTTTGGGATCTGATTGGAATCTGGCACAAATACAAATACTAAACAAAATGTCAGGTCTAGAAGTAGTAAGATAAAGAAGTGAACCAACGATACTCCTATATAGCTTCTGGTCAATTTTCTTTCCTCCTTCATCTTTGTCTAGCTTCGAGGAACTTGACATTGGTATATCAGTCTTTTTGCAATTCTCCAAGCCGAACTTTTTAATAAGTTTTTTAGCATATTTTTCTTGGTGGATGAAAGTTCATTCCTTAAATTGTTTTACTTGAAGTCCAAGAAAGAAGGATAGTTCACTCATCATTCTCATTTCAAACTCATCCTGCATAGCCTTAGAGAATTTCTTGCACAGAGTTTCGTTAGGTGATCCAAAAATAATATCATCAACATAAATTTGAACAAGTAAAAAGTTTTTGCTTTCTATTTTGATAAACAGTGTAGTATCTACTTTACCTTTGACAAAGCCATTTTGAATTAAGAACTTACTTAATCTGTCGTACCAAGCTCGAGGTGCTTGCTTTAAACCATATAGAGCCTTTTTCAGTTTGAATACAGAGTCTGGTTTCCTTGGGTCTTCAAAACCGGGAGGTTGTTCCACATAGACTTCTTCTTGGATAAATCCATTTAGGAAAGCACTTTTGACGTCCATTTGGAATAACCTGAAATTCTTATAACAAGCAAAAGCAAGTAATAATCTAATTGCTTCTAACCTTGCTACTGGTGCATAAGTCTCATCATAGTCTATCCCTTCTTCTTGCGTACATCCTTTGGCCATGAGTCTTGCTTTGTTCCTTATGACTTTTCCTTTTTCATTCATCTTGTTCCTAAAAACCCATTTAGCTCCAATGATAGATTTACCTTTTGGTTTAGGAGTCAATTCCTAGACATCATTGATACTGAATTGCCTGAGTTCTTCTTGCATAGCTTCAATCCAGCTTTTATCAGTTAAAGCTTCTTCTATGCTCTTGGGTTCTATTTCAAAAATAAGAGCCACATCACTAGACTCTTCATGCCTTTTGGATCTTGTATGAATTCCTTCATTGATGTCACCAATAACGAGTTCTTTAGGATGACTGGACTTGTGCTTTCAGTTGCTGGTTGGTTTGTCAAGCTGTTGATCTTCTTCTTCATTTGATTCTTCAATGATCATTTGTTGCTGGTCTTCTGAAGTCTGAGCTGTTTCTGGAGATTTAGACTTTGTAGAGTCTGGAGCAGGTTCAGATTCTTCAGGTTGAGTCTGAATCGATTGAATTTGTGTGAAGTCTTGAAATTTGACATTCATCGATTCTTCCACAGATTGAGTTTTTTTGTTGTAAACTCTGTAAGCTTTGCTGGTGGTTGAATATCCAAGGAAGATACCTTCGTCTGATTTTTCTTCAAACTTACCAATTCGATCATTTGCATTTTTAATATAAAACATTTGCAATCAAACACATGAAAATAAGAAACAATTGGTTTTTTTTCCTTTGAACAACTCATAGGGAGTTTTCTCCAGAATAGGCCTTAAGAAGACTCTATTGATAATATAACACGCTGTAGAAACTGCTTCAGCCCAAAAACGAGAGGAAATGTTACTTTTAATTAATAATGTTCTAGCCATTTCTTGCAACGATCTATTCTTCCTTTTCACAACTCAATTCTATTCTGGAGTGTATGGTGAGGAGAACATATGCTGAAAACCAGATTCATCACAGAATTTAGCAAAGTCTTGATTTTCAAACTCACCTCCATGGTCTGTCCGTATACTTGAAATAACATACCCTTTCTCATTTTGAACTTTTTTAGCAAATTTTACAAAATAAGAAAATGTTTCAGACTTACTTGACAGGAAATATATCCAAGTGAATCGTGAATAATCATCCACTATTACTAGGCAATATTTCTTACCTCCAATGCTCTGGGTTCTGGTTGGTCCGAAGAGATCCATATGCAGGAGCTGCAGCACACAATTAGTGGAAACTTGATTTATTGGTTTGAAAGAGTTTCTAACCTGTTTTCCCAATACACAGGGTGTGCATAATTCAAATTTTTGATATGTCAGGTTGGGTAGTCCACGGACAAGCTTCTTTGCAGAGATCTTGGCTATTTGCTTCATATTGATGTGGCCAAGTTTCCTATACTAGAGATTAGCTTCCTCTTGAATTGAAATTAGACATTGGGATTTTTCTGGTTTGATATCCAAGAGATCTATATTCCCATGTCTTCACCCCGTGAATGTCTGAGAGGAGTTTTTACTGATTCCTGAACATATTCATTCTTGAAAGTTGATTTTGTAACATGTGTAGCACAATTGGCTGATACTCAACAAGTTGTAGTTGAGTCCTTCCACTAAGGAAACATTACTGATTGTGAGACGTCCAATCTTTACGGTTCCGTATCCCACAATTCTGCCTTTGCTATTTCCTCCAAAAAAGACTTTTCCACCATTAACTTGCATAAGCTTTATGAAATAACTTGAGTCTCCTGTCATATGTCTTGAGCATCCACTATCCAAGTATCATTTAACCTTTTTCTTTATAATGACCTGCATTAAAAAGAAAACTCAAGCTTTCTTTGGTACCCATACTTTCTGGGGTCCAATGGAGTTAGTGCAATATACCGTCTTTGCCCAAATCTTCTTAACGGGTTTCTAAACCATAGGACATTCTTTCTCAAAATGTTCTGAGCTATTGCACTTAGAACATTTGAGAGCACTGCGGCCTACATGTTTTACAAAGACTTTTTGGAAATGATTTCTATAAAAATCTTTTGTAGGTCTTTGTTTAATTCTTTTCTTAACTTTTGCAAAATCAATTAGAGGAATGGTTTCAGCAATCATTCCCAAGCCTGATTTGTTAAAGTAAGGTCTTTATGCTGAAAGAATCTTTTCTAATTTCTTAGAACCTATTGAAAACCTTTTTGAAATACTTGAGATATCATTTTTCAAAAGAGCATTTTCTTTTGAAAGTGAGTCTGCATTTTCTTTCAAAGTAATAACACTTTTATCCAAATTTTCGACTTTTTCTTTCCAAACAATCTCTTGTTGCTTCAGTACATAATTTTCTCTTTTTAGTTCGGAAATCCTCTTGAGAGAGGTTTTGAGACTAAGACACAATTCATCAATATATTTAGAGACTTTAGTAGGAATTTTTAAATTACTTACATCGATTTCATTGTCTGAATCTGATTGTGCCATTAGACAAATATTAGCATAATCATCATCACTCTCTTCACATTCGGTATCATTCCAAGTTTATGCTTTGAGATTTTTTCTGTATTTCTTAGCTTTTCCTTTCTTTTTCTTCAGTAAGGGACAGTTGGGTCTAATGTGTTCATTTTTCTTGCATTCAAAACAAATCACATCTTTATTGGAATTATCATCCTCAGCTGATTTATTTTGAAACTTTTGAGAACTTTGTTTCTTCGAATTGAATCTTCTTCCCTTTTTGTTCAGTTTTCTCAACCTTCTTATCATGAGAGCATGCTCTTCATCGTCCATATCATCTTCAGAATCTGTAATATCATAATCATCTTTAGATTTTAATGCAATGGATTTTTTTACCTTTGGGATCTTCATCTTCATTGATTTGCTCCACTTCATAAGACTGAAGAGTGCCAACCAATTCGTCAACGGAGAGTGGCATGATTCTTTGTATCTCTCTTATTGAGGTCTTTACGTGATTCCAATCTTTGGAAAGTCCACGCAGTAACTTGTTAACCTTCATGGGTTCAAAGATTGGTTGACCTTGATACTCAAGACCATTCACGATTTCTGTAAAACGACTAAACATGTCAGTGATAGATTCTCCTGGTTTCATCCCAAATGCTTCATATTGACCGAGCAAAATATTGATTCTGGTTTCTTTCACTCGATCGGTTCCTTCATAAGTGATGTGCAATCTATCCCAGACTTCTTTAGCTGTTTCACAAGAAGATATTCTGTTATATTCAGTAGGAGATAATGCACAATATAAAGAATAAATTGCTTTTGCATCAAGAGCTTGTCTCTTGGTTATCTCTTCTTGAGTCATATCGCTGGATTCAACAGCTTCTTTTCTCTTTTCTGAGACTGTTGTAGTTTTAGGAATAATTCCTTTATTTACCACATCCCATTCAAGATGGTCTTTCGATCTTAGGAATGCCTTCATTTTTTTTTTCCATATATTGTATGCCTTCCCATCAAAGTAAGGCGGTCTAGTGTTGCTTTGCCCTTCAACCAAGCCTGGAGCCAACGTACTAGCCATGGATCGTTAACTCTAAAATAACACTTCAATTTAAATGAGTACACAGGCTCTGATACCAATTGAGAATGCTAGTATGAGCACCTAGAGGGGGTGAATAGTTGCGAAAACAAACTTTTGCAAAGGACAATCTAAAACTTTATTTTTAACCTGGGTCTGTTTCACAGTAGACTTTAAAATAGAAATGAGACTCTAGCAATTAAATAAAGTTATGAGTAAAGCAAAAGAGTTTAGGGAAGAGAATAAGAATACAATGTTTATAGTGGTTCGGCTTAATCCAAGCCTACGTCCACTCTCTCGCACCGACAGCCCACCGGTTGGATTTCACTATGAATCAAAAGAGTTGTTACAGAATCACGTCCTTGATTCCATAGTGTAGAGACTCTGCTACACTTCCTCAAGGTCTCACAAATGTATGAACTCTATTTTGAGTACAAGTTTACGCTCAATAATTGAATTGACAAAGAACAATGAGCTTTCAGACTTTGGAATTTATCTATCGCGCACACACTTGAATAACTAGAACATCTTCCTTATATACTCATCCATGCCTTCATAACCGTTGGCACTTTCCAAAGGAGCTCTTCCAATCTACCCATTGGACAGAATCAATTAGGGAGATCTCAAGTTATTTAAGGAATATGACGATAGCCCACCAATTCTGCTTGCTCATACAATCAGGATCTAGGTTTCCACAAGTAAAACCTTCCAAGTATACTTCGCTAATCAACGGATCTAAATTATCCGAATTAAAATCAAAACGAATAATAGATTCCGAGATGCTATATCCAGCCGAGAGATCTTCTTCAGTCGATAGAATCAAATCCTTAAAGAAATACTCAACTCTGGATAAGTCTTCTTCGACGGTCTAGAAACTGTCAAAGAGGGTAGACTTTGAATCTTAAGTCTGGTGATCCGATGGTCTTCAGACTTTGACGAAAGAGTCTGCAAGTCTTCAGACTAGACTAATGGAAACGTTTTGTCAGCTTCAAAATAAATGCGGAAGTTTTCTCCAACATCCTTTTCTTTTCTTTGCAAAAGTTGATTCTGCCTTGGTTTTGTTGGTTGATTCCTTCTTCAGACGCTCAATCACCTTGGTGAGTGTGAGATGACTAGTATAAACACCTAGAGGGGGTGAATAGGTGTAAAAACAATTTCTCGAGATACGGAAGCGATACTAGGCAAATGATAGAAAGGGAATTCTCTTCTTGTTAACAAAATGAAATACGATCAAAGTAAAACAGAGTGTAAGGAAGAGAAAGTTGAACACAGGGGTTTATAGTGGTTCGGCTTATTCCAAGCCTACGTCCACTCTTCCGCACCGACAGCCCCACCGGCTGGATTCCACTATGAACAAAAGAGATGTTACAAAGCACAGCTTTCCTTGATTCCACAGTGTAGATATTCTACCACACTTCCTCAAGGATTCTCACAAGTATAGACTCTCTTTTGCGTACAAGATTTCGCTCAAATGAATTGACTAAACAACAAGGAGCTTTAGACTTTGGAATTCTTCTATCGCGCACACCTCGAACAACTTAGAACGACTTCCTTATATACTCCTTCATGCCATCATACCCGTTGGCACTTACCAAAGGAGTTCCTCCAATCTACCCGTTGGACGGAATCAATTAGAAAAATCATTCGAGCTATTAAAGGAATATGTCGATAGCCCATCAATCATGTTCGCCCATACAATCAGGATCTCGGTTTCCATAAGTAGAACCTTCCATGAATATTTTGCCAATCATCGGATCCTTAATCCTTGAATCAATCTCGATCAATCAAAGGATTCCGTTATGTCATATCCAGCCAAGAGATCTTCTCCGGTCGATAAGATCGTATCCTTAATGAAACATCCAGTTACGGATAGTCTTTCTTCAACGGATTAGAGACTCACAATGAGGATAGACTTTGAGTCTTGAGTCCGGCTGTCCGGAGGTCTTCAGACTTTAAATAACAGAGTCTGGAGATCTTCAGACTAGACTGATGGAAACGTTTTATTAGCATCAAAACACTTCACGAAGATTTCTCCAACAATCTCCCCATTTTTGATGGTGACAAAACTTTCCTGCAGATTTGGACAACTTTGACTCCGCAAAACATTTCTCAAACACATATACATATCTTACAGAAATAAATGGCTAAATGAGTAACACTAGAATCTGCAACCACAGAAAATAGGTTAGTCTTGTATATGATAAAGCCATCCATAAGATATCAATAGTAGTTAATATAAGCAGTCAAGTCCAAATCCAAATTCAGTCCACACATCCAGACACAAAAATAAAGTCGTAAAGTCAAACATCAAAACAATCTTAGTTAAGACAATCCAAACGATTAAAAAATTCAAAGTTTTTCAAATCTTGCATCTCTCCCCCTTTTTGTCAGCATTAAAAAGGTTGAGATTAAAGTCAAGATTGCTTGGGAACGCGAACAAGCTGGAAATCTCCCATAGACTGAACGATGCCTTCCAGCCTTTTCAAGTCTTCCTTCAGTTGAGCAATCTCCTCTCCTTTGGCATTGGCCTGAATCTGAGCGAGAGGGCTTGGATCGATCATTCAATGAAACCGAAGAAGCTTGACCTGCATTCTCGCAAGTTTTGAACCTCGCATCCCAGAGCATAAATTTGACTGCGCATTTCCAAGAGAATATCCATTATTCTGCGAAAATCGCTGAATTATCAGTCTGAGTACTTGTTTCGGCACGATCTGCAGACGATGGAATATCAGCATAATCACGCAGATTTGGCGATGATACATCATGACCTTCCTCAGGAAATTGAGAGGCATAGATATCCTCTGGATCTGCTGGAGAGCGACTGACTCCCTCACTGGTAGCAGGATATGAAGAGGACAGTCCTCTTTTCTCTTGATCTCCCCGTTTTCATGCCTTCAGGTGGAGAAGAACGTTCCTCGGGTTCTCCTTCTTCTTGATCTCTTTTCTCTTCTTCTTCTTTCTCAACTCTTTCCTTCTCGCATCTTTCTCTTCTTCTTCTTTCTCCTCTCGCTTCTTTCTCTTCGCTTCCTTCGCCTCTCGTTCCGATTCTTTCTCTGGAACAGAACGATTTAGATTCTTCAGAGCAGAAATGGTGATGTTCTCCTCATCATCTTCATCTTCAACGATGAGAGCTCTTCTTTTCTTGGATGAAGCAACCAAGGGCTCCTTCCCTTTTCTTTTTGATGAAGAAGAGGTTTGATGAGATTTGACTGGAGTTTTCTCCTTGAATTTCTCCAACGCCTTGCTTAGTTCCTTCATACGCATTTTAGTCACCATTTTCAGTCCTATCACCATATGATCGCACGATCGAGCACAAAGAATTTGTGGAGGCTGAATGTTCAGATGTTTGAATAACTTCATCACAAGACCTGGATAAGGCAATTGGCCCCTGTCTTTTACCACTGCTCTATACATGTGGAAGAGAATGGTGTGAGGGAGAGAGAACTTTTTCCCTGTATTGATCGCATACATCAGTTTTGCCTCAGAGTTAGACACATTAGTCTTGGAAGTTGATTTCGGTCTAAGACAGTTGATCACAATTTTGTGAAGCAAGATGTTGTTCGCACGCATCCTTGTGTAGGTAACCCTCCCTTCGGTGTTTCTGTCTTTAACAAGCTCCAGTGTGGCACGAGCAATTGAAACCTTGATGGGTTGATATCTTCCTCTTTCAACCCCAATCACATCCGCCAAAGATATCCACATCAACCACAAAGTCCTCGGTCTCGGACATCTTTGAAAGATATTCTATTCGCATCCAAGAAACTAAGATTTGAATAGAAATATGCAGTCAATTGAGCATAGCCTTCGTGGTATCGGAGCAAAATTTCTCAAGTTGAAGAAGACTGAACTTTTCTCTCAAGTTCACATTCACAAAGCATCCAAGAAGTCGAAATCCACACTCCTAGGGTTTATCACCCCGCGTTTCAATAATTTGGAGTATAGATCCTTCTGTTCCTTTGATCTAAGCAACTCCGATCTTTTTCCTCGAACTTCCGCTGCAACACCCATCCTAGGTTGAAATTCGCTAAACAATTTATCATCATCATTTCCATCTGTCGGATTAAATCCCGCGACACGTGGATCACTCGGAATGTTTGCAAGAGCTTCCTCTCGCCTTCCCTTTGGGAGCAATTCCCAAATTCTCCATTTTCCGCAAAAAGATATACTCATTTCCATATCCCTTGTCTTTAAGAAAATCATCTACGTAGTTCAATGGAGTACCGGTGCTCTTCAAAGCACGATAAAGCTTGTAAATAAAAGAGGGCTTTTGGATTCTTACAGGGATCTCGCATCCTCAATGATTTCTTCCTCTTGTTGATGATCAACGCCTTGAGGACTAGATGGAGGAGAATGACGCGGTTGAGAATGATGCGGGCTCTGTTGCTGTCTCGATAACTCTTCTTCCTCGGTGAGATCAAAATGAGTAGGCCCCTCACTCATTCTCTGTGGTCCCCTACTTGCGATTCTTGAGGACTTTCTCGAAGAAGACATCTTTCTTTGTCGTTGAAAGATTCCTTGCTTGACTTTCCCAAGTAAAGGTGACAACTTTTTCAAGATTAAACAAGGGAAGAAAAACAGGAATGGAAGTTCGATGCTTTTTAGGGTTTTAGAGTTTTGAACGAAGAGAAATCGTCTGTATATAACTCCGTCGAAACGAGGGAATGCCAAACGATGTAATGGAAAGTGAAAAGGTTTCTAAAAAATAACTGCCTTTTTTCCGCGAAAATAGTCTTTTAAAAAAATAACTCCTTTTTCGAAAAGGAAACGATGCAATAATTACGTCGATTAAATATAGCAATAATCAAACACAAGACGTTCGTACATTTTCAAGATTAGATTCGAGAGAGAGAGAAAAATAACTTACATCTTGAATGTCTCGAGTCTCTAGACTTTAACTTCTTCAAGAGTCAAGGTCTTGAATGTCTGAGTCTGAGAGTCTCTAGACTTTAACTTCTTCAAGCTTCAAAATGTTGAGTCTGGAACGGATGATATCAAATTGATTTTTCTCCAAAGGCTTTGTGAATATATCCGCCGCTTGGTTCTTTGAATCAACAAATTGAATTGAAATTTCTCCATTTTGGACATGATCTCTAATGAAGTGATGTCGAATCTCTATATGCTTTGCTCTTGAGTGAAGAATTGGATTTTTGGTAAGATTGATTGCACTGGTGTTGTCGCAATTAATCTCCGTGCATGAATCTTCAATTCCAAAGTCTCTTAGCTGTTGTTTTATCCACAAAATCTGTGAACAACAACTTCCAAGAGCTACATACTCGCTTCGCTGTAGAGAGAGCTACCGTACTCGCTTCCTTGAAAACCAAGACACCGTCCCCGCTCCAAGTAGTTGACAGTACCCGAGGTGCTCTTTCTATCAACTCTACATCCAGCTAGATCTGCGTCGAGTATCCAACAAGAGTAAAGTTTCCCTTTTAGGATACCAAAGGCCGATGCTTGAAGTTGAGGCAATGTATTTGATAATACGCTTTGCAAAGCACTTAAATGAGATTCTTTAGGGTTTGCTTGGAATCTGGCACAAATACAAACACTAAACAAAATGTCGTGTCTAGAAGCTGTAAGATAAAGAAGTGAGCCAATGATACTCCCGTATAACTTCGATCGACTTTCTTTCCTCCTTCATCTTTGTCTATCTTCAAGGAACTTGACATTGGTATATGAGCCTTTTTGCAATTGTCCAAGTCAAACTTTTTGACAAGATCTTTAGCATACTTTTCTTGATGAATAAAAGTTCCTTCCTTCAATTGCTTTACTTGAAGTCCGAGAAAGAAGGTTAACTCACCCATCATGCTCATTTCAAATTCATCCTGCATAGTCTTAGAGAATTTCTTGCACAGACTTTCATTAGAGGATCCAAAAATAATATCATCGACATATATTTGCACAAGCAGAAAACTCTTACTTTCTCTTTTAATAAAAAGAGTAGTGTCTACTTTACCTTTAACAAAACCATTTTGAATTAAAAACTTACTCAGTCTGTCGTACCAAGCTCGAGGTGCTTGTTTTAGGCCATACAAGGCCTTTTTGAGTCTGAATACTGAGTCTGGTTTCCTTGGGTCTTCAAACCCAGTGGTTGTTCCACATAGACTTCCTCATGGATGAATCCATTTAGGAAGGCACTTTTGACATCCATTTGGAATAACCTGAAATTCTTATGACAAGCAAATGCAAGTAATAAACTAATTGCTTCTAACCTTGCTACCGGTGCGTAAGTCTCGTCATAGTCAATCCCTTCTTCTTGTGTGTATCCCTTGGCCACGAGTCTTGCCTTGTTTCTTATGACTTTTCCTTTCTCATCCATTTTGTTCCTGAAAACCCATTTAGCTCCAATAATAGATTTACCTTTTGGTTTAGGAGTCAACTCCCAGACATCATTAATTCTGAATTGTCTGAGTTCTTCTTGCATAGCTTCAATCCAGCTTTCATCGGATAAAGCTTCATCTATGCTTTTGGGTTCTACCTCAGAAATAAGAGCCACAACACTAGACTCTTCGTGCCTTTTGGATCTTGTGCGAATTCCTTCATTGATGTCACCAATGATAAGATCTTTGGGATGACTGGACTTATGCTTCCAGTTGCTGTTTAATTTGTCAGATTGATGGTCACTTCCTTCACTTGAATCTTCAACAGTCACTTGTTGTTGGTCCTTCAAAGTCTGAGCTGCTACTTGGGGAATAGACTTTGTAGTGTCTGGAGCAGGTTCCGTCTCTTCAAGATGAGTCTGAATAGATTCATTTTGTATAGAGTCTTAAAATTTGACATTCATTGATTCTTCCACAGTTTGAGTCTTCTTGTTGTAGACTCTGTACGCTTTGCTTGTGGTTGAATATCCAAGGAAGATGCCTTCATCGACTTTTCTTCAAACTTACCAACTCGATCATTTGCATTTTTCAATATAAAACATTTGCATCCAAACACATGAAAATATGAAACGATAGGCTTCTTTTCTTTGAATAGTTCATAGGGGGTCTTTTCAAGAATAGGTCTTAGAAAAACTCTATTGATAATATAACATGATGTTGAAACTGCCTCAGCCCAAAATCGTGAAGAGATATTGCTTTCAATTAAGAGAGTTCTAGCCATTTCTTGAAGAGATCTATTCTTCCTTTCCACAACTCCGTTTCGTTCTGAGTATATGGAGAAGAGAACAAATGCTGAAAACCAGATTCATCACAAAATTTTGTAAAATCTTGATTTTCAAATTCACCTCCATGGTCTGTTTTTATACTTGAAATAACATACCCCTTTTCATTTTGAACCTTCTTAGCAAATTTTTCAAAGTAAGAGAAAGTTTCAGACTTACTTGCCAAGAAATATACCCAAGTGAATCGTGAGTAGTCATCCACTATTACTAGGCAATATTTCTTACCTCCAATGCTCTGTGTTTTGGTTGGTCCAAAGAGATCCATATGCAAGAGCTGAAGTACACGGTTAGTGGAAACTTGATTTATTGGTTTAAAGGAATTTCTTACCTGTTTTCCCAATATGCATGGTGTACATAGATCAGTCTTTTGGTATGATAAATTTGGTAGACCACGAACAAGCTTCTTAGCTGAGATTTTGGCTATCTGTTTTATGTTGATATGCCCAAGCTTTCTGTGCCATAAGCTTGCTTCGTCTTGTATTGAAATTAAGCATTGTAATTCATCTGGTTTCACGTCCAAGAGGTAGATATTTCCATGTCTTCGACCCATAAATGACTGAGTAGAGTCTTTACTGGTTCCTGAACAAGTACTCTCTTGAAAGTAAAGTCTGAAACCGGCATCACATAGCTGACTGACGCTAAGCAGATTGTAGTTGAGCCCTTCAACTAAAGAAACATTGCTTATTGTGAGATTTCCAATTTTTACAGTTCCAAACCCCACAATTTTTCCTTTGCTGTTTCCACCAAATGAGACTTTTCCACCATTCACTTGAACGAGCTTTATGAAGCAATTTGAATCTCCTGTCATATGTCTTGAGCATCCACTATCCAGATACCATTTTACCTTTTTCTTGATAGTGACCTGCATTTAAAAAAGAAACTCAAATTTTCTTTGGTACCAATATTTTCTTGGGTCCATTGGTGTTAGTATAATAAGCGATTAGCCCATACTTTCTTAACAGGTTTCCAAACCATAGGACATTCTTTTTCAAAATGATATGTACTATTGCACTTTGAACATCTGAGAGCATTGCGACCTACTGGTTTTACAAAGGTCCTTTTAAAATGATTTTTGTAAGCATCTCTTGTGGGTCTTTGTTTGATTCTTTCTTTCACTTTAGGAAAATCAATTAAAGGAATGGTTTCAAAGAAATATTCCTAAACCAGATTTATTGAAATAAGGTCTTTGAACAGAAAAGTATTTTCTCCAGTTTTTCAGATCCTAAAGAAAATCTTTTGGAAATATTTGAGATATCAGTTTTTAAGAATGCATTTTCTTTTAAAAGATTATCTTCACTTTCTTTAAGAGAAGAAACATTCTTGTCTAAGCATTTCACTTTTTCTTCCAAAACATTTTCTCGTTGTTTTAGAGCAGAATTTTCCTTTTTGAGTTCGGAAATTCTTTTAAGAGAAGTCTTAAGACTAAAACATAATTCATCAATGTATTTCGAAACTTTAATAGGAATTTTGAAGTTACTAACCTCAAATTCACTTTAAGTCGATTCGAGTTTGAGTCTCGAATCCGATTGTGCCATTAGACATATGTTGGCATAATCATCATCACTATCTTCGCACTCGTATCACTCCGTGTTTCGCTTTGAGAGCCTTTCGATACTTTTCAGTCTTTCCTTTCTTCTTCCTCAGAAGAGGACAATTGGGTATGATGTGTCCCTTTTTCTTACATTCAAAGCAGACTACATCTTTGTTTGATTCATCATCTTCAGCAGACTTGATCTGATGCTTTTGAAAACTTTGTTTCTTTGAATTGAATCTTCTTCCTTTTCTATTCAGCTTTCTGAATCTTCTTATCATGAGGGCAAGCTCCTCATCATCCATAGCGTCTTGAATCAAACATCGAATCATCATTAGATTTTAATGCAATGGATTTCTTACCTTTAGGGTCTTCGTCTTCATTGATTCGTTCCACTTCATAAGACGAAGAGTTCCAATCAACTCATCAACAGATAGAGGCATGATTCTTTGGGTCTCTCGATTGAGGTCTTTATGTGATTCCAATCCTTGGAGAGTCCACGCAAGTAGCTTGTTTACTTTCATGGGATCGAAATTGGTTGACCTTGATTTTCAAGACCATTCGCAAAATCTCAGTAAAACGACTAAACATGTCGCTTATAGATTCTCCCGATTTCATTAAGAAGGCTTCGTATTGACCGAGGAGAATGTTGATTCTTGTCTCCTTCACTCGATCGGTTCCTTCATAGGTAATGTGTAATCTATCCCGAGACTTCTTTTGCTCAACACAAGAAGATATTCTGTTATATTCGAGTAGGTGACAAAGCACAATACAAAGAGTAAATTGCTTTTGCATCAAGAGCTTGTCTCTTGATTATCTCTTCCTGAGTCATTTCACTAGACTCAACAGCTTCTTTTCCTCTTTCTGAGACAGATGGAGCTTTTGGAGTAATCCCTCTTTCTACAACATCCCATTCCAGAGGATCCTTTGATCTTAGGAACGCTTTCATCTTGTTCTTCCAGATATTGTAATCCTTTCCATCAAAGTAAGGCGGTCTGGTATTGCTTTGCCCTTCTACCAGCCCTGGAGCCAACATACTAGCCATGGATCTTTAACTCTGAAGTAAAACACTTCAAACAAAGTGAGTACACGAGCTCTGATACCAATTGAGATGACTAGTATAAACACCTAGAGGGGGTGAATAGGTGTAAAAACAATTTCTCGAGATACGGAAGCGATACTAGGCAAATGATAGAAAGGGAATTCTCTTCTTGTTAACAAAATGAAATACGATCAAAGTAAAACAGAGTGTAAGGAAGAGAAAGTTGAACACAGGGTTTATAGTGGTTCGGCTTATTCCAAGCCTACGTCCACTCTTCCGCACTGACAACCCACCGGCTGGATTCCACTATGAACAAAAGAGATGTTACAGCACAGTCTTTCCTTGATTCCACAGTGTAGATATTCTACCACACTTCCTCAAGGATTCTCACAAGTATAGACTCTCTTTTGCGTACAAGATTTCGCTCAAATGAATTGACTAAACAACAAGGAGCTTCAGACTTTGGAATTCTTCTATCGCGCACTTCTCGAACAGCTTAGAACGTCTTCCTTATATACTCCTTCATGCCATCATACCCATTGGCACTTACCAAAGGAGTTCCTCCAATCTACCCGTTGGACGGAATCAATTAGGAAAATCATTCGAGCTATTAAAGGAATATGTCGATAGCCCATCAATCATGTTCGCCCATACAATCAGGATCTCGGTTTCCATAAGTAGAACCTTCCATGAATATTTTGCCAATCATCGGATCCTTAATCCTTGAATCAATCTCGATCAATCAAAGGATTCTGTTATGTCATATCCAGCCAAGAGATCTTCTTCAATCGATAAGATCGTATCCTTAATGAAACATCCAGTTCTGGATAGTCTTTCTTCAACGGATTAGAGACTGTCAATGAGGATAGACTTTGAGTCTTGAGTCCGGCTGTCCGGAGGTCTTCGGACTTTAAATAGCGAGTCTGGAGATCTTCAGACTAGACTGATGGAAACGTTTTGTTAGCATCAAAACACTTCACGAAGATTTCTCCAACATGTTGCTTGATCGATTGAGATTTGGATCGGTTGAAAGCCACTTCTTTCTTTTCCTAGAATGTCAGCGAGAGTATCAACATCCACAATAAAAGCTTTGTCACAGACAGTAAACTGAATGTGAGTCTGGTCAAGAAAAGACGGATTGGAGTAAAAATAAGCAGTCAACTTAGGATAGGCCACCGTAGTCTCAGCACAAAATTTGTCAAGTTGAAGAGCAGCCAACTTTGCCCTTGAATCAACCTTGATGGAGTCCATAAAATCGAAATCCACTATTCGAGGGTTTATCACCCCTCTCTTCAACATCTGGGTATAAACCCTTTTGTGTTCCTCAGAACGAAACAATCTCGTTCTCTCTCTAGGAACATCAGCAACAACACCCATTCTGGGTTTGAAGTTTGAATAAAACCGCTCATCATCATCTTTGTTTTCAGGATGCTCATAACTGAACCTAGGGTCTGAAGGAAAATAAAGAAAGGCTTTGTCTGCTGATCCTTTCGGCGCTATACCCAATCGTTCCATTGTTCTTAAGAAAATCGTTTCGCTGCCATGGCCGTGTCCTCTTAAAAAGTTAGTGATAAAAGCCATAGGAGAGCCACCCTGTTTCAGATAAGTATAGTGCTTATAAAGAACCTAGGGTGATAAAGTTTGGAGAGGAACTACGTCTTGCTCGACTTCCTCTTCCAATGGTTGGTGCGGAGGATTCCGTGTAAAGTTCTTCGGAGAGTTTTGTGGAGATTGCTGTGGAGAGTCTTCTTCAGTGAGATCGAAATGCATTGGTCCTTCTGGCATGTTTCTCGGACCTTGACTAGCAATCCGAGAGGATTTCCTTTGGAAAGACATGGATGTAGACTTTGAAGATTTTGAAGACATTGTCGAGTGAAAAAGATGGAAACTTGCATAAGGGTTTTGAGAGTAAGAATGAGAGTGAGAGTAAATAGGTATTCTAGGGTTTTGAGAAGATGTGATTGAAAGAAATACTAAGAGGTATTTTAAAGAAAATGAAACATCACAACGAAAGGGGGTGTACGAAGCGTCATAAGGAAAAATGCCTTTTCAAAACAAATTTTTAAAAGGTAACTACTAAAATTCAAAATCCAAAATTTACTAAAAAAAGTAATAAAATAGGCAAGCGACAACTCGGTTAATCATACCTTTTATACCAAAAATAAAATACCTGGATTCGAGATTTTCTCAACTGTAGTAGCTTCTTGAGGTTTTGAGTCTGACCAACTTTAGACTTTAGTCGAAAGGAGAAATAATATTCAACTTGTTGTGAATAGACTCAAATAGGCTTTTCTCCATAGGCTTCATGAAGATATCTACCAATTGATTCTTTGACTCAATAAATTGAACCAAAATCTCGCCATTCTGGACATGATCCCTTATAAAATGATGTCGAATCTCTATATGCTTCGCCCTTGAATGAAGAATTGGGTTCCTAGTGAGATTAATGGCACTTGTGTTGTCGCATCTGATCTCGGTGCATGATTCTTCTATTCCAAAGTCTCTTAGTTGTTGTCTTATTCAAAGAATTTGAGAACAACAGCTCCTAAGAGCAACATACTCTGCTTCTGTTGTTGATAATGCTACAGTACTTTGCTTCCTTAAGAACCAAGATACCAACATATTTCCCAAAAGTTGATAAGTACCAGATGTGCTCGTTCTATCGATTCTACAACCGGCTAAATCAGCATTAGAATATCCAAGTAGAGTAAGGTCTCATTCTTTCAGATACCATAGACCCAGCTTTGGACAAGTCGCAACATATTTAATGATGCGTTTTACAGTACTTAATTGAGATTCCCTTGGATTAGACTGAAATCTTGCACAGATGCACACACTAAATAGAATATCAGGTTTAGAAGCAGTAAGGTAGAGAAGAAAACCGATCATGCTTCTGTATAGCTTCTGATCAACTTTTTTCCCTTCTCCATCCTTGTCCAATTTTGATGAACTTGACATAGGTGTCTTTGTCTTCTTGCAATTCTCCAAACCAAATTTCTTGATGAGATCTTTGGCATATTTCTCCTAGTGAATGAATATACCTTTCTTCGATTGTTTGACTTGCAATCCCAGAAAGAAGGTTAACTCACCCATCATGCTCATTTCGAATTCATCCTGCATAGATCTTGAAAATTTCTTGCAGAGACTTTCGTTAGAAGAACCAAAGATAATATCATATACATAAATTTGTACTAGTATAAAATCTTTTCCTTCTCTCTTTATAAACAAAGTAGTATCAACTTTTCCTTTTTCAAAACCGTTTTGAGTTAGAAACTTACTCAACCTTTCATACCAAGCTCGAGGTGCCTGCTTCAGTCCATACAAGGCCTTTTTCAGTCTATAGACTGAGTCTGGCTTTCTTGGATCTTCAAATCTTGGTGGTTGTTCCACATAGACTTTTTTTTTGTATGAACCCATTCGGGAATGCACTTTGACATCCATTTGAAATAATCTGAAATTTTTAAAACAAGTAAAAGCAATTAATAATCTAATTGCTTCTAACCTCACTACTGGTGCATAGGTCTCATCATAGTCTATCCCTTCTTCCTGTGTATATCCTTTTGCCACGAGTCTTGCTTTATTTCTAATCATTTTTCCTTTCTCATTCATCTTGTCCCTAAAAACCCATTTCGTTTCAATCACAGATTTGCCTTTGGGTTTTGGAATCAGCTCCCATACATAGTTGATGCTGAATTGTCTGAGTTCTTCCTGCATAGGTTCTATCCAGCTTTCATTAGACAAGGCTTCATCTACTCCTTTTGGTTCTATCTCAAAAACAAGTGCTAGAGCACTGGATTCTTCTCTTCCTTTGGATCTAGTGCGAATTCCCTCTTCAATGTCACCAATGATGAGTTCTTTGGGATGACTTGACTTGTGCTTCCAGTTACTGCTTGGTATGAGAGTCTGTTGATCCTCTGCTTCGGTTGAATCTTCTCGATCTACTTGTTGCTGTTCTCCAAAAGTTTGAACCTTTTCGGGGGAAATAGACTTTGTTAAGTCTAGAACAGGTTCAGACTCTTCTAGTTGAGTCTGATCTGGTTGATTCTGCACATAATCTTGAAACTTGACGTTCATAGATTCTTCCACAGATTGAGTCTTCTTGTGGCACCCCACGAACGGCCCTCGAACCGTTAGGGTCGCCACAACTCACTTACCTTTCACTTGACTTGGTAATATTCACTCTGATACCATAGAGTTGTAGTGTGTCCATATGTCCTGGAGGTTTATATTATCTCAATCGGTCCCAGCGCAGTTCATATAACGGAAGCATATTCGACATCTCCCTAACCCATAATCAAACTAAATAATATAATGCAATGCACACCAACTATACATTTCATATATATATAGAAGTTAGAGCCGAACCATTTTTATTTACATGATTTGATCGGACATCAAGAGTCGGTACCTCAAAAGGCCAAGGCTTTACTAAGCTCGGAAATAACCAAAAGTACCCGACCCCACATCAGTCATGTACAATGATCCTTCATCCAGTGTCGGCTATCCAAAAAGTGTCATCCGCTACCCATCACACGCACAATCACACCTAGCCCGATCCATCGGCTGGTGGCGGCGGCATCATCCCCATCATGATCTCGTCGCGACAAACATGCACGAACAGGAACTCCTGGACTACGGGGCCATCAGGTAGACCCACATCATACATAACTAAAACTCGAACACGGATGAATACCAGTCCACGAACACCAACACAGGAGTGCTCCGAACACTCAACCTCGACGTCGGACGGTAAGCCATAAAAAGTACCACGTGTGACAGGTAACAGAGGCATCTCTTAATCTGAAATGTTAGTCCCCAAAAGGGGTGAGTACAACCACTCAGCAGTAAAAGATTCCTCAAGCTATATCAAGCATTACTATTAATATCCAGATTCAAGTATGGTAGACAAAACAAGAAGTTTGACAATAAGTATGTATCAAAATCATGAAGTCCTTCAATGTAATAACAATGTAGTCCTAATGTGTAGTGCAACATATCCAAGATAGACAAATCTCAATCATAGGGCCAAACTGAAATATCACGTCCCGTTCCATGTCATACACTCAATCTTATATTCAAACCCCACACATTTATAGTAGAATCATTCATTTTATCAATCAAAAAGGGTTTCATCCCTGCAGGACCAATGTTTGCATCTCTCCGGCATTCGCATCCCTCCAGGCATCACGAAAGCCTCCGGCATTCAGCCACTCAGGGCCACCGGGCATCTGGAGCGAATCACGCCTCCAGGCATCTCATACCCCACCTGACATCACGAGGAACCTCGAGGGCCTCCCATGAAAATGGTTACCCTGGCCATCCGGATTTACGTACCGACTAGCATACTACCGGGCATCCCGAAGCTCCTGCGGAAAAACCTCCGGCATTCAGCCATTTAAGGCCACCGGGCATCCACAAGGCATTGACTCACTCGATCCTTTGGGCATCCCAACTCCCGGGGCATCGTTGACCCGAGGGTTCAACGGTAACAATTTAGCATTTTAATTTACAAAACATTTTCAAATGCTAAAACAAGATATCTCATGGACCCTCTAACCCATCTCAATATTGCACAAATATCCACAGCCAATACCATCATATCACATAGCCATTCGAAACACCTTCACCTTCGGACACTTTGTGAAAAATTCGAGAACAGAATAGCCCGATTTTTACAATGCACAGTTCTGGTAAAAGTTTTGAAATAAATACTAAATGGACTCAGAAAATTATGAAATTTGGACACGTTATCAATGAGACATAAAGGAACAAATTTTATGAAGAACATCAAGTCAAATTCCATACATATCGAGATTAAAAATTTCGGTATTTCTTGCTAAAGTTTCTGTAAAATTTCCAGATTTAGCATTTTCATAAAAAAATCATTTCGTCGACCAAATCTTGTCTATTTATGCTAAATTTTTTATATGTTACTCTTACAGATGCGCTCTCCAACTTTTATTAAGGACTCGAAGTCAAATTTTGGCTAGAAAATTCTAGAAAAATCGAGAAATCACCGGAGGTCATGCTGTTCTTGCGAAAACAGTTTACTAGCCTAAAGAGAACTATTCCTACACTTTGAGTCTCGGTATCCAACGTCCACAGTCAAGATTTACAAGCATATTACACCACAATGCAGCCTCTTTACTTCCCAAAAATCCACCATAGCTAAATCCTTGAGTTCTCATTTCAATTCAAAAGCAAAATCCACCAAAACTTACTCTGTTTTTGCTTCATTACTTCAGCCAGCTTCATCTCCTTCATCAAAAATAACATGCAGCTCCAAATTCCACATTTCCTCACATCCACCAACTCCTCACTAGATAAAACAGCAAGAAAAATATAGATTGAAGAACTTCTACTTGCCTCAACTCCAAAGCAACCGCAACAAGCGAATCGGCAACTTGGGGCTCCGGGCACGGCTCGATCGACGGCGGAACTAGGCGGTTTCGATGGCGGCAGCTGGGACACGGCGGAAGATGGCCTTCCTCTTCCCCCTCAGGGCCCGCACTCGCCCCTCTCTCTCTCGCTTGCTCGCCCGCTCGGTCTCACTCTCTCTCTCTCTCGGCGGTTCCTCAATCAGTCCGCCTCCCCCTCTTCCTTTTGTTGGCTTAATAGCTAGCAATCATTGGATTTTGCATGCAAGAGACACTTGGCTCCAAGAGGAAGACAAGTGTCTTCAATTGTGGCATCCTAAAACTCCGTGGCGACCTCTAGATGCCTTACAACCTATGGAAGGGTGATGGACGTATTAATGACCTATGTTGTGGTCTTTAGACCAAAAGAAGTGTAATAGATTAATGGCCAAGCACCTAATGGGTGAATATTTTGTTGGAAACAAGTTCCATACCCATGTGAGATCAAGATTTATTTTATAAGTTGGACTTTATTAATCTATGTTACAAAGTATTATAGCCATTTAAATTTGTAATTTAAGTACTTTGATTTAATAGGGATTTAGTTAGTTTTTTTTTTAAAGGTTAATTTTGGATTTATTTAAGCTTGGGTCTTAGGCCCAAGAGTGTTGGGCCTAAGATGGGCCAAAATGGCCGGTCCATAAGCCCATGAAGGGGCCGTCGATCGCACGAAGAAGGGGGGAGAGACCGGTTTGCATGCCTCCCCATTTGTCCTTTGAAGTTAGCCAAGTGTCAAGCCATGCGAAACTAATGATGGCTAATGATGGAGGGAAAGAAAATTAGAGGGGAAAAGTGGCTGGTTTAAGCGAGAGAGAGAGAGAGAGAGAGAGGAGAGTTTGTCCGAGACAGAGAGAGGAGAGAAAGAGAAGGAAGAAAGGAAGAAGGGAAAAAGGAAGGAGGAAGGGCCGTGCATCGCCGTCCGTCGTCGCCGTGTCTCGCCGTTGTGTTCACCGTTCGCTCGGTCTAGAGGCAAGTGGGATCTCTTGATCTACTCTTGCATGCTGTGTTTAGTGTGTGTGATTGAATGGTGACAATTTCGGATGTATAGAATGCGAAAAATTGAAGTTATAAGAATGGTGCTCTAGTCTAATGTACTGTTCTTGAGAAAAACAGCTCGACCTTGGATGTTCTAGTGACTTGCATGTGATGTTCTAGTTGAAGTTTGGCTTCGACCTCTAAATAAAAGTTGTAAAGGACTTCTTGGAGTATAACATACTCAAATTTGGGACAAAGAAAACAAGTATAAGTGGGTGAAATCGTTATTCTTTGGAAAGACTGGATCTGGAAATTTCGGTACTAGGAACAGGGGATTTAACCGTCCATATTTAAATACCTAGGACGAATATGACTTTTATGTTTGCATGAAGTATCTACCTTATGGTCTTGGCTATCACATATTCGAATTTCATAATTTTTGAAGGTCATTTGGGTATTTAATCGGAAATGTTTCTAAAACTGTGCAATCTGATGTGTTCGGACCTTGTAAGTTGCAATGCGTGGACTATATCATTTTGTATGAGGTTCTTTTGGAAAAATTTTCTGCATGAAATATCTTTATTTATGTCTTACCTACAACATATTCAAATTTCGTAATATTTGAAGTTCATCTGCCTATTTAACCAAAAATGTTTCAAAAATTGTGCAAGTTGAACTGTTAGAATAGTAGTACTGTGATGCATGGTCTATACCGAATTATATGGGGATCTTTTGGTGTAGTGTTCTTCATGAAATATCTGCCTTTATGTCTTGAATATCACATGTTCGAATTTCATAATTTTTTAAGGTCATTTGGGTATTTAATCGAAATTTTTTCTGAAACTGTGCAAACAGAATTGTTCGAATTTTGAAATCTGCAATGCATGGACCGTACTCAATCTTGTAGAGTTCTATTGGCATAATGTATTTACGAGATGACTAACTTTAGGTGTTGTTTATAATCCATCAAAATTTCATAATTTTGGAGTCCGTTTATGCATTAAATTGGAAGTATTTTCGGAATTGTGTATGATGCTTCATCCGAATATTTATATGTTTTCAGAAAAATAAAAGAACTTGTTTCATGTGATGTGATGTATTGTGTTGCATATATGATATCATATAGCATGGTACATAATGTCAAAAGTTGAAATAGACCTTGTTGCCATCACATCATGTGCCATGCTGATTTTGAGACACAATTGTGGATATGAATTATAATAAATGAGGATACCGTCGGAGGTGTGAGCCGACAATGCCCCGGGAGTGTCGGGATGCCCGGAGGTGAGTGCCGGATGCCCGGAGTGTGTGTGCCGGATGTCCTCGGGAGTGTCGAGATGCTCGGAATGTGGGGGTGCCGGAAGCCTCGGAGGTGTGTGTGGCATCCAAAATTTTGGACAACCCTCGGATAGGTGACAGTCACCGAACTATGACTTTGTTTTTATTTTATAGGCATTGATTTGTATTTGTTCATTTGGAATAGTATTTCAATTTTATCCTTTGAACCAAAAGGATGGGATTTGATCTTGCATATGGATTATATGCGCTAAAAAAATTAGAGAATTAGAACTTGAGGATATTGGGGGTGCCGGATGCCCGGAGGTGTGTGCCGGAGGTTCCTCGTGATGCCAGGTTGGGTGCGAGCGATAAAATGTGGGATGCAATTACTGGTCCCGGGAAAGAAAAAATGTGGTGACCCAATTGAAAGATAAAAAGTTGAAATTGAATCATGCATGGTATGGTGACATGTATGCATGACTGTATGATATAATATGTATAAGTGCATGGTGGTATGTGCACATAAGGCATGGATATGCATGAATGCTTGATGATGAGTGCATAATGGTGTATGCACATATGGTATGATGACATATGCATGGTTGCAAGGTAAGTTATGCTTGGATGCATGAATGATATGTACTCTACTATGATGTTATGATTGTTCTGATTGATGCATTGAGTAGTTTAATGGATCTTTTACCTGCTGAGTCGTTGTACTCACCCCTTTAGGGACCAACATTTCAGATTAGAAAGATGCCTCTCTCTCCGGTCACGCGAGGTACCTTTTACGGCCTTCCATCTGACGTAAAGGTCGATTGTATGGAGCTTGATAGTGTCACCATCCCTGGTTTGACGTTCATATGAGTTCGTGTGCTGGTGATGTATGATGTGGGCCTGGTTGGGGGCTCGGTCATCCAGGAGTTCTTGTCTATCCAAGTCCGCCGTGACGGAGTGATGCGGGGGATGTTGCCGCCACCACCGCCCGATGCACTAGGATGGGTGTGATGGCCCGCTTGAGGAGTGGGAGCTAACGTTTTTTTGGGGATAGCCGACACTTGTAGATGGAGGGTTATACATGATCGATGTAGGGGGTCGAGATCTCTCTTTTGAGCTGTAGCCAAGTTTATTTAAGAGTCTTGGCTTTTTGGTTGTACCGACCCAAGATGTCCATCTTAAAAATGTAAATAAAAGTAGCTCGGCTTTATGTTTTCCTTCGATGTGTAGTTGGTGTGCATTGTACCGTCATTAAGAGAGTAGAGGGATGGTGAGACTCGTCTTTAATTTCTCTATGAGCTGCGCTAAACTCTTTTCAAAAAAAAAAATGCCTATGGACCTCGGTCCTTCTTTAAACCCTTTTATATCAAAGATATGTAACTGGTATTCATTAGGTGGAGCGATAGTTATCTATGGCGACCCAGGCCGGATCGGGGGTGCCACAGCGGTTTTGGTATCAGAGCAATGGTTATAGATTGGAGTGATAAGGAGCCTCATTTGGAAATTAAGGAACATGATGACAATGCACACCATAGGATATTAACTAGAATAGTTGGGTAACTTTGAATAACGGGCGATGGATATTCACTCGTAGATCCCCAGTGGTTATTATGAGTTGCTTTTAGGTACCAGTAACATGGTTATGTTACTTATTTTCTTTAGTTGCTATTGTTTTTTTAAAGAAGACATTGAGTCACAGATATTTCCTGAGGCAAATGCTTGGAAAATGCAGGAAAATCATGGTACGATATGGAAGTCATCATCCATCGAGGGCTGAAGCCTCTGCAGCAAGGGCTGAACCCCGGATGGAAGATATCTTGCAGGCATTGGCCAATATAGGAAATCTGATGGAAAGACAAGCACAGCAACAACCCGGAGCAGAATGTCGTACTCAAGGACTGGTGGAGCAATTTTTGAAGTTGAAACCACCTAAGTTCAGTGGAATGGGAAGTCCTGAGGAGGCGGAGCATTGGATTGATGGGATGGAACGGATTTTCCGGTTGTTGGACTGTAATGATGCTGAGAAAATAACTTTGGCAGAGTACCAGCTGGAGGGAAATGCAAAGTTTTGGTGGAGAGCTTCGAGGGACACAATCTTTCTACCAGGTACTGATGTTAATTGGGATGAGTTTGTCAGAGCTTTCAATAGAAAGCATTTTTCTGACTGTGCTAAGGACAAGAAAATTTCAGAATTTGTTCAGTTAGAACAAAAGGAGCTGACAGTGGACCAATATGAGGCAAGATTTTCTGAACTGTCTAGATATGCTCCTAGACTAATTGAGGATCAAGAAGAGAAAGCTAAGAGGTTTCTGAAAGGGTTGAGAACTAATATTAGGAAACAACTGGTGCCTTTGAATATAAGGGATTATCATTATGAAAGGGCACAGTTAGTGGAGCAAGAGCTAGTGAGAGAGCGATCAGAGTTTAAGAGACAGCTGAACTTTAGTGATGTGAGAAGGGGTAAGAGACCCTATCCTGGTCAAGGTCAGACTTGGAATGCGAAGAAAAAGAGCAATTTTGGAAATTTTGGGAAAGCTAAAGATGGCCTGAATATATGGAAAGCACCCTATTAGCCTGATGTTTGTCAAAGGTGTGATGGGAGTCATGGCCCAGGACCTTGCAATGGACGACTGAGATGTTATGGTTGTGGACAAGTGGGTCACCTTAGGAGGAATTGCCCACAAGAAAAGTCGCAAATGAGTGTTGGCTCAGTGCGACAGGGACATCAGAGTGCTGTTAGACCAAACCTACCAAGGAATCCTCAGAGGCCACCAGCACAAGGAAGGGTATATGCGGTCACCCAAGAGGAAGCGGAAGCTTCCAAAAATGTTATCTCATGTACGATCCTTATAAATGATAAAAAGGCATATGCATTGTTTGATACGGGTGCTACGCATTCATTTGTGTCCGAAAGATATAGGCATTTGAGTGAAATAGAAGTTACGCCTCTGTGTTTCTACGCCTTTAAAGAATATGGTATTGTCTACGCTGGTGTGTGGAAATTGTAAGATAACAATGGGAGGAAAGGATATGGAAATAGACTTGGTCATAATGGCTATGTATGATTTTGATGTTATCATAGGAATGGATTGGCTTCATAAGTATCGGGCCAAAATGGATTGTTATAGAAAAGTGATCCAATTTATTTTACCTGATCAGTCTAGTTGTGAATTTTTGGGAGGTCAGACCAACCTATCTATAGCACTTATTTCAGCACTAGAAGCCCGTGCGTTACTTGACAAAGGATGTCAAGGGTACCTGGCCATGGTTAAAGATTATACTAAGGAAGAGCCTAAGCTTGATGAAATTCGAGTAGTTAATGAATTTCAAGATGTATTTCCTGAGGAGTTGCCTGGATTACCGCCGGAACGAGAAATTGAGTTTGAAATTGAATTAATGCCTGGAACAGGATCTATATCGAAAACCCCGTATAGGATGGCCTTAGTCGAGTTGAAGGAATTGAAGGTGCAACTACAAGAGTTGCTTGACAAAGGATTCATTAGGCCAAGTGCTTCACCTTGGGGTGCACCAGTCTTGTTTGTGAAAAAGAAAGATGGGTCGATGCGCTTGTGCATTGACTATAGGCAACTGAATCAAATGACCATTAAAAATAAATATCCTTTGCCTAGAATTGATGACCTATTTGACAAACTCCAGGGAAGTTCGGTCTTCTCTAAGATTGACTTGAGATCGAGATACCATATTTAAGGATTAAGAAAGAGGACATTCCTAAGACTGCGTTTAGGACTCGTTATGGACATTACGAGTTCCTTGTCATGCCATTTGGATTGACAAATGCACCGGCTGCATTTATGGATCTAATGAATAGGGTATTTAAGCCTTATTTAGACCAATTTGTGATTGTTTTTATTGATGATATCCTGATATATTCGAGAGGGCCTAAAGAGCATGAACAACACTTGAGGATAGTTTTGCAAACTCTGAGAGATCATAAGCTGTATGCCAAATTGAGCAAGTGTGAATTCTGGCTGGACCAGATAATATTTTTGGGGCACGTGGTATCAAGAGGAGGAATTGCAGTGGACCCGGCGAAAGTTGAGATGGTAATAAATTGGCCGAGACCAACAACACCTTCTGAAATACAGAGTTTCTTAGGACTGGCTGGTTATTATAGAAGGTTTATTGAAGGGTTTTCACGATTGGCAGGTCCTTTAACGAAATTGACTGGAAAGAACGCGAAGTTTGAATGGAATGGGGAATGCGAAAGGAGTTTCCAAGAGCTTAAAAGAAAATTGACCTCGGCTCCAATCCTGACTATACCAACTGGATCTGATGGTTTTATAGTGTATAGTGATGCATCTCACAAAGGACTGGGATGTGTTTTAATGCAGCATGGCAAAGTCATAGCCTATGCATCTAGACAATTGAAACCCCATGAACTAAACTACCCAACACATGATTTAGAATTAGCAGCTATATTGTTCGCTTTGAAGATATGGAGGCATTATTTATATGGGGAAAAGTTTGAGATTTATACAGATCATAAGAGCTTGAAATATCTGTTCTCACAAAAGGAGTTGAACATGAGACAAATGCGGTGGATGGAGTTGTTAAAGGATTATGATTGTGAGATACTATACCATCCAGGGAAGGCGAATAAGGTAGCGGATGCTCTTAGTTGTAAGTCAGCTATGGAGATGGCCAGTTTAAGAATGGCGGAATGGAGCTTGTTAAAGTCCGTAGCGGACTCAGAGTTTAAATTAAAAGTGGATTGTCTTACCGATATGCTTAGTGGTAGCAGATGAATCTTATCTAGTCTGAAATGTTAATCCCCAAAAGGGGTGAGTACAACCACTCAGCAGTAAAGATCCACCAAACTACTCATTGCGTCACACAGAACAATCAAGGCATCATAACAAAGCACGCATCATTCATGCATTCAAGCATAACTTACCTTGCAGCCATGCATATGTCATCATACCATATGTGCATATATCATCATGCACTCATCATCAAGCATTCATGCATATATCATCATGCCATATGTGCACATACCACCATGCGGTCATGCATCTCTCACCATGCCATCGTGCATATACCACCATGATTCATATCATTCATGCTATCAAGCATACATCACCATGAGATCCATTCATGCCTTCATGATCGCATTTTCAATATCAAATAGCATTAATTTACTTTCATAAGCAGATCATGCATCATGCCATATGCATACACCCATGTACATGATTCATTTTCAATTCTTATCTTTCACAAGGATCTCATCAGTTTTTCTTT
Organism: Eucalyptus virginea; assembly: GCA_014182375.1. Taxonomy (NCBI): domain Eukaryota; kingdom Viridiplantae; phylum Streptophyta; class Magnoliopsida; order Myrtales; family Myrtaceae; genus Eucalyptus; species Eucalyptus virginea. Next base: position 38,107,610 of record CM024514.1, read on the forward strand.
CCAGGGACCAATGTTTGCATCTCACAATTTATCGCTCACATCCAGGCATCGCGAGGAACCTCCGGGCATGTATTCAAAATACAACCGGGCATCCGGCACCCCCACATTCCGGGCATCTCGTATCCCAACTAGCATCACGAGGAATCCCCCCTGGCACACACCTCCGGAGCTTCCGGGATTACGTACCGACATACCACCAGGCACTCCCCCTAGAATTACGTACCGTATACCACCGGGCATCTCGAAATCCCCGAGGACATCCGGGCATGTATCGTAATACAACCAGGCATCCGGCACCCCCACATTCCGGGCATCCTGACAATCCCAAGGCATTGTCGGCTCACACCTCCGACGGCCTTCTTATCATTACAATGCATATTCTCATATACCTCATTTTTTTTCAATTTCACATTTGATGCAATAATGCCAATGATTGGAATCGGCCTTTTTAAAATCATATAATATGCATTGGGAAAAATATTATTTGATGCAATGGTTTTGAGAAACTTCATTGAATTCATGAAAATCCATAAATCTTTTGATGTCATATGATATGCATGAATGTCACCACATCATTGCACGAATGATAATCCAAGATATCACAATTTATCTAGCAAATCAATAACCTGTAAATAGAACAGTTTTTTCAGCTTAAACGGAATGCGTGCTGTCTATAAAAAATTCTGGCAAATTAGTAAACGAGGAAATTAATTCTGAAAATTTAACACATTGTAGATAAGATCTAAGAAAACACATTTCGTGAAGAACACCATATCAAACTGTGGCATCCTAGAATTCCTTACCGGTCATTAGGGGCGCTCAAATTAATGTCTTGTATTAAGGACTATGGCCAAATTTAATGGATAAATTTTGAAAAAGGATGATCTATCTTTGGCCATATGCATTGTGGGTTAGAATTTATGGATTTGTGATTTCAAGTGTATAATTATTTAATTTTTTTACACCTTAGTACTTTGGTTCAACAAGGATTTAATTAGTATTTAAAAAGAGGGTTAAAATTTGATTTAATTAGGCTTGGGCCTTAGGTCCAAGAGTGTGGACCTTTGATAGGCCAAAAGGCAGGCCCATGAAGCCCATGGAGAGGGCTGCCGTCGACCAAGGAGAGGGGGAGAGGCCGGCCCAATTCTTCCAAGCCCATTATGCATGGGTCTTGCCAAGTGGCAAAAAGGAGACTTCATTCATTGGCCATTGTGGGTGGCTTCTCATGATGGCTAATGATTGTGATTAAGGGGGAATAAAAGGGAGAGAGTGGCCGGTTATGGGGGGTTGTCGCCCAAGCCAAGTGAGAGAGAGAGAGGGTGTGGCATCCCAAAAAATTCAAGACAACCTCTAGATGAATTAAAGCCCGAGATTAGGTAATGAAATACCTATGGTCTATGTTTTAGCCATTGATTTTCTCTTAATACCAAGTGTTATATGCTTGTGCTCATGAGTTTTTAAATTAGTATTATAAGATAAATTAATAAGAAGAATTTATTCTTGGCTATGCACCTCATAGATTTAATCCCTATAGATTTAAATGTTACAAGATTATGGCCATATGAAATTGTAAATTTGGAATCTATAAAAGAAAGAATTAAAAGTGAATTGTTAAAGGTAAAATAGGGGTTTAATTAGGCTTGGGTCTTAGGCCCAATGGCATGGACCTTTAATGGGCCAAAATGGCCGGCCCATTGAAGCCCAAGGAGGGGCTGTCGTCGGCTAAAAGGGAGAGGCCGGCCCAAATCCTTTCAAGCCCACTCCCAAGCCCATCTTGCATGCCTTGCCAAGTGGCAAAAAGAAGACCCCATGCATTGGCCATTGAGGGAGGCTAATAATAATGACTAATGATGGGATTTAGGGGAAGCAAAAGAGAGGGAGAGTGGCCGGTTGAGGGGTGTCGCCCAAGAGAGAGAGAGAGAGAGAGAGAGTGTGTTGAGAGAGAGAAGAGAGGAACCGAGAGAGGAGAAGAAGGAGCTGCTCACCCGCACGCCCGTTCGTCCGTCCGTCGCCGGTGTGCCTCGTTTGCTCGATTTTGGAGGCAAGTTAGGATCCATTTTCTACTCTTGCATGTGTTTCTTGCATGTGTGTTTGGAATGGTGTTGAATTTTGGGTGATTAAGAGTGAGAAACCGAACCTAGAGTGCTTTGTTTTTGAAATGGCTTGCTGTTTGTGTGTATACCGCCCGACCCAGAAATTTGTAGAGGCTTGCATGCGTGTTTCGAGTTGGATTCTGACTTCGACTCCTTCATGAAAGTTGTAGAAGAAATCTCAAATTATAACATACTAAAATTTGAGACAAAATGGCTGAGTTTTATGGGGTCAAACCCTTCTCCTACGAAGACACTAGATCTGGAACTGCTTTGTCGACCTCTTGGTGGTTTTGTGTGTTGCATGTTGCGTTTCGCTGAGAATCTAACTTTGAATTCTTCATGAAAGTTGTATAGAACATCCTAAAGACTAACATACTCAAATTTGAGGTAAAATGAGCAAGTGTAGCCTAGTGAAACAATTTTCCTTTGAAGATGGTAAATCTGGAAACACGGTACTGGACACCCGAGACTTCTTAGACCTATATGGTGACTATTCTTTGAGAATCTCACTTAGATCCCTTGATGAAAGTTGTAGGGGACCTCTTGAAGCAAAAAATATCAAAATTCAGAGGAAACAAAGAAGGATAAGTAGGCGAAACCTCGATATTTCGGAGAAAGCCACACTGGACTGTTCGGTACTAGGAACAGTAACTTCGAACGTATATAGCAAATTATCTAGAACGAACCTGGCCTAGATGTCTGCATAAAAAATCTACCTTAAGGTCTTGACTACAACCTGGTAAAATTTCATAATTTTTGGAGGTCGTTCGGGTATTTTAATCGAAATATTTCAAGAACTGCACAATCTGATTTTTATCCGAATTTACATGCTGTATTTGTGTGAACTATATCTTCTTGTGCGAAACTCTTTTGAGCATGTATTCTTCATGAAATTTCTATATTTTTGTCTTGTCTATCACATGTACTGATTTCATGATTTTTGAAAATCATATGGATATTTAATTTAATTGTTTTCTAAAATTGTGCAAGCTGGAATTTAGTAAAATTTCAAAAAGGCATGATATATGGACTATTCTAAGTTAAATGGACCCCATGGATTGTAATTGTCATTTGTGGTTGTACCTTGCTGCATATATGATGATGACTGGAAATGCATATAAGAATTGAAATGATGAAAATGGTCTTGTTTGCCATCGCATCATATGCCATGTTAAAATCGAGTTATAATTGAAAATGTGGACTAAGATAAGTGAGAAGGCCGTCGGAGGTGTGAGCCCACGATGCCCCGGGAGTGTCGGGATGCCTGGCTAGAAGGGTAAAGGCCGGATGCCCGGTGGCCTTAAATGGCTGAATGCCGGAGGGTCCTCGGGAGTTTCGAGATGCCCAGAGCATGGGGGAGTCGGAAGCCTGGCAGGTATTGTGCCGGGGGATGCCTCGTGATGCCAGTTGGGGTACGAGATGCCCGGCAGGTATTGTGCCGGAGGGTTCTCGCGATGCCAGGATTGGGTGCGAGTGATAAATGTGGGATGCAAACATTGGTCCCGGGAAAGAGAAATGTGGCGGCCCAAAATGAAAGAATGAAATGGGGAAATTGAAATTGAATTATGCATGATGGTATATGTATGACATGATGATGATGAGTGCATGGATGCATGATGATGGTGAGTGCATGGATGTATGTGCACCTATGGCATGATATGGTACATGTGATATGATGATGATGAGTGCACGGATGTATGTACGCCTATGGCATGATATGGTGCATGTGACATGATGATGATGAGTGCATGGATGTATGTGCACCTATGGCATGATGGTGTATGTGACATGATAAAGGTAAGTGTATGACATGATGGCGATGATTATATGAGGATGTATGTACATGTGGTATGATGACATATGCATGGTATCAAGGTAAATATGCATGAATGCTTGAATGACATGTGTTGTGCTATGATTGTATTGTATGATGCATTGAGTGGTTCATTGGTCCTTTACCTGCTGAGTGGTTGTACTCACCCCTTCGGGGACCAACATTTCAGATTAGAGAGATGCCGCTCCTTGCTGTCACGTGGGGCGTCTTTTACGGCCTTCCTTCGGATGTGGAGGTCGAGTGCGTGGAGATCGACTGTCCCACCATCCCTGGTCTTACGTTTATTCGGGTTCGTGCGATAGTAATGTATGACGTGGACCTGGCTAAGGGCCCTGTCATTCAAGAGTTCATATCCGTTCATGTTCGTCGAGATGGGGTGATGCGAGGGATGTTGCCGCCACCACCGCCTGATGCACCGGGATGGGTGTGACGGCCCGTTCGTGAAGAGTAGGAGCTGCAACTTTTTGGGAAATAGCCGACACTAGTTGATGGGGGATCTTGCACGATAGACATAGTGGGTCGAGTGTCTCTTTTTGGGGTTATGGCCGAGTGTAGCTAAAAATCTTGGCCTTTCTTTTGATGTACCGACCCGAGAAAATCCATCATGAAAATATGTAAATAAAAGTGTCTTGGCTCTATCTTTTCTTATGATGTTAGTGGTGTGCCATTGTATCATGGTTGTTGAAGGGGGGAATTAGTAAGACTCGATTATGCTTCCACAAATAAGATGCGATGGGACCGTAAAAAAAAAAAGCCTAGGAACTAGGGTTCTTCTTTGGTAAGATGTGGTGACCTTGGGCGCTTCGGGGTACCACATCAACCCTTTTTGGTATCATAGCAATGGTCATAAGTTGGAGTGATAAGGAGCCTCATTTGGAAATTGAGGAACATGATGACAATGCACACCATAGGATATAAAATGGAATAATTGATTAACTTTGAATAACGGGTGATGAGTATTCACTCGTAGATCCCTCGTAGTTTAATCTGAGTTGTCTTTAGGTACCAGTAACATGTATATGTTACTTATGTAGTAGTAGTAGTTGCTTTGAATAGAGACAGTGAGTCTCAGATTATTCCTGAGGCAATGCTTGGAAATTGCAGGAAAGTCATGGTGCAAGCTGGAAGTGCTCATCCATCGAGGGCTGAAGCCTCTGCTGCTAGGGCTGAACCCCAAATGGAAGACATCATGTAGGCATTGGCCAATATTGGAAATCTGATGGAAAGACAAAGCGCAGAACAACTTGGAGCGAACGCCGTACTCAAGGGCTGTGGAGCAGTTTTGAAGCCGAAGCCACCTAAGTTCGGTGGAATGGGAAGTCTGAGGAGGCGGAGCATTGGATTGATGGAATGGAACAAATTTTCAGGTTGTTGGACTGCAGTGATGCTAAGAAAATAACTTTGGCAGAGTACTAGCTGGAGGGAAATGCAAAGTTTTGGTGGAGAGCTTCGAGGGACACCATCTTCCCACCAGGTACTGAGGTTAACTGGGAAGAGTTTGTGAGAGCTTTCAACATAAAGCATTTTTCTGATTGTGCCAAGGATAGGAAAATTACAGAATTTGTTCAATTCGAACAAAAGGAGCTGACAGTAGACCAATATGAGGCTAGATTTTCTGAACTGTCTAGATATGCTCCTAGGCTAATTGAGGATCAAGAAGAGAAAGCTAAGAGGTTTCTGAAAGGGTTGAGGACTGATATTAGGAAACAACTGGTGCCTTTGAACATAAGAGATTATAATGAGATCTATGAAAGGGCACAGTTGGTGGAGCAGGAGTTGGTAAGGGAACATTCGGAGAACGAGAGACCATTGTCTTTTGGTGATGTGAGATGGGGTAAGAGATCCTATACAGGTCAAGGTCAGGCTTGGAAGCCTAAGAAGAAGGGCAATTTCGGGAGCTTTGAAAAGGGCAGAGGTAGTCTGAATTTGGAAAGAACACCTTATCGATATGAGGAGTGTCGAAGGTGTAATGGGCGACATGGCCCAGGACCCTGCAATGGGCAACCGAAATGTTATAGTTGTGGACGAATAGGTCATATTAAGAGAAACTGTCCACAGGAAAGGTCGCACGTGAGTATTGGCTCGGTGCAGCAGCCACAGCGGAACGCTGTTAGGCCAAACTTACCAAGGAATCCTCAGAGGCCACCAGCATAAGGGAGGGTGTATGCGATCACCCAAGAGGAAGCAGAAGCTTCCAAAAATGTTATCTCAGGTACGATCCTTATAAATGATAAAAAGGCATATGCATTGTTTGATACGGGTGCTACGCATTCATTTGTGCCTGAAAGATATAGACAGTTGAATATGATAGAAACTATGCCCCTTGAGACGCCTCTTTGTGTTTCTACGCCTTTAAAGGATATGTTATTGTCTATGCTGGTGTGTGGAAATTGTAAGATAACAATGGGAGGAAAGGATATGGAAATAGACTTAGTCGTAATGGCCATGTATGATTTTGATGTTATCATAGGAATGGACTGGCTTCGTAAGTATCGGGCCCAGATGGATTGCTATAGGAAAGTGATCCAATTTACCTTACCTGATCAGTCTAGTTGTGAATTTCTGGGAGGTCAGACCCACTTACCTGTAGCACTTATTTCAGCAATAGAAGCCCGTGCGTTACTTGACAAAGGATGTCAAGGGTATCTGGCCATGGTTAGAGACTATACTAAGGAGGAACCTAAGATTGATGAAATTCGGGTAGTTAATGAATTTCAAGATGTATTCCCTGAGGAATTGCGTGGATTACCGCCAGAGCGAGAAATTGAGTTTGAAATTGAATTAATGCCTGGAACAGGACCTATATCGAAAACCCCGTATAGGATGGCCTTAGTCGAGTTGAAGGAATTGAAGGTGCAACTACAAGAGTTGCTTGACAAAGGATTCATTAGGCCAAGTGCTTCACCTTGGGGTGCACCAGTCTTGTTTGTGAAAAAGAAGGATGGATCGATGCGCTTGTGCATAGACTATAGGCAGCTGAATCAAGTAACCATTAAAAATAAATATCCTTTGCCAAGAATTGATGATCTTTTTGACCAACTCCAGGGAAGCTCGGTCTTCTCTAAAATTGACTTAAGGTCGGGATACTATCAGCTAAGAATTAAGAAAGAAGACATCCCTAAGATTGCGTTTAGAACTCGTTATGGACATTATGAATTCCTGGTCATGCCATTTGGACTAACCAATGCGCCAGCTGCATTTATGGATCTAATGAATAGGGTATTTAAGCCTTATTTGGACCAGTTTGTGATTGTTTTTATTGATGACGTCCTGATATATTCGAGAGGACCTAAAGAGCATGAACGACACTTGAGGGTAGTTTTGCAAACTCTGAGAGAGCATAAGCTGTATGCCAAATTTAGTAAGTGTGAATTCTGGCTGGACCACATAATATTTTTAGGGCACGTAGTATCAGGAGGAGGAATTGTAGTAGATCCTGTGAAAGTTGAGATGGTAGTAAATTGGCCGAGACTGACAACACCTACTGAAATACGGAGTTTCTTAGGACTGGCTGATTATTATAGGAGGTTTATTGAAGGATTTTCACGACTGGCAGGACCTCTAACAAAATTGACCCGAAAGAATGTGAAATTTGAATGAAATGGGGAATGTGAAAGGAGTTTCCAGGAGCTTAAAAGAAAATTGACATCGGCTCCAATCCTGACTATACCAACTGGACCTGATGGTTTTACAGTGTATAGTGATGCATCTCACAAAGGACTGGGATGTGTTTTGATGCAGCATGGCAAGGTCATAGCCTATGCATCCAGACAATTAAAACCCCATGAACTGAATTACCCAACGCATGATCTAGAATTAGCAGCTATAGTGTTTGCCTTGAAGATATGGAGACACTATTTGTATGGGGAAAAGTTTGACATTTATACGGACCATAAGAGTTTGAAATATCTGTTCTCACAAAAGGAGTTGAACATGACACAAAGGAGGTGGATGGAATTGTTAAAGGATTATGATTGTGAGATAAGATACCATCCAAGGAAGGCGAATAAGGTAGCAGATGCTCTTAGTCGTAAGTCGGCTATGGAGATGGCCAGTTTAAGAGTGGCAGAATGGAGCTTATTAAAGTCCGTTACAGACTCAGAATTTAAATTAGAAGTAGATTGTCTTACCGGTATGCTTAGTGCATTAAGGGTTGAGCCTGAAATTATTCAGAAAGTTAAAATCTTACAAGAGTCTGACCCGGAGATTATGAAAGTAAGAGATGCAGTGTCTTTAGGGAAAAGACCATAATTTCAAGTCTCTGATGATGGAGTAGTAAGATGCCAAGGACGACTTTGTGTTCCCGACAACGAAGAATTAAAGAAGGAAATTCTGTCGGAGGCACATAAGAGTAATTATAGTATTCATCCGGGTAGCACAAAGATGTACAGGAACTTACGTCAGCAGTTTTGGTGGAATAGTATGAAAGTAGATACAGCTAAGCATGTTTCTCAATGTTTGACGTGCCAGCAGGTAAAGGCGGAACATCGTAAACCTGCAGGATTCTTGAGACCATTAGACATACCAGAATGGAAATGGGAGCATATAACGATGGACTTTATACAGGGATTACCAAGGACGTCAAGTAGTCATGACTATCTGGGTTATAGTGGACCGTTTGACTAAATCTGCTCATTTCCTAGCGATTCGCATGGACTACCCAATGGACAAATATGCGAATATATATGTAAGTCAAGTGGTACGCTTACATGGTGTTCCAATAACTATTACCTCAGATCGGGATTCGAGGTTCACTTTGAACTTTTGGCAAAGTCTTCAAATTGCATTAGGAACTAAACTTCAGTTTAGTACCACTTTTCATCCTCAGACAGATGGACAAACAGAAAGAGTAATCCAGACATTAGAGGATATGTTAAGGGCTTGTGTGATTGATTTCAAAGGAAATTGGGATGAAAGATTGCATTTGGTGGAGTTTGCCTATAATAATAGTTTTCTAAAAGTATAGGCATGGCTCCCTATGAAGCATTATATGGAAGGAGATGTAGGACTCACATCATTTGGAATGAAGTAGGTGAAAGGAAATTGACAGGACCTGAATTGGTACAAGTTACCACTGAGGCTGTTGAAATTATCAGAAAAATGCTTAAAACAGCTCAGAGTAGGCAAAAGGACTATGCAGATAGGCGTAGAAGGCCTTAGGAGTTTAGCGTGGGAGACCATGTATTCCTTAAGGTATCTCCAATGAAAGGAATATCTCGATTTGGAATGAAGGGTAAGTTAAGCCCTAGATTTGTCAGACCTTTTGAGATACTTGAAAGGATAGGGGATGTAGCTTATCGTTTTGTGCTGCCTCCTTGGTTGGGAAATTTGCATGATGTGTTTCATGTATCGATGTTGAGAAAGTACTAGCCAGATCCTGATCACATACTCGATCATGAAGCCATTGAAGTGGATGAGAAAGTGAGGTACATTGAAGAACTTGTGCAGGTACTGGATCAGAAGGAACAAATTCTCAGGACCAAGAGAATCCCATTGGTTAAGGTATTATGGCGACATTATGATATGGAAGAAGCTACATGGGAAAGTGAAGATCAGATGAAAGAAAAGTACCCTTACTTGTTTCAAAAGGGCATGAGTAACATTGAATTTCGAGGACGAAATTCTCTAAGGAGGGGAGAATTGTGGCATCCCAAAAAATTCAAGACAACCTCTAGATGAATTAAAGCCCGTGATTAGGTAATGAAATTACCTATGGTCTATGTTTTAGCCATTGATTTTCTCTTAATACCAAGTGTTATATGCTTGTGTTCATGAGTTTTTAAATTAGTATTATAGGATAAATTAATAAGAAGAATTTATTCTTGCTTATGCACCTCATAGATTTAATCCCTATAGATTTAAATGTTACAAGATTATGGCCATATGAAATTGTAAATTTGGAATCTATAAAAGAAAGAATTAAAAGTGAATTGTTAAAGGTAAAATAGGGGTTTAATTAGGCTTGGGTCTTAGGCCCAATGGCATGGACCTTTAATGGGCCAAAATGGCCGGCCCATTGAAGCCCAAGGAGGGGCTATCGTCGGCCACAAGGGAGAGGCCGGCCCAAATCCTTTCAAGCCCACTCCCAAGCCCATCTTGCATGCCTTGCCAAGTGGCAAAAAGAAGACCCCATGCATTAGCCATTGAAGGAGGCTAATAATCTTGACTAATGATGGGATTTAGGGAAAACAAAAGAGAGGGAGAGTGGCCGGTTGAGGGGTGTCGACCAAGAGAGAGAGAGAGAGAGAGAGAGTTGCGAGAGAGAAGAGAGGAACTGAGAGAGGAGAAGAAGGAGCCGCTCGCCCGCACGCCCATTCGTCCGTCCGTCGCCGGTGTGCCTCGTTTGCTCGGTTTTGGAGGCAAGTTAGGATCCATTTTCTACTCTTGCATGTGTGTCTTGCATGTGTGTTTGGAATGGTGTTGAATTTTGGGTGATTAGGAGTGAGAAACCGAACCTAGAGTGCTTTGTTTTTGAAATGGCTTGCTGTTTGCGTGTATACCGCCCGACCCAGAAATTTGTAGAGGCTTTCATGCGTGTTTCAAGTTGGATTCTGACTTCGACTCCTTCATGAAAGTTGTAGAAGACATCTCAAAGTATAACATACTAAAATTTGAGACAAAATGGCTGAGTTTTATGGGGTCAAACCCTTCTCCTACGAAGACACTGGATCTGGAACTGCTTTGTCGACCTCTTGGTGGTTTTGTGTGTTGCATGTTGCTTTTCGCTGAGAATATCACTTTGCCTTCTTCATGAAAGTTGTAGAGAACATCCTAAAGACTAAAAAACTCAAATTTGAGGTAAAATGAGCAAGTGTAGCCTAGTGAAACAATTTTCCTTTGAAGATGGTAAATCTGGAAACACGGTACTGGACACCCGAGACTTCTTAGACCTATATGGTGACTATTCTTTGAGAATCTCACTTAGATCCCTTGATGAAATTTGTAGGGGACCTCTTGAAGCAAAACATATCAAAATTCAGAGGAAACAAAGAAGGATAAGTAGGCGAAACCTCGATATTTCAGAGAAAGCCACACTGGACTGTTCGGTACTAGGAACAGTAACTTCGAACGTATATAGAACATTATCTAGAACGAACCTGGCCTAGATGTCTGCATGAAAAATCTATCTTAAGGTCTTGACTACAACCTGGTAACATTTCATAATTTTTGGAGGTCGTTCGGGTATTTTAATCGAAATATTTCAAGAACTGCGCAATCTGATTTTTATCCGAATTTACATGCTGTATTTGTGTGAACTATATCTTCTTGTGCGAAACTCTTTTGAGCATGTGTTCTTCATGAAATTGCTATCTTTTTGTCTTGTCTATCACATGTCCTGATTTCATGATTTTTAAAAATCATATGGATATTTAATTTAAATGTTTTCTAAAATTGTGCAAGCTGGAATTTAGTAAAATTTCAAAAAGGCATGATATATGGACTATTCTAAGTTAAATGGACCCCATGGATTGTAATTGTCATTTGTGGTTGTACCTTGCTGCATATATGATGATGACTAGAAATGCATATAAGAATTGAAATGATGAAAATGGTCTTGTTTGCCATCGCATCATATGCCATGTTAAAATCGAGTTATAATTGAAAATGTGAACTAAGATAAGTGAGAAGGCCGTCGGAGGTGTGAGTCGACGATGCCCTGGGAGTGTCGGGATGCCTGGCTAGAAGGGTAAAGGCCGGATGCCCGGTGGCCTTAAATGGCTGAATGCCGGAGGGTCCTCGGGAATTTCGAGATGCCCAGAGCGTGGGGGAGTCGGAAGCCTAGCAGGTATTGTGCCGGGGGATGCCTCGTGATGCCAGTTGGGGTACGAGATGCTTGGCAGGTATTGCTGGATGCCCGGCAGGTATTGTGCCGGAGGGTTCTCGCGATGCCAGGATTGGGTGCGAGTGATAAATGTGGGATGCAAACATTGGTCCCGGGAAAGAGAAATGTGGCGGCCCAAAATGAAAGAATGAAATGGGGAAATTGAAATTGAATTATGCATGATGGTATATGTATGACATGATGATGATGAGTGCATGGATGCATGATGATGGTGAGTGCATGAATGTATGTGCACCTATGGCATGATATGGTACATGTGATATGATGATGATGAGTGCATGGATTTATGTACGCCTATGGCATGATATGGTGCATGTGACATGATGATGATGAGTGCATGGATGTATGTACGCCTATGGCATGATATGGTACATGTGACATGATGATGATGAGTGCATGGATGTATGTGCACCTATGGCATGATGGTGTATGTGACATGATAAAGGTAAGTGTATGACATGAGGATGTATGTACATGCGGTATGATGACATATGCATGGTATCATGGTAAATATGCATGAATGCTTGAATGACATGTGTTGTGCTATGATTGTATTGTATGATGCATTGAGTGGTTCATTGGTCCTTTACCTGCTGAGTGGTTGTACTCACCCCTTCGGGGACCAACATTTCAGATTAGAGAGATGCCACTCCCTGCTGTCACGCGGGGCGTATTTTATGGCCTTCCTTCGGATGTGGAGGTCGAGTGCGTGGAGATCGACTATCCCACCATCCCTGGTCTTACGTTTATTCGGGTTCGTGCGATAGTGATGTATGACGTGGGCCTGGTTGAGGGCCCTGTCATTCAGGAGTTCATATCCGTTCATGTTCGTTGAGATGGGGCGATGCGAGGGATGTTGCCGCCACCACCGCTTGATGCACCGGGATGGGTGTGACGGCCCGTTCGTGAAGAGTAGGAGCTGCAACTTTTTGGGAAATAGCCGACACTAGTTGATGCGGGATCTTGCACGATAGACATAGTGGGTCGAGTGTCTCTTTTTGGGGTTATGGCCGAGTGTAGCTAAAAATCTTGGCCTTTCTTTTGATGTACCGACCGAGAAAATCCATCATGAAAATATGTAAATAAAAGTGTCTTGGCTCTATCTTTTCTTATGATGTTAGTGGTGTGCCATTGTATCATGGTTGTTGAAGGGAGAATTAGTAAGACTCGATTATGCTTCCGCAAATAAGATGCGCTGGGACCGTAAAAAAAAAAAATGCCTAGGAACTAGGGTTCTTCTTTGGTAAGATGTGGTGACCTTGGGCGCTTCGGGGTGCCACAGATGGTTGTGAGAGAGTGAGGAACCGAGAGAGAAAGGGAGAAGCCGCGCGAAGGAGGAGGTCCGCTCGTCCGTCGCCGTCCGTGTGCCGTTGTTTGCTCGATTTGAAGGCAAGTTGAGATCTATATTCTGCTCTTGCATGTTGTGTTTTGCATATGTGTTTGAGTGTGATGAGTCTCGGACGTTTAGGGAGTGAGAAACCGAAGCTAGAGTGTGTTGTTTTTGAAATAGCATGCTGTTTTCGAGTGTGCCGCCTGACCCCGAACATTGTGGAGGCTTGCATGCGTGGTTTGAGTTGGATTTTCGCTTCGACTTCTTCACAAAATTGTAGACAACATCTCAAAGTACAACATAATAAAATTTGAGATAAAATAGTTGAGTTTTGAGGGTAAAACCCTTCCTCTACGAAAACGGTAGATCTGAAACTGTTTTGTTGACCTCTTGGTGGTTTTGTGTGTTGCATGTTGCTTTTTACCGATAATCTCACTTCGACTTCTGCATAAAAGTTGTAGAGAACATCCTGAATATTAACATACTCAAATTTGAGGTAAAACGAGCAAGTGTAGCCTAGTGAAACGGTTTTCTTTTGAAGACGGCAGATCTGGAAGTATGGTACTGGACTCCCGTGACTTCGTGGACTATATGGTGACTATCCTTTGAGAATCTCACCTAGATTCCTTAATGAAAGTTGTAGTGGACCTCTTGAGGCAAACATATCAAAATTTCAGAGGAAATGAAGAAAGATAAGTCGGCGAAACTTTGATTTTTCGGAGACAGCTAAACTGGACTGTTCGGTACTAGGAACAGGAGCTTCGACCGTCTATAGTTAATTATCTAGAGCGAATCTGGCCTAGATGTCTTTATTAAAAATCTACCTTAGGGTCTTGACTATAACCTGGTAAAATTTCATAATTTTTGGAGGTCATTCGGGTATTTTAATCGAAATATTTCAAGAACTGCGCAATCTGATTTTATTCGAATTTTGCATGCTGTATTGTGTGAGCTATATCTTCTTGTGTGAAGCTCTTTTGGGCATGTTTTCTTCATGAAATTGTTACCTTTATGTCTTGTCTATTACATGCTTTGATTGTATGATTTTTGAAGATCATATGGATATTTAATTTACATGTTTTCCGAAATTGTGTAAGCTGGAATTTGGTAAATTTCAAAAAGTCATGATGTATGGATTATTCTAAGTTGTATGGACCCCATGAATTGTATTGTCATAAGTGGTTGTATCTTGCTGCATGTATGATAATGATTGGAAATGCATATAAGAATCAAATGATGAAAATGATCTTGTTTGCCATCACATCATATGCCATGTTGAAATTGAGCCATAATTGTAAATGTGAACTATGATAAGTGAGAAGGCCGTCGGAGGTGTGAGCCGACGATGCCCCGGGAGTGTCGGGATGCCTGGCTAGGGAGTGCCGGATGCCCGGTGGCCTTAAATAGCTGAATGCTGGAGGGTCCTCGGGAGTTTCGAGATGCCCGGAGCGTGGGGAGCTGGAAGCCCGGAGGTTTGTGCCGGGGGATGCCTCATGATGCCAGTTGGGGTACGAGATGCCCGCGGGTGTGTGCCGGATGCCCGGAGGTTTGTGCCGGAGGTTCCTCGCGATGCCAGGTGGGGTGCGAGCGATAAATGTGGGACGCAAATACTGGTCCTGGGAAAGAGAAATGTGGTGGCCCAAAATGAAAGAATAAAATTGGGAAATTGAAATTGAATTATGCATGGTTTGGCAACATGTATGCATGAGTGCATGATGATGCGTGCATGGATGTATGTGCACTTATGGCATGATGGTACATGCATGGCATGATGGCGAGTGCATGGATGTATGTGCACCTATGGCATGATGGTACATGCATGACATGATGATGGTGAGTGCATGGATGTATGTGCACCTATGGCATGATGGTACATGTGTGACATGATGGTGATGATTACATGAGGATGTATGTACATGTGGTATGATGACATATGCATGGCTCCAAGGTAAATTATGCATGGATACTCGAATGACATGTCTTATGCTATGATTGTTATGATTGTACTGTGTGATGCATTGAGTGGTTTATTGGGTCCTTTACCTGCTGAGTGGCTGTACTCACCCCTTCGGGGACCAACATTTCAGATTAGAAAGATGCCGCTCCCTACTGTCACGCGGGGCGTCTTTTACGGCCTTCCATCGGATGTGGAGGTTGAGTGTGTGGAGATCGACTGTCCCACCATTCCTGGTCTGACGTTCATTCGGGTTCGTACGATAGTGATGTATGATGTGGACCTGGCTAGGGGCCCGGTCATACAGGAGTTCATATCCGTTCATGTTCGTCGAGACGGAGTGATGCGGGGATGTTGCTGCCGCCACCGCCTGATGCACCGGGATGAGTGTGATGACCCGCGCGTGAGGAGTAGGAGCTGCTACTTTTTGGAAAATAGCCGACACTAGTAGATGGAGGATTTGACATGATCGACATAGAGGGTCGAGTTGTCTCTTTTTGGGGTTATGGCCGAGTGTAGTGAAAAGTCTTGGCCTTTCTTTTGTTGTACCGACTCGAGAGAATCCATCATGAAAATATGTAAATAAAAGTGTCTTGGCATTATCTTTTCTTATGGTTTTTAGTGGTGTGCATTGTATCATGATTGTTGGAGGGAGAATTAGTAAGACTTGATTATGCTTCCGCAAACAAGACGCGCTGGGACCGTTATAAAAAAAAAAATGCCTAGGAACTAAGATTCTTCTTTGGTATCTGTGGCGACCCTAACGGTTCAGGAGCCGTTCGAGGGGTGCCACAGAAAACCATGGCATTTTGATGTACCGATGAATGATGTCCATCTGGTTTAAGTAAATAAAAGTGTTCGGCTTTTACCTATAAATGTTTAGTTGGTGTGCATCGTTTTCTGAATATAGGGAAGGGAGTTGATGGATGTGCTTCCGTTATATGAATTACGCAAGGGACCGATCTAAAAGATGTAAACCCCCAGGTTGTATGGACCCGCTGCAATTGAAATAATATCAGAGTGACTCGTTATTAGGGAAAGTGAAGGGTAAGCGAACTGTGGCGACCCTAACGAATCGGGGGCCATCGAGGGGTGCCACATACGGTATTGGTATCAGAGCAATGGTTATAGATTGGAGTGATAAGGAGCCTCATTTGGGAATTGAGGAAACATGATGACGATGCACACCATAGGATATTAAATGGAATAATTGATTAACCTTGAATAACAGGTGATGAGTATTCACTCGTAGATCCCTAGTAGTTTATTATGAGTTGCTTTTAGGTACCAATAACATGTTTATGTTACTTATGTAGTAGTAGTTGCTTTGAATGGAGACAGTGAGTTTCAGATTATTCTTGAGGCAATGCTCGGAAATTGCAGGAAAGTCATGGTGCGAGCTAGAAGTGCTCATCCATCGAGGGCTGAAGCCTCTACTACAAGGGCTGAACCCCGGATGGAAGATATCCTGCAGGCATTGGCCAATATTGGAAATCTGATGGATAGGCAAGCGCAGCAACAACCTGGAATGGAATGTCACCCTCAAGGACTGGTGGAACAATTCCTAAAGTTGAAACCACTTAAGTTTAGTGGAATGGGAAGTCCTGAGGAGGCGGAGCAATGGATTGATGGAATGGAACAAATTTTCCGGTTGTTGGACTGCAGTGATGCTGAGAAAATAGTTTTGGCAGAGTACCAGCTGGAGGGAAATGCAAAGTTTTGGTGGAGAGCTTTGAGGGATACAATCTTTCCACCAGGTACTGATATAAACTGGGATGAGTTCGTTAGGGCTTTCAATAGGAAGCATTTCTCTGATTGTGCCAAGGATAGGAAGATCACTGAATTTGTTCAGTTAGAACAAAAGGAGTTGACAGTAGATCAGTATGAGGCAAAATTTTCTAAATTGTCTAGGTATGCTCCTAGGTTGGTTGAGGATCGAGAGGAAAAGGCTAAGAGATTCTTGAAAGGACTAAGGACTGATATTAGGAAACAACTGGTGCCTTTGAATATAAGGGATTATAATGAGATTTATGAGAGGGCACAGTTGGTGGAGCAAGAGTTAGTGAGAAAGCAATCAAAACCTAAGAGATAGATGACCTTTAATGATATTCGAAGGGGTAAGAGACCTTATCCTGATCAAGGTCAGCCCTCGGAATCTAAGAAGAGGAATAATTTTCGGAATTCTAGAAAAGTCAAGAGTGTCCCGATTCTAGGGAGAGTACCCTACCAAAGTAATATTTGTCAGAGATGCGGTGGACAACATGGACCAGGACCCTGTAATGATCGATTGAAATGTTTTAGCTGTGGGCAGAGAGGTCACTTTAAGAAAGATTGTCCACAAAAGAGGTTGCAGCCGAATGTTAGCTCGGTGCGACAGGTACAACAAAGTACTGGAGGACCAAATCCACCAAGGAATCCACAGAGGCCATCAGCATAAGGAAGGGTGTATGCGGTCACCCAAGAGGAAGCATAAGCTTCCGAAAATGTTATCTCAGGTACAATGTCGATAGAGGGATAATAAGGTATATGCGTTATTTGATATGAGTGGCACGCATTCATTTGTGTTCGAAATATATAAATGATTGTGAAAAGTAGGAACCAAATCTTTAGATATGCCTCTTCGTATCTCCACATCACTGAAAGATATGTTGTTATCTTCGTTAGCGTGTGAGATGTGTGAGATAACCCTAAGGGAACGAGATCTGGAGATGGATTTGGTAGTGGTAGTTATGTATAACTTCGACCTCATTGTAGGAATGGACTAGCTCCGTAAGCAATGGACTAGGATGAATGATCTCCTGAGATAGTACTTACCCATGCGCTAAGGATAAAACCGTGAGGCTAAGAATGGGATAAGCCAAAGCGGATAATATCTCTATAAGTTAGTCCCTATCGAAACGAGACCCTCCAATGGATGTGTAGTTTGAGTTCGAACCAGGCGAAAGCTGGTGTACCCGTAACGACCCGGTCTGATGAGAGCGGGGAGTGGACGCCGAGGTCAGAGGACCTGAACAAGGAGCGGCTCCTGGTAGGCTTCTAGGATGGCAAAAGGGGGCAGGAATGAACCGAACTATGAACTGAACTGGGAAGGCAGTGTTTCTGGGATAATTCTATCAAAGTGGCGCAGCGAAAGCATGGTTAAGCTTGTAGAACTTATGTTTGTGAAAAAGAAGGACGGGTCGATGCGTTTGTGCATTGATATAGGCAATTGAATCATGTAATTGTTAAGAGTAAGTACTCATTACCTAGAATTGATGACCTATTTGACCAACTGTAAGGAAGTTTGGTCTTTTCTAAAATTGACTTGAGGTCAGGATACCATCAGTTAAGGATCAAGAAAGAAGACATTCCTACGACTCGCTATGGATATTACGAGTTCCTAGTTATGCCATTTGGATTGACGAATGCCCCGGTTGCATTCATGGATATGAGGAATAAGATATTTACGCCCTATTTGGATCAATTTGTGATTGTCTTCATTAATGATATCCTAATATATTCTGAAGGACCTGAAGAACATGCACAGCATCTAAGCGTAGTGCTGCAAACAAGGCTTAAGAAGTGGATTATAGAGAGTGAGTTATGAATTTGAGGATTAAGTTATGATCATTTGAGCTAAGTAGTGACTTCCTATTAGGGGATCTCATTGGAAGTCTTGATGCGTTACATGGAAGCATTTAGTATGTATAGAATGATCTTGGAAGTCATGAGTTTGAGTGGTCATATGAGACATGAAATTATTTGTGGTTTATATGTCGGAATAATAGGTTTAATCGATGATGGTCAACTTTTAATTTTAGGTGATGATCTCAGTTTGAAAATGTTTGGTGGAACTAGTGGATATGATCAATTGTGGTTATAGTCTTTCCAAGGTGAAAAGGTGAAAGTTCATGTTGTGGATTTGATGAATGATTAGTCCAAGTGATGATCCTTTAGGGTGAGACATGAGATATACTCGATGGAAACTAGACAGGTTTTATTTTGGTGGATTGTCGATCTTTGAATTGAATAAGTCTTGGTGGACTATTGATATTTGAACCGAATGAATGGTATTATATTTTAGGCTTGAATCTATGTTGCAGTGAAAGCGTAGTGAATGTCTTTGTTGGACTGAACCAGATGAGTTGTTAATGGTGTCAATTTTGATGGTTCTAGGCTTGAATTGATGGTGACAAAGGTATAGGAATAATTCGGCTAAATGGTGTGTTAGATTGAAACCGTTAGATATACCACAATGGAAATGGGATAATGTGATGATGGATTTCGTGCGTGGATTACCAAGGAAATTAAGTGGTCACGACTCTATCTAGGTGATAGTAGATCGCTTGACTAAGTCTACCCATTTCCTAGTAGTTCGCATAGATTACCTGATGGATAAAATTGCCGATATACATGTAAGCCAAGTGGTACGCTTACCTGGCGTTCTTGTAATTATCACGTCTGATCGAGATTCGAGGTTTACTTCAAAACCTTTGGCGAAGTCTTCAAACCGCCTTAGGGACTGAAGCTCCCATTTAGTATTGCTTTTCATCCACAGATGGATGGACAAACGAAAAGAGTGATCCAAGCATTTGAGGACATGTTAAGAGCTTGCGTCATTGATTTTAAAGAGAGTTGAGGTGAAAAGATTATACCTGGTAGAATTTGTGTATAACAATAGTTCTCAGAAAAGTGTAGGCATGGCTCCCTATGAAGCGTTGTATGGGAGAACATGTAGGACTCTTGTCTGTTGGAGTGAGGTAGGCGAAAGGAAATTGACAGGACTTGAGTTGGTACAAATTACTACTGAGGCTGTAGAAATTATCAGGAAAAGACTTAAAACAGCCCAGAGTAGGCAGTAAGACTACTCAGATAAGTGTAGGAGACCTTTAGAATTTGATGTGGGAGATCATGTGTTCCTTAAAGTATCCCCTATGAAAGGAATATCTCGATTTGGAATGAAGGGTAAGCTGAGCCCTAGAATTGCTGGACCTTTTGAGATACTTGAAAGAATAGGAGATGTAGCTTATTGTTTGGCGCTACCTCCAAAATTGGGAAATTTACATGATGTGTTTCATGTGTCGATGCTGAGAAAGTACCAGCTAGATCCTGGTCACATACTCGATCATGAAGCCATCAAAGTGGATGAGAAAGTGAGGTACATTGAAGAGCCTGTGCAAGTACTGGATCGAAAGGAACAAATTCTCAGGACCAAGAGAATTCCATTGGTTAAGATATTATAGCGATATCATGATGTGGAGGAAGCCACATGGGAGAGTGAAAATGAAATGAGGGAAAGGTACCCTCACTGGTTTCAAGAGACATAGTGTGGCATCCCAAAATTCAAGGCGACCCCTAAGATGTATTAAAGCCCATGATTAGGAAATAAAATTACCTATGGTTTATGCTTTAGCCATTGGTTTTCTCTTAAGACTAAGTGTTATATGCTTGTGTTCATGAGTTCTTAAAATTAGTATTATAGAATAAATTAATAAGAAGAATTTATTCTTGGCTATGCACCTCATAGATTTAATCCCTATAGATTAAATGTTACAAGATTATGGCCATATGAAATTGAAAATTTGGAATCTATAAAAGAAAGAATTAAAAGTAAAATTGGGATTTAATTAGGCTTGGGTCTTAGGCCCAAGAGTATGGACCTAAAGTGGGCCAAATTGGCCGGCCCATGAAGCCCATGGAGAGGGCTGCCGTCGACCAAGGAGAGGAGGAGTGGCCGGCCCACTTCCAAGCCCATTTTGCATGAGTCTTGCCAAGTGGCAAAAAGGAGACTCCATGCATTGGCCATTGTGGGTGGCTTCTAATCATGACTAATGATGGGGTTTAGGGGAAACAAAAGAGAGAGAGTGGCCAGTTGAGGGGCTGTCGCCCAAGCCAAGAGAGAGAGAGAGGGTTGCGAGAGAGAGAGAGGAACCGAGAGAGAGGAGGAAGGAGCCGCTCGCCCGCCCGTCGTCCGTCCGTCCGCTCGTCCGTTGCCGTCTGTGTGCCTTGCTTGCTCGATTTTGGAGGCAAGTTGGGATCCATATTCTGCTCTTGCATGTGTGTCTTGCATGTGTGTTTGAAATGGTGCTGAATTTCGGGTGTTTAGGGAGTGAGAAACCGAAGCTAGAGTGTTTTGTTTTTAAAATAGCTTGCTGTTTTCGTGTATACCGCCTGACCCAGAATATTGTAGAGGCTTGCATGCGGGTTTTGAGTTGGATTTTGGCTTCGACTTCTTAATTAAAGTTGTAGACAACATCTCAAAGTATAACATACTAAAATTTGAGACAAAATGGCTGAGTTTTAAGGGGTGAAAGCCTTCCTCAACGAAGACGCTAGATCTGAAACTGTTTTGTCGACCTCTTGGTGGTTTTGTGTGTTGCATGTTGCTTTTTACCGATAATCTCACTTCGAATTCTTCACCAAAGTTTTATAGAACATCCTGAAGATTAACATACTCAAATTTGAGGTAAAACGAACAAGTGTAGCCTAGTGAAACGATCTTCTTTTGAAGACGGCAGATCTGGAACTATGGTACTGGACTCCCGAAACTTCGTGGACTAAATGGTGGCTATCCTTTGAGAATCTCACCTAGATCCCTTAATGAAAGTTGTAGTGGACCTCTTGAGGCAAAACATATAAAAAGGTAAGAGGAAATGAAGAAAGATAAGTAGGCGAAATCTCAATTTTTCGGAGACAGCTAAACTGGACTGTTCGGTACTAGGAACAGGAGCTTCGACCGTCTATAGTTAATTATCTAGAGCGAATCTGGCCTAGATGTTTTCATGAAAAATATACCTTAGGGTCTTGAATATCATCTGGTAAACTTTCATAATTTTTTAAGGTCATTAGAGTATTCAATCGGAATTATTCCAAAAACCGAGTAATCTGCCGCGATCGGTTTAGTCAGTCTCAATGCATGGATCATATCATTTTATGTGAAACTCTTTTGGCAAAGTATTCTTCACAAAGTATCTTTCTCTATGTCTTCCCTATGACATATTAAAATTTCATAATTTTTGAAGTTCATATACCTATTTAACCAAAAATATTTCAAATTCTGTGCAAGCTGTGTTGGTAGATTAGATATGCTGTGATGCGTGATCTATATCAAATTGTATGAGGATCTTTTGGTGCAGTGTCCTTCATGAAATATCTACCATTATGTCGTAACTATTACATGTTCGATTTTCATAAATTTTGAAGACCATATGGGCATTTAATGGAAATATTTTCTAAAATTGTGCAAGCATGGATTTTACAAATTTCAAATGCTGGAAAATTGTGATTATTTTGCTTTGGATGAGCCCTATTATTCATATTGATTGAGGTGATTGAATATGTTGAGCATGTGATGATAATTGACACTGCATATAGAATCAAATGCTGAATTAGCCTTTGTTGCCATTACATCATGTGCCATGCTGATTTTGAGACATAAATTGGTGAACATGAATAATGATAAATGAGGAAACTGTTGGAGGCGACCGATAATGCCCTGGGAGTCTCAGGATGCCCGGGATGGGGGGTGCCGGATGCCTGCATTGTATTGAGATACATGCCCGAATGTCCTCGGGAGTTTCGAGATGCCCGGAATGGTTGGGTGCCGGAAGCCCCGGAGGTTTGTGCCTGGGGGGAATGCCTCGTGATGCCAGTTGGGATGCAAGATGCCCGGAATGTGGGGGTGCCGGATGCCCGGTGGTGTGTGCTGGAGGTTTTTCTCGCGATGCCAGGTTGGGGTGCGAGTGATAAAGTGTGGGATGAAATTACCGATCCCGGATAGAAAAAGAGATATGTGGTGATCAAATTGAAAGATAAAAGTGGAAATTGAATCATACACATATGATGTGATGACATACGTATGGATGTGTGACATGATGATGATGAGTGCATGGTTGTATGTGCACCTATAGCATGATGATATGTGTGTGACATGATGATGATCACCTATGGCATGATGATACATGCATGACATGATAGTGATGAGTACATGGGGATGTATGTACATATGGTGTGATGACATATGCATGGTTGCAAGGTAAGTTATGCTTGGATGCATGAATGGTATGTACTATGCTATGATTGTTATGATTGTATTGTGTGATGCATTGAGTGGTTTATTGGATCTTTTACCTGCTGAGTGGTTGTACTCACCCCTTCGGGGACCAACATTTCAGATTAGAAAGATGCCGCTCCCTACTGTCGCGCAGGGCACCTTCTATGGCCTTCCATCGGATGTAGAGGTAGAGTGTACGGAGATTGACTGCGTTACCGTCCCTGGACTGACGTTTGTGCGAGTGCGAGTGTTGGTTATGTATGATGTAGGCCTGGCCGAGGGCCCTGTCATCCAGGAGTTTCTGTCAGTTCATGTCCGCCGAGATGGAGTGTTTAGGGGGATGTTGCCGCCACCACCGCCTGACGCACTAGGATGGGTGTGATGGCTGCACGAGGGGTAGAGATCTGATGTTTCTTTTTGGGAGTAGCCGCCACTAATAGATGGAGGATGACACGTGATCGCTATAGGGGTCGAAATATCCTTTTGGGATGTGGCCAAGTGTAGCTAAAAATCTTGGCTTTCTTTTGTTGTGTCGACCCGAGAAAAATCCATCATCAAAATATGTAAATAAAAGTGGCTCGGCTTTATCTTTTCCTATGGTACTTAGTGGTGTGCATTGTATCATGATCGTTGGAGGGAGAGATGGCGATATTGAAATTATGCTTCTGCTAATACGTTGCGCTGGGACCGTTTTCAAAAAAAAAAAATTATGCCTATGTACTGTGATGCTTCTACTAAGGGATGAAATTAGTGTTTATTAGATGGAGAGATAGGCATCTGTGGCGACCTTAGGTGGTTCGGGGTGCCACAGCCGCCCTTTTTGGTATCAGAGCGAATGGTTATGAGTTGGAGAAATAAGGAGCCTCATTCGGAAATTGAGGACACATGATGACGATGCACACCATAGGATATTGACTGGAATAGTTGGGTAATTCTGAACAACGGGTGATGAGTAATCACTCGTCGATCCCTAGTAGTTATAATTAGTTTCTTATAGGTACCGGTAACATGGTTATGTTACTTATTTTCCTTAGTGTTGTTGTTTTTAATGAAGACATTAAGTCACAGATATTTCCTGAGGCAAATGCTTGGAAACTGCAGGAAAATCATGGTACGATATGGAAGTCATCATCCATCGAGGGCTGAAGCCTCTGCTGCAAGGGCTGAACCCCGGATGGAAGATATCCTGCAGGCATTAGCCAATATAGGAAATCTGATGGAAAGACAAGCGCAGCAACAACCCGGAGCAGAACGCCATACTCAAGGACTGGTGGAGCAATTTAAAGAAGCCGAAACCACCTAAGTTCAGTGGAATGGGAAGTCCTGAGGAGGTGGAGCATTGGATTGATGGAATGGAACGAATTTTCCGGTTGTTGGACTGCAATGATGTTGAGAAAATAACTTTGGCAAAGTACCAGCTAGAGGGAAATGCAAAGTTTTGGTGGAGAGCTTCGAAGGACATAATCTTTCCACCAGATACTGATGTTAATTGGGAGGAGTTTGTGAGAGCTTTTAATAGAAAGCATTTTTCTGACTGTGCTAAGGACAAGAAAATTTCAGAATTTGTTCAGCTAGAACAAAAGAAGCTGACAGTAGACCAATATGAGGCTAGATTTTCTGAATTATCTAGATATGCTCCTAGACTGGTTGAGGATCAGGAAGAAAAGGCTAAGAGATTTCTGAAAGGGTTGAGGACTGATATTAGGAAACAACTAGTGCCTTTGAACATAAGGGATTACCATGAGATTTATGAAAGGGCACAATTAGTGGAGCAGGAGCTGGTGAGAGAGCGATCAGAGTTTAAGAAACAGCTGAACTTTAATGATGCGAGAAGGGGTAAGAGACCCTACTCTGGTCAAGGTCAAACTTGGAGTGTGAAGAAATGGCCTGAATATAGGGAAAGCACCCTATCAGCCTGATGTTTGTCAAAGGTGTAATGGGCGACATGGCCCAGGACCTTGTAATGGACGACTAAAATGTTTCGGTTGTGGACAAGTGGGCCACCTTAGGAGAAGTTGCCCACAAGAAAGGTTACAAATGAGTGTTGGCTCGATGCGACAGGGACAACAGAGTACGGTTAGATCAAACCTTTCAAGAAATCCTCAGAGGCCACCAACACAAGGAGGGGTGTATGCGGTCACCCAAGAGGAAGCGGAAGCTTCCAAAAACGTTATCTCAGGTACGATCCTTATAAATGGTAAAAAGGCATATGCATTGTTTGATACGGGTGCTACGCATTCGTTTGTGTCTGAAAGATATAGGCATTTGAGTAAAATAGAAGTTATGCCTCTTGAGACGCCTCTTTGTGTTTCCACGCCTTTAAAGAATATGGTATTGTCTACGCTGGTGTGTGAAAATTGTAAAATATCAATGGGAGGAAAGGATATGGAAATAGACTTGGTCGTAATGGCTATGTATGATTTTGATGTTATTATAGGAATGGATTGGCTTCGTAAGTATCGGGCCAGAATGGATTGTTATAGAAGAGTGATCCAATTCGTCTTACCTGATCAGTCTAGTTGTGAATTTTTAGGAGGTCAGACCCACCTACCTATAGCACTTATTTCCGCAATAGAAGCCTGTGCGTTACTTGACAAGGAATGTCAAGGATACCTGGCCATGGTTAAAGATTATACTAGGGAAGAACCAAAACTTGATGAAGTTCGAGTAGTTAATGAATTTCAAAATGTATTTCCTGAGGAGTTGCCTGGATTACCACCAGAGCGGGAAGTTGAGTTTGAAATTGAACTAATGCCCATAACAGGACCAATATCTAAAGCCCCGTATAGGATGGCCTTAGTCGAGTTGAAGGAATTAAAAGTGCAACTACAAGAGTTGCTTGATAAAGGATTCATTAGGCCAAGTGCTTCACCTTGGGGTGCACCAATCTTGTTTGTGAAAAAGAAAGATGGGTCGATGCGGTTGTGCATTGACTATAGGCAACTGAACCAGGTGACCATTAAAAATAAATATCCTTTGCCTAGAATTGATGACCTGTTTGACCAACTCCAAGGAAGTTCGATCCTCTCTAAGATTGACTTAAGGTCGGGATACCATCAGCTAAGAATTAAGAAAGAAGACATTCCTAAGACTGCGTTTAGGACTCGTTATGGACATTATGAATTCCTGGTTATGCCATTTGGATTGACCAATGCGCCGGCTGCATTTATGGATCTAATGAATAGGGTATTTAAGCCTTATTTAGACCAGTTTGTGATTGTTTTTATTGATGATATTCTAGTATATTCAAGAGGGCCTAAAGAGCATGAACAACATCTAAGGATAGTTTTGCAAACCTTGAGAGATCATAAGTTGTATGCCAAATTTAGCAAGTGTGAATTCTGACTAGACCAGATAATATTTTTAGGACATGTGGTGTCAGGAGAAGGAATTGCAGTAGACCCGGCAAAAGTTGAAATGGTAATAAATTGGCCGAGACCGACGACACTGTGGCATCCCAAAAAATTTCATGACAACCCCTGGATATACCATGAACCATGATTAGGTAATGGAAGTGCCTTTTTGGTTTTGTATTAGCCATTGAGTTGACGAATTCAATTAATTTAAGGCCGAGCTTTGTAAAGGATGATTGCTTGGATGGAGGTGTGTCTTCAAGTGACCCAAGGAATTATTAAAGTGCAAATTGATATAGAAAATCTTATTCTTTGTGGTGCACTTTATAAGTAGAATTTTATTGATTTAAATTATAAAGTTTTGTGGGCTTATAAGTTGAAATTAGAAGTTTATTTAAATCAGGGTTAAATGGAATAGGAATAGGAGAGGGTGGGCTGATTTTTAGGCCCAAAAGCCCATCCAACCAGCCCACGCCAGCCCCCTATTCGACCAGCCCATGAAGGCCCAAGACCGGCCCAAACCTTGAAGCCCACAAGCCTTGCATGTGAGCTGCCAAGTGGCATGGAGGTTGCGCAAGGTGTGGCTGCCCCCATTGGCCATCTTGGGCGGCCACATGCAGCTGCAATGATTAAGTTTAGGAGGAAACAAAAGGGAGAGAGGCCGGCTGATGGAGGGGCTGTCGTCCAAGAGGGTGAGAGAGAGAGAGAGAGAGTTGCGAGAGAGAGAGGGTCGCCGAGAGGAGAGGAACCGAGGAGGAGAAGGAGCCGTCCGTCCGTCGCCGTCCGTGTGCTCGTGTTTGCTCGGTCTAGAGGCAAGTTGGGATCCGCTTTCTACTCTTGCATGAATGTCTTGCATGTGTGGTCGAAATCTAGGATGTTTAGAGGCAAGGAAATGAAGCTAATGTAGTTTGTTCTTGAAAATGCTTGCTGAACTCGTGTAAACCGCCTGACCCAGAAATTTGTAGAGGCTTACATGTGTGTTTTGAGTTGGATTTTGACTTCGATCCCTTCATGAAAGTTGTAGCCAACATCTTAAACTATAACATACTAAAATTTGGGACAAAATGGTTGAGATTTAAGGGGTGAAACTCTCATTCTACGAAGACACTAGATCTGGAACTGCTTTGCTGACCTTTGGTAGTTTTGTGGGTTGCATGTTGATTTTTACCGAGACTTCGACTTCTTCATGAAACTTGTAGAGAACATCCTAAAGACTAACATACTCAAATTTGAGGTAAAATGAACAAGTGTAGCCTAGTGAATCGACTTACTCTTGAAGACGGTAAATCTGGAAACACGGTACTGGACACCCGAGACTTCTTAGACCCATATGGTGACTATTCTTTGGAAATTTGACTTATATCCCTTAACGAAAGTTGTAGGGGACCTCTTGAGGTAAGACATATCC
This sequence comes from Eucalyptus virginea, assembly GCA_014182375.1. Taxonomy (NCBI): domain Eukaryota; kingdom Viridiplantae; phylum Streptophyta; class Magnoliopsida; order Myrtales; family Myrtaceae; genus Eucalyptus; species Eucalyptus virginea. Next base: position 38,135,457 of record CM024514.1, read on the forward strand.
AAATTTCAGAGGAAATGAAGAAGAATAAGTAGGTGAAAACTCGATATTTCGGTGATAGCTATACTGGACGTTTCGGTGCGAGGATCAGGAGCTTCGTACGTCTATAGAAAATTATCTAGGACAAATCTGGCCTATATGTCTTCATGAAAAATCTACTTTATTGTCTTAAATATAACCTGGTAAAATTTCATAATTTTCAGAGGTCGTTCGGGTATTTTAATCGAATTATTTCAGAAACTGCGCGATCTGTTTCTATCCGAAATTGCATGCTGTGATTGTGTGGATTATATCTTCTTGTGTGAAACTTATTAGGGCATGCGTTCTTCATGAAATTGCTATCTTATTGTCTTTTCTATCACATGTCCTGATTTCATGATTTTTGAGATTCATATGGATATTTAATTCAAATGTTTTCTAAAATGGTATAAGCTGGAATTTAGTAAACTTCAAAAAAAGGCATGATAAATGGACTATTTTAAATTGTATGGACTCCATAAATGGCATTGTTATGCATGATTGTGTCTTGCTGCTTGTATGATGATGATTGGAGATGCATGTATGAATCAAAGGATGAAAGTGATCTTGTGTGCCAATACATTATGTGCTATGCTGAGTTGAGTCCTAAATTGGTGAACATGAACAATGGTAAATGCGGAAACTGTTTGAGGCGGATGATAATGCCCTGGGAGTATCAGGATGCCCGGGATGGGGGGTGCTGGATGCCCGGAATGTATAGAGATACATGGCCGGATGGCCTCGGGAGTTTCGAGATGCCCTAATGGTTGGGTGCCGGAAGCCTCGGAGGTCTTTGCCCGAGGGGATGCCTCGTGATGCCAGTTGGGATGCGAGATGCCCGGAATGTGGGGGTGCCGGATGCCCGGTGGCCTTAAATGGCTGAATGCCGGAGGTTTTTCTCGCGATGCCAGGTTGGGGTGCGAGTGGTAAAGTATGGGATGAAATTGCTGATCCCGAGAAAGAGAAATGTGATGATCAAATTGAAAGATAAAAGTGAAAATTGAATCATGCACATGTGATATGATGACTTACGTATGGTTGTGTGGCATGATGATGATGATATGTATATGATGTGATGATGATCACTTATGGCATGATGATATGTGTATGATGTGATGATGATCACCTATGGCATGATGATATGTGTATGATGTGATGATGATCACCCTATGGCATGATGATATGTGTATGATGTGATGATGATCACCTATGGCATGATGATATGTGTATGATGTGATGATGACCACCTATGGTATGATGATACATGTGTGTGACATAATAATGATCACCTATGGCATGATGACATGTATGTGATATGATTGTGATGAGGATGTATGATGGTATATGCATGACTTCAAGGTAAGTATGCTTGGATGCATGAATGACATGTATTATCTTGTGATTGTATTGTATGATGCATTGAGTGGTTATTGGATCTTTTACTTGCTGAGTGGCTGTACTCACCCCTTCGGGGACCAACATTTCAGATTAGTAGATGGATTGAGCAGTTGGATAAGACTGCGAGGATGAGGATAGCAAAGGAGGGAACTTTTGGACGCCGACACTGATCGATGGACCTTAAGCATACGACTATTGGAAGAGATGTCGGTCATCTTTTGAAGTATAGCCTAGTATAGAAAACTATGGCATTTTGATGTACCGATGAATGATGTCCATATCGTTTAAGTGAATAAAAGTGTACGGCTTTTACCTATAAATGTTTAGTTGGTGTGCATCGTTTTCTGAATATAGGGAAGGGAATTGTTGGATGTGCTTCCGTATATAAATTGCGCAAGGGACCGATCTAAAAGATGTAAACCCCCAGGTTGTATGGACCCACTGCAATAGAAATGGTATTAGAGTGACATGTTATATGGAAAAGTGAATGGTAAGCGAATTGTGGCGACCCTAATCGGATCGGGGGCCGTCGAGGGGTGCCACAGACACCTACTGAAATACGGAGTTTCTTAGGACTGGCTGGTTATTATAGGAGGTTTATTGAAGGATTTTCACGACTGGCAGGTCCTTTAACTAAATTGACCCGAAAGAAAGTGAAGTTTGAATGGAATGGGGAAAGTGAAAGGAGTTTCCAGGAGCTTAAAAGGAAATTGACCTCGGCTCCAATCCTGACTATAGCAACTGGACCTGATGGTTTTACAGTGTATAGTGACGCATCTCACAAAGGACTAGGATGTGTTATGATGCAGCATGGCAAGGTCATAGCCTATGCATCTAGACAATTGAAACCCCATGAACTGAACTACCCAACGCATGATTTAGAGCTAGCAGCTATAGTGTTTGCTTTGAAGATATGGAGGCATTATTTATATGGAGAAAAGTTTGAGATTTATACGGATCATAAGAGCTTGAAATATCTGTTCTCACAAAAGGAGTTGAACATGAGACAAAGGAGGTGGATGGAGTTGTTAAAGGATTATGATTGTGAGATACGATACCATCCAGGGAAGGCGAATAAGGTAGCAGATGCTCTTAGTCGTAAGTCAGCTGTGGAGATGGCAAGTTTAAGAATGGCGGAATGGAGCTTATTAAAGTCCGTAGCAGACTCAGAGTTTAAATTGGAAATGGATTGTCTTACTGGTATGCTTAGTGCATTAAGAATTGAACCCGAGATTATTCAGAAAGTTAAGACATTACAAGGATCTGACCTAGAAATTTTGAAAATAAGAGATACAATGTCTTTAGGGAAAAGACCAGAATTTCATGTCTCTGAAGATGGAGTGGTAAGATGCCAAGGACGACTCTGTGTTCCCGACAATGAAGAGATAAAGAAGGAAATTTTGTCAGAGGCACATAGGAGTAATTATAGTGTTCATCCAGGAAGTACAAAGATGTACAGGAATTTACGTTAGCAATTTTGGTGGAATGGTATGAAAGCAGATACGGCTAAGCACGTTTCTCAAAGTTTGACGTGCCAGCAAGTAAAAGCGGAGCATCGCAAACCTGCAGGACTTTTGAGACCGTTGACATACCGGAATGGAAATGGGAACATATAACAATGGACTTTATACAAGGATTACCAAGGACGTCAAGTGGTCATGACTCTATTTGGGTTATAGTGGATCGTTTGACTAAGTCTGCTCATTTCCTAGCGGTTCGCATAGACTACCCAATGGATAAATATGCGGATCTATATGTAGGTCAAGTGGTACGCCTACATGGTGTTCCAGTGACTATTACCTCAGATCGGGATTCAAGATTTCCTTCGAACTTTTGGCAAAGTCTTCAAATTGCCTTAGGAACTAAACTCCAGTTTAGTACTGCTTTTCACCCTCAGACAGATGGACAAACAAAAAGAGTAATCCAAATATTAGAGGATATGTTGAGGGATTGTGTAATTGATTTCAAAGGAAATTGGGATGAATGATTGCATTTGGTGGAATTTGCATATAATAATAGTCTTCAAAAAAGTATAGACATGGCTCCCTATGAGACATTATATGGAAGGAGATGTAGGACTCCTGTCTGTTGGAATGAAGTAGGTGAAAAGAAATTGACAGGACCTGAACTGGTACAAGCTACCACCGAAGCTGTTGAAATTATCAGGAAAAGACTTAAAACAGCTCAGAGTAGACAAAAAGACTACGCAGATAGGCGTAGAAGGCCTTTGGAATTTAATGTGGGAGATCATGTATTCTTGAAAGTATCTCCAATGAAAGGAATATCTCGATTTGGAATGAGAGGTAAGTTAAGCCCTAGATTTGTCGGACCTTTTGAGATACTTGAAAGAATAGGAGATGTGGCTTATCATTTGGCGCTGCCTCCTAAGTTGGGAAATTTGCATGATGTGTTTCATGTATCGATGCTGAGAAAGTACCAGCCGGATCCTGGTCACATACTCGATCATGAAGCCATCAAAGTGGATGAGAAAGTGAGGTACATTCAAGAACCTGTGCAGGTACTAGATCGGAAGGAACAAATTCTCAGGACCAAGAGAATCCCATTGGTTAAGATATTATGGCGACATCACGATACGGAAGAAGCCACATAGGAAAGTGAAGATCAGATGAAGGAAAAGTACCCCTACTTGTTTCAAAAGTATATGAGTAACGTTTAATTTCAAGGACGAAATTCTCTAAGGAGGGGAGAATTGTGGCATCCCAAAAAATTCAAGACAACCTCTAGATGAATTAAAGCCCATGATTAGGTAATGAAATTACCTATGGTCTATGTTTTAGCCATTGATTTTCTCTTAATACCAAGTGTTATATGCTTGTGTTCATGAGTTTTTAAATTAGTATTACAGGATAAATTAATAAGAAGAATTTATTCTTGGCTATGCACCTCATAGATTTAATCCCTATAGATTTAAATGTTACAAGATTATGGCCATATGAAATTGTAAATTTGGAATCTATAAAAGAAAGAATTAAAAGTAAAATTGGGATTTAATTAGGCTTGGGTCTTAGGCCCAAGAGTATGGACCTAAAGTGGGCCAAATTGGCCGGCCCATGAAGCCCATGGAGAGGGCTGCCGTCGACCGAGGAGAGGAGGAGTGGCCGGCCCACTTCCAAGCCCATTTTGCATGAGTCTCGCCAAGTGGCACAAAGGAGACTCCATGCATTGGCCATTGTGGGTGGCTTCTAATCATGACTAATGATGGGGTTTAGGGGAAACAAAAGAGAGAGAGTGGCCGGTTGAGGGGCTGTCACCCAAGCCAAGAGAGAGAGAGAGAGGGTTGTGAGAGAGAGAGAGGAACCGAGAGAGAGGAGGAAGGAGCCGCTCGCCCGCCCGTCGTCCGTCCGTCCGCTCATCCGTCGCCATCCGTGTGCCTTGTTTGCTCAATTTTGGAGGCAAGTTGGGATCCATATTCTGCTCTTACATGTGTGTTTGAAATGGTGCTGAATTTCGGGTGTTTAGGGAGTGAGAAACCGAAGCTAGAGTGTTTTGTTTTTGAAGTAGCTTGCTGTTTTCGTGTACACCGCCTGACCCAGAATATTGTAGAGGCTTGCATGCGGGTTTTGAGTTGGATTTTGGCTTCGACTTCTTAATTAAAGTTGTAGAAAACATCTCAAAGTATGACATAATAAAATTTGAGACAAAATGGCTGAGTTTTAAGGGGTGAAAGCCTTCCTCTACGAAGACGCTAGATCTGAAACTGTTTTGTCGACCTCTTGGTGGTTTTGTGTGTTGTATGTTGCTTTTTACCGAGAATATCACTTCGACTTCTTCACAAAAGTTGTAAAGAACATCCTGACGATTAACATACTCAAATTTTAGGTAAAAAGAACAAGTGTAGCCTAGTGAAACGATTTTCTTTTGAAGACGGCAGATCTGGAACTATGGTACTGGACTCCCGAAACTTCGGGGACTAAATGGTGGCTATCCTTTGAGAATCTCACCTATATCCATTAATGAAAGTTGTATTGGACCTCTTGAGGCAAAACATATAAAAAGTTCAGAGGAAATGAAGAAAGATAAGTAGGCGAAATCTCAATTTTTCGGAGACAGCTAAACTGGACTGTTCGGTACTAGGAACAGGAGCTTCGACCGTCTATAGTTAATTATCTAGAGCGAATCTGGCCTAGATATTTCATGAAAAATATACCTTAGGGTCTTGACTATCACCTGGTAAACTTTCATAATTTTTTAAGGTCATTAGAGTATTCAATCGGAATTATTCCAAAAACCGAGTAATCTGTCGCGATCTGTTTAGTCAGTCTCAATGCATGGATCATATCATTTTATGTGAAACTCTTTTGGCAAAGTATTCTTCACAAAGTTTCTTTCTCTATGTCTTCCCTATGACATATTAAAATTTCATAATTTTTGAAGTTCATATACCTATTTAACCAAAAATATTTCAAATTCTGTGCAAGCTGTGTTGGTAGATTAGATATGCTGTGATGCGTGATCTATATCAAATTGTATGAGGATCTTTTGGTGCAGTGTCCTTCATGAAATATCTACCATTATGTCATAACTATTACATGTTCGATTTTCATAAATTTTGAAGACCATATGGGTATTTAATGGAAATATTTTCTAAAATTGTGCAAGCATGGATTTTACAAATTTCAAATGCTGGAAAATTGTGATTATTTTGCTTTGGATGAGCCCTATTATTCATATTGATTGAGGTGATTGAATATCTTGAGCATGTGATGATAATTGACACTGCATATAGAATCAAATGCTGAATTAGCCTTTGTTGCCAGTACATCATGTGCCATGCTGATTTTGAGACATAAATTGGTGAACATGAATTATGATAAATGAGGAAACTGTTGGAGGCGGCCGATAATGCCCTGAGAGTGTCAGGATGCCCGGGATGGGGGGTGCCGGATGCCCGGATTGTATTGAGATACATGCCCGGATGTCCTCGGGAGTTTCGAGATGCCCGGAATGGTTGGGTGCTGGAAGCCCCGGAGGTTTGTGCCCGAGGGGGAATGCCTCGTGATGCCGGTTGGGATGCGAGATGCCCGGAATGTGGGGGTGCCGGATGCCCGGTGGTGTGTGCTGGAGGTTTTTCTCGCGATGCCAGGTTGGGGTGCGAGTGATAAAGTGTGGGATGAAATTACCGATCCCGGATAGAAAAAGAGAGATGTGGTGATCAAATTGAAAGATAAAAGTGGAAATTGAATCATGCACATATGATGTGATGACATACGTATGGATGTGTGACATGATGATGACGAGTGCATGGTTGTATGTGCACCTATGGCATGATGATATGTATGTGACATGATGATGATCACCTATGGCATGATGATATGTGTATGACGATGATGATCACCTATGGCATGATGATACATGCATGACATGATAGTGATGAGTACATGGGGATGTATGTACATATGGTGTGATGACATATGCATGGTTGCAAGGTAAGTTATGCTTGGATGCATGAATGGTATGTACTATGCTATGATTGTTATGATTGTATTGTGTGATGTATTGAGTGGTTTATTGGATCTTTTACCTGCTGAGTGGTTGTACTCACCCCTTCGGGGACCAACATTTTAGATTAGAAAGATGCCGCTCCCTACCGTCGCGCGGGGTACCTTCTATGGCCTTCCATCGGATGTAGAGGTAGAGTGTACGGAGATTGACTGCGTTACCGTCCCTGGACTGACGTTTGTGCGAGTGCGAGTGCTGGTTATGTACGATGTAGGCCTGGCCGAGGGCCCTGTCATCCAGGAGTTTCTGTCAGTTCATGTCCGCCGAGATGGAGTGTTTAGGGGGATGTTGCCGCCACCACCGCCTGACGCACCAGGATGGGTGTGATGGCTGCGCGAGGGGTAGAGAGCTGATGTTTCTTTTTGGGAGTAGCCGCCACTAATAGATGAAGGATGACACGTGATCGCTATAGGGGTCGAAATATCCTTTTGGGATGTGGCCAAGTGTAGCTAAAAATCTTGGCTTTCTTTTGTTGTATCCACCCGAGAAAAATCCATCATCAAAATATGTAAATAAAAGTGGCTCGGCTTTATCTTTTCCTATGGTACTTAGTGGTGTGCATTGTATCATGATCGTTGGAGGGAGAGATGGCGATATTGAATTATACTTCCGCTAATACATTGCGCTGGGACCGTTTTAAAAAAAAAAAAAAATTATGCCTATGTACTGTGATGCTTCTACTAAGGGATGAAATTAGTGTTTATTAGATGGAGAGATAGGCATCTGTGGCGACCTTAGGTGGTTCGGGATGCCAGACATAGGAAATGTCAAATTTCGAGGACGAAATCCTCTAAGGAGGGGAGAATTGTGGCATCCAAAATTTTGGACAACCCTCGGATAGGTGACAGTCACCAAACTGTGACTTTGTTTTTATTTTATAGACATTGATTTGTATTTGTTCATTTGGAATAGTATTTCAATTTTATCCTTTGAACCAAAAGGATGGGATTTGATCTTGCATATGAATTATATGCGCTAAAAAAATTAGAGAATTAGAACTTGAGGATATTGAGCGGGCCGCAAGAATTTAGAGTATATATATATGTGTGTGTATATACTTGTATATATAAGACAATTTAATTTTTTGTTATCTAAGTAAATTTGATAAAAATAAAATGCTAAGTTATATAAAAAGAAAAGGGAATTAGGGCCTTATTTTAAGGACTCTTGGGCCCAAAATTTTGGGGCCCAAAGCAGGCCAAGAGGCCCAAACCGTCGGCCCATGGAGGAGAACCGGATGGAGGCCACGCCACCTCCTCCATTTGTCCTCTTGATGCAGCCACTTGTCTCCTTGTTGAAGCCACTTGTCCTACTCTTGGAGCCAAGTGTCTCATGCATGCAAAAACCTAATGATTACAAGCAAATAAAAGGGAGAATGAAAGAGAGTGCTCGTGTGAGGGAAAGAGAAGAACCGAACAGAATTTTGAGTGAGTGAGAGGGAGAGTTCAAGCAAGGGAAGCAGGCACGCACGAGTACGAGCTGTGAGGGGGAAGAGGAGGACCGTCTTCCGCCAGTGCCGAGCTGCCGCCGTCGTTCTTGCTGTGTTTTCTTTGGATTTGAGGCAAGTGAAGTCCTAAAACCTACCCTTTGCATTGCTGTGTGTATGTGTAGTAGATGGCAAGTCTTGGTTGTGGTAGATGGGATGAAATTTCGGAGCTTTGGAGAGATTCGTTGGCCATGCATGCTGTTTCTGGAAAGACCAGTCCGACCATCCATGAGTTTGTGTGCTGCATATGAATTTTTAATCGGAATATTGCTTCGATTTATTCATAAAAGTTGTAGAGAACACCTTGAAGAACAACATACTAAAATTTGAGCCAAAACGAACAAGAAATGTTCAGTGAAATGATTTTTCTTTGGAGAGACTAGATCTGGAATTCGTTGTGCTGACCTTCAGTGGTTTCGTGGTCTGTAAAGTAACCTTCTTGTGAAAATATCACTTTGGTCTCTTAACAAAAGTTGTATTATACTTCTTGAGGTAGAACATAGCAAAAATTTAGAGGAAATTAACAAAAATAGGTCGGTGAAATCGTTGTCTTTTGAAGAAACTGGATCTGGGAAAAACGCTGCTTCGACCTAGTATGATTTCGGAATTTTTATAAAATCATACAGTTAAAATTTGATCGTGTGTCCTTAATGAAAGTTGTAGGTAATATTCTGAGGAATAACATACTGAACTTTCAGAGTAAATGGACCAGTAATGACCAAGGAAACGATTTTTTCTTCAACACGTGTAGATCTGGAAAACGATACCGAGAATAGGAAAAGTAAATTGATTTTATCTTTTAATCCAGAAGGAATTGGACTATGATTGCTTCATGAAACTTGTACCTCTAGGTCTTAAATACAGTGTGTCCAAATTTCAGAATTTTCTGAGTTTATTTAAGGGTTTAATCAAAATTGTTTTCAAAATGGTGCATGGATGATGTTAAAATCCTTTTTCGGTGATGTATGGACCTGTACATATTCTGCGAAGCCTTGTTTGTGTGGCACCTCTCGAACGGCCCCCGAACCATTAGGGTCGCCACAGATACCAAAGAAGAACCTTAGTTCCTAGGCATTTTTTTTTTATAACGGTCCCAGCGCATCTTATCTACGGAAGCATAATCAAGTCTTACGAATTCTCCCTCCAACAATCATGATACAATGCACACCACTAAACACCATAAGAAAAGATAATGCCAAGACACTTTTATTTACATATTTTCATGATGGATTTTCTCGGGTCGGTACAACAAAAGAAAGGCCAAGACTTTTCACTACACTCGGCCATAACCCCAAAAAGAGACAACTTGATCCTCTATGTCGATCATGTGAAATCCTCCATCTACTAGTGTCGGCTATTTTCCAAAAAGTAGCAGCTCCTACTCCTCACGCGCGGGTCATCACACCCATCCCAGTGCATCAAGCGGTGGCGGCGGCAACATCCCCCGCATCACTCCGTCTCGACAAACGTGAACAGATATGAACTCCTGTATGACCGGGCCCCCAGCTAGGCCCACATCATACATCACTATCGCACGAACCCGAATGAACGTCAGACCAGGAATGGTGGGACAGTCGATCTCCACACACTCAACCTCCACATCCGATGGAAGGTCATAAAAGACGCCTCGCATGACAGCAGGGAGCGGCATCTTTCTAATTTGAAATGTTGGTCCCAAGAAGAGAGTGACGGCTCCACTCAGCAGGTAAAGGACCCAATAAACCACTCAATGCATCACACAATACAATCATAACAATCGTAGCATAAGACATGTCATTCAAGTATCCATGCATAATTTACCTTGGAGCCATGCATATGTCATCATACCACATGTACATACATCCTCATGTAATCATCACCATCATGTCATACATGTACCATCATGCCATAGGTGCACATACATCCATGCACTCGCCATCATCATGTCATGCATGTACCATCATGCCATAGGTGCACATACATCCATGCACTCACCATCATGCCATGCATGTACTATCATGCCATAGGTGCACATACATCCATGCACTCATCATCATGCACTCATGCATACATGTTGCCAAACCATACATAATTCAATTTCAATTTCCCAATTTTATTCTTTCATTTTGGGCCGCCACATTTCTCTTTCCCGGGACCAGTATTTGCGTCGCACATTTATCGCTCGCACCCCATCTGGCATCGCGAGGAACCTCCAGCACAAACCTCCGGGCATCCGGCACACACCCGCCGGGCATCTCGTACCCCAACTGGCATCACGAGGCATCCCCCGGCACAAACCTCCGGGCTTCCAGCTCCCCATGCTCCGGGCATCTCGAAACTCCCGAGGACCCTTCGGCATTCAGCCATTTAAGGCCACCAAGCATCCGGCACTCCCTAGCCAAGCATCCCGACACTCCCGGGGCATCGTCAGCTCACACCTCCGACGGCCTTCTCACTTATCATAGTTCACATTTACAATTATGGCTCAATTTCAACATGGCATATGATGTGATGGCAAACAAGATCATTTTTATCATTTGATTCTTATATGCATTTCCAATCATCATCATACATGCAGCAAGATACAACCACTTATGACAATACAATTCATGGGGTCCATACAACTTAGAATAATCCATACATCATGACTTTTTGAAATTTACCAAATTCCAGCTTACACAATTTCGGAAAACATGTAAATTAAATATCCATATGATCTTCAAAAATCATACAATCAGAGTATGTAATATACATGACATAAAGGTAGCAATTTCATGAAGAACATATGCCCAAAAGAGCTTCACACAAGAAGATATAGCTCACACAATACAGCATGCAAAATTCGAATAAAATCAGATTGCGCAGTTCTTGAAATATTTCGATTAAAATACCCGAATGACCTCCAAAAATTATGAAATTTTACCAGGTTATATTAAAGACCCTAGGGTAGATTTTTCATAAAGAAATCTAGGCCATATTCACTCTAGATAATTAACTATAGACGGTCGAAGCTCCTGTTCCTAGTACCGAACAGTCCAGTTTAGCTGTCTCCGAAAAATCGAAGTTTCGCCTACTTATCTTTCTTCATTTCCTCTAAAATTTTGATATGTTTTGCCTCAAGAGGTCCACTACAACTTTCATTAAGGGATCTAGGTGAGATTCTCAAAGGATAGTCACCATATAGTCCACGAAGTCACGGGAGTCCAGTACCATACTTCCAGATCTGCCGTCTTCAAAAGAAAATCGTTTCACTTGGTTAAACTTGCTCGTTTTACCTCAAATTTGAGTATGTTAATCTTCAGGATGTTCTATACAACTTTTGTGAAGAAGTCTAAGTGATATTCTCGGTAAAAAGTGACATGCAACACATAAAACCACCAAGAGGTCAACAAAACAGTTTCAGATCTAGCGTTTTCGTAGAGGAAGGGTTTTACCCCTCAAAACTCAACCATTTTATCTCAAATTTTAGTATGTTGTACTTTGAGATGTTGTCTACAACTTTTTTGAAGAAGTCGAAGCTAAAATCCGACTCAAACCACGCATGAAAGCCTCCACAACGTTCGGGGTCAGGCGGCACACTCGAAAACAGCATGCTATTTCAAAAACAACACACTCTAGCTTCGGTTTCTCACTCCCTAAACGTCCGAGACTCATCACACTCAAACACATGCAAAACACAACATGCAAGAGCAGAATATAGATCCCAACTTGCCTTCAAATCGAGCAAACAACGGCACACGGACGGCGATGGACGAGCGGACGGACGGGCGACGGACGAGCGGACCTCCTCCTTCGCGCAGCTTCTCCCTTTCTCTCTCGGTTCCTCACTCTCTCGCAACCCTCTCTCTCTCTCACTGGGCTTGGGCGACAACCCCCCATAACCGGTCACTCTCTCCCTTTTATTCCCCCTTAATCACAATCATTAGCCATCATGAGAAGCCACCCACAATGGCCAATGAATGAAGTCTCCTTTTTGCCACTTGGCAAGACCCATGCTTAATGGGCTTGGAAGAATTGGGCTGGCCTCTCCCCCTCTCCTTGGTTGACGGCAGCCCTCTCCATGGGCTTCATGGGCCGGCCTTTTGGCCCATCAAAGGTCCACACTCTTGGGCCTAAGGCCCAAGCCTAATTAAATCAAATTTTAACCCTCTTTTTAAATACTAATTAAATCCTTGTTGAACCAAAGTACTAAGGTGTAAAAAAATTAAATAACTATACACTTGAATTCAAAAATCCATAAATTCTAACCCACAATGCGTATGGCCAAAGATAGATCATCCTTTTCCAAAATTTATCCATTAAATTTGGCCATAGTCCTTAATACAAGACATTAATTTGAGCGCCCCTAATGACCGGTAAGGAATTCTAGGATGCCACAGTTTGATATGGTGTTCTTCACAAAATGTGTTTTCTTAGATCTTATCTACAATGTGTTAAATTTTCAGAATTAATTTCCATCGTTTACTAATTTTCCAGAATTTTTCATAAACAGCACGCATTCTGTTTAAGCTGAAAAAACTGTTCTATTTACAGGTTATTGATTTGCTAGATAAATTGTGATATCTTGGATTATCATTCGTGCAATGATGTGGTGACATTCATGCATATCATATGACATCAAAAGCTTTATGGATTTTCATGAATTCAATGAAGTTTCTCAAAACCATTGCATCAAATAATATTTTTCCCAATGCATATTATATGATTTTAAAAAGGCTGATTCCAATCATTGGCATTATTGCATCAAATGTGAAATTGAAAAAAAATGAGGTATATGAGAATATGCATTGTAATGATAAGAAGGCCGTCGGAGGTGTGAGCCGACAATGCCCTGGGAGTGTCAGGATGCTCGGAATGTGGGGGTGCTGGATGCCCGGTTGTATTACGATACATGCCTAGATGTCCTCGGGAGTTTCGAGATGCCCAGTGGTATATGGTACGTAATTCCAGGGGGAGTGCTTGGTGGTATGTCGGTACGTAATCCCGGAAGCCCCGGAGGTGTGTGCCAAGGGGGATTCCTCGTGATGCTAGTTGGGATACGAGATGCCCGGAATGTGGGGGTACCGGATGCGCGGTTGTATTTTGAATACATGCCCGGAGGTTCCTCGTGATGCCTAGATGCGAGCGATAAATTGTGGGATGCAAACATTGGTCCCTGGAAAAAAAAACTGATGAGATCCTTGTGAAAGATAAGAATTGAAACTGAATCATGTGCATAGGTGTATGCATATGGCATGATGCACAATCTGCTTATGAAAGTAAATTAATGCTATTTGATATTGAAAATGCGATCATGAAGGCATGAATGGATCTCATGGTGATGTATGCTTGATAGCATGAATGATATGAATCATGGTGGTATATGCACGATGGCATGGTGAGAGATGCATGACCACATGGTGGTATGTGCACATATGGCATGGTGATATATGCATGAATGCTTGATGATGAGTGCATGATGATATATGCACATATGGTATGATGACATATGCATGGCTGCAAGGTAAGTTATGCTTGAATGCATGAATGATATGTGCTTTGTTATGATGCCTTGATTGTTCTGTGTGACGCAATGAGTAGTTTGGTGGATCTTTACTGCTGAGTGGTTGTACTCACCCCTTTTGGGGATTAACATTTCAGACTAGATAAGATTCCTCTGCTGGCACTGCCACCAGTAGATGGATCAAGTGTTTGGATATGATCGCGAGGAGGAGGATAGCAAAGGAAGGAACTTTTGGACGCCGACACTAATCGATGGACTTTAAGTATAGGACTGTTGGAGGAGATGTCGGTCATCTTTTGAAGTATAGCCAAGTATAGAAAACCATGGCATTTTGATGTACCGATGAATGATGTCTATCTGGTTTAAGTAAATAAAAGTGTTCGGCTTTTACCTATAAATGTTTAGTTGGTGTGCATCGTTTTCTGAATATAGGGAAGGGAGTTGATGGATGTGCTTCTGTTATATGAATTGCGCAAGGGACCGATCTAAAAGATGTAAACCCCCAGGTTGTATGGACTCGCTGCAATTGAAATGGTATCAGAGTGACACGTTATTAGGGAAAGTGAAAGGTAAGCGAACTGTCGCGACCTTAACGGATCGGGGGCCGTCGAGGGGTGCCACAGTGTGTGCCAGGGGGATACCTCGTTATGCCAGTTGGGGTACGAGATGCCCGGAATGTGGGGGTGCCGGATGGCCGGAGGTGTGTGCCGGAGGTTCCTCGCAATGCCAGGTTGGGTGCAAGCGATAAAATGTGGGATGCAATTACTGGTCCCAGGAAAGAAAAAATATGGTGACCCAATTGAAAGATAAAAAGTTGAAATTGAATCATGCATGGTATGGTGACATGTATGCATGGCTGTATGATATAATATGTATAAGTGCATGGTGGTATGTGCACATAAGGCATGGATATGCATGAATGCTTGATGATGAGTGCATGATGGTGTATGCACATATGGTATGATGACATATGCATGGCTGCAAGGTATGTTAGGCTTGGATGCATGAATGATATGTACTTTACTATGATGTTATGATTGTTCTGATTGATGCATTGAGTAGTTTAATGGATCTTTTACCTGCTGAGTGGTTGTACTCACCCCTTTGGGGACCAACATTTCAGATTAGAAAGATGCCTCTCCCTCCGGTCACGCGGGGTTTACGGCCTTCCATCTGACGTAGATGTCGATTGTATGGAGCTTGATAGTGTCACCATCCCTAGTTTGACGTTCATACGGGCTCGTGTGCTGGTGATGTATGATGTGGGCCTAGCTGGGGGCCCGGTCATCCAGGAGTTCTTGTCTATCCACGTCCGCCGTGACGGAGTGATGCGGGGGATGTTGCCGCCGCCACCGCCCGATGCACCAGGATGGGTGTGATGGCCCGCGTCAGGAGTGGGAGCTGACATTTTTTTGGGGATAGCCGACACTTGTAGCTAGAGGGTTATGCATGATCGATGTAGGGGTCAAGATCTCTCTTTTGAGCTGTAGCCAAGTTTAGTTAAGAGTCTTGGCTTTTTGGTTGTACCGACCCAAGATGTCCGTCTTAAAAATGTAAATAAAAGTGGCTCGGCTTTATTGTTTCCTTCGATGTGTAGTTGGTGTGCATTGTACCATCATTAAGAGAGTAGAGGGATGGTGAGACTCATCTTTAATTTCGCAATGAGCTGCGCTAAACTCTTTTCAAAAAAAAAAAAAAATGCCTATGGACCTCGGTCCTTCTTTAAACCCTTTTATATCAAAGATATGTAACTGGTATTCATTAGGTGGAGCGATAGTTATCTGTGGCGACCCAGGCTGGATCGGGGGTGCCACATCAACAAGGAGACAAGTGGAGGAGGTGGCGTGGCCTCCATCCGGTTCTCCTCTATGGGCCGACGGTTTGGGCCTCTTGGCCTGCTTTGGGCCTGAAAATTTTGGGCCAAGTTGTCCCATGTCCAATTTAAATAGCCCATAGAAAAATATCAATAATAAGCCCATAATTCCTACACCATTTTAGGGCATTTGATTTTTATATAGGAATCAATATTATATTCCCATAACAAATTTCACATAGTGGGTTCGGTCCAAAAGATAAAATAAGGTGGCCGATGATATAATTGTCCCTATGGCCATTCAAAGACAAATCTCCTTTCCTTAAAATTAATATTTCGGGTTGTCGAAATTCCTGGATGCCACAATTCTCCCCTCCTTAGAGAATTTCGTCCTCGAAATTCGACATTACCTATGTCTCTTTAAACATGTGAGAGTATCTTTCCCTCATCTCATTTTCACTTTCCCATGTGGCTTCCTCCACATCATGATGTCGCCATAATATCTTAACCAATGGGATTTTCTTGGTCCTAAGAATTTGCTCTTTTCGATCTAGTACCCGTATTGGCTCTTCTATGTACCTCACTTTCTCATCCACTTTGATGGCTTCATGATCGAGTATGTGACTAGGATCCGGCCGATACCTCCTCAACATCAACACATGGAACACATCATATAAATTTCCCAATTTAGGAGGTAGCGCCAAATGATAAGCTACGTCCCCTATTTTCTCGAGTATCTCAAAGGGTCCAACGAATTTGGGGCTTAATTTCCCTTTCATTCCAAATCGTGATATCCCTTTTATTAGAGATACTTTAAGGAATACATGGTCTCCAACACTAAATTCCAAAGGTCTTCTACGTTTATTTGCGTAGTCTTTTTGTCGGCTTTGAGCTGTCTTAAGTCTTTTCCTTATTATCTCAACCGCTTCCGTAGTAACTTGTACTAACTCAGGTCCTGTCAGTTTTCTTTCACCTACTTCATTCCAACAAACAGGAGTTCTACATCTCCTCCCATACAACGCTTCATAGGGAGCCATGCCTATACTTTTTGAAAACTATTGTTATAAGCAAATTCTACTAAATGCAACTTTTCACCCCAACTTCCTTTAAAATCAATGACGCAAGCCCTTAACATATCTTCTAATATCTGAATCACTCTTTCTGTATGTCCATCTGTCTGAGGATGAAAAGTAGTACTAAACTGGAGCTTAGTCCCTAAGGTGATCTAAAGACTTCGCCAAAAGTTTGAAGTAAATCTTGGGTCTCAATCTGACGTAATAGTCACTGGAACACCATGTAAATGTACTACTTGACTTACATATATTTCAGCATACTTATTCATCGGATAGTCTATGAGGATTGCTAGGAAATGAGCGGACTTAGTCAAACGATCCACAATTACCCAAATAGAGTCGTGGCCACTTGATGTCCTTGGTAATCCTTGCACAAAATCCATCGTCACATGTTCCCATTTCCATTCTGGAATATCTAATGGTCTCAAAAGTCCTGCGGGTTTTCGATGTTCCGCTTTCACTTGCTGACATGTTAAGCACTGGGAAACATGCTTGGCTATATCCGTCTTCATGCCATTCCACCAATATTGTTGGCATAAATTCCTGTACATCTTTGTACTACCTGGATGTATACTATAACTACTCCTATGTGCTTCCGACAGAATTTCCCTCTTTACTTCCTCATTGTCGGGAACACAGAGTCGTCCTTGACATCTTACCATTCCATCTTCAGAAACTTGGAATTCTGGTCTTTTTCCTGAAGACACAGCATTTTGCATTTTCACTATTTCCGGGTCAGATTCTTGCAAAATTTTAATTTTCTGGATAATCTCCGGTTCAATTCTCAATGTAGTGAGCATACCGGTGAGGTGATCTATTTCCATTTTAAACTCGGAGTATGCTATTGACTCTAACAGATTCCATTATGTTATCCTTATACTAGCCAAATCCATAGTCGACTTGCGACTAAGAGCATATGCCACCTTATTTGCTTTTCCTGGATGGTACCGTATTTCACAATCATAATCCTTTAACAATTCCATCCATCTCCTCTGTCTCATGTTCAGCTCTTTTTGAGAAAACAAATATTTTAAACTTTTATGATCTGTATAAATTTCGAACTTCTCTCCATACAGATAATGTCTCCATATTTTCAAAGAAAAAATTATAGCTGCCAATTCTAAGTCATGGGTTGGGTAATTCAATTCATGAGGTTTCAACTATCTAGATGCATAGGCTATGACCTTGCCATGCCGCATCAAAACACATCCCAGTCCTTTGTGAGACGCATCACTATACACTGTAAATCCATCAGATCCAGATGGTATAGTCAGAATTGGAGCCGTAGTCAGTCTTCTTTTGAGCTCCTGGAAACTCTTTTCACATTCTTCATTCCATTCAACAAGTTGTGAGAATCCTTCAATAAACCTTCTATAATAACCTGCCAGTCCTAAGAAACTTCGTATTTTCGTGGGTGTTGTTGGTCTCGGCCAATTTATTACCATTTCGACTTTTGCTAGGTCTACTGCAATTCCATTTCCAAACACCACGTGTCCTAAAAATATTATCTGGTCCAACCAAAATTCATACTTACTGAACTTTGTGTATAACTTATGGTCTCTAAGGGTCTGTAACACTATTCTCAGGTGTCGTTCATGTTCTTCAGGTCCTTTAGAATATACCAGGATATCATCAATGAAGACAATCACAAATTGATCCAAATAAGGCTGAAATATCCTATTCATCAAATCCATAAATGCAGCTGGAGCATTAGTTAGTCCAAAAGGCATAACTAGGAACTCATAGTGTCCATAGCGAGTTCTAAATGCAGTCTTAGGAATGTCTTCTTTCTTAATCCTTAATTGATGGTATCCTGACCTCAAATCAATTTTAGAAAAGACTGAACTTCCTTGCAGTTGGTCAAATAGGTCATCAATTCTAGGCAAGGGATACTTATTCTTAACAGTTACCCGATTCAGTTGCCTATAGTCAATACATAAACGCATTGACCCATCCTTCTTTTTCACAAACAAAACTGGTGCACCCCAAGGAGAAGCACTTGGCCTAATAAATCCTTTATCAAGCAACTCTTGTAGTTGCACTTTCAACTCTTTCAATTCCATCAAGGCCATCCTATACGGAGCTTTCGATATCGGTCCTGTTCCAGGCATTAGTTCGATCTCAAACTCAATCTCTCGCTCCGGTGGTAACCCAGGCAGTTCCTCAAGAAATACATCCTGAAATTTCCTGACCACTCGAACTTCATCGAGCTTAGATTCTTCCTTAGTATTGTCCTTTACCACTACCGGGTATCCTTGACATCCTTCGTCAAGTAATGCACGGGCTTCTATTACTGAAATAAGTGCCACGGATGGGTTTGTCTACCCTCCGAAAAATTCACAACTAGATTGGTCAAGTAAAACAAATTGAATTACTTTTCTATGGCAATCCACCTTAGCTTGATACTTATGGAGCCAGTCCATTCCGATAATAACATCAAAGTCATACATAGCCATTACGACTAAGTCTATTTCCATATTCTGTCCCCCTATAGTTATCTTACATCTTTCACATATCAACATAGACAATACCACATTCCTTAGGGGTGTGGAAACACAAAGAGGCGTCTCAAGAGAGGTAGTTTCTATTTTACTCAACTGTCTATATCTTTTAGACACAAAAGAATGCGTAGCGCCCGTATCAAACAATGCATATGCCTTTTTGCCATTTATAGAAATCGTACCTGATATAACATTTTTGGAAGCTTCCACTTCCTCTTGGGTGACCGCATACACCCTTCCTTGTGCTGGTGGCCTTTGTGGATTCCTTGATAGATTCGACCAAACAGTACGTTGTTGCACTTGTCGTACCGAGTTGACACTCAGCTGTGATCTCTCTTGTGGGCAATTTCTCTTAAAGTGCCCCATCTGTCCACAACCAAAACATTTTGGCGGACCATTACAAAATCCTGACCCATGCTGTCCACCACACCTCTGACAAGTATTACCCTGGTAGGGTACCTTCCCTAGAAACGGGCCACCCTTGGCTTTTCCAAAATTTCCTAAATTATTCATCTTCTTAGATTCCCAGGGCTAACCTTATCCAGGATAGGGTCTCTTACCCCTTCGAATATCACTAAAGGTCATTTGCTTCTTGGATTCCGATCACTCTCTCACTAATTCTTGCTCTACCAACTGTGCCCTTTCATAAATTTCGTTATAATCTCTTATATTCAGAGGCACCAGCTGTTTCCTGATATCAGTCCTCGACCCCTTCAGGAATCTCTTAGCCTTTTCCTCTCGATCCTCAATCAGCCTGGGAGCATATCTAGACAATTCAGAAAATTTTGCCTCATACTGGTCCACTGTCAGCTCCCTTTGTTCTAACTAAACAAATTCAGTAATCTTCTTATCCCTGGCACAGTCAGAAAAATGCTTTCTATTGAAAGCTCTAACAAACTCATCCCAGTTTATATCAGTACCTGGTGAAAAGATCGTGTCTCTCGAAGCTCTCCACCAAAACTTTGCATTTCCCTCCAGTTGGTACTCTGCCAAAGTTATTTTCTCAGCATTATTGCAGTCCAACAACCGGAAAATTCGTTCCATTCCATCTATCCATTGTTCTGCCTCCTTAGGACTTCCTGATCCACTAAACTTAGGTGGCTTTAGCTTTAGAAATTGTTCCACCAGTCCTTGAGCGCAACGTTCCACTCCAGGTTGTTGCCGCGCTTGTCTTTCTATCAGATTTCCTATATTGGCCAATGCCTGCAGGATGTCTTCCATTCGGGGTTCAGCCCTTGCAGCAGAGGCTTCAGCCCTCGATGGATATGAACTTCCAACTCGTACCATGATTTTCCTGTAGTTTCCAAGCATTTGCCTCAGGAATAATCTGAGACTCAATGTCTCCATTTAAAAGTAACTTCAACTACATATATAAGTAACATAAACATGTTACTGGCACCTAAAGACAACTCATGAAAATTACTAGGGATCTATGAGTGAATACCCATCACCTGTTGTTCAAAGTTAGTCAACTATCCCAGTTAGTATCCTATGGTGTGCATTGTCATTATATTCCTCAATTTCCAAATGAGGCTCCTTATCACTCCACATATAACCATTACTCTGATGCCAAAAAAGGGGGTTTGTGGCACCCCACGAACGGCCCCCGAACCGTTAGGGTCGCCACAGCTCACTTACCTTTCACTTGACTTGGTAATATTCACTCTGATACCATAGAGTTGTAGTGGGTCCATATGTCCTGGGGGTTTATATTATCTCAATCGGTCCCAGCGCAGTTCATATAACGGAAGCATATTCGACATCTCCCTAACCCATACTCAAACTAAATAATACAATACAATGCACACCAACTACACATTATATATATATATATAGAAGTTAGAGCCGAACCACTTTTATTTACATGATTTGATCGGACATCAAGAGTTGGTACATCAAAAGGCCAAGGCTTTACTAAGCTCGGCTATAACCAAAAGTACCCGACCCCACATCATTCATGTACAACGATCCTTCATCCAGTGTCAGCTATCCAAAAAGTGTCATCCACTACCCATCACGCGCACAATCACACCTAGCCCGGTCCATCGGCTAGTGGCGGTGGCAGCATCCCCATCATGATCCCGTCACGACGAACATGCACGAACAGGAACTCCTGGACTATGGGGCCATCAGGTAGACCCACATCATACATAATTAAAACTCGAACACGGATGAATACCAGTCCACGAACACCAACACAGGAGTGCTCTGAACACTCAACCTCGACGTGGGACGGTAAGCCATAAAAAGTACCACGTGTGACAAGTAACAGAAGCATCTCTTAATCTGAAATGTTAGTCCCCAAAAGGGGTGAGTGCAACCACTCAACAATAAAAGATTCCTCAAGCTATATCAAGCATTACTATTACTATCCAGATTCAAGTATGGTAGACAAAACAAGAAGTTTGACAATAAGTATGTATCAAAATCATGAAATCCTTCAATGTAATAACAATGTAGTCCTAATGTGTAGTGCAACATATCCAAGATAGACAAATCTCAATCATAGGGCCAAACTGAAATATCACGTCTCGTTCCATGCCATACACTCAGTCTTATATTCAAACCCCACACATTTATAGTAGAATCATTCATTTTATCATTCAAAAAGGGTTTCATCCCCGGAGGACCAATGTTTGCATCTCTCCGGCATTCGCATCCCTCTAGGCATCACGAAAGCCTCCGGCATTCAGCCACTCAGGGCCACCGGGCATCTGGAACGAATCATGCCTCCAGGCATCTCGTACCCCACCTGGCATCACGAGGAACCTCGAGAGCCTCCCATGAAAATGGTTACCCTGGCCATCCGGATTTACGTACTGACTAGCATACTACCGGGCATCCCGAAGCTCCCGGGGAAAACCTCCGGCATTCAACCATTTAAGGCCACCGGGCATCCACAAGGCATCGACTCACTCGATCCTTTGGGCATCCCGACTCCCGGGGCATCGTTGACCCGAGGGTTCAACGGTAACAATTTAGCATTTTAATTTACAAAACATTTTCAAATGCTAAAACAAGACGTCTCATGGACCCTCTAACACATCTCAATATTGCACAAATATCCACAGCCAATACCATCATATCACATAGCCATTCGAAACACCTTCACCTTCGGACACTTTGTGAAAAATTCGAGAACAGAATAGCCCGATTTTTACAATGCACAGTTCTGGTAAATTTTTTGAAATAAATACTAAATGGACTCAGAAAATTATGAAATTTTGAAACGTTATCAATGAGACCTAAAGGAAAAAATTTCATGAAGAACATCAAGTCAAATTCCATAAATATCGAGAGTAAAAATTTCGGTATTTCTTGCTAAAGTTTCTGTAAAATTTCCAGATTTAACATTTTCATAAAAAAATCATTTCGTCGACCAAATCTTGTCTATTTATGCTAAATTTTTTATATGTTACTCTTATAGATGCGCTCTCCAACTTTTATTAAGGACTCGAAGTCAAAATTTGGCTAGAAAATTCTAGAAAAATCGAGAAATCACCGGAGGTCATGCTGTTCTTGCGAAAACAGTTTACTAGCCTAAAGAGAACTATTCCTACACTTTGAGTCTCGGTATCCAACGTCCACAGTCAAGATTTACAAGCATATTACACCACAATGCAGCCTCTTTACTTCCCAAAAATGCACCATAGCTAAATCCTTGAGTTCTCATTTCAATTCAAAAGCGAAATCCACCAAAACTTACTCTATTTTTGCTCCATTACTTCGGCCAGCTTCATCTCCTTCGTCAAAAATAACATGCAGCTCCAAATTCCACATTTCCTCACATCTACCAGCTCCTCACTAATAAAACAGCAAGCAAAACATAGATTGAAGAACTTCTACTTGCCTCAACTCCAAAGCAACTACAACAAGCGAATCGGCAACTTGGGGCTCCGGGCACGGCTCGATCGACGGCGGAACTAGGCGGTGTTGACGGCGGCAGCTGGGACACGGCGGAAGATGGCCTTCCTCTTCCCCCTCGCAGCCCACACTCACCCCTCTCTCTCTCACTCGAACTCTCCTCCTCTCTCTCTCGCTCGCTCGCCCGCTCGGTCTCACTCTCTCTCTCTCTCTCGGCGGTTCCTCAATCAATCTGCCTCCCCCTCTTCCTTTTGTTGGCTTAATAGCTAGCAATCATTGGATTTTGCATGCAAGAGACACTTGGCTCCAAGAGGAAGACAAGTGTCTTCAACAAGGAGACAAGTGGAGGAGGTGGCGTGGCCTCCATCCGGTTCTCCTCTATGGGCCGAC
Source organism: Eucalyptus virginea (assembly GCA_014182375.1). NCBI lineage: Eukaryota > Viridiplantae > Streptophyta > Magnoliopsida > Myrtales > Myrtaceae > Eucalyptus > Eucalyptus virginea. The sequence goes on from CM024514.1 coordinate 38,158,999, forward strand.
GGTTTGGGCCTCTTGGCTTGCTTTGGGCCCGAAAATTTTGGGCCAAGTTGTCCCATGTCCAATTTAAATAGCCCATAGAAAAATATCAATAATAAGCCCATAATTCCTACACCACTTTAGGGCATTTGATTTTTATATAGGAATCAATACTATATTCCCATAACAAATTTCACATAGGGGGTTCGGTCCAAAAGATAAAATAAGGTGGCCGATGATATAATTGTCCCTATGGCCATTCAAAGACAAATCTCCTTTCCTTAAAATTAGTATTTCGGGTTGTCGAAATTCTCGGATGCCACACTTATTGTTAAAGACCCTGTAGGCTTTGCTTGAAGTCGAATAGCCAAGGAAGATTCCTTTATCTGATTTTTCCTCGAACTTTCCAAATTGATCATTCGCATTCTTCATAATAAAACATTTACAGCCAAAGTTATGAAAGTAGGAAACAATAGGCTTCTTTCATTTATATACTCCATAAGGAGTTTTCTCTAGGATAGGCCTCAAGAATACTCTGTTGATAATATAGCAAGTAGTAAAAACTGCTTCTGCCCAAAATTGATAGGATATTTTGCTCTCTATTAAGAGAGTTCTGGCCATCTCCTGTAAGGATCTATTTTTCCTTTCCACAACCCTATTCTGTTCTTGAATGTATTGAGAAGAGAAAACATGCTGAAAACCAGATTCATCACAGAACTTTGCAAAGTCCTGATTTTCAAACTCACCTCCATGGTCAATTCGTATGCTAGAAATAACATAACCCTTTTCATTCTGAACCTTCTTGGCAAACTTCGAGAAATAAGAGAATGTTTCAGACTTACTTGTCATAAAGTATATCCAGGTGAAACGAGAGTAATCATCCACGATTACTAGGCAATATTTCTTTCCCCCAATACTTTGAGTTCTGGTTGGTCCAAAAAGATCCATATGGAGAAGCTGCAATGCTCGACTAGTAGAAACTTGATTTACAGGTTTAAAGGAACTTCTGACCTGTCTTCCCAAGACACATGGAGTGCATAATTCAGACTTCTAATAAGCTAGATTAGGAAGTCCTCGAACTAGCTTCTTAGAATTTTTTTTAGCAATTTGCTTCATATTAACATGGCCAAGCTTCTGATGTCAAAGACTTGCTTCATCTTGAATAGAAATAAGACACTAAGAGCTTTCTGGGTTTACATCCAGAAGGTAAATGTTGCCATGCCTTTGCCCAGTGAAAGATTGAGAGAAGTCTTGACTCGTCCCAGAACAAATACATTCTTGGAAATTTATTCTAAAACCAGTATCGCAAAGCTGACTTATGCTCAATAGATTGTAGTTCAATCCTTCCACCAAAGAAACATTGTTGATAGTCAGGCTTCCAATGTTCATAGTTTCACATCCTACAATCTTTCCTTTGTTGTTTCCTGCAAAAGAAACTTTTCCTCCATTCAGTCTAACAAGTTTTATGAAGCAGCTTGAGTCTCCTATCATATGCCTCGAACAGCCACTATCCAAATACCATTTGATCTTCCTTTTGATAGTGACCTGTGATTAAAAGAAAAACTCAAACTGTCTTTGGTATCTAGATTTTCTTAGGTCCAGGAGAGTTAGTTTTAAAGATAGTCTTTGACTAGTCCTTCTTAACTGGTCTTCAAATCTTAGAACATTCTTTCTCGAAATGTTCTGAGCTGTTATACTTGGAACATCTGAGTGCACTTTGGCCAATAGATTTTACAAAAACTTTTTGAAAGTGATTTTTGTAAAATGCCCTTGCAGGTCTTTGTTTAATTCTCTCCTTTACTTTGGGAAAATCAATTAATGGAACAATTTCTGAGGTCATACCCAAACCGGATTTGTTAAAGTAGGGTATTTGAGCCGAAAGAATTTTCTCCAGTTTTTCGGATCCTTTTGAAAATCTTTTTATAATACTTGAAATGTCCCTTTTCAAAATAGCATTTTCCTTCAAAAAAGAATCTGAATTTTCTTTTAAATTATCAACAATTGTATTTAGACTTTCAAACTTTTATTTCCAATAAACTTCCTGTTGCCGAGCTTAGAATTCTCCCATTTTAGTTCGGAAATCCTTTTAAGAAAGGATTTAAGACCAAGGCAGAGTTCATCTATATATTTAGAAACTTTAATAGGAATTTTTAACTTACTAACCTCAATTTCTTTGTCCGAGTCTCGAATCGAGCCTTTTTCGATTCTAAGTCTCGTTGACACCTAAATTTCACATAAATTAGTTAATTAAAAATGACATTAAAGGTTAGCAATTAATCACACAAAAAAAATTATTAAAATTAAAATTTTAAAAAATTATTATTAAAAATTAAAATTAAAAAAAAAAAAGCAAAAACGGTCGGGTTGGGCCGGACTCGACCTTAGCCCGGCCCGCCTTCCTTCTTTCCTTTTCTTTTCCCTCAAGCCCACTTTCTTTCCTCGCAGCCCAACCTTTTTCCCCGGTTGGCCCGGCCCGCGCCCCTTTCTCCTCCCCCCCCCCTGGTCTTCACGCGACTGCGTAAACGTAAAGACGCGGCGGCGGATCGCAAACAGAGAGCGGGGGGATCGATGGCGGGCGAGCGGCGTGATCCGCGGGTCGGGGGCACCTCGGCCAATAAGTTGGCAGCCGCAGAGGCCATGCGCGCTTGCTAGCCGAGCATAAAATCGGAGGAGGGGATGACAGAACAGCAGGACAGAACACACGAAACATAGAGAAACAAGCGGCAAAGAGAGAGAACAGAGGAGAAAGGGGGAGGTGAGGAAAGGGGGAGCGCTTCTGCCACTGGGGGGCCGAGCCCCTGCGCTCGCTACCTCCGTTCCGGCCGGACCGCCTTCGACACTACCGTCGCTGCACCTCCGCGTCACCAGCTGCTGCTGCCAAGCTGAAGTTGAAGCCTGTAAGCAGCGGCCAAGGGAGGATTAGCACGAGCCGGCCATACCTTGAGGGATGAGGCTCACCATGTGACCTGCAACACCTGCCACTGCTATTGCCAGCCACCGCCGCTCCCAATCCCCTCCCCAACGATGCCGCTCGAGCTCGAAATCCACGGCGCCGTCCCGGACAAAGAAGTCCCGACGTCGTTCTTGAGCGACCCACCACGAGATCCACTACGCAGGGCTGTTGTCGCCTTGCCGAGGGAAGCTGTCGACCACCGCCATGCTACTTCCCCCCTCCGTCGCCCGTCGCTGCCATTCCGCCACTAGCCGCCTCAAGCCGCGCCACTGTTCCATCCCTCGATGCTGCCACCTCTAGCGAACCCTAGACCAACCGCCTTAGGTTGTGCCGCCGTTCCTCTTGACGCCGTTCTTGCACTGATCTCCATCGTCGCCATCGTAGCAACGGTCACTAGGCCCGACGCCTCCGCCGCCAACGACGCCGTCCCCCGACGACTTGTTGAGGCCCCCCGTCGTGCTAGGCTGCTGTTGCTCTCGTCCGCCACGACGCCACCGTCTGCCGCGAAGCCATCGTTGAAGCCTTGCCTGGCGATGCTCAAGCAAACCCCCCCGGTGCAGCGGATCGCCGGAGTGAAGGGTTTGAGAATCCGGGTCCGCGAAGAGAGAGCCGGGTCGGGCGAAGCCTCCAAACCGGGTAGGGTTTGGTCTTCGAAGTGGGTCGAGCTTGGGTTACTCTTCGGGTTGGGCTTCTGCAGATTCAGGTTAATTGGGCTGGTCTCACGCGGCTTAGGAAATAGGTGGACCTTTTTGACTTTCTTTGGGCCCTGATTAAAGTATTAAAAAAAAAAAAATTTGGCCCACTCGGGCCTGTCGCCGCCGACTGGGCCGAACCCGGGTCCGATCGTAGACCGAACCCGACCCGCACCGAGCGTACTTGAACCCGGGTCGGGTTGGATCGGACCCAACCTGGTTCGCCCATTTATAAAATAAAAATTTAAAATTTTAAAAAAATATTTTAAAAAAATTTAAAATTTAAAATTTTTCGAAAATCCAAAAATTATGGGGTTTGGTTAGGAATTGACATATCTTGCTTTCTTAGTGTAATTAGGCATTTATTTGTTGCATATTTTGATTATATCGTATGTTTAATTTGCATATTTAATTATGTTTAATTGCATGTTTAAATTTATGTCAATTAATTTTGATTGCTATGATTGTTATTTTAATGATTACGCACCCACATGATCACTTTACATGTTAGTGGATAGGTATAAAATCAATTCAAACTACTTGTCGAAAAATCATTTTGTTAAAATGAACAAAATTAGGTACCGAAAGGGCATTAATTGGTTAATTAGTATAATTAACTCCCTGACCCTTGATTATCTAGTTACGTAGGAAGTAAGACACACTCTCATGCCTCACTTGGCTTTTAGCTGATCTCAATAGGCAAGTGGCGACTCCTTTTGTGCAAAATTCCTAAAAAATATCCCAATGTCACGCAGGGTATGGGCTTGGGAGAGCTCGTGCCTAATCAAGGGCCATAAGCCCATCCTTTAGGCAATAGCCCTAAACCTATGTTCACTCCCCCCAAGGGTAAGTCGCGACAGCTTAATGACTCCATTGGGGACTTGGTTTTAGACCTCAAAGGACTTAGACCAATTAATCTTGTTCAAAAATATTTTTGTTTGGCAACGAGGATTCTAGGTACGCCCCTAACATTAAAGGTGTTAAATGTTTTTACATAATGGGAGGTATAAGGGGAAGTGTTTGCTCACCTTTGTTTTGCAGGGGATGTAGGAATGAATGGTTTATTTATGCATGAAGTGCCGATTTGTTTATCAATTGTCATGCGTGTGTCCCCTGCATTGCACTACACCATAGCACACACTACCTGCCACTGGACGGGGTCGCATAGGATCACTTAGGATGGTGTTGAGGTGGATACCACTCCAACTACAACCGTGTAGTGCAAGTCGTCCATTTTTACCTCGAAATTGTTTTCTTCATGTCGAAGGTACCCACCTCGGTTTGCAACCGCACGACACGGGTTGGTTCTTTGACAAAGCTGGAGTCATGGGTAACCCGACCTAGCCACGACCTTGCCAGTTTAGTCCGGTGATCCCATGGCTCCATTTTGAGCCGTTTAGAGTAGAAATTGAACCACTGTCCATGCATATGTCTATGTTATTGGCTTTGCTACTCAATGAGTAGGGTAAGATCTTCAAATTCTCTCCTTCGTAATTTACTTATTCGTTTTCCTTTTTTGGTCGATTCATGACAAATTAGGTTTGTTGTAACTTTGATTGGAATACGATGGGGGTACGCAAGCTTCACATCATTTATGTCCCAAAAGCTGAGCTTCGCATGTGGTGGGATCGATTGGATTTGATTGGGCGTGACTGGGTGCGATTTTACGTTGGACGATTACTCCCCCTTTTGGAGATAAAGACTCATTATGGTGTCGTGCGAGCGTTTGTGCATGTTTGGTGCCTCGCAACTTGCACTTTCATATTCGATGATCACGAACTCACTCCAACCTTGGAGAAATACAGTATTGCCATTGGAAAGCCCTTAGTGTTGGAATTGGTTAGTCCACCTATAAGAACTAAACATGCATCGACCTTATCTGAGTTCCTTAAAGTTAAGGGAGAGGACATGAGAAAAGTTTTGAAAGTCAATCACAAAACCTGCCCATTTTAATTTCTAAATGAGCTTTTTTAAAATGCCCAATCTTTCCAAAAGAATAGGATTTTCCTGTCAGCTTTCTTCGGGTTTGTGATATTCCCACACTATAAGAATGCTATAAGCCCTTCCGTAGCATGGGTAGTTCGTGAAACATTTTTTCTTAATGTCGTCATAACTGAAACTTTTCTTTCCCTTACCCGCTTTAAAGAAAATAAAAACAAAACTTTCCATGCTCCTCCTGAACTCTTGCAAATTTGGTTCTTCTCTCACGTTAAAGGGTTTGGTAGCTTGATGATCATGAACGACATCTCTAACTCTAGCCATCTTATCTTGAAGTTTAAATATAGGAAGACGTTTGCCCCTAATTATCATTATTCTGAATGGTTAGTTTTCATGACCAACCATGGACCCGAAGATTTCCAATGGCATGCCAAATGGCTCCGAGTTCAAGAAGCACGGGTTCTGTGTGGGCTTACTGGGCCTATTCCTTTGTTGGAAATCACTAGAGTCACCGAATATTACCCGACCCGGGTCGCCCGCCAATTCCAAGAGGTTCAACAACTTCCACCGACGATTCAAGAAGACCCGCTTAGGATAGACTTCCCTGACAAATGCCAAGATCACGAAGACTCCGTCATGTTAGTCAAGTCGATGTGGGATATGTGCCACCCTTGGAAGCTGATATGGCCCGAAGAGGAGTTGGAAGGGCAAGAGAAGACCTACTATGCCTTGATGGAATACATCCTTAGGCACAAAATCCCAAAGAGCCTACGCTCGAAAATTCCCGACATTCCATTAAAGACCACCCACCGAGCCGAGATCAAGTGCCTCAAAAGGAAGCTCGAAGAAGCCGATGAGCGTGCCTTGAAGTTGACTCAAGCTAGTGGGGCTACCACAAGCAGGAGCTGTCCTCGTTAGTTAGATTGAGTCGAGTGCGATATGTAATGGGCCCATGCCCAGATATGTTACAATGTTAAAGAATTTGTCTCGTGTCGCAATATCGAGAGATAAGAGTCATGATTAGCCTCGTTGTTTAATGGTTCTCCCTCATGTCTTCTCTTGCGTTATATAGCAACCTTGCTTTCAATGAAACGAACAAATTGGGGCAATTAGATCTTTGTCATGGACCGACCGCCTAATCATTACTCCATGCTTAAATATGCTTATCTATCCTTGTTCAGGTACTAGCTGATCGATTGTCTTTTGCCGATCGTCGACACGGCCAAGTAGAGATCCCCGATTCACATGCGTGTGAAAGTCAGAATGGAGAACAATGACACCACGTGCACATGGCCAAGATGGAGGACCAGTTGGCCCAACTTACCGCAATGATGCTTGAAATAAGCTAGAAGCTTAAGGAGCCGCCCGCTGTAACTGTCACTAGAACATCCACTCCTATGTCCTCAGGACACGCTCCCCATCAACGGAAGGCACGCACGTTGTTGATCTCCCCGAAAAAGAAACTGCTGAAGAGGCTCCTTCTATCACACCAATCATCGTCAATTTGGATCCTCCTCCAAAGGAAGACCAAACACCCCACCTAAGTGAAAAGAGTGAAAAACGCTTGGCAAAGATGGAGGAGCGACAAAGTGTCTTGCAAGGTTATGAGCTGAAAAGAGCTAATAGGCTGTCTCCATACACCAAGACAAACTTCCATGAGAACTTCCAAGAGCCTGAGTTTACAAGAAAGTATGACGGAATGGGATGCCCCAAGACCCACCTTAGGTATTACATGAGGAAAATGGCTTGCTACGCTGACAACATACCATTTCTCATACACACATTCCAAGATAGCTTGGAAGGCATTGCTCTGACGTGGTTCATTGCACTGGACATTGAAGAATTCACTAGTTGGGACGATTTAACCAATGAGTTCTTGCAGCAATACCGGTTTAATATCGAGCTTGCCCCATGAGAGAAGAGTTGACCCACATTGAGAAGAAGAATGAATGAATCATTTAAGACCTTCGCGCAAAGGTGGAGGACTATGGCCTTAAAAGTGAAGCCGCCTTTGAATGAGAGATGAAGCAACTATTCCTCAAGACATTGCCTCCCGAATACTTCCAAGGGTTAGTGTTCTTGGGTTGCTAGACGTTTTCACAACTGGTTGAGGTAGGTGAAAGAGTTGAATGGGCAATGGATGATGGAAGAATATCTATGGGGAATAGCCAAAAGTTCTCAACAAGGAAGGATAAGGAGATGGTAGTCAGAGTGGCGTTTATCCAAGAGCCATCTACACCTAAGTTAGTGTTGATGCCTTCACAAAAGCCTAAAGCCATGCAAGGAAACGTGTCACAGGGATTTGACAAAAGCAAGAAGTTCCCCCGATGGGAATTCACACCTCTACCCCGACCTCTATTGAAGTTGTTATCTATCCTCCTCGAGAAGAGATTGGTAGCCAAGGAAGTGCCTAGAGATAATCACCCACGATTCTCTGAGTTCGATGTAACCAAGGCATGTCAATATCACATGGGGGAAAGGGGGCATGATGCCAATGATTGCCTCACACTGAAATGGAAAGTTCAGCATCTTTTGGATAAAGGAAAGTTGACCTTCAAAGAAGCTACGCCCAATGTGTAGCAAAATCCCTTACCAAATCATGCTAATAAAGTGAACTCAATTTTCGAGGAAGATGTTATATGCACCATCTTAGCCTACGAGGAAGCTAAGTCCTCCGAAGTCATAGCTGTCCCCCCAAAGTAGGGTGGTTCTCATTCAGTTTAGTCCTCTATCTTATGTCCGATCCCCTGCGTGGGATTTTATTGTTATTTCTTTCTTGTTTAGGTCATTCGTAGCGTAAACTATGGTCAGCCCCAATCTTGAGCTGTTGGTCGAGTGGCGTGTGTTAAAATATAGCCTTATCTTTCCTCATTTAATAAAATAGACGCATATTTTATTATGGACATGTGGAAGCACATCAAACTAGTCCTATGATGGGCTGAGGCTTGGGCCTCCACATGCTCCCAAGTTTGATTATTTTGCAAGAACGAGGAGATCCGAGGATATGAGGATAAGTTCTTTAAACGTTTTTTTTAAATACTTCAAAAAATGCATGGCATTATTCACATGACCTATTTTCAGTGTCACTACGCGTGCTTCATGTCGGCGACCCTCGAGAAAAGGGGTTCATAAAAATACTTTTCTTCAAGTGAAAGGTGAGATGTTAACCATGCTGAACAAGAAGTACTTAGGATGAAGAAAGGTAAGACATTTCCAAATACATCCTTCAAACACTGTTGAGGGTTGAGTGAAATGCGACATTCTCTTAGGAGGGAAGATTCATTCGTATTGAGCACAAATATCGAAATGATAAAGGTGTTTTCATCATCAATCTCAAGCACTGAGCTGACATCTTGCTACCCTTTTGGGCTGAATAAAGAGGACCCTTCAAAGTACCCATGTCAAAAACGATCCTACATTGGGTAGCACAGGAGGTGTCAGTTAAGATGTAGAGCGAAAGATTGAGAAAGATTTCATTACTTTCACTTGCATCAATCTTTTGGTGATAGCTTTAGGTGAATTCTCATTAGAGCTCAACTCATCCCAATGTGAAGAAGAGCATTTCCTTCTCTACCCAAACACTAATATCCATTGCTTTAACCAATTTGGGCCTGATTGTTCATTTTTGAACCCCGAGCGGTGATCATCTCCCTTCACTGGGGCAGGGCATAAGAATTGACCAAATACAATTACATTTATGAGAAAACTTGAAAAGCATCTCAAAAGTCATAAGAGCTCCAAAAGTTCAAAGAGCAAAAAGTTTAACAAATTATGCAGCATGAAAAAACATTGTACCTAATAAAAGTAAGACTAATGCCCGTCAAGAAAAAGAGCCAAAAGGCTGCATCTTATGTGGAAGAAAATTTATCAAAGTTCAAATGCCTGCGAAAAAAAGAATCATCGCAAGTGTAAAAGAAATTAGAGAAATGAGCAAAGCTCCCATGGAGAAAAGATTAGTTAAGGGACTTTCGAGATGTGCTATGTTTCAAAAGCCAAATGATTTCAAAAGATCAAGTGACCTGGTCACGATGCCATGATGATCACCGACTCTTAAAAACCCTCTTGAAAATTTTAAGCCTTTCGAGCCTCTCCCAAGCCGACATTACAACCCTCTTTTAAAGTCTCTTCTGGTTGGGATGGTTTGAGCGAAAATGAGAATGCCACAAAGAAGCTATTGCTTGAAGGAGTGGAGGTAATTCTATCTTGTCTTAACTTCCAAGTTCTTGACTTGTAAACCTGATGAAGATAGCGATAAATGTTCCTTTATTGGTCTCAAAGCAATAATCCCTTTGTGTAAGCCCTAACCGAGCCTATATTGCAATTCTTTCAAAAGACCTTTTTGATCGATCAGATTGTACTCATCGTGAATGTTTCTGAAAGCCTCTGACATAGGTTATGTGAGATACCCTTGGCAATCGGTTACTTCCCACACGAATGGATGGGATCAAGCAGCCATTTCATCGAGACTGAGTGAGAAACCCTTTTTGATTAATAAGGCTGCGCATGATAAAATTTATGTTTCTTGGTTTCAGCATGTTTGGAACATTTTATCAATTTCAGTTCTATTCCGAAATAGATTTGAAGAAACCCTTTCTTCGAAATAGAAAAGAAATCAATCTAATTTGTCATGCGCACCCTAAGCTCTAGTTTAGCATGCTTAATGAGCCTTTTTCACGAATAATTATTGTTTTGATAAGAACTTGTCTCTCGGAGAATTTGATGATTAATGATATATCCTCGAGCAAGATGACAATTTTGCACCACATGATGCTGATTGACATCGAATGTTTTTTTTTTAAAGTAGTCGGACTTAGCTTGATTAGCTTGTTTAATTAATGTGCAATATTGCCAAGACGTCTCTTAATGACGTCCCTAATGACATTTGCTTAAGTTGAGTTTCACAAGATTCCTCAGTGAAGTCATGCGGTTTTCAAGGGGTTCGCAAGTTTATCTTTAAATCATAAGGTTCGTGGGTCTATCCTTAAATCACATATCATTTTGGGTTCATCCGCCTTAAACCATGCCATTTACAAGGTTGGTGGGTCTAACCCATTTGTAACCACGCGGTTTGAGACATTCTTCCTAGTCGAAACCCGTTCATACACGGTGAGACTATTATACTTGGTCAAAACCCATTCGTACACAGTGAGACCTTTCTCTCAGTCGAAACCCATTCGTACAAGGTGAGACTAGCATACCCGGTTGTAATCCGTTCATACACGATGAGACCTTTTTCTCAGTCGAAACTCGTTCATACACAATAAGACTATCATATCCAGTCAAAACCCGTTCGTACACGGTGAGACGTCGAAACCCATTCATACACAGTGAGACTATCATGCCCAGTGGAAACCCATTCGTATACGGTGAGAACTTCTTCCTATTCGAAACCCGTTCGTACACAATGAGACTATCATACTCAGTTGAAACCCGTTCGTACATGGTGAGACCTTTTTCTCAATCGAATCCTGTTCGTACACGGTGAGACTATCATACCCCGTTGAAACCCGTTTGTACACAATGAGACCTTCCTTTTAGTCGAAACTCCTCGCAGCCCAACCTTTTTCCCTTGTTGGCCCGGCCCGCGCCCCTTTCTCCTCCCAGGGTCTTGCGCGACTTGCAAAAAATAGAAGACGGCGGCGGCGGATCGCAACAAAGAGCGGGGAATCGATGGCGGGCGAGTGGCGTGATCCGCGGGTCGGGGGGCGGTTCGGCCGGCAAGCTAGCGGCTGCGAGAGGCCATGCGCGCTTGCTGGCCGAGCATAAAATCAGAGGACGAGATGACTGTGGCATCCTAGAATTCCTTGCCAATCTTTAGGGGTGCTCTAATTCATGTCTTGCATTGAGATTTTGGCCAAGCCTTTGGTGGGTAATTATTTAATAGGAAAAATTCTATTTTTGGCCATGTGAATTATGGATCGGAATTTATTAAGATAGGTAACAAAGTTTTGTGAATTATAAAATCCAATTAGGTGTTTATATAATTAAGGATTAGGTGAATTAATAGGATGAGGATGGGCTGGACAATTGAAGGCCCAAACCAGCCCATTGCCTCACCCCATTCTCGACCGGCCCACGAAGCCAAGAAGGAGAGCTGTCGTCGGCCCATGGCTGGCCTAAGCCCGAGAAGATGGAGGCCCATCTTGCATGAAGAAGGCCATGTGTTCCCTCCTAGCTGCCAAGTGTCATGCATGCAATCAAATGATTGCTCATCATTGAGGGAAGAAAATAAGAGAACCGGCTTGATGATGAAGGGGCGGTGTCGACCGAGAAGGAGAGAGAGAGAGGGTTACCGAGAGAAAGAGAGAAATCGAGAGAGAAAGTGAGAGTGAGCGTGCGGGAGAAGAAGGAAGGAAGCCGATTGCCTCCGTTCACCGCCGTCGAGTCCGCCTCGCCCTCCGTTTGTGCTTGCTGTTTGCTCAGTTTAGAGGCAAGTGGGATCTTTGATCTGCTTTTGCATGTTGTGCCTAGTGTATGTGATTGAATGGTGACAAATTTCGGATGTTTAGGATGTGAAAAACCGAAGTTTTAAGTGTGGTGGTTCTAGTGGCTTGCATGTGATGTTCGAGTTGGATTTTGGATTTGACTTCTAAATGAAAGTTGTTAAGGACTTCTTGTAGTATAACATACTCAAATTTGGGGAAAAAAACAAGTATAAGTGGGTGAAATATTTATTCTTTGGAAAGACTGAATCTGGAGATTTCGGTAACTACCTTTGATGAATGCATGGACTGTAAGGCTATCGTTTTGTTGAAATTTTACTTCGATTTCTTAACAAAATATGTAAAGGACATCCTGAGGTTTAACATATCAAAATTTAGAGAAAAAAACAAGAATAGGTAGATGAAATCGTGGTCTTACGAAGATGGTTAGATCTGGAAATTTCGGTACTGGGAACAGAAGTTTCAACCGCCTATATTTCATCACCTAGGATGAATCTGACTTCAATGTCTGCATGAAGTATTTACCTTATGGTCTTGGCTACCACATAATTGAATTTTATAATTTTTAAGGTCATTTGTGTATTTAATCGAAGATGTTTCTAAAACTGTGTAATCTGATGTGTTCTGACTTGGTAAAGTTGTAATGCGAGGTATATACCGTTCTGTGCGAGATTCTTTTCGCAAAGTGTTCTGCATGAAATATCTTTTTTTATGTCTTGGCTACAACATATTCAAATTTCGTAATTTTTGAAGTTCATTTGCCTATTTAACCAAAAATGTTTTAAAAACTGTGCAATTGGAACGGACAGAATTAGTAGTGCTGTGATGCGTGTTCTGTATTGAGTTATATGGGAATCTTTTGGTGTAGTGTTCTTCATGAAGTATCTACCCTTATGTCTTGACTATCACATGTTTGAATTTCATAATTTTTTAATGTCATTTGGGTATTTAATGAAAATTGTTTCTAAAACTGTGCAAGCTGAATTGTGCGAATTTCAAAAGCTGAAATTGACCTTGTTGCCATTACATCATGTGCCAAGTTGATATGGAGACACAAATGTGGATTTGAATTATGATAAATGAGGATACCGTCGGAGGTGTGAGCCGACGATGCCCCGGGAGTGTTGGGATGCCTGGAGGTGGGTGCCGGATGCCTGGAGTGTGTGTGCCGGATGTCCTCGGGAGTGTCGGGATGCCCGGAGGTGTGTGCCGGATGCCCGGAGGTGTGTCCCGGAGGTTCCTCGTGACGCCAGGTTGGGTGCGAGCGATAAAATGTGGGATGCAAGTTACTGCTCCCGGGAAAGAAAAGTGTGGTGACTCAATTGAAAGATAAAAAGGGGAAATTGAATCATGCATGGTATGGTAATATGTATGCATGGCTGTATGATATGATGCGCATGAGTGCATGGTTGTATATGTACCTATGGCATGATGGTATGTACATGAATGCTTGATGATGAGTGCATGATGGTGTATGCACATATGGTATGATGACATATGCATAGCTGCAAGGTAAGTTATGTTTAGGTGCATGAATGATATGTACTCTACTATGATGTTATGATTGTTTGTTTGATGCATTGAGTAGTGATTAGATCCTTTACCTGCTGAGTGGTTGTACTCACCCCTTTGGGGACCAACATTTCAAATTAGACAGATGCCTCTCGCTCCGGTCATGCGGGGTACCTTTTACGGCCTTTCATCTGACGTGGAGGTCGATTGTACGGAGCTTGACTGTCTCACCATCCCTGGTCTGACGTACGTACGGGTTCGGGTGCTGGTTATGTATGATGTGGGCTTGGCTGGGGGCCCGGTCATCCAAGAGTTCTTGTCGGTTCACGTCCGCCGTGACGGAGTGATTCAGGAGATGTTGACGCCGCCACCGCCCATTGCGCCAGGATGGGTGTGATGGCCCGCGTGAGGAGGGGGAGCTGACTTTTTGGGATAGCCGACACTTGTAGATGGAGGTTTATACATGATCGATATAGAGGGTCGAGGTCTCTTTTTGAGCTACTGCCAAGTTTAGCTAAAGTCTTGGCTTTTTGGTTGTACCGACCCGAGATGTCCATCCTAAAGATGTAAATAAAAGTGGCTCGGCTTATGTTTTCCTTCGATATGTAGTAAGTGTGCATTGTACCATCATCAAGAGAGTAGAGGGATGGTAAGACTCGTCTTTAATTTCGCTATGAGCTGCGCTAAACTCTTTTTAAAAAAAAAATGTCTATGAACTACGATGCTTCCGCTAAGAGATGTAACTGGTATTCACAAGGAGGAGCGATAGGTAGCTGTGGTGACCTAAGGTGTTCGGGGGTGCCTCAATGACAGAACGGCAGGACAGAACACGCGAAACATAGAGAAGCAAGCAGCAGAGAGAGAGAAAAGAGGAGAAAGAGGGAGGTGAGGAAAGGTGAGAGCAAGAAAAAACAAAAAGAGAGCTCGAGAGGGGGAGCGCTTCCGCCGCTGGGGGGTTGAGCCCCTACGCTTGCTGCCTCCGTTCCGGCCAGACCGCCTTCGACACTACCGTCGCCGCACCTCCGTGTCACCAGCTGCTGCTGCGAAGCCGAAGTTGAAGCCCGCAAGCAACGGCCAAGGGAGGATCAGCACGAGCAGGCCAGATCTGGAGGGATGAGGCTCGCCGGGCGACCTGCAACACCTGCCATCGTTGCTGGCGGCCACTGCCGCTCCCAGTCCCCTCGCCAACAACGTCGCTCGAGCTCGAAATCCATGGCGCCGTCCTCGACAAAGAAGTCCTAACGCAGTTTCTTGAGCAACCCACCATGACATCCACTGCGCAGTGCCGTTGTCGCCTCGCCGAGGGAAGCCGTCGATCTCCGCCGTGCTACTTCTCCTTGCCGTCACCCGTTGTTGCCGTTCCGCCACCAGCCACCTTAAGCCGCACCGTTGTTCCCTCCCTTGATGCTGCCACCTCTACCGAACCCTAGACCAGCCGCCTCAGGTTGTGCCGCCGTTCCTCCTAACGCCGTTGTTGTACCAGATCTCCGCCGTTGCCGTCGCAACAGCGGTCACTGGGCCTGAGACCTTCGCCGCTAACGACGTCATCCCCGATGACCTGCTAAGGCCCCCCGCCGTGCTCGGCTGCTGTTGCTCTCGTCCGCCACAACGCCGCCGTCCGCCGCGAAGCCTTAGTCGAAGCCTTGCCCGGCGACGCTCTAGCAAACCCCCCCGCGCCGCAGATCACCGGAGTGGAGGGTTCTAGAATTCGGGTCCGCGAAGAGAGAGCTGGGTCGGGCAAAGCCTCCAAACCGGGTAGGGTTTGGTCTTCGAAATGGGTCGGGCTTGGGTTACTCTTCGTGCCGAGCTTCTGTAGATTCAGGTTAATTGGGCTGGTCTCACGCGGGCTTAGGAAATAGGTGGACCTTTCTGACTTTCTTTGGGCCCTGATTAAAGTATTAAAAAAAAAGAATTTTGGGCCCACTCGGGCCTGTTGCCGCCGATCGGGCCGAACCCGGGTCCGGTCTATGACCGGACCCGACCCGCACTAAGCGGACTAAACCGGGTCGGGTTGGATCGGACTCGATCCGGTTCGCCCATTAATAAAATAAAAATTTAAAAATAATAAAAAAATTCGAAAATCCAAAAATGATGGGGTTTGGTTAGGAATTGCTATATCTTGCTTTCTTAGTGTAATTAGACATTTATTTGCTCGCATATTGATTATATCGCGTGTTTAATGTGCATATTTAATTATGTTGAATTGCGTGTGTTTAATTTTATGGCAATTAACATCTTGATAGCTATGATTATTATTTTAATGATTGCGCACCCGCATGATCACCTCACATGTTAGTGGATAGGTATAAAATCAACCCAAACTGCCTGCCAAAAATCATTTTGTTAAAATGAACAAGATTAGGTACCGAAATGGCACTAATTAGTCAATTAGTGTAATCAAGTCCCCGATCCTAGATTCTCTAGTCGCGTAGGAAGTGAGGTACACTCCCATGTCTCACTTGGTTTCTAGCCGACCATAATAGGCTAGTGGTGACTTCTTTTGTGCAAAAATTCCTAAAGAATATCCCAATGTCACGCGGGGTATGGGCTTGGGAGAGCCCACGCCTAGTCATGAGCCTTAGGTTCATCCTTTAGGCAATACCCCTAAACCTGTTCCCTCCCCCCGAGGCTAGGTCGCGACAGAGTCTGATTCTGAATGAGCTATCAGACATATGTTGGCATATTATTCTTCACTTTACTCACACTCGATGTCAATTCACGTTTCAGCTTTGAGAGCTTTCTTATACTTCTCAGTTTTTCCTTTGTTCTTCTTCAACAGTGGACAGTTTGGTCTAATATGCTCATTTTTTTTCTTACATTTAAAACATATTACATCTTTGTTGGTTTCATTGTGTGACATCTTGATTTTCAGGTTCTATTTTCGATTGAATAAGTTGGGCTTTTCATCGACGCGCCTATAATTCTTTTCTCAGAGTTGGCTGCTCATGAGATAACTAGCCTATCAAGTGAAGCTATTAAGGAATATAAATGCAATAGACTTGAGAATTCGACCAGAAACCGACTGCTCGACCGTGCTAATCTATAAGGGTCATTACGGTATTGTTAAAATCGACCAGAGATTAGGGATTGGTCAATTCGGCGGAGATACGTGATCAAAGTGTGGGTGATTCCACCTGATTGCAAAATTCTCGTTGATCGACACTAGACCAATTTTTCTGTCGTTTTGGGTACTATGTGTCCATATTTGAAACCTGGAGATTTTCATGACAACTGAGGGTTGCCAATGTGTCGAAGATGTACATTATGACTCGAAATAAATCGATTACGAGTCAATTGTACTAAAATTCCGGAAAGCTACCCGGTGGGTTAGGTCACGCTAAAATCGCGTCAGGTTGAAATTAACCGTGAATTTGAACCCGATTTCAGAAATTGGAAGTTTTGTCATATCATGATTTATTTAAGGAACATCGACTCATCCTTCAAAGAATTTTCGGTGCATTCGGGATTTTTACGGAAAATCAATTCGGACGATTCGAAAAGAACAGAAATTCGGAGGGGCCAAATTGAAGGGTCTTTGGCCTCCGAAGTGAGCTACTGGTTGAAGGGAAATTATGGATTGTGTGTGGGCTTCTTCCTCAGTAAAATTAGACATCAAATTGGAGAAATTGATGAAGAAATGGGAGTCCATTTGAGCGAAATTCGTAGGCTTGTA
Source organism: Eucalyptus virginea (assembly GCA_014182375.1). Lineage (NCBI taxonomy): Eukaryota > Viridiplantae > Streptophyta > Magnoliopsida > Myrtales > Myrtaceae > Eucalyptus > Eucalyptus virginea. The sequence goes on from CM024514.1 coordinate 38,176,186, forward strand.
TGTGGACTGCAACTTGTGGATATCAACCTAGCTATTTGTGGATTTATATGTGCATGAAGGCTTAGGGGACAAAAGGAATTTGTATGAGAGCTTATGGGACCAAGAATTGTGAGTATAGGATATTTATTTAACTTTTCTTTTTCCCCTTTCTTCGGACTCTCCCCCTCTCATGCGTTTCCCTCCATCCGACCGCCCCCTGCCGTATTCTTCCCTTGCCTTTTTCTCCTTTGACTTTGGACTCTCTCTCTCTCTCTCTCTCTCTCTCTCTCTCACGCCCGGACTCCCTCACGTGCATGTCTCTCTCTCTCCTTTTATTAAATTTTTGCATGTTTATTTTCCTCCTCTTGGTCGACAACCCCTACTCCCTTATCCCTTCCCCTTTCTGCTTGCTTCGACCACCAGCCGACGTCTCTCTCTCCTCCCTCCTTCTTCTTTGCATGTTCAACTTTCACCGTGTCTTCTGCTTCTATTTTATTTTATTCCCTGCACGTTCTCCCCCACCGAACTCCCTCGAATCTGCTGCCCCCTTCTCCTCGTTGTTCCCTCCAGCAAATCCTCTCGCACCCCTTCGTTTCATTCTCCCCCAAGTCAACCCACGAACCCAGCAATTTCTTCAATGGCCCATCTGCTCCAGTGTCCAGCCCAGCGCTCGCAAGTCTTTGCCCCATCTCCACACATCCGCGCTTCAACTTTCACCGAGTCAACGTCATCAACTCCTTCCATCTTGACGTGCGGCTCCTCTCCAGCAATCAAACTCCACCGAAGCAGTGAGACCAGCTCAACCATGAGCTTCCTTGGCCATTTTCGGCCCGGTCCAAGTCCCCGTTGGTGCCGCCGCTTCGGAGTTTGTCACCCGTCTTCGCAACGCCGTCGCCGTGGACTCACCGACTCTCTAATCCAGTAAGTTTACTCACTAATCTCCATTTACGGAGTTAATTATGCTTAAGGGTTGATTAGTTTAGGCTAAGTATGGTTTAAGTTGTTAGTTAGAATGGATTAGCAATTTAATTATTCGTTTATGCATCTTAGGTGGTTAGAGTAGTGTAATTAGAGACTAGATAAGCTGTAGTATTTATTTAGATTGGTTCGAAAATTTTCTAGGGCCCGTTTCGATATTTAATTAGGCTTTTCTGGCCTAAGTTTTGGTAATTATTTAATTATTTATTATTTTTCGAAAATTATACCGGGATAGCCGGTGACCAGAATTTTGTGCTAATTGCAATGGTATGATTGGTTTATTTAATTGAGTGTTGATTTGTGCAAATTGAGTGAGAATTATAATTTTGGGTATTTATTCCAAAATTGAGTAATTTCGGTATTTAATTGGAAAATACTAGGCGTCGGTCTACAGCGCCGAAAATATGTTTATAGACTATTATGACTAGTGGGAATTTCTAAAAAAATATATTGAAGTTTTGGCTTAGGCCAACCGTGTACCCACACACGACTATTTTATCGGGTATTTTCAATGTGGTGATTTATCAGCTTGAGTGAGCTAATATCGTTTTATCAGCTTGAGCAAGCTAAGACCATATATTGTAACTATTGTGAATAGTGGTAATATCAGAGGATGGATAGATAGTATTGTTGGAGTTAACTTGAGCTGATTGACTAGTTGATCGATGGTTCGATTTAAATTGAGTGGATTGGTTGAGTTCTGGCACTGTATTGACCTGCAGGAAGGAACTGAGGCAAAGGTAAGTCTTTTGTCTTGTGTGTGCATAGGTAGCCTTTGAGTGTATTTTCTTCCTAGTCGGAGTTTAGAGAATGGACTTGCTGAGACATTGTCTCACCCCGTCGTGGGCTTAACATTTCAGGTCCTTAGATGGTGAATCCCCCTGAGCGTTATGGTTGGCCGATGAGAGTCACCGAGCGGGTTTTATAGTTATCCTGATTCCGGAAGTTTTTGGGTCTATGAGCTTGTAGTGACCACTGTCAAAGTCGAAGAGCATCCACGTTATGTGTTCCCTCATCGATTCAGAGCGTGCTTCCGCTATGCACCCAATGGTGTCAGGCTAGGTCCCCTTAGGACTTTTGATATTTCCACTGTGGTGATTAATGCTGTTCTGGATGAGGATCCAGCTGACCCTCTCGATGGCGTGAGGGAGAACCTGACATGTGACATCCCAAATTTCTGATTCTGTTTTCAATTAAATGAGACGGACTTTTCATCGACGCGCTTATAGTTCAATTCTCCGAGTTGATCACTCATGAGATAACTAGTCTATCAGGTGAAGCCGTTAAGGAATTTAAATGCAATAGGCTTGAGAATCTGACCATGAATTGACTATAGGCTTGAGAATCTGACCATGAATTGACTGGTCGACCGTATTAATCTGCAAGGATCATTACGACACTGTCAGAATCGAACAGAGATCAGTAATAGGTTGATTCGACAGAGATATGTGATTAAAGTGTGGGTGATTCCACCTGATTGCAATATCCTTGTCGACCGGCACTAAACTGATTATTTTGTCGTTTTGGGTACCGTGTGTCGGTAATTGAAACCTCGAGATTTTCACGACAACCGAGAGTCCCCAATGTGTCGAAGATTATGTCGTGGCTTGAAAATAATCAACCACGGGTCAATTGCACTGAAAATTCCTAAAAGCTACCCGGTAGATTAGGATGAGTTCAAATCGCGCCAGATTGAAATTCACTGTGATTTTAAACCCGAATTCAGAAATTGAAGGTTCTGGCATGTCATAATTCATTTTAGGAACGTTGACTCATCTTTGGAAGATTTTCCATGCAATCAAAGTTTTTCAGCAAATTAAATAAAGAATGGCTAATTTGGCTCAAGAAATTGGTAGGCCTGCTTTTGGTCGTGCTTTTGAGACTCAAGAAGGTTATTTGGACAAGAGAAGATGTGAATTAAAGTGTGGTGACATTGGATTAATTGTATAGACTTCAATTTGGTTCAACTAGAAGAGAATTGAATGAAATTGATATACAAGATTTCATGCCATGGCGGAAAAAGAAATTGCAACCATTGGAATAAGGTTGTGGGAGATTGGAGATAGTGGAGTGTGACATCATCAAATGATGTCATGGTGGGGCTAGAGTGCATAGGATCTTGACAAGTGGAGGATGAAGATGTGCTCTCAAAAAGGTGGGACATCACTTCACCAATCAACTCCATCTTCAAGCTTGGCTTCTTGGATTTTTGAAAGAGGAGAGAGAGGGAGGATCCAACCGGACCAACTTGCTCAACGCCGCCCCCTTCACCCGCTCGGTTGCTCGCTCGTTGCCATCCTACCGCCCCTTCACCGTCGCAAGCTCGCACGGCAGCACTGGAGCTGACCCTGCTGCTCCACGCGTTCCAGCGCCTCCTCTGCCGTTTTCCAACTTCGCCAATAGCCCTTGGTCGTTGTGGTGGTCGCATGAGCCGTCGCCACCATCGTCCAGCTCCTAGAGCGGCCCGCTAAGCCCGCTGGTCGCCGTTTAGCCGTCGCACGCCCAGCCGTGAGCTGCACCAGTCGAACGCCCCTGCTCGTCGTTCCTTGCTGTGTCACCGTCCCTAAGCCTCCTCTTGCCATCTTCGAAGCTGCACCGCCACCGTGAGCCATCGTCCAAGCCATCGGAGCTCCAACATCGCCTCTCCTCCACCACCTGGTCCTTTCCCCCGCCATTTCCAACAAACCGAGCCACCGAACAGCTCTTCTCCAGCAAGATCAGTAGCCGAAGACAGCAAAGCCTTGGAAGCTTCGAGGCCAGTTTTTGGTGTCTTCCCGGCCTCCGTTGGTGTCGCCGCTTCGAGGTTTATCGACCGCCTTGGCGTCGTGGTCGTCATGAACTTACCGGCGCGCAAAACCGATGAGTTTATCCTCTAAACCTCACTTAGTAAGTTAATCATTCTTAAAGGGTGTTTAGATTAGTCTAATTAGGTTTAGGTGGTTAGATTACATTATTTTAATGTAAATTAGATTAGTTGTATGATTAGTTTAATGGATGTTTAATTAGGGCTAATTGTATTTAAATTAGTGTAATCTAGTTTAAGCCCTAATTAAGTATTTTAAATTAATTAATTATTTCGAATTTTATAAATATTATTTTATTATATTATATTATTATAATATAATATTTAATTATTTAATTTTCGATATTAAATTTAATTATTTAATAATTTCAAAAATTTTGCTTTGGGATGGCCGGTCGTTAGAATTTCGCACCGATCGCAAAGTGTGATCCGTTTGTGTTAATTGCATGCTAAATTGAGAAATTGAGTGAAATTGGAGAAGTTTTGGTATTTAACTTGAAAATATCCGGTGTTGGCTTTTAGCACCGTAATTGCTTTGTATGACCAGTTTGAATTGATTGGATTGATTGATTGATTTAATTGAGGTATGTATTGGTTTATTATTGAATCATTAGCTTAGGCGAGCAAATATTATATATATATATAGATATATACAGCTTGGGCGAGCTATTATCTATCTACAGCTTGAGTGAGCTACCGTCTATATATTAAAGCTTTGGAGAGCATATGTCGTATTAACGACTGGTTTGATAGACGGTATTGAATGATAGATAATATTCGTTAATAGATGGTATGAATTGATCAACGTATGAATTGTACTGACGTGCAGGAATGAACTGAGGCGAGGTAAGTCCTCAATCCTCTTTGTGTGGCTAGAGCACCCTGGGGCTTATTTTCTTCCTAATTGAGTTTTAGAGGGTAGGACTCGCTGAGACATTGTCTCACCCCGTTGTGGGAAAAATATTACAGGTCCCTAGATGGCGAAGCGTCACGTGCGGTATGGGGTCTCACAGACGATGGATTTTGAGTTTACCTATATCCCTATGTTTGGGACTACCCTGACGCGGGAGTTGGTTGAGTCCATGGTTTGGGTCGATGAGGGACTACTTGAGTTGGTTCCTCATCGATACAAGGCATGGTTCATCGGCTTCCATCAAGGGGGTCGGAAGGGTCCATTGCGAGGTTTTGACGGACCTCCTGTCGGGACTGGGGAGTGGGAGGCTGCACACCCTATGGACTTGGACACCCCTGATGGTGTTGTGATAGATCCAGAGCCCCTGGTGGCCATGGAGGAGGACCCATCTTCTCCGGAGACTATGGAGTCAGATGTGGGATCGGCGAGCGAGTCCGACTAGTAGTCTTAGGACCATTCCTTCTTTTGGTAGACCAATCTTTTGTGCAGGCTGACCCTTTTTTTATGCACATAAACTCTGACCCTTTTTGGTGTATATGTAAACTCTGGCACGAGTATATATAAAAGTATGTGGTTGGTTTTGAAAATGTGATCCTGCTTTTCTATCCCAATTGAGTTTTGTCTGGGGATTATTTATTCGCTTCCGCATGTGTAATTAATCGAATGGGTCGGCGACGTGTCCTGGGAAGTCGCATTTCTATCGACCATAATGGGATGTGCGCGTGCTCAGAGGATCGGGGCGTGACACGACGTCCCGCCCGGCTCCTGTGGAGACTGAAGAATCGGTGAACAAGTCTGGTTAGCTGGTTTCAAGACAGTTCGTTTTGAGGATCGACCTTTGTAGACTTTTGTGAATATAGACTAGCTTGTAAATGACCTAATCTGTTTGTATAAAAGTGTGTTGTGGTTTTCAAAATTGTGGCCCTGCTTTTTCTATCTCATCTTAGTGTTGTTTGGGGATTTATTTATTTGCTTCCGCATGTGCATTAAAAATTGAATGGGTCGGCAACGCGTCCTGGGACGTCGCAATTTAATCGACCACCGAGGGATGAGCATGTGCTCGAGAATCGGGGCGTGACACATTGTTCTCCGTTGGTCTCTTCTGGAAATTCTGCATGCTCTGCTTCTTCCAGTTGAATCTTCTTCCCTTTCTATTCAACTTTCTGAATTTCTTAATCATAAGCGCTAGCTCCTCATCGTCCATATCATCATCTGAATATGTATCATCAAAATCAATGTTAGATTTTAAAGCAATTGACTTATTACCTTTAGGATATTCTTCATCATTTATCTACTCCACTTTGTACAATTGAAGCGTGCCCATCAGTTCGTCAACTAATAGTGGCATGATCCTCTAAGTTTCTCTAATTGAAGTCTTCACATGATTCCAATCTTTTGAAAGCCCATGCAGCAGTTTGTTGACTTTCATTGGTCCTGAGATTGGCTAACCTTGATAAGCCAGGCCATTTACAATCTCTATGAAACGACTAAACATATCAGTAATAGATTCTCCAGGCTTCATTCTAAAGGCTTCATACTGTCCGAGCAGAATGTTTATTTTGGTTTCCTTCACACGGTTAGTCCCTTCGTAGGTAACATGTAATCTGTCCCAAACTTCTTTTGCTGTTTCACAAGAAGAAATTCGGTTATACTTAGTAGGAGATAAGGCACAATATAAAGAATAGATTGCTTTTGCGTCAAGAGCTTGTCTCTTGGAAATTTCAGCTTGTGTTGCTTCGTCAGCATCAATAACTTCTTTCCCTTTGTCTGAATCTGATGTTGCTTTGGGGTTGATTCCTTTTTCAACAACATCCCACTCTAGAGGATCTCTGGATCTGATAAATGCCTTCATCTTGTTCTTCCATATATTGTACTCTTTTCCATCGAAGTAAGGGGGTTTGGTGTTGATCTGACCTTCAACTAAACCCGGAGCCAAAATACTAGCCATAGAGGATCTTTAGCGTAGAAGTAAAACACTTCAAAAAGTAAGCACACAAGCTCTGATATCAATTGTAAGTGCTAATATAAACACCTAAAGGGGGGTGCATAGGTGTGAAGACAATTTTTGCAAAGAGCAATAAGAATAACTTGCTTTTGAAACTGAGCCTAATGATTAGTAGACTTTAAAAGAGTTTAGACTTTAACTACAAAATTGAAGAACAGATAGAATAAAGGAGTTTAGGGACGAGAAAAGGAGCACATAATTTATAGTGGTTTGGCTTAGATTAAGCCTACGTCCACTCTCCCACACTGACAGCCTTCTAGCTGGTTTCCACTATGAATCAAAAGAGAATTTACAATCTTGAGATCTCGACTTCACAATGAAGAGTCTGTACTGCTCTCACAAAGTCTCTCTTTGAGTTTCTCTCTCTTTTGAGTATGAATTGAGCACAGCATGGAGAATAACAAGTAAATGGGAAGTTTCAGACTTTGAAATTCTTCTTTCACGCACTCTTTTCGAATGACTGGAGAGGTCTCCTTAAATACTCCTTTATGCCTTCTCGACCGTTGGCACTTTCTGAAAGAATTCTTCTAATCAACCCGTTGGATAGAATCAATCAATGAGATCTCGAGCCGTTTGAAGATTGTGATGAAAGCTCGTCAATCCTATTCGCCCATACAATTAGGATTTTAGTTTCCATAAGTAGATTCTTTCCAAATTAATTTACTATCCGAAAAGATTTGATGTATCTAAATTGATTCCAATAAATATAATCAATCTCATAGATGATATTTCCATCCAAAAGGCTAAATATATCATGTACGAACCGAACCCTTGAAGAAAGAAAGATAATCCCGCATCTGGATAAGTCTTCATTCTTCTCTTGTATTCAGTCTGGAGTTTGTCAGAGTGGGCAGACTTCTGTTGTAAGATAGACTTTGACAAAAGTCTAGCGATCTTCATAATAGACTTTAGATAAGTTTTGTTAGCTTCAAAATAGCATAGGAGTTTTCTCTAACACTTGATTATTATGGAATGAAGGAAAATATAAATGTGACAGAACTTGTTAAGATCTACAAAATCCGGTTAGTGCATCTTTTATTACCTTTTGTCATCAACAAATCTCTTATTGATATTATCATTTTATTATGACAAAAAGGGTAAGTGAATGCGTCCGTGATTTTCATTAAATTTTTTTATAAAATATATGATCGAAGTGAGACATATTACAAAAGCTGATTTTTGGAAATTATGTTTCATGCAAGACATATTTGTTATCGTTTTATATTCTCTACGTGATACTTTTTCCATTGCTATTGTTTTTTTTATTATGACAAAAATGGGAAGAGAATATAAATATGCATATGTATTGATTGGTTGATATTATTTATTGCATAATATTGAGCTGTGATTATTTTTCTATATATTGTTATGCTCAATATATTTGCTTTCTTTCGAATCAAATTTTTTGAAAATCTAAAATTTGGTGATTGATTCATCAATATTTTAGAAAGTTTGATTACACATCAGTATATTCAGAGATTGTTTTGTCATCATCAAAAAGGGGGAGATTGTTAGGAAAATCCCTTATGATTTTTTGAAGATGACAAAATAAATCAAAGGCTACTAACTTGTTTAATGGTTGAGTAATAGACTATGCAGATGATAGAACGTGTAAAGGATATTATCAAAGTCTATACTTGGAATAACTATAAGGCAGACTCTATGCTGAAGCTAAACTTATTCAAACTATGTTCAGACATTAAGGCTAAATATGTTTATAAGCAGAATATGTTCAGACTTACGTCCAGATTGTAAAGTCTATTTTAGACGGAAGACACTCAGACTTCAGAAAGAATATTCTCAAATTTTACATTCAGAACAAGAAACAAGTCCAGAATGTGACAAGGTCCAAAACGAGACACAAGTTTCAAACGTAGCAAATTCAGAACGAAGCATGTTCAGAACGAAACAACTTGACAGAACGTAACACAAGCCCCAAAAATACAGCGGTTAGTGATCTGGTTTGGATTCTATATCAAGATAGATTTGATTGACTCAATCTAATTGATTGACAATTGGATCTTGAAGACAAGAATTTTCTATACGAAGAAGCTTTACTTATGGAAACCAAGATTCTGTTTGTATGGGCGATCGGAATTAATTTAGGATTCTATTTCTGTCACTCAACTACTTCCAAATCTTCTAGATACAGATTGTCCAGTGGGTAGATTGGAAGACGATCCTCTAAGATACTGTCCAACGGCTAGTTTGGAAGTGGATGAGTATTTAAGGAGATCAATGACCGATGAGCAAGTAAGAGGCAGAGCATAGAATTTAGAATTCCAAAGTCTGAGCGATCTTCGATCATACACTTGTCTCTCGTGAGCTTAAACATTTGTGATCGTGAGAGAAATACCAAAATAGTGACTTAGTGAGATAGTGTGATCTATCACTAAGTGTTTGCACTCAAAGTTGTAATCTCTTGTTGATTGCATAGTGGAATCCAGCTAGAAAGTTGTTAGCGTGGGAGAGTGGACGTAGGCTTGATCTGAGCCGAACCACTATAAATTTCGTGTGCAACATTCTCTTTCCTTAACTCTTCTTATTTAAGTCTGTTGCATACTCACAGGTTATTTCAGAAGTCTGTTCCATTGCATAACAGATTATGAACATCTACCAAAAGTCTGGTGGCTCGTTTATCAGACTCAGATCCTTATTTAGACTTTACTCGAAATTTATTTTTTTTATTATTTTTTTTTTATGATTTGGGAACTGCCGTACAGCCGGCAGCTGGCGGCGTAAACCTGAGGCGACCTGTAGGGACCCACCTCCCACGGACCGCAGTTTAGTCGCACAAGCAAACGCAGGGAATTGAACTCGCTCCCTTTCGGTAGAGGGATTGAGTGCAAACCATGCGACCACCAATGGGGTGGGTCTCGAAATTTATTTTATTCCGGATTTATCTAAAAAAGTTTATTTTAAACACCTATTCACCCCCTCTCTAGGTGTTTGTACTAGCACCTTCAGTCTCGACCATATCACATATCCCATATGAATCCATTCATCAAACATTGGGGTTATACTTATTGCCGTGTCCTTAAAGGCGCTGTCAGCATTTGGAATATCAACATACCAAAAGCACTTCGCACTTAGTCAACGACACAGAGCTTCTTTTTTTCTTCATGTCCTCCCACGATCCTAAGATCCCTCCACATCTCATTCATGTCCCAGTCCTACGTAAGTTGATAAGATCAAACGCCAAAAAGAAATTTACTTTAAGGTTTGATGACTTGATTGCGATCCTTAAGTTTGAATGTATAGCGTCGCTGAGCAAGTGATGAACTTCTTCCTTCTCTTTTTGCCCACTCAAGATACTGATGACCTTTGGTGGGAAACCGACCCACGTGCGTTTGATAGATCCACTGAGAAAAATGTTAGGTTTCCTTTCTCTTTTTCGCCTTTGGGTTACGATATCTAATGCTTTCGTTTCTGTCCACCGTTGAAATTTCAGACATTGTGTGCGACCGTAGTACTCTAGATTGAGTTAATTAATGTCGTGCAGGCCGAATTTCCGATTGGAACTGGTCAAAGAGGAAGTATGCACCTTCCCCGCCCCAAAAAGGAAAGATAGTTAGAAAGAGAGGGGACATTAATAAGTGGAAAACATAAGAGGAATTGAGACCCCTGTCCAATTCTAGAAGAGGATTTCTATCGGGAAAATTCTGATTTTGACGAGCGACGTATTATGCATGTGGGAGATTCAGTTTTATTTATGGAAGGTGACGTGATCTACTTTGGTTTAGGTGCATACGTATCATTTTATCGAGAAAATCTTGTTTTCCCTACCGGATCACAAATCAACAATCTGGTTTGGGATGAAATCGAATCGCGGGGGCAAGCTTGGACTATTCGATGCTTCATGTCATTTTCCCTTGCGCAATGCAAAATTACGTCCTATGACGTGTTGCTATTCTCTAAGTCTTTGTTTTGGAACTAACAATGGATGACTATCTTCTACCATGCAAAGTTCGCCCATCTCTTGGATAGTTAGAATTTTGCTATATCGGATAGAGAGAAAGGCTACGCGTGGCGAGGGATCCACCGTCCAACAACATTGAACTATAACCAAGTTGCCTAACTCATTAAATCTACATGGACTACGGACTAACTCATCACTAATAATTAACCCAACCTGCTTGACTTATGGATGATATCATATATAGGAATGTACCAAAAAAGTCCTAAACCTATTGAATTGTTATTAATTTAGGTTTAAATCTTTCAATTGGACCAATTTAATCTTAAACATTTTACATATAAGTCAATTGAATCTATCCGGTCAATTTTAGTAGGAAATCACTAACATGAAAGATGGTTAGTCTTATCATCAGCTGAGGATAAAAAAGGAGGACATACCGAAGTCAGCGTTTCGTACTCGATACGGCCATTATGAGTTCACGATAATGCCGTTTCATCTAACGAACGCCCCAGTTGCTTTCATGGATTTGATGAACTGGCTGTTTAAGGAATACCTGGATCAGTTCGTGATTGTGTTCATCGACGATATTCTGGTATATTCGAGGAGTGCTAAGGAGCATGAGAGTCATCTGAGAATGGTACTTCAAACCCTGAGGATTCATGGCTTGTACGCTAAGTTCAGTAAGTGCTAGTTTTGGTTGACTCTCATTGCGTTCCTAGGCCACGTGATTTCAGGTGAGGGAATCTCCATGGACCCGTCCAAGATTGAAGCAATAATCAATTGGCCAAGACCGACTATAGTGATAGAGATCAAGAGTTTTCTGGGTTTGGCAGGCTACTACAGAAGGTTCGTGGAAGGATTTTCAGCCTTAGCATCGCCGTTAACTCGACTACTGAAGAAGGAAGAAAAGTTTATGTCGATAGACAAGTGCGAGCGTAGTTTCCAAGAGCATAAGCAGAAGCTGACTACCGCACCTATGCTGACCATTCCATCTAGTCCTAGAGGGTACTAGATCTATAGTGATGCGTCATTTAGAGGACTGGGTTGATTGTTGATGCAACATGGTAGGGTTGTTGCATACGCCTTCCATCAATTGAGACCTCATGAACAGAACTACTCGACGCATGACTTAGAACCACCCGAAGCATGACTTAGAACTCGCAGATTTGGAGACATTATTTGTGTGGAGAAAGATTCCACATCTTCACTAACCATCAAAGCCTGAAGTATTTATTCTCTCAGAAGGAGTTGCATATGAGACAATGTCGCTGGATGAAACTTCTGAAGGATTATGATTGTGATATCTTATATCACCCTGGGAAGGCGAATAAGGTCGCAGACGCTTTGAGTCGGAAGTCCTCAGTTGCACAGATGATGGTCAAGGAATGGGTTTTACTCGAGAGAGCTCGAGATTCAGTTTTCAAATTTGAGGTAGGCCACATTTCGAATCTTATGGCCACCCTCAAAATTGAGCCAGATGTTCAGATCAGAATCAAGACGCTTTAATTGGTAGACCCAGATGTTCAGAAGATTCCACAAGAGGACACCTATAAGAGAATGGCTGATTTTTAGATTTCTGAGGATGGAACACTGAGGTTCCAAGGACGATTGTGTGTACCTGACGATGCAGAGCTTAAAGAGGAGATCTTATCAAAAGCACATCATAGCAGTTACAACATCCATCCTGGTAGTATGAAGATGTATCAGAATCTGCGTCAACACTATTGGTGGTCCAGCATGAAGGCGGACATCGCCAAGCATGTTACCAAGTGTCTGACGTGTCAGCAAGTGAAGGCACGTCATTGTAAGCCAGGAGGACTTTTGCAACCTCTTGAGATCCCAATGTGGAAATGGGAGCATATCATGATGGACTTTGTGATAGGCTTACCGAGGAGTCAGAGAGGTAATGATTCCATTTTGGTAGTGGTTGACAAACTGATGAAGTTGGCTCACTTCATCGCTGTGCAAAAGGATCTTGATTTGGATAGGCACGCGGAATTGTACGTGCGTCAGATAGTTCGTTTTGCATGGAGTGCCGGTGACGATTACATCAGACCGAGACCCGAGATTCACAGTTGCTTTTTGGAAGAGTTTGCAGGCTGCTTTAGGGACGAAGCTGCAGTACAATATGGCATATCATCCTTAGACAGATGGTCTAAGAGGATAATTCAAACCCTCGAAGACATGCTGCGAGCTTGCGTGTTGAATTTCAAGGGAAGCTAGGAGGAACAGCTTCACCTTGTCGAGTTTGCCTACAACAACAGCTACTAGCAAAGCATTAAGATGGCTCCTTTTGAAGCGTTGTATGGCAGAGCGTGCAGAACGCCCGTGTTTTGGGATGAAGTTGGGGAGAGAAAGATTACAGTCCCAGAGCTAGTCCAGCAGTCAATGGATGTAGTTGCCGTCATCAGGGACATATTAAATGTGGCATCCCAAAAATTCAAGACAACCTCTAGATGAATTAAAGCCCGTGATTAGGTAATGAAAGTACCTATGGTCTATGCTTTAGCCATTGATTTTCTCTTAATACCAAGTGTTATTTAATTGTGTTCATAAGTTGTTAAAAAAAAAAATATTAGTATCATTGATAAATTAATGAGAAGAATTTATTCTTGGCTATGCACCTCATAGACTAAATTCCTATAGATTAAATGTTACAAGATTTTGGCCATGTGAAATTTAAAACTTGAAATCTATAAAAGAAAGAATTGAAGATGAATTAGTAAAAGTAAAAAAATTGGAGTTTAATTAGGCTTGGGCCTTAGGCCCAAGAGTATGGACTTTGATGGGCCAAAATGGCCGGCCCATTGAAGCCCAAGGAGGAGCTGTTGCCGGCCACAAGGGGGAGAGGCCGGCCCACTTCTTCCCAAGCCCATTTTGCATGTCTTGCCAAATGGCAAAGAGAAGACCCCATGCATTGGCCATTGTGGGTGGCTTCTCATCATTGCTAATGATGGGATTTAGGGGAAACAAAAGAGAGAGAGGCCGGTTGATGGAGGGGCTGTCGTCCAAGTGAGAGAGAGAGAGGGTTGCGAGAGAGAGGAACCGAGAGAGAGGAGGAAAGGAGCCGCTCGCTCGCCCGCCACTCGCCGTCCGTCCGTTCGTCGCCGTCCGTGTGCCATCGTTCGCTTGATCTTAGAGGCAAGTTAGGATCCATTTTCTACTCTTGCATGTGTGTCTTGCATGTGTGTTTGGAATGGTGTGGAATCTTGGGTGTTTAGGAGTGAGAAACCGAAGCTAGTGTGCTTTGTTCTTGAAATGGCTTGCTGTTTTCGTGTATACCGCCTGACCCAGAAATTTGTAGAGGCTTGCATGCGTGTTTAGAGTTAGATTTTGACTTCGACTCCTTCATGAAAGTTGTAGAAGACATCTCAAAGTATAACATAATAAAATTTGACAAAAAAATTCTGAGTTTTAATGGGTGAAACCCTTCTTCTACGAAAACGCTAGATCTGGAACTGTTTTGTCGACCTCTTGGTGGTTTTGTGTGTTGCATATCACTTTTCACCGAGAATATCCCTTCAACTTCTTCATAAACGTTGTAGAGAACATCATAAAGACTAACATACTCAAATTTGAGGTAAAATGAGCAAGTGTAGCCTAGTGAAATGATTTTCTTTTGAAGATGGTAAATCTGGAAATACGGTACTGGACACCCGAGACTTCTTAGACCTATATGGTGACTATTCTTTGAGAATCTCACTTAGATCCCTTAATGAAAGTTGTATGGGACCTCTTGAGTAAAAACATATCAAAATTTCAGAGGAAAATAGGAAAGATAAGTAGGCGAAACCTCGATATTTCGGAAAAAGCCACACTGGACTGTTCGGTACTAGCAACAGTAACTTCGAACGTATATAGAAAATTATCTAGAACGAATCTGGCCTAGGTGTCTTCATGGAAAATCTACCTTAAGGTCTTGAATACAACCTGGTAAAATTTCATAATTTTTGGAGGTCGTTCGGGTATTTTAATTGAAATATTTCAAGAACTGCGCAATCTGACTTTATCCGAATTTACATACTGTATTTGTGTGAACTATATCTTCTTGTGCGAAACTCTTTTGAGCATGTGTTCTTCATGAAATTGCTATCTCTTTGTCTTGTCTATCACATGTCCTGATTTCATGATTTTTTGAAAATCATATGGATATTTAATTTAAATGTTTTCTAAAATTGTGCAAGCTGGAATTTAGTAAATTTCAAAAAGGCATGATATATGGACTATTCTAAGTTGTATGGAACCCATGGATTGTAATTGTCATTTGTGGTTATACCTTGCTGCATATATGATGATGACTGGAAATGCATATAAGAATTGAAATGATGAAAATGGTCTTGTTTGCCATCGCATCATATGCCATGTTAAAATGGAGTTATAATTGAAAATGTGAACTAAGATAAGTGAGAAGGCCGTCGGAGGTGTGAGCCGACGATGCCCCGGGAGTGTCGGGATGCCTGGCTAGAAGGGTAAAGGCCGGATGCCCGGTGGCCTTAAATGGCTGAATGCCGGAGGGTCCTCGGGAGTTTCGAGATGCCCGAAGCGTGGGGGAGCCGGAAGCCTAGCAGGTATTGTGCCGGGGGATGCCTCGTGATGCCAGTTGGGGTACGAGATGCCAGCGGAGTATTGTGCGGATGCCGCGGTATTGTGCCGGAGGGTTCTCGCGATGCCAGGAGTGGGTGCGAGTGATAAATGTGGGATGCAAACATTGGTCCCGGGAAAGAGAAATATGGAGGCCCAAATTGAAAGAATAGAATTGGGAAATTGAAATTGAAACATGCGTGATATGGCACATGTGACATGATGATGATGAGTGCATGGATGTATGTACGCCTATGGCATGATATGGTACATGTGATATGATGATGATGAGTGCATGGATGTATGTACGCCTATGGCATGATATGGTACATGTGACATGATGATGATGAGTGCATGGATGTATGTGCACCTATGGCATGATGGTGTATGTGACATGATAAAGGTAAGTGTATGACATGATGGCGATGATTATATGAGGATGTATGTACATGCGGTGTGATGACATATGCATGGTATCAAGGAAAATTATGCATGAATGCTTGAATGACATGTGTTGTGCTATGATTGTATTGTATGATGCATTGAGTGGTTTATTGGTCCTTTACTTGCTGAGTGGTTGTACTCACCCCTTCGGGGACCAACATTTCAGATTAGAGAGATGCCGCTCCCTACTGTCACGTGGGGCGTCTTTTACGGCCTTCCTTCAGATGTGGAGGTCGAGTGCGTGGAGATCGACTTTCCCACCATCCCTGGTCTTACGTTTATTCGGGTTCGTGTGATAGTGATGTATGACGTGGGCCTGGCTGAGGGCCCTATCATTCAGGAGTTCATATCCGTTCACATTCGTCGAGATGGAGTGATGCGTGGGATGTTGCCGCCGCCACCGCCTGATGCACCAGGATGGGTGTGAGGGCCCGTGCGTGAGAAGTAGAAGCTGCAACTTTTTGGGAAATAGCCGACACTAGTTGATGGGGGATCTTGCACGATAGACATAGTGGGTCGAGTGTCTCTTTTGGGGTTATGGCCGAGTGTAGCTAAAAGTCTTGGCCTTTCTTTTGATGTACCGACCCGAGAAAATCCATCATGAAAATATGTAAATAAAAGTGTCTTGGCTCTATATTTTCTTATGATGTTAGTGGTGTGCCATTGTATCATGGTTGTTGAAGGGGGGAATTAGTAAGACTCGATTATGCTTCCGCAAATAAGATACACTGGGACCGTTTTAAAAAAAAAAATGCCTAGGAACTAGGGTTCTTCTTTCGTAAGATGTGGTGACCTTGGGCGCTTCGGGGTGCCACATTAAAGACCGCTCAGAGCTGCCAGAAAAACTACGCAGATAAGCGTCAAAAGTCTTTGGAATTCCAAGTTGGCGATCATGTTTTTCTAAAGGTGTCACCAATGAGGGGAACTTTGCGCTTTGGCAAGAAGGAAAAACTGAGTCCGAGGTACGTAGGTCCATTTGAGATTCTTGAAAGAATTGGGATCCTAGCGTATCGTCTTGCATTGCCGCCAAGGTTGGCGCAAGTGCATGACGTCTTTCACGTGTCGATGTTGAGGAAGTATGAGCCTGACCCGACCCACGTGCTTAATTTTGAGGAATTGGACATGGATGACAGAGTGTTGTACGTGGAAAGCCCGGTTTAAATTGTGGATCAGAAAGAACATATTTTGCTTACCAAGACGATTCAGTTAGTTAAAATGGTCTTGCAACACCACAGCACTGAAGGAGCAACTTGGAAAAGTGAGGATTCGATGAGACGATTGTACCCCCACCTTTTTGTTTAAAGAATTGTAATGGTTTAAATTTCGAGGATGAAATTTTTATAAGAGGGAAAGAGTTGTGACATCCTGAAAATTTAGTTCTGTTTACAATTGAATGAATTGGGCCTTTCATCGATGCACCTATAGTGCTATTCTCTGAGCTGATCACTCATGAGATAACTAAACTATCTGGGGAAGTCATTAAGGGATTTTAATGCAATAGACTTGAGAATTCGACCAGAAATCGACTACTCAACCGTGCACATCTGCAGAGATCATTACGGCATAGTTAAAAATCGATTAGAGATTAGAGATAGGTCGGTTCAACTGAGATGTGTGGCTAAACGTGGGTGATTACATCAAATTGCAAAATTCTCGTCGATCAGTATTAGACTGATTTTTCTGTCGTTTTGGTACCCTGTGTTCGTATTTGAAACCTTGAGATTTTCACGACCACCAAGAGTTATCAATGTGTCAAAAATGTATGTTGTGACTTGAAAATAATCAACCACGGGTCAATTGCACCAAAAAATTTCTAAAAGCTACCCGGTAGGCTAGGTCACGCTAAAATCGCGCTAGATTGAAATTAACTGCGAATTTAAATCCGATTTCAGAAATTGAAAATTCTGTAATGTCACGAGTCATTTTAGAAACATCGATTCATCCTTCAAAGATTTTTTTGCAAACCGAGATTTTTGGCGGAAATTCAATTTAAGGCTGTTTTTTACCGGAAAATTCAGGGGACCGTTTTTTATCGTGTAACTAGGATGCACATTGGTTCTATTGACGAGGAAAAATATTGATTTGATCGTAGACACCTTGGTTGGATTTTTGGACAACAAATTAGGCTCAATTGGATGTGAATTAAAGGAGAATTGAATGGAATAGATGTGTAATTGTGCAAAATTCGTAACCCCTTGGTCCCTCAACCTTTAGACCACCTCAATGGCTTCTCAAGGAAGCTTTGTGGCTGCAAAATTGCTGAGGAAGACAGCCATGTTGGTGGGGCCTTGATCAAGGGGACAAGAAGATAGAAGTGAGACCAAGGTGGCCCCCTCCAAGCCTTAAGCCCTTCCTCTTCTATGGCAAGCTTCATTTTCCCATTGCCAGCAACCTTGAAGCTTCCAAGAACCAGAGAAGTTGACCAGCAGCTCCCCTTCCACCGTCAACGCCCCCTGCCACTCGTCGAATCGCCAGAACGTCGCCGTCGCGCCCCGCAATCGCTAGCCACACCTGGTTACTTGTCCCGCGGCCCGACTCCTCCAACAACGAGTCTAGGTTGTTCTCAAGCCTCCCTAGTGCCTGTTGAGCCGCTGTCCAGCCACATGAGCCACCGTCCAATCGCCGTTCACCTTCGCCTAGTCGTTGCAGCCGCTCGCCAACCCGTCTTCGCTGTTCCAGCCCAAGCTGCCTCCTAGCTCAGCTCTTCGGCACAGCCATAGAAATCGAACCCAGCAAGAAACCGTGTACTGTTTGGCCCACTTTGCACCCCTTCAGGACCTCGCAATGCATCACCGCTTTGGAGTTTGTCGCTCATCTTCGCCTCGCCGTCGCCGTGAACTCATCAGATTTCAAAACCGATGAGTTTACTCACTAAACTATGCTTAGGGAGTTAATTATGCTTAAGAGTTGATTAGGTTAGGCTAATTAGGGATTACGTGGTTAGTTAGAACGGATTAGCAATTTAATTAATCGTTTATGCATGTTAGGTGGTTAGAGTGGTGTAATTAGCAAGTAGATTGATCGTAGTATGTATCTAGATAGGTTTGGAATTTTTCCGAGCCCGTTTCGGTATTTAATTACACTTTTCCGGCCTAAGTTTGCATTTACGGTATTTAAATGTATTTAATTAATTAATTTTGGTATTTATTTAATTATTTATTATTTTCCGGAAATTAGACCGGGATAGTCAATGACTGAAATTTTGTGTTGATTTCAATGGTGTGATCATTTATTTAATTGAATGCTATTTTGTACTAATTGAGTGAGATTGTAATTTTGGGAATCTATCCAAAAATTAAGTATTTTCAGTATTTAATCGGGAAATACCGAGCGTCGGTTTATAACGCCAAAAATATTCTGGTGGACTATATTAAATTATGGGGTTTTTGAAAAGGAAAATATTTTATTTTGGCTAGGGCCGAACGTGTACCCATACACGATTATTTTTATCAGGTATGATAAAAATAGTGAAATTGTCGGTTAATTAGAATGGTATACTATATTAGCCTGCGGGCTTTGATATATCAACTTAGAGTGAGCAGTATACCTTAGCAACTTTTGGTGAGCATTATCAGTATACTATGTTAGCTTGCGGGCTTTGATATATCAGCTTAGAGTGAGCAGTATACTTTATCAACTTAGAGTGAGCTATATTATTTATCAGCTTAGAGTGAGCTATATTATTTATCAGCTTAGAGTGAGCATTATCAGTATACTATATCAGCCTGAGGGCCTTGATATATCAACTTAAAGTGAACAGTATATTTGATGAGCTATACCATTTGTTGTTAGCTTAGGGTGAGCAATGTTCGATTTGATCGAATTGTGTGGATGGTATTAATGGTATGGAGTCGAGTGAGTCGACTGATCGATGTTTGATGTGAATTGAATTGAAATGATAGGATGATTATATGAATTATACTCACTTGTAGGAAGGATCTGAGGTAAAGGTAAGTCCTCTATCTTACGCGTGTATAGATAGTCTTGAGGCGTATTTTCTTCCTAGTCGGAGTTTAGGGGGTGGACTTGCTGAGACGTCGTCTCACCCCGTTGTGGGATAACATTTACAAGTCCTTAGATGGCTGTACCTCCCGAACGTTTTGGCCAACCGAAGAAAGTTACTAAGTAGCACTCTCAGATTCCCCTCCCTAGGAGCCAAGGAGCCTGGGTCTACGAACTCGTGAGATCCATTGTCTGGGTTGATGCGGGCTTACCCCATAAGGTACGCTATAAATTCATATCGTGGTATCGTTACGGGCGAAATGGACCAAGAGAAGGCCCCATTCCAGAGTTTGAGATTCCTAGGTCGGTACTGGAGATCGCTTTTGCGAGGGCACGACTGATCCTCCTGTTGGTTCAGTGGTACACCCAAATCTTTCAGATCCAGAATCCCCAAAGTATTCAGTTGAAGACTCGAGTGTTTAGAGGACCTGTAGCTTTTCCATCTTTTGCAGACTTGTATATATAGACTAGTACTGTTTATGACTTAGTTTGTGGTGTATATAAGTGTGTTGTGGTTTCCGAAAATTGTGGCCCTACTTTTCTATCCTATCTTTCTGTTGTCTGGAGATTTATTCATTCGCTTCCGCATGCGCAATTAAGATGAATGGATTGGTGACGCGTCCTGGGACGTTGCTATTCAATCGATCACTGAGGGATGGGCACGCGCTCAGAGGATCGGGGCGTGACACCACTAGTTTACCAAATTGGTAAAGTGACGTGATTAATTTTTATTAATAGTGAATATGATTCACTTATTAATCTCATTCGAAGATGAACCCAGAGTTTTTGTGTAAAATTAATATTATAGTGTATGCACATCAAACAAAGTAAGTTTAAACATTGGTATTTTCTCAAGATTTTTATTTATTTATTATTATCATTTTTCGGGCTGAAGGTTGCCAAGTATATAAAAGATTATAAATGTTGGAAAATGACATAAAAATGAGGAGAAAAAGCTTGACGGTGGGAGTAGGCAAAGTCAAGAGTAGCATTAAAGGCTACTTTCCCCTATTTATGTTAAACGAATTGGTCAATTACTCCTTTTAATGCATTAGATTGAAATCTGGTTTATGAAGTTTTCAAAAAAAGTACACCCTAAGTGTCAAAACTTGGTACGGGTTGACATATAAGTGCCAAAAATCTTAAAAGGTACACTTAAGTGTTGACTTTGGCAAGAATTGTCGAAAATTTGACTAGCTTTATTTTAATAATATAATTGATGTATGTGGCTTGCATGAATGTCCACTCAGTATTCAACGAGGGCCTCCATAGCCTTTGCTTGTGGTCCACCACACCGACCACTAGTTGGGGCTTAGTCAACCCTCACCCCACCATGGCTAGCCTTTTTCGGCAATGGTGGGGTGGCGGCGGTGAGGACTGTGAAGGCCCTTGCTAAATGCTACCTCCTTTTTTTCTATTTTTTTTAATTTAATTCAATTAATATTCACATTAAAAATCAAATTTGGGGGCAAAACGACATTGTTTAGGGCTTATTTGGCCATGTTGACATCATGTGGAAATTTTTTTTTTTAAAGGATTGCTACGTCAATAAAAAATCTCGCCGCAAAAAGCAACGTTAATAGTTTGGCCGAAAATTCTTTTCGTTGTCACTCAAATGTCCTTTTTTTTTTTTTTTTTTTTTTTTTGGTACTTAAGTGTACATTTTTGAAAGTTTCAGCACTTATGTGTCTATCCGTGCCAAATTTTGACACTTAAGGTGTTCGCATCTCAAGAGTTTTCACATAGGTTGGTCTTCCAGAGATTTCCTATACTTCTTAAGGGGATGCGATCCTTCATTCTTATTTGCATCTCCATAATATGCTAATTAGTATCTCATTCATCGCAATCGCTAGTCCATGTGTATAAGAGTAATCGTGAAATTTGTGACTGAATGTATCAATGGCTAAGATTTGTTGAGACGGCAATAGAGACATCGTGCGTGACAGAGAATCTCCAACTTTAACCGACCAGCACTTGTTAATTGACACCACTTGTTGGAGAAAATTCATTTATTGTTTTGAAGTTAACAAAACGTTTCCAAAAGTATAGTTTGAAGACTTCTAGACTCAAGAGTTATAGTCTTAAGGACTCCAGACTTTACCGTCAAAGTCTAAAAACTGCTAGACTTAAGTTTCAAAGTCTGCCTCACTGATAGTTTCCAAACCGAAAAATGAAGACTTATCCAGATGCAGGATTATCTTCAAGGATTCGATTCGTATGGTTTTTGAAGACCTTATGGCTGGATATAGCACCTTATGATCAATTATCTCTATTGGAATCAATTCGGATAATTAAATCTTTTGAATGGCCAATATACTTAGAATGTTCTACTTATGGAAACCAAGATCCTAATTGTATGGGCGAACATGATTGACGGGCTTTCATCTTGATCTTCAAACGACTCGAGAGCTCCTTAATTGATTTTGTCCAATGGGTAAAATTGGAAGAATTCCTTTGGAAAGTGCCAACGGTCGTGAAGGCATGAAGGAGTATTTAAGGGAGACCCTCATGTTATTGGAGATATTACATGAAAGAGAAATTTTAAAGTCTGAAGCTTCCTAGTTCTTTGCTATTCAAATTGTCGAGCTTAACTTATACTCAAAAGAGAGAGCAAATACTTGTGAGACTTTGGAAGAGTGTAGTAGAGTTTCCACACTGTAAAAGTCAAGGACGTGAGACTGTAAAATCTCTTTTGATTCATAGTGAAATCCAGCCAGTGGGCTGTCAGCACGGGAGAGTGTATGTAGGCTTGATCTAAGCTGACCCACTATAAATCTTGTGTTCCAATTCTCTTTCCTTAACTACTTACCTTTATTCGTTGCTTTATATAATTGTTTAAAGTTGTTTACGTCCTTAGTCAATTATCTTTAAAAGGCAATTTATTACTACTCAATCTTGCAAGAAAATTTTATTTACACCTATTCACCCTCCTCTAGGTGTTCTTACTAGCCCTTTCAATTGGTATCAGAGCCTGTGTGCTCATTCTATTGAAGTGTTTTTACTTATGAGTTAAAGATTTATGGCTAATATTTTGGCTCCAGGTTTGGTTGAAGGCCAAAGCAACACCAGATCTCCTTACTTTGATGGGAAGGAATACAATATGTGAAAGAACAAGATGAAGGCATTCTTAAGATCGAAAGATCCCCTGGAATGAGATGTGGTAGAAAAAGGGATCAATCCCAAATCAACTTTAGAAAGAGGAAAAGAAGTTGCAGATGCTGGCAAAATGACACAAGAAGAATTAACCAAGTGACAAGCTCTTGATGCTAAAGCCATCTATTCCTTATATTGTGCCTTATCTCCTATTGAGTATAACATAATTTCATCTTGTGAAACAGCAAAAGAAGTCTGGGACAAGTTGCATGTCACTTATGAAGGAACTGATTGAGTTAAAGAAACAAAAATCAATATTCTACTCGAACAATATGAAGCCTTCAGGATGAAGCCAGGAGAATCCATCACTGACATGTTCAGTCGTTTTACAGAAATTGTAAACGGCCTAGCATATTAGGGACAACCAATCTCAGGACCAATGAAGGTCAATAAATTACTGTGTGGACTCTCCAAAGACTGGAATCACGTGAATACCTCAATAAGAGAAAACAGGTTAGAAGTACTTTTAAACCCATAAATCTGAAGCAGATTGCCAAGATCTCCTCCAAGAAGCTTGTTCGTGGGCTGCCCAACCTAACCTTTCAAAACTCTGAATTATGCACACCATGTGTATTGGGAAAATAGGTTAGAAGTACTTTTAAACCCATAAATCAAGTTTCTACTAATCGAGTTTTGTAACTTCTGCATATGGATCTCTTTGGACCAATCAGAAAGCAAAGCATTGGTGGAAAGAGATACTGCCTAGTAATCATGGATGATTACTCTCACTTTACATGGGTATACTTCCTGGCAAGTAAGTCTAAAGCATTATCTTACTTTTCAAAATTTGCCAAGAATGTTCAAAATTAGAAAGGTTATGCTATTTCGAGCATATGGACAGACCATGGAGGTGAGTTTGAAAATCAAGACTTTGCAAAATTCTGTGATGATTTTGGTTTCTAGCATGTTTTCTCTTCACCATACACTTTAGAACAAAATTGGGTTGTGGAAAAGAAGAACAGATCCTTGCAGGAGATGGCTAGAACTCTTTTAATTGAGAGTAATATTTCTTCTCGATTTTGGGCTGAAGCAGTTTCTACAGCATGCTACATCATTAACAGAGTATTTTTTAGACCTATTTTAGAGAAAACTCCTTATGAAGTGTTTAAAGGGAAAAAGCCAAACGTTTCTTATTTTCATGTGTTTGGTTGTAAGTGCTTTGTTTTGAAAAATGTAAATGATCGAACTGGTAAGTTTGAGGAAAATCCAGACGAAGGAATTTTTCTTGGCTACTCAACCTCAAGCAAAGCCTACAGAGTATTCAACAAGAAGACTCAGTCTATGAAAGAATCTATGAATGTCAAGTTTCAAGACTCTGTACAGAATCAACTTGAAGAATCTGAACCTACTCCAGACATTACAAAGTCTACTTCCCCTGAAATGGTTCAGATTTCTGAAGATCAGCAACAAACAGAAATAGAAGAGTCAACTAAAGTAGAAGATCAGCAGACTTTCAGACCAACCAGTAACTAGAAGCATAAGTCTAGTCATCCCAAAGAGCTCATCATTGGGAACATTGATGAAAGAATCCGCACCAGATCCAAAAGGCGAGAAGAGTCTAGTGCTCTAGCACTTATTTATGAGATAGAACCCAAAAGTATAGAAGAAACCCTGTTTGATGAGAGTTGGATTGAAGCTATGCAAGAGGAGCTCAGACAGTTCAGCATCAACGATGTTTGGGAGCTAATTCCTAAACCAAAAGGTAAATCTATTATTGAAACTAAATGGGTTTTCAGGAACAAGGTGGACGAGAAAGGAAAAGTGGTCAGAAACAAAGCAAGACTCGTGGCCTAAGGATATACGCAAGAAGAATGGATAGACTATGATGAAACTATGCACCAGTAGCGAGGTTAGAAGTAATAAGATTATTACTTACTTTTGCTTGCTATAAAAATTTCAAGTTATTCCAAATGGACATCAAAAGTGCATTTCTCAATGGATTTATCCAAGAAGAAGTCTATGTGGAATAACCACCTGGATTTTAAGATCCAAAAAGGCCAAACTTAGTCTTCAAACTGAAAAAGGCTCTATATGGGTTAAAGCAAACACCTTGAGCCTAGTATGACAGGTTAAATATTTCTAATTCAAAATGGTTTTGTTGAAGGAAAGGTGGATACTACTTTGTTCATTAAAAGAGAAGGTAAAGATTTTCTACTTGTTCAAATCTATGTTGATGATATTATCTTTGGATCACCTAATGAAAATCTGTGCAAGAAGTTTTCTAAGTCTATGCAGGATGAATTCGAGATGAGCATGATGGGTGAATTAACTTTCTTTCTCGGATTACAAGTCAAACAATTGAAGAAAGGAATTTTCATTCACCAAGAAAAATATGCAAAAGACCTCATCAAGAAGTTCGGATTGGAGATTTGCAAAAAGACCGAGATACCAATGTCAAGCTCTTCGAAGCTGGATAAAAATGAAGGAGGAAAGAGTGTAGACTAGAAGCTTTATAGGAGTATTATTGGTTCACTTCTTTATCTTACTGCATCTAGACTTGATATTTTATTTAGTGTTTGCATTTATGCTAGATTTCAATCAGATCCCAAAGAATCTCATCTAAGTGCTGTAAAACGCATCATCAAATACGTTGCAACTACTTCAAAGCTAGGTTTGTGGTATCCCAAAGAATGAGACTTTACTCTCATTGGATATTCAGACGTAGATTTAGCAGGTTGCAGAGTTGATAGAAAGAGTACTTCTAGTACTTGTCAACTACTAAGCAGCAAGCTGGTGTCTTGGTTCTCAAGGAAGCAAAGTACTGTAGCTCTTTCAACAGCAGAAGCATAATATGTAGCTCTTGAAAGCTGTTGTTCTCAAATCTTATGGATAAAGCAACAGCTAAGATATTTTGGAATTTAAGAATCGTGCATCGAGATCAAATGCGATAACACTAGTGCTTTTAATCTCACAAAGAATCCAATTCTTCATTCAAGAGCAAAGCACATAGAAATTCGACATCATTTTATTAGAGATCATGTTCAGAATGGAGAAGTCATGATACAATTCATTGACTCGAAGAATCAGTTGGCAGACATATTTACAAAGCCATTGGAGAAAAGTCTATTTGAGTCTATTCGCACCAGACTGAACATCATATCTTCTACCGGGTAAAGTCTGAAGGTGTTCAGACTCAGAACGTCTAAGAAGTTGCAACTGTAAGTCATCTTTCTTTAATGTGAGTAATTTATTTTTAGGAAGAAATGTTGAAAAGATACGTTTATTTTTTCTCGCTACTTGCCTATTTTATTTTTAGAAATTATCTTTTTCGAGCTTTGAAATTGTGGCAGTTTTTCATTTTCGAAAAAGGTAATTTTTACTTTTTCCTTTGTGACCGTTTGTATACCCCGTTTCATCTACTTTATATCTTTTGTCAATTTTCGTGTTCTTCGTTTTCACTCAAAAATCCTAGAATACAGAACTTCACTTTCCCTCACTTTCTCTCTAGTTTAATCCGAAAAGATTTCAAATTTGTTTCATGATCGAGTTCGAGGAATCCCTCAAAGAAAGTGACAATGTCTTCCCAAAGAGAGTCTTCTAGAATCGCGAGCAGGGGACCACAACATATGCGTGAGGGTCCTACGCATTTTGATCTGACCGAGGAAGAAGACCTTCCTCAGCAGCAACAACAAAGTCAACAACAACATTCTCAACCGCGTCACTCTTCTCAACATAGGACTCAAGATCCTCCACCGTAACAAACAAAAGAAGAAATTTTGGAAGATATTGAACCGGTAAGAACTTTGAAACCCGAATTTCTCTTCAAACTCTACTCTAAGTTAAAGGAGGGAGGAATTGTGATGACTTTGATCGATGAGTTCTTGAGCAAGAGAGGGTATATGAATGAGACTCGCTTTTTGAAAACAATGGAAAGATTGGGCATTGCGCCTGTAGGTTTGGCAGCAAAGACCTTTGCCAACTTTCCAAGTGATCCATAGTTTGGTACCTTTTGTTAGGGAAATCCCTTATAATGTTTTGAAGATGACAAAATAAATCAAAGGCTACTAACATATTTGATGGTTGAGTAATAGACTATGCGGATGATAAAACATGTAAAAGATATTCTCAAAGTCTATACTTGGAACAACTAGATACAGACTCTATGCTAAAGCAGAATATGTTCAGACTAACGTTCAGATTGTAAACTCAATTGCACTCAGACTCAGATTGTAAAGTCTATTGCTCTTAGATTTACATCTAGAATGAGACAGAACGTAACACAAGCCCTAAATGTATAACGGCTAGTGATTTGGTTTGGATTCTACATCAAGATTGATTTGATTGACTCAATTTAATTTATTGACAATTGGATATTGAAGACAAGAACTTTCTATACAAAGAAGCTCTACTTATGGAAACCAAGATTCTATTTGTATGGGCGATCAGAATCAATTTGGAATTCTATTTCTATCACTCAACTGCTACTAAATCTTCTAGATACATATTGTCCAATGGGTAGATTGGAAGATGATCCTCAAGATACTGTCCAACGGCTAGTTTGGAAGTGGAAAGTATTTAAGGAGATCAAGGACCGATGAGCAAGTAAGAGATGGAGTGTAGAATTTATAATTCCAAAGTCTGAGCGACCTTCGATCATACACTTGTCTCCATGAGCTTAAACGTTTGTGATCATGAGAGAAATACCAAAAGAGTGACTTAGTAAGATAGTATGATCTACCTCTAAGTGTTTACACTCAAAGTTGTAATCTCCTGTTGATCACATAGTGAAATCCAGCTAGAAGGCTGTTAGCATGGGAGAGTGGACGTAGGTTTGATCTAAGCCGAACCACTATAAAATTTGTGTTCTTGTTCTCTTCCCTGAACTCCTTTATTTTGTTTGTAGTTCTATTTAACTGCTAAAGTCTGATCTCGCTCAAAGTCTGTTGCTCTTTAGACTTAGTTTCAAAATTGAAATATTTCTATTGTTCTTTGCAAAAAATTTTCTTACACCTATTCACCCCCCTCTAGGTATTCATACTAGCACTTTCAATTGGTATAAGAGCCAAGTGCTCGATTTATAAAAGTGTTTATACTTTTGAGCTAAAGATCTTCTATGGCTAGTATCTTGGCACCAGGACTTATGGAAGGGCAAAGCAACACCAAACCATCATATTTTGATGGAAATGAATACAATGTTTGAAAGAACAAAATGAAGGCATTCCTAAGATCTAGAGATCCCTTGCAATGGGATGCTGTGGAAAAAGGAATCAATCCCACTGCTGCGTCTACATCAAATAAGAATGACAAAGACAAAGAAACCAAACCCCCTACTCCTATGTCTGGAACAGAGATGTCAAAAAGAGAAGCCCTTGATGCAAAAGATATTTATTCTTTATATTGTGCCTTGTCTCCTACTGAATATAATAGAATCTCTTCATGTGAAACAACAAAAGAAGTTTGGGATAGACTTTATGTTACATATGAAGGGACTAATCGTGTAAAAGAGACAAAAGTAAACTTCATGCTTGGCAAATATGAATCCTTCAAGATAAAGCAAAGAGAGTCGATTGGAGATATGTTCAGCCGTTTTACAGAAATTGTAAATGGTTTAGCATATCAAGGTCAGCCAATTTTTTCCCCAATGAAGGTCAACAAACTTTTACGAGGTCTCTTAAAAGATTGGAACCATGCTAAGACCTCGATCCGAGAGACTCAGAGAATTATGCCACTCTCCATTGATGAATTGATTGTCACTCTTCAATCCTACGAAGTGGAACAAATCAACGAAGAAGATCCGGAAGGTAAGAAGTCCATTGCTTTAATATCTAACGCTGATTCTAATGATGCTGACTCAAAAAATGACATGGACGATGAAGAACTTGCTTTTATGATCAAGAAATTCAAAAAGCTGAGTAGAAAAGGAAGGAAATTAAGTGAAAAAAGACAATACAAGCAGAATAGCCAGAAAAGAACAATAAAAGAAGATGATGAGCAAGAAAATATATGTTTGATGGCACATTCAGAATCTGAGTTTCACTCAGACACAGACTCAGAATCAAAGTCTGACTCAGACACGGACTCATAATCCGATGAGGAAATCGAGATAAGTCATTCAGCAATTCCTATCAAAGTTCTTAAGTATATAAATGAGCTTTACTTAAATATCAAATATTCTCTTAAAAGGATCTCCGAACTAAAAAAGGAGAATTCATGACTTAGGCAACAGGATCTTTCTCGAAAAGAAAAGTTTGAAATTTTGCAAAAAGATTTTCTACAAACAAAAGAAAGTCGAGATTTACTTGTCAAAGAAAATGATTCTTTAAAGAAAAATTTTCAAATATTTCGACAAGATTTTCAAATGGATCAAAAACATTAGAGCATATTCTTTCCATACAAGTTCTTTACTATAATAAGTCAGGACTTGGTTTCAATAAGGAAAGTGATTCTCTAATAGATCTTCCTAAAGTCCAGGAGAGACTTAAACAAAGACCTCCTACACTTACCTACAATAAGCATTTTCAAAGAATCTTTACAAAACCTGTTGGTCAAAAAGTCCTCAAATGTTCAAATTGTGGAGATTCACAACACTTTGAGAAAGAATGTCCTAAAGTCTGGAAACTTATTAAGAAAGATTGGATAAAAACAACATATCCTACTAGCTCTTAAAGACCCAAGAAAATATGGGTATCAAAGAAAATGTGAGTTATTTTTGCAGGAAATAAAAGAAAAGAAGAAAGATAATTTGGTAAGGAATTTTTTTTTCTCAATTTGATTTGGGCAATAATTCTCATTATACTTATATTCTCTTTGTGCATTGATTGATTCGGACTTTATGACCATATTTTATGATTGGTTTTATTGAAATAAGAATCGTGTGATTTATTTTTGTGATTCGTGAGTTGAGATTTGATCTAATATGTGTGATTGATTTGATATCTTTCTTAGAGATAATGCAAATTATTTTGTCTAATTTTACGCTCTCTAATTTTGTCATATTTTGCAAAGTAAAAATCTGTTTTATGTGATATTAATTTATTGTGCAAAGATATTCTTTCCTTAAATACTTTGTTATGATGAATTAAGAAAAAAATATATGTTTTTCTATGGAGATTTTCTATTTTACTCTAACGAAATGAAATGATCCAAATTGATGGATACCAAAAAGGAAATGAGTTGATTGCAGGAAATTCAATAAGGCAAGAATGATTACGAATCTACGCAGATTTTGGTGCAATAAGAAAAGAATCTCAGGCGAAGATTGGTAATGATCTTTTCAATGGTATATTGCAATCATATACCTTGGGTAAGAGAATTTTTTTGTTATCCTGCCTTGCAAATCTCTACATACATTTATCATGATTTTAGATGATTGCCTATGAATTATATATGATTTATATTGCAAATATCTTTTGTTATAAACATAAGGCATTGCATTTTTTTTTTTAAATTGCTTGATTTGACACGTGATAAAAATATCTACTTTCTTTTTGCGAGTGCATCAATAATATATTTTTTGAGATTTATGATTAAGAAAATCCCTTTGATCTCGAAAGATATTATTGCATATTTATGGATATTCTTGCCATATTCATAAAAGATATATTATATCTAGCAAGTTTGATCCGCAAATCAAAGGAAGATATTACGTGACTTTTTTGCAAATATTATTATCTATTATACAAGTTTTTGCAGGTGGCAATAGAATCTTCCATATGAATTTTGGAAAGCTCAATCAGAAAATTGTGGAAATTCTGTACTATTTTTTTGGAGGCTCAAAGATTCTCTTCCTTGTGCAAAGTTTTTGCAAATTGTTAAGGAAATCCCTAATGTGTCGTACGAAAAGTTGAGTAGTTCTGAATTTTAATTTTATATATGCTAGTCAATTTATTTATTTGAAGAAATGGCATTATATATTATATGGATATTATTACAGTTTATTTGTGCAAAAAGTTCGTTAAGTTGATGCAGGTTGAATTCGAGAAGAGCTTGATTGAAGAAAATAAATTTTTGCCTCAAATTTCAAAATACAAATGATCGTTGTGGATATTGTTGTTATGAAGGAAATAATGGAAAAATATTCAACTCAACGTACACAGGCCACAATTAGTGCTATTCGCAAATATTGTCATGATGACGGGGGGAGAAAGCGAATCCAAGAGAAAGGAAAGAATCGTGATCATCTCAAAAAGGCAACAAATTGAGGGGGAGCATTGATCAATTATGGAAAAATATTTTTGAATCGATCATGATCTTGATTATTATGGAAGGAAGGAAAATGTAAATGTGTTAGAACTTACCAAGTTCTACAAAATCCGGTTAGTGTATCTTTTATTACCTTTTGTCATTAACAAATCTCTTATTGATATTATCATTTTATTATAACAAAAAGGGTAAGTGAATGCATCCGTGATTTTTATTGGATATTTGCTGATATATATGATCGAAGTGAGCTATATTGCATATCTTTAATATTCGACTTACTTTGTAAAAGCTGATTTTTTAGAAATTGTGTTTCATGCAAGATATATTTATTATAGTTTTATATTCTCTACGTGATACTATTTCTATTATTATCGCTTTTTGATTATGACAGAAAGGGGGAGAGAATATAAATATGCATACGTGTTGATTGGTTGATATTATAATATTGAGCTGTGATTATTTTTCTATATATTGTTATGCTCAATCTATTTGCTATCTTTTGATTCAAATCACATTTTTTGAAAATCTAAAATTTGATGATTGATTTATCAATATTTTAGAAAGTGTGATTACACATTTGCATATTCAGAGATTGTTTTGTCATTATAAAAAATGGGGAGATTGTCAGGGAAATCCCTTATGATGTTTTGAAGATGACAAAATAAATCAAAGGCTACTAACATGTTTGATGGTTGAGTAATAGATTATACAGATGATAAAACATGTAAATGATATTCTCAAATTCTATTATTGGAACAACCAGAAGACAGACTTTATGCTAAAGCAGAATATGTTCAGACTGACATTCAGATTGTAAAGTCTATTACACTTAGACTTAGATTGTAAAGTCTATTGCTTTCAGATTTACATCAAGAACGAGACAGAACGTAACACAAGCCCTAAATGTATAACGGCTAGTGATCTGGTTTGGATTCTACATCAAGATTGATTTGATCGACTCAATCTAATTTATTGACAATTAGATATTGAAGACAAAAACTTTCTATACGAAGAAGCTCTACTTATGGAAACCAAGATTCTGTTTGTATGGGCGATCAGAATCAATTTGAGATTCTACTTCTATCACTCAACGGCTACTAAATCTTCTAGATACAGATCTATCCAATGGGTAGATTGGAAGATGATCCTCAAGATACTATCCAACGGCTAGTTTGGAAGTGGAGGAGTATTTAAGGAGATCAAGGACCAATGAGCAAGTAAGAGACGGAGTGTAGAATTTATAATTTCAAAGTCTGAGCGACCTTCGATCATACACTTGTCTCCGAGAGTTTAAACGTTTGTGATCATGAGAGAAATACCAAAAAAATGACTTAGTAAGATAGTGTGATCTACCTCTAAGTGTTTGCACTTAAAGCTGTAATCTCTTGTTGATCACATAGTGGAATCCAGCTAGAAAGTTGTTAGCATGGGAGAGTGGACGTAGGCTTGATCTAAGCCGAACCACTATAAAATATGTGTTCTTGTTCTCTTCCCTAAACTCCTTTATTTTGTTCGTAGTTCTATTTAACTGCTAAAGTCTGATCTCGCTCAAAGTCTGCTGCTCTTTAGACTCAGTTTCAAAATTGAAATATTTCTACTGTTCTTTGCGAAAAAAAATTTACACCTATTTACCCCTTAGGTGTTCATACTAGCACTTTCACCTTTAATCAGCCTGAAGGGAAAGATGACGATGAAAAGATGTTCACGAATTTTCAGCCTAGGATGGACGTTGCCACAAGTATTCGTGGTGATGGAGCGAGTTTATTCCGTTCCAAAGATCATAGGAAGACCTATTCAAAACTGCTGAAGCGAGGGGTTATGAATCCTAGAAGCGTAGACTTCGATTTTCTTGGTTCGTTGAAAGTGAAACTAAGGGAGAAGTTTGCACTCCTTCAACTCGAATGTTTTTGCTCTGAAACGACTGTCACCTACCTAGAACTTACGGCTTACTTCTATTAAAGTCTATCTTTTCTAGATGCGAATAGATTTTCTTTTACAGTTAGGGACAAAGAATTTGTGGTCGATGTAGACATATTGGCTGATGTGATTGGGGGTGGAAATAGGGAGTTTCCAACCAATCAGTGTGTTTATCGGTCACGCTACTTTGGAACTTGTTCGAGATAGATTTGCTGAGGGCAAGATTTCTTACTCTAGAATGACTGCCTCCAATATCTTGCTTCACAAGATCATGATCAACTGCATCGGACCCAAATCAACATCAAAGACTGATGTCTCTCACTTAGAATCGAAGTTGATGTACGTTATCAACATTGGCTACAAGTTCTCTCTGCCTCACATTATCTTGATGCACATGTATAAGACAGTGGTGAAGGACAAGGGGCAACTTTTTTATTCTGGTCTTATCACTAGACTCTTCAAACACTTCAACATTCATCTTCCCGTGCCTCTTTGTGTCAGAACCATTGCTCCAATGGTGATTGGATTGAAAATGATTTCTAAGATGCATCAAAAGGAGATGACCAAGGTTTTGGAGAGCATTAAGGAGAAGTCCCTTGTCAAGGCAAGACAAGACTCTGCAGCAGGAAAAGGAAAAGGCAAGGAGCTCTTAAGCGAACCTACCAAGAAGAGGAGAACCCTTATCTTACAGGACGAAGAAGATGAGGATGACATCACTCTCTCCGCCTTTGTCTTAAGGAATTTACAGAGTTTTGTTAGCTTTCAAGCATCAGAGGACCGAGAGAACAAAGAAGAGAGATGAAGAAAGAGAAGAGAGAAGAAGAAAGGAAGAAGAAGAGGGTCAAGATAATTCTCTTGAGCCAACATTTGCTGTCTCATTATCATACGACTCGGATGAGACAAGGGGTGGAACTGCAGGAGAAGAAAGGGAAGAACATCATTTGAGTGCTGAAGAGGAGCCATAATAGGAAGAGGAATTCTTTTCTCTACCTGAAGGTACAAAAACAGGGGGAGCTGCTGACAAAAGAGATACTTCTTCATCTGTCTTTACTAGTGATGTTAGTAAATCTCCAGCAGATCCAAAGGATGTCTATGCCTCTCAATACCCTGAAGCAGATGTTGAGGCATCCATTCCTAGTCCTAGTGATCGAACTACTGATTTCTCAAGACTCATGGAACTGATTCGGCTGAACCTAGTGCTACAACAGAACCGACAGCAGACTTTCAAAGACTGCTGGATATCCTTTTGGATTTAAAAGGTCAGAAATGTGGTTTTGAGTTTGAGATGACGAACCTCAAGATAGCTTTAAAATCAACTTCAGACTCTCTCCAAGACCAGATACAAGCCCTGAAGCTTCAAGTGCGAGAAACCACGAAGGGTGAGGATATTCAACAGCTAAAGGAGACTTTGACAAAGCTAGAGGAGACTGTCAAGTCTATGGGGAATTTCCAGATTGTTCGCATCCCCAAACAGCCCTAATTTTTACCCAACTCTTTTTTATACTCCACTTTTTGCTGTTGACAAAAAGGGAGAGAGTTTGTGCAGCTTTGACCTAACTTACCACTTACCCGACTTATCTATTTTTGCTTGGTTTGATTTTGATTATTTTTGGTTTGGTATTTTTGACTGACTTTGGACTAGTGTACTTTGGACCTTGATTGTTGTTTGACTTTGAATCTTTTTTATGCTTGCAGTAACTAAGTCTGTGATACTGATTACGGCTAGATAGCTATTTATCTTGCAGGATTAACATGTTTTCTGTGGTTGCATAATCGATATTATCTAGGACCCAATCAACTTATTTTTACAAGATATCATGTATTGCTTAAGTGTTGTTTTGCAAGTCAAAATTATTCAAATCTGAAGGAAAGTTTTGTCACCACAAAAAAGGGGGAGATTGTTGGAGAAAACTCCTTTACTGTTTTAAAGTTGACAAAACGTTTCCAAAAGTCTAGTTTGAAGACTTTCAAACTCAAGAGTTATAGTCTTAAGGACTTCAGACTCTACTGTCAAAGTCTTAAGACTGCCAGACTTAAGTTTCAAAGTCTGCCCTAACTGACAATTTCTAGATAGAAAAATGAAGACTTATCCAGATGCAGGATTATCTTCAAGGATTCGATTCATATGGTTTTTGAAGACCTTATGGCTAGATATAGCACCATATGATCAATTATCTCTATTGGAATCAATTCGGATAATCAAATCTTTTGAATGGCGAATATACTTAGAAGGTTCTACTTATGAAAACCAAGATCCTGATTATATGGGTGAACAAGATTGACGGGCTTTCATCTTGATCTTCAAGCGACTCGAGATCTCCTTAATTGATTTTGTCCAACGGGTAAATTGGAAGAATTCCTTTGGAAAGTGCCAACGGTCATGAAAGCATGAAGCAGTATTTAAGGGAGACCCTCAAGTTGTTCGAGATATTAAGTGAAAGAAAAATTTCAAAGTCTGAAGCTTCCTAGTTCTTTGCTATTCAAATTGTCGAGCTTAACTTTTACTCAAAAGAGAGAGCAAATACTTGTGAGACTTTGGAAGAGTGTAGTAGAGTTTCTACACTGTAAAAGTCAAGGACGTGAGACTGTAAAATCTCTTTTGATTCATAGTGAGATCCAGCCAATGGGCTGTCAGCACGGGAGAGTGAACGTAGACTTGATCTAAGCTGAACCACTATAAACCTTGTGTTCCAATTCTCTTTCCTTAACTCCTTACCTTTATTCGTTGCTTTATATAATTGTTTAAAGTTGTTTACGTCCTTAGTCAATTATCTTTAAAAGGCAATTTATTACTACTCAGCCTTGCGAGAAAATTTTATTTACACATATTCACCCCCCTCTAGGTGTTCTTACTAGCCTTTTCACCACTCATGGTCAATTTTTGAGCTCTCAACTCTCCCATAGTAGTTTTTCCTTTTTTTTTTATTGCTTTTTTCCTTCACGTTACTTGAATTATTCGCTAAATTTTCTCGTTCTTTCTATCGTGCTTTTATTTCTCGCAATAATACCTAATCATATGAAGGTCTTGCAATAAAAAAGAAACAACATACCCAAATAAATCACTTTCAACAATAACTTGCTATATTTATCATTAGGATTTATCTAAAAAACACCGCTAAAAAACACCGCTAGTATAAGTCCTTATTATATAGATCTCGCAAATACAATGACCACAAGTGAGCACCCATGTTCTCGATTCCACACGCAGAGAATATGGCCTAGGATTATAGTAAATATGGCCAAGTTCCCCAAGTAATTATAATGTGTGAAGATGACCTCAAACCCCATCACTTTATCAAATAAATGCGATGTTAATACGCGAGCTTAGTATATATAGATTGAAACAATTATAATCATTAATCATACGTGTCTCAATCATAATTCCATGTAACACGACAATTCAATACATTGAAGCTGCAAAACTTTTGTGGTTGATTGCTCAACTAGTGTCCAAAAACACTTGATGACAAATCATTTTTAAGTAATGGTCAAAAATATATATTTATTATTTTCTCTTCATTACTATCGTTGCTACCTATATTTGCTCTCTCAAAGATCAAAGATACATCATGCATAGGATTAAGGTAAATCAGATTGAATGGCCGTAGATTGAATTAAATTGCAAACCTTCAAGATTCATTTTCTTTTTCCTTGTTGCCAAGCAACAATGATTATATTCATAACAAAGCTTCCTCGTTTTATGTGGTCCACCAGGTCAAATAAATTATGATTATTGTTTTCTCTCAGAAAGAGAGGAGCTATATAACTTCAATATGCCCACCAGCCGGGAGGATTGTTAAAGAAGTCCTAAACCTTTTGCATTTATGCTAATTTAGTTTTAAACCTTTTTATTTGGTACAAATTCAATCATTTTCAACCAATTTTGGCCGGATTTTGTTGACTGGGTGCCGGTTGGCTGACGTGGTACAATCAGTGCTGACGTGGACAACTTTTAATAATATTTTAATATTTTAGAATTTTTTATTTTATTTTTATTTTTTCCTTCTCCTCCTCCTTCTGCCAGCCTGTGCTGGATGTTGACCTCGTCAGCCACTGGCGAGCCTCATTGGCCACCTCGCAAGTGGCCGCGAGGGTGCCATTGTGCGGGTGGCAAGGCTCATCCTTGTCGCCAGCCCGATGCGAGGCCGCCCTCACGGCCTGGGCAACCTCGAGCTGGCCTCGTGTTGGGTGGCGAGGCTCGACCCTTGCTGGTCATGGGCGAGGCTCGACCTTGCTAGATTCAACAAGGTCGAGCGTCGCCCATAGCCAACGAGGCCGCGCTCGCAACCATTGGTGAGGGCTTGAGCCTTGCCGGTGGCCGGTGAGGTCGACCATTGTCTCTAGCCGGTCACCAAGGTCTGGCGACCGGCTGGAGGAAGGAGAAAGAGAAGGAAAAAAGAAAAAAGAAAAAGAAAGAGAAGAAGAAAATAAAAAAAATTCAAAAATATTAAAATATTATTAAAAGTTATCTACATCAGCGCCGATCGTGCCACGTTAGCCGGCCAGCGTCCAATTAGCAAAATCCGGCCAAAATTGGTCGGAAAGGACTGTATTGGCACAAAGTAAAAAGATTTAGGACTAAATTGATACCAAAAAAAGGTTTAGGACTAAATTGGCACAAATGTAAAATGTTTCAGACTTTTTTAACACTTTTCCCCCCACCAGCCATTTAAATAGGTAGAATTTAATATATAATTAACCATATCCTATTATTATAGTGTGTAAATATTTTTAGTGGTAAAG
The DNA here is from genome assembly GCA_014182375.1 of Eucalyptus virginea. Classification (NCBI taxonomy): domain Eukaryota; kingdom Viridiplantae; phylum Streptophyta; class Magnoliopsida; order Myrtales; family Myrtaceae; genus Eucalyptus; species Eucalyptus virginea. The sequence goes on from CM024514.1 coordinate 38,213,765, forward strand.
AGATAGCTGGGTCCTCAGATTACAGTTTTTACTATGACATCATATCGCAAAAAAAGGGCTAAGATGGAGGATTGCGCTCTTAAAATGGCTTGAGGGGGTGGACTAGTTGAAGTGTGTGAACATTGATTTTTTTTTTTTTTGGTCGGTCCTACTCTATTCCTACTCTACACTCACTCTCGGACTTTGCCCCGCCTCTTGCAGGGCGTGGGAGTCGAAACCCACTCCTGAAACTTACGCGTCCCCACCCCATCCCCCCCTAAGAAGGTGGGGATTTGAACCCCTCACCTCCCCCTTCCATGTTGGAAGGGTGGCCACTGGGGCGAATCCCAGTGGTTGTGTGAACATTGGTTGATACACCGCTTGTTGACTGAGTTAAAAAAAAAAATCACATAAATAGTTCATTGGTCTCCAGATCAAATAAAATATAAAATTTCAAGATTGCGAGGTCAAATAAGATAGACTTATGTTTCATTAGGAGAATAATAGGACTACCTAACTATAGTTTGTACAGCACAAGCATTTTGAAATAAAGATGAGATCTTTTATTAATTTAACCATTGGTGAATGTCTACTATAATTGTGCAACTAAAATTCCGTATTCAGTGTTTTGTCCCATAGGTCAAAATTGAAGCAGAGGCCATCCTTCCTTTTTGCCGACCACCTCAGAAATGGATCTGAAGCTCCCAAACATCATCAATGAAAATGATTGCAAAGTTAGACATGGATGTTTTGCTCTGTCCTCTCGCACCTTGTTCTTGAGAGATTGAGCCCCTGGTTTGTGCTCGCCTCTAACTCTAGGAAAGGCCAAGATTGAGTGTAACTTGGTCCTCGCACTACACGTGTCATTCTTATGAGTTTATTTGCAAGCTAAAGCACAACAAGATAATTAAACACATCACATCATTATTACACAAACTTAATAATGTACACAAGCATCACAACATCACAATACAAAAACTTAGGAAGGTTCAATAACTCCTATCTCCACTACCAAACCCACAATCCCAAAAGCTTCCTAATATAATATTGATTCGTAATCTAAGGATTGATAGCCTCTCCCAACGCAGGCTCCTTGGCAACATAACCAGGAAGACCATCAAGGCCTCTAAATGGTCCCAGCTAGTCACCATCAAAGATTGCATACTAGGCTACAAAACAATGTGGAACTCACTTAGCAAGTCCTATGTCAATCCATACCGTAGTAGTACACTTATTATACACAAGCACCACATGAGGCAATACAACCTCCTCATACTCATACTTATGTGAAGTGGGGCTCCAAAAAGCGGTGGTGACAGAAGAGCAGTCTTGCAAGTCTGAAAAATAAAGGAAATAGTCGAAGACTAGCAAGTGAAATCCCTAAGTCTAAAATAGGAATTTACCTTCACACGTGCCTTGGCCTAACAATCACAAGCATACAAAGCAACACAATCTATGCAGGAATGTGGGGGTGCCAGATGCCCGGTGGCCTAGTGGCGTAATTCCGGAAGGTCCACGGGAGTTTCGAGATGCCCGGTGGTATACGATACGTAATTCCAGAGGGGGAGATTCCTAGTGGTATGTCGGTACGTAATCCCGAAAGCCCTGGAGGTGTGTGCCCGAGGGGATTCCTCGTGATGCTAGTTGGGATACGAGATGCTCGGAATGTGGGGGTGTCGGATGCCCGGTTGTATTTTGAATACATGCCCGGAGGTTCCTCGCGATGCCTGGTTGGATGCGAGCAATAAATTGTGGGATGCAAACATTGATCCCTGGAAAGAAAAATTTATGAGATCCTTGTGAAAGATAAGAATTGAAAATGAATCATGTGCATGGGTGTATGCATATGGCATGATGCATGATCTGGTTATGAAAGTAAATTAACGCTATTTGATATTGAAAATGCGATCATGAAGGCATGAATGGATCTCATGGTGATGTATGCTTGATAGCATGGATGATATGAATCATGGTGGTGTATGCACGATGGCATGGTGAGAGATGCATGACTACATGGTGGTATATGCACATATGGCATGATGATATATGCATGAATGCTTGATGATGAGTGCATGGTGGTATATGCACATATGGCATGGTGATATATGCATGAATGCTTGATGATGAGTGCATGATGGTATATGCACATATGGTATGATGACATATGCATGGCTGCAAGGTAAGATATGCTCGAATGCATGAATGATATGTGCTTTGTTCATGATACATTGATTGTTCTGTTTGACGCATTGAGTAGTTTGGTGGATCTTTACTGCCGAGTGGTTGTACTCACCCCTTTTGGGGACTAACATTTCAGACTAGATAAGATTCCTCTGCTGCCACTGCCACCAGTAGATGGATCAAGTGGTTGGATATGACCGCGAGGAGGAGGATAGCAAAGGAAGGAACTTTTGGACACCGACATTGATCGATGGACTTTAAGTATACGACTCTTGGAGGAGATGTCGGTCATCTTTTGAAGTATAGCCAAGTATAGAAAACCATGGCATTTTGATGTACCGATGAATGATGTCCATCTGGTTTAAGTAAATGAAAGTGTTCGGCTTTTACTTATAAATGTTTAGTGGGTGTGCATCGTTTTCTGAATATAAGGAAGGGAGTTGATGGATGTGCTTCCGCTATATGAATTGCGCAAGGGACCGATCTAAAAAAATGTAAACCCCCAGGTTGTATGGACCCGCTGCAATTGAAATGGTATCGGAGTGACATGTTATTAGGGAAAGAGAATGGAAATCGAACTGTGGCGACCCTAACGGTTCGGGGGATGTTCGAGGGGTGCCACATCTTGTATTGGTATCATAGCTATGGTCTATTTGGAGTGATAAGGTGCCTCAGATGGAAATGAGGATAGAATGATGCACACCATAGGGTACTAACCAAGAGTAGTTGACTAACATTGAACAACGGGTGATGGGTATTCACTCGTAGATCCCTGGTAACTAGTGTGATGTTGCTTTTGTGTGTCAGTAACATTCTATGTTACTTATGTGACTTTAGTAATAACCATAATTAATGATCTAACTAGTGACACCGAGTTGCAAATTATTCTTGAGGCAAATGCTTGGAAAACTGCAGGAAAATCATGGTGCGAGTTGGAAGTGCTCATCCATCGAGGGCTGAAGCCTCTGCTGCAAGGGTTGAACCCAGAATGGAAGATATCCTGCAGGCATTGGCTAATATTGGAAATCTGATGGAAATGTAAGTGCAACAACAACCCGGAATGGAGCGTCGCCCTCAAGGACTGGTGGAACAATTTCTGAAGCTGAAGCCACCTAAGTTTGGTGGAATGGGAAGTCCTGAGGAGGCGAAGCAATGTATTAATGGAATGGAACGGATTTTCCGGTTATTGGACTGCAGTGATGCTGAGAAAATAGTTTTGGCAGAGTACCAGCTGGAGGGGAATGCAAAGTTTTGGTGGAGAGCTTCGAGGGATACGATCTTTCCACTAGGTGCTGATGTGAACTGGGATGAGTTTGTTAGAGCTTTTAATAGGAAGCATTTCTCTGATTGTGCTAAGGATAGGAAGATCACCGAATTTGTTCGCTTGGAACAAAGGAGCCGATAAAGGGATCGATGAGGCAAAATTTTCTAAACTATCTAGGTATGCTCCCAGATTGATTGAGGATCGTGAGGAAAAAGCTAAGAGATTCCTGAAAGGATTAAGGACTGATATTAGAAAACACCTAGTGCCTCTGAATATAAGGGATTATCATGAGATTTATGAAAGGGCACAGTTAGTGGAGCAGGAGCTGATGAGAGAGCAATCAGAATCTAAGAGGCAGATGACCTTTAATGATGTTCGAAGGGGTAAGAGACTTTATCCTGATCAAGGCCAGCCCTGGGAATCTAAGAAGAGGAATAATTTTGGGAATTCCGGAAAGGTCAGGAGTGGCCTGATTCTAGGGAGAGTACTCTACCAAAGTAATATTTGTCAGAGATGTGATAGACAACATGGGCCAGGACCTTGTAATAGCCAACTGAGATGTAATTGCTGTGGGCAGAGAGGTCACTTTAAGAAAGATTGTCCACAAGAGAGGTCGCAGCCGAATGTCAGCTCGGTGCGACAGGTACAACAAAGTACTGGTGGACCAAACCTACCAAGGAATCCACAGAGGCCACCAGCACAAGGAAGGATGTATGTAGTCAATCAAGAGGAAGCAGGAGCTTCCGAAAATGTTATCTTAGGTACGATTTCGATAGACGATAAGAAGGTATATGTGTTATTTGACATGAGTGACACGCATTCATTTGCTCTGAAAAATATAGATGATTGTGAGAAATAGGAACCAAATCTTTAGATATGCCTCTTCGTATTTCTACATCACTGAAGGACATGTTGTTATCTACGTTAACATGTGAGATGTGTGAGATAACCCTAGGGGAACGAGAGCTGGAAATGGACTTGATAGTGATAGTTATGTATAACTTTGACGTCATCGTAGGAATGGACTAGCTCCGTAAGCAATGGACTAGGATGAATGATCTCCTGAGATAGTACTTACTCATGCGCAAAGGATAAAACCGTGAGGCTAAGAATGGGATAGGCCAAAGCAGATAATATCTCTGTAAGTTAGTCCCTATTGAAACGAGACCCTCCAATGGATGTGTAGTTTGGGTTCGAACCAGGCAAAAGCTGGTGTACCTGTAACGACCCGGTCCGATGAGAGCGGGGAGTGGACGCCGAGGTCAGAGGACCTGAACAAGGAGCGGCTCCTGGCAGGCTTCTAGGATGGCAAAAGGGGGGGAGGAATGAACCGAACTATGAACTGAACTGGGAAGGCAGTGTTTCTGGGATAATTTTATCAGAGTGGCGCAGCGGAAGCATGGTTAAGCTTATGGAACTCTTGTTTGTGAAAAGAGGGACAGGTCGATGCGTTTGTGCATTGATAATAGGCAATTGAATCATGTAATTGTTAAGAATAAGTACTCATTACCTAGAATTGATGATTTATTTGATCAGTTGCAAGGAAGTTCAGTCTTTTCTAAAATTGACTTGAGGTCAAGATACCATTAAATTAAGGATCAAGAAAGAAGACATTCCTAAGACCGCATTTAGGACTTGCTATGGACACTATGAGTTCCTAGTTATGCTATTTGGATTGACGAATGCCTTAGCTGCATTCATGGATTTAATGAATAGGATATTTAAGCTTTATTTGGATCAAATTGTGATTGTCTTCATTTGATGATATCCTGATATATTCTAAAAGACCTGAAGAACATGCGCAACATCTAAGTGTAGTGCTGCAAACAAGGCCTAAGAAGTGAATTATGGAGAGTGAGTTATGAATTTGAGGATTAAGTTATGATCATTTGAACTAAGTAGTGACTTCCTATTAGAGGATCTCATTGGAAATCTTGATGCATTACATGGAGGCATTTAGTATGTATAGATTGATCTTGGAAGTCATGAGTTTGAGTGGTCATATGAGACATGAAATTATTTGTGGTTTATATGTTGGAATAATAGGTTTAATCGATGGTGGTCAACTTTTAATTTTAGGTGATGATCTCAGTTTGAAAAGGTTTGGTGGAATTAGTGGATATGATCAATTGTGGTTATAGTCTTTCCAAGGTGAAAAGGTGAAGGTTCATGTTGTGGATTTGATGGGTGATTAGTCTAAGTGATGATCCTTTAGGTTGAGATATGAGATATACTCGATGGAAACTAGACAAGTTTCATTTTGGTGGATTGTCGATCTTTGAATTGAATAAGTCTTGGTGGACTATCGATATTTGAACCCAATGAATGGTGTTGTATGTTAGGCTTGAATTTATGTTGCAGTGAAAGCGTAGTGAATGTCTTTATTGGACTGAACCAAATGAGTTATTGGTGGTGTCGATTTTGATGGTTCTAGGCTTGAATTGATGGTGACAAAGGTATAGGAATGATTTGGCTAAATGGTGTGTTGAATTGAGACCGTTAGATATACCAGAATGGAAATGGGATCGTGTGACGATGGATTTTGTGCAAGGATTACCAAGGACATCAAGTGGTCACGACTCTATTTGGGTGATAGTAGATTGCTTGACTAAGTTTGCCCATTTCCTAGCAGTTCGCATAGATTATCCGATGAATAAATTTGCTGATTTATGTGTAAGCCAAGTGGTACGCTGACATGGTGTTCCTGTAACTATCATGTCCGATCAAGACTCAAGATTTACTTCCAACCTTTGGCGAAGTCTTCAAACCGCCTTAGGGATGAAGCTCCCATTTAGTAATGCTTTTCATCTACAGATGGATGGACAAACGAAAAGAGTGATCCACGCATTAGAGGACATGTTAAGAGCTTGCATCCTTGACTTTAAAGGAAGTTGGGATGAAAAGTTATACCTAGTAGAATTTATGTATAACAATAGCTTTCAGAAAAGTATAGGCATGGCTGAGGAAGTATCAGCCAGACTCTGGTCACATACTCGATCATGAAGCCATCAAAGTGGATGAGAAAGTGAGGTACATTGAAGAGCCTATGCAAGTGTTGGATCGAAAGGAACAAATTCTTAGGACCAAGAAAATACCATTGGTTAAGATATTATGGCGACATCATGATGTGGAGGAAGTCACATGGGAGAGTGAAAACGAGATGAGGGAAAGGTACCCCCTCACTTGTTTAAAGAGACATAAGTAATGTCTAATTTCGAGGACGAAATTCTCTAAGGAGGGGAGAATTGTGGCATCCTAAAATCTCGTAACAACCTCTGGAGTACCATGAACCATGATTAGGTAATGGAAGTGCCGTTTGATTTTGTATTAGCCATTGAGTTAATGAGTTTCAATTAAGTTAAGGCCGAGCATTGTAAGGGATGATTGTTTGGATGGAAATGTGTCTTCAAGTGACCCAAGGATCTATTAAAGTGCAAATTGATATAGAAATCTTATTCTTGGTGGTGCACTTTATAAGTAGAATTTTATTGATTTAAATTATAAAGTTTTGTGGGCTTACAAGTTGAAATTAGGAGTTTATTTAAATAAGGGTTAAATGGAATAGGAATAGGAGAGGGTGGGCTGATTTTTAGGCCCAAAGACCATCCAACCAGCCCATGCCAGCCCCTTGGTCGACCGGCCCATGAAGGCCCAAGACCGGCCCAACACTTGAAGCCCATAAGCCTTGCATGTAAATTGCCAAGTGGCATGGAGGAGGAGCCAAGTGTGGCTGCCCCTATTGGCTTCCTTGGGCGGCATCATGCAATCAAATGATTGCAAATGACTATGGGGGAAGAAAAGAAGAGGGAGAGAGACGGATGAAGGAAATCGTCCAAAGAAAGAAGAGAAAAAGAGAGGAAGAGAGAAAGAGAGGAAGAGAGGAAGAGAGGAAGAGGAGACGCCGTCGCGCCCGCCTAGTCCCACCGTCGTAGGTAATATTCTGAAGAACAACATACTAAAATTTCAGAGTAAATGGACCAGTAATGACCAAGGAAACGATTTTTCTTCAACACGGGTAGATCTGGAAAATGATACCGAGAATAGGAAAAGTAAACTGATTTTATCTTTTCATCCAGAACGAAATGGACTACGATTTCTTCATGAAACTTGTACCTCTAGGTCTTAAATACAGCGTGTCCAAATTTCAGAATTTCCTGAGTTTATTAAGGGTTTAATCAAAATTGTTTTCAAAACTGTGCATGGATGATGTTAAAATCCTTTTTCGGTGATGCATGGACCTGTACGTATGAAGTTGAAGCCTTGTTTGATATGGTGTTCTTCACGAAATGTGTTTTCTTAGATGTTATCTACAATGTGTTAAATTTTCAGAATTAATTTCCATCGCTTACTAATTTTCCAGAATTTTTCATAAACAGCACGCATTCTGTTTAAGCTGAAAAACTGTTCTATTTACAGGTTATCGATTCGCTATATAAATTGTGATATCTTGGATTATCATTCGTGCAATGATGTGGTGACATTCATGCACATCATATGACATCAAAAGATTTATGGATTTTCATGAATTCAATGAAGTTTCTCAAAACCATCGCATCAAATAATATTTTTCCAATGCATATTATATGATTTTGAAAAGGCTGATTCCAATCATTGGCATTATTGCATCAAATGCCATGTTGATATTGAGACACAAATGTGAATATGAATTATGATAAATGAGGATACTGTTGGAGGTGTGAGCCAACAATGCCCTGGGAGTGTCAGGATGCCCGGAATGTGGGGGTGCCGGATGCCCGGTGGCCTAGTGGCGTAATTCCGGAGGGTCCTCAAGAGTTTCGAGATGCCCGGTGGTATACGGTACATAATTCCAGAGGGGGGATTCCTGGTGGTATGTCGGTACGTAATCCCGAAAGCCCTGGAGGTGTGTGCCCGGGGGGATTCCTCGTGATGCTAGTTGGGATGCGAGATGCCCGGAATGTGGGGGTGCCGGATGCCCGATTGTATTTTGAATACATGCACGGAGGTTCCTCGCGATGCCTGGTTGGATGCGAGCGATAAATTGTGGGATGCAAACATTGGTCCCTGGAAAGAAAAAATTATGAGATCCTTGTGAAAGATAAGAATTGAAAATGAATCATGTGCATGGGTGTATGCATATGGCATGATGCATGATCTGCTTATGAAAGTAAATTAATGCTATTTGATATTGAAAATGCGATCATGAAGGCATCAATGGATCTCATGGTGATGTATGCTTGATAGCATGGATGATATGAATCGTGGTGGTGTATGGACGATGGCATGGTGAGAGATGCATGACTGCATGGTGGTATATGCACATATGGCATGGTGATATATGCATGAATGCTTGATAATGAGTGCATGGTGGTGTATGCACATATGGCATGGTGATATATGCATGAATGTTTGATGTTGAGTGCATGATGGTATATGCACATATGGTATGATGACATATGCATGGCTGCAAGGTAAGATATGCTTGAATGCATGAATGATATGTGCTTTGTTCATGATACCTTGATTGTTCTGTTTGACGCATTGAGTAGTTTGGTGGATCTTTACTGCTGAGTGGTTGTACTCACCCCTTTTGGGGACTAACATTTCAGACTAGATAAGATTCCTTTGCTACCACTGCCACCAGTAGATGGATCAAGTGGTTGGATATGACCGCGAGGAGGAGGATAGCAAAGGAAGGAACTTTTGGACGCCAACACTGATCGATGGACTTTAAATATACGACTCTTGGAGGAGATGTCGGTCATCTTTTGAAGTATAGCCAAGTATAGAAAACCATGACATTTTGATGTACCGATGAATGATGTCCATCTGGTTGAAGTAAATAAAAGTGTTCGGCTTTTACCTATAAATGTTTAGTGGGTGTGCATCGTTTTCTGAATATAAGGAAGGGAGTTGATGGATGTGCTTCCGCTATATGAATTGTGCAAGGGACCGATCTAAAAAAAATGTAAACCCCCAGGTTGTATGGACCCGCTGCAATTGAAATGGTATCAGAGTGACATGTTATTAGGGAAAGATAATGGAAATCGAACAGTGGCGACCCTAACGGTTCGGGGGCCGTTCGAGGGGTGCCACAGGTGATTATCTCCCTTCACTGGGGCAAGGTATAAGAATTGACCAAATACAGTTAACAGTCACGAGAAAATGTGAAAAGCATCTCAAAAGTCATAAGAACTCCACAAGTTCAAAGACAAAAAGTTCGACAAAATTAGGGAGCATAAAAAAGCACTGTGCCTGGTAAGAGTAAGGCCAATGCCCGTCAAGAAAAGAGCCAAAAAAAAAATTGCATCTTATGCGAAAAAAAATATCAAAGTCCAAGTGCCTACATAAAAATCATCGCAAGTGCAAAGAAAATTAGAAAATGAGCAAAGCTCCATCGCAAAAATGATTAGTCAAGAGACTTTCGAGATGCGCCGTGTTTCAAAAGCCAAATAATTTTGAAAGATCGAGTGACTTGGTCACGATGCCATGATGATTACCAACTCTTAAAAAACCTCTTGAAAATTTTAAGCTTTTCGAGCCTCTCCCAAGCCAACATTACAACCCTCTTCCGAAGTCTTTTCTGATTGGGATGGTTTGAGTGAAAACCCGATGAAGATAGCGAAAAATGTTTCTTTATTGGCCTCAAAGCAATCATTCCTTTGTGTAAGCCCTAATCGAGCCTATATTGCGGTCCTTTCAAAAGACCTTTTTGATCGATCAAATTGTGCTCATTACGAATGTTTCTAGAAGCCTTTGACATGGGTTATGTGAGATACCCTCAGTAATTAGTTATTCAAGCAGTCATTCTATTAGGAGTGTGTGAGAAGCCCTTTCTAACTAAGAAGCTTTAGTTTGGCATGCTTAATGAGTCTTTTTCACGAGTCGTAGCCGTTCTAATAAGAACTTGACTCCTAGAGAATTTGATGATTAATGATATATCCCTGAGCAAGATGACAGTTTTGCACCACATGATGTTGATTGACATCGAATGTTTTTTAAGCAGTCGAACTTAGCTTGATTAGCTTGTTCAATTAATGCTGTAATATTGCTAATACATCTCTTGATGACATCTCTAACGACATTTGCTCAAGTTGAGTTTGACAGGATTCCTCAGTGAAGTCATGCAGTTTTCAAGGGGTTAGCAGGTGCTTCCCTAAAAATCAAAGTTCATGGTCAACCTCAAACCATGTCATCTCCAAAGGTTCATGGTTAGCCTTAAACCATACCATTTCCAAAGGTTCAGGGTCAGCCTTAAATCATGTCATTTCCACACGGTTGGTGGGTTTATCCTTAAACCACAGGTTGGTGGCTTTTCCTAAACCACACGGTTCGTGGGTCTATCCTTAAATCACACGGTTCGTGGGTCTATCTTTAAACCACAAGGTTGGTGGGTTTATCCTTAAACCACGGGGTTGGTGGCTTTTCCTAAACTACACGGTTCGTGGGTCTATCCTTAAACCACACGGTTCGTGGGTCTATCCTTAAACCACACGGTTCGTGGGTCCATCCTTAAACCACACGGTTGGTGGCTTTTCCTAAACCACACGGTTCGTGGGTTTATCCTTAAATCACATGGTTCGTGAGTCTATCCTTAAACCACACGGTTGGTGGGCTTATCCTTAAACCATGGGTTGGTGGCTTTTCTAAACCACACAGTTCGTGGGTCTATCCTTAAACCACAAGGTTGGTGGGTTTATCCTTAAACCACAGGGTTGGTGGCTTTTCCTAAACCACACGGTTCGTGGGTCTATCCTTAAACTACAAGGTTGGTGGGTTTATCCTTAAACCACGGGGTTGGTGGCTTTTCCTAAACCACACGGTTCGTGGATCTATCCTTAAACCACAAGGTTCGTGGGTCATCGTTAAACCACAAGGTTCGTGGGTCTATCCTTAAACCACAGGATTGGTGGTTTTCCCTAAACCACACGACTTGCAGGTTCATCCATAAATCATGCTTGTCTGCGTCCGGTCGAGACCCATTTTTACACTGTAAGACCCATTTTCCAGTCGAAACGCATTATCATACAATAAGATTTTTCCATCTCGGTCGAGAGACATCGTTTGCAAAGTAAGGTCATCCATTCATATCATTTTCCCATTTGCAATCCCGACTGTCATCATCTAGGGGCAAAATTTAGGCGTCTCTTGTCTTTGAAGGAAACCTCTTCGAGCTCCCATTCAAAGAGGGGTAGCTGTTGACACCTAAATTTCATCTAAATAAATTAATTAAAAATAGCATTAAATGTTACGAATTAGTCACAAAAGAAAATTTAAAAAAATTAATTAAAATTAATTAATTATTAAAAAAAATGACGAAATCGGTCGAGTCGGGCCGAATCTAGCCTTGGCCCAACCCACCCCTTTCCTCTTCTTTTCCCCTTGTGCTAGGCCCAGCCCAACCCATTTTCTCCTTCAGCCCAGCCTGCGAACGAGCTGGTCGTCTCCCTCAGACGGTCTTCGCTGCAAGACCTGCAAAGAAAAATAGAAACAGAGCAGCAACAGAGGGAGCAGGGGGAACGGTGGCAGGCGAGCGGCGTGATCCGCGGATCGGGGGGGCAATCTGGCTAGCAAGCTGGCAGCTGTAGAGGCCATGCGCGCTTCCTAGCCGAGCATAAAACCAGAGAAGAGGACTAAGAACTGGGAAGGGGGGATGGAATCGACACGCCAGAGACAACACAAAAAAAAAAAAACAGGGAAACACCAAGAGGAGGAGAGGAGTAAGAGGGACCCCGGAGCCGTCGATCGCTACTATCGGTCACCACCGGAGTTGCCGACCGCCTTCGACTCTGCCGGGGTCTAGGAGGCAGAACAGAGAGCGAGGAGAGAGAGGGAGGAAAGCAAACAGAGAGTGAAAGAGAGAAGAAATAGGAGGAGGTAGGAGAATCGGTCCCCGTCACCGCCGCTGACACGATTCCAGGTCACCGCCGTCGTAGCCGATGCGTTCCCGAGCTGTGGCACCCCCGAACACCTTAGGTCGCCACAGCTACCTATCGCTTCTCCTTGTGAATACCAATTACATCTCTTAGCGGAAGCATCGTAGTTCATAGACATTTTTTTTTTAAAAAGAGTTTAGCGCAGCTCATAGCGAAATTAAAGACGAGTCTCACCATCCCTCTACTCTCTTGATGATGGTACAATGCACACTTACTACATATCGAAGGAAAACATAAGCCGAGTCACTTTTATTTACATCTTTAGGATGGACATCTCGGGTCGGTACAACCAAAAAGCCAAGACTTTAGTTAAACTTGGCAGTAGCTCAAAAAGAGACCTCGACCCTCTATATCGATCATGTATAAACCTCCATCTACAAGTGTCGGCTATCCCAAAAAGTCAGCTCCTCCTCCTCACGCAGGCCATCACACCCATCCTGGTGCATCGGGCAGTGGCGGCGACAACATCCCCCGAATCACTCTGTCACGACGGATGTGAACCGACAAGAACTCTTGGATGACCGGGCCCCCAGCCAGGCCCACATCATACATAACCAGCACCTGAACCCGTACGAACGTCAGACCAGGGATGGTGACACAATCAAGCTCCGTACAATCGACCTCCACGTCAGATGGAAGGCCGTAAAAGGTACCCCGCATGACCGAAGCGAGAGGCATCTGTCTAATCTGAAATGCTGGTCCCCAAAGGGGTGAGTACAACCACTCAGCAGGTAAAGGATCTAATCACTACTCAGTGCATCAAACAAACAATCATAACATCATAGTAGAGTACATATCATTCATGCACCTTAACATAACTTACCTTGCAGCTATGTATATATCATCATACCATATGTGCATACACCATCATGCACTCATCATCAAGTATTCATGTACATACCATCATGCCATAGATGCATATACAACCATGCACTCATGCACATCATATCATACAGCCATGCATACATATCACCATACCATGCATGATTCAATTTCCCCTTTTTATCTTTCAATTGAGTCACCACACTTTTCTTTCTTGGGACCAGTAACTTCCATCCCACATTTTACCGCTCGCACCCAACCTGGCGTCACGAGGAACCTCCGGCACACACCTCCGGGCATCCGGCACACACCTCCGGGCATCCCAACACTCATGAGGACATCCGGCACACACTCCGGGCATCCGGCACCCACCTCCGGGCATCCCAACACTCCCGGGGCATCGTCGGCTCACACCTCCGACGGTATCCTCATTTATCATAATTCATATCCACATTTATGTCTCGATATCAACTTGGCACATGATGTAATGGCAACAAGGTCAATTTCAGCTTTTGAAATTCGCACAATTCAGCTTGCACAGTTTTATAAAACATTTTCATTAAATACCCAAATGACATTAAAAAATTATGAAATTCAAAAATGTGATAGTCAAGACATAAGGGTAGATACTTCATGAAGAACACTACACCAAAAGATTCCCATATAGCTCAATACAGAACACGCATCAGAGCACTACTAATTCTGTCCGTTCCAATTGCACAGTTTTTAAAACATTTTTGGTTAAATAGGCAAATGAACTTCAAAAATTACGAAATTTGAATATGTTGTATCCAAGACATAAAAAAAGATATTTCATGCATAACACTTTTCCAAAAGAATCTCGTACAGAACAGTATAGACCTCGCATTACAACTTTACCATGTCAGAACACATCAGATTACATAGTTTTAGAAACATCTTCGATTAAATACACAAATGACCTTAAAAAATTATGAAATTCAACTATGTGGTAGCCAAGACCATAAGGTAAATACTTCATGAAGACATCGAAGTCAGATTCATCCTAGGTGATGAAATATAGGCGGTTGAAACTTCTGTTCCCAGTACCGAAATTTCCAGATCTAACCATCTCCGTAAGACCACGATTTCACCTACCTATTCTTGTTTTTTTCCCTAAATTTTTGATATGTTAAACCTCAGGATGTTCTTTACATCTTTTGTTAATAAATTGAAGTAAAATTTCAACAAAACGATAGCCCTACAGTCCATGCATTCATCAAAGGTAGTTACCGAAATCTCCAGATTCAGTCTTTCCAAAGAATAAAGATTTCACCCACTTATACTTGTTTTTTTTGTCCCAAATTTGAGTATGTTATACTCCAAGAAGTCCTTAACAACTTTCATTTAGAAGTAAAATCCAAAATCCAACTCGAACATCACATGCAAGCCACTAGAACGTCCAAGGTCAAGCTGTTTCTCAAGAACAGTTTACTGGACTAGAACCACCACACTTAAAACTTTGGTTTTTCACATCCTAAACATCCGAAATTTGTCACCATTCAATCACATATACTAGGCACAACATGCAAGAGCAGATCAAGGATCCCACTTGCCTCTAAACCGAGCAAACAGCAAGCACGAACAAAGGGCGAGGCGGACTCGACAGCGGTGAACGGCGGCAATCGGCTTCCTTCCTTCTTCTCCCGCACGCTCACTCTCCCTTTCTCTCTCGATTTCTCTCTTTCTCTCGGTAACCCTCTCTCTCTCTCCTTCTCGGTCGACACCCCCTTCATCATCAAGCCGGTTCTCTTATTTTCTTCCCCTCAATGATGAGCAATCATTTGATTGCATGCATGACACTTGGCAGCTAGGAGGGAACACATGGCCTTCTTCATGCAAGATGGGCCTCCATCTTCGGCTGGGCTTAGGCCAGCCATGGGCCGACGACAGCTCTCCTTCTTGGCTTCGTGGGCCGGTCGAGAATGGGGTGAGGCAATGAGCTGGTTTGGGCCTTCAATTGTCCAGCCCATCCTCATCCTACTAATCCACCTAATCCTTAATTATATAAACACCTAATTTGAATTTATAATTCACAAAACTTTGTGACCAAAATAGAATTTTTCCTATTAAATAATTACCCACCAAAGGCTTGGCCAAAATCTCAATGCAAGACATGAATTAGAGCACCCCTAAAGATTGGCAAGGAATTCTAGGATGCCACACGAGCCGCCATTCCCGCCGGACTCAGGTTGGTATTTCATCGAACACCTGGTGTGCATTTTTGAATTTAAGCTCGCTAGAGCTCGTTCTATCCGTTTCGGGCGAGCTCCGGCCTCCGTAGGTTCCCCTATTGGTCCCCATTTATTGCTAGTTGTTTGTTGGTCACCGCCACCGCCGCCTTGAGTCCTATTTAGGTTAGAATCCCTCCCGGTTCGCCCTTGCCCTCCACCTGTTCGCCATAATGCCCGAGAGGGCTCTCCCTCCGCGAAGCTCCTCCGTGCGGGACCCTAAGGCCTCGAGTTGCCGGAGGACAGCGTCGCGGCCAAGGAGGCCGCATCGTTCCCCCGCTTGGTCACCGCAGTGCCGTCGCCGGCGTGCGTTTTGTCGGCACCCCCGGTTGCGACCGGGCGTCGTGACCAAGGGGATGCCACTGAGTGGGCCGGACCACAAATCCGCCCACTCAACTCCCATTTTCGCTTGGGCCCAAGACTCGGGCCCAAGTTGGATCGAGGTTAGGCCCAACTAGGGACGGTTGGGCCTAACCCGATCGAGCCTCGGGCTAGGTCGAGCCCCCGCCCGATCGAGTCGACCCGATCAAACCGGATCCGATCGAACTGACCCGGTCAAGCGGACCCGGTCGGACTCGACCCGACCGAGATCCGGTCCCAAAAATTTTTATTTTATTATTTAAAAAAACAATTTCGAAAATAAAAAAATAAAAAAACTATTAAAAAACTATTAAAAAACTATTTTGTAAAAAAAAAAAAAAAATTAGAAAAATTAGAAAAATTAAAAAATTAAAAAAATTAGAAATTTCAAAACCCAAAAATGATGGGGTTTGGATAGGAATTACTATGTTTTCCCTTTTAGTGTAATTACGTCTTTATTTACTTGTATGTTGATTATATTGTGTGTTTAATTCGCGTATGTTATTATGTTTAATTGCATGTGTCTAGTTTTAGGGCAATTAGGATCTTGGTAGCTATAATTGTTATGTTAATGATTGCGCACCCGCATGATCAGCTCACATGTTAGTGGATAGGTATAAAATCAATCCGAACTGCCTGACAAAAAATATTTTCTTGTAAAATAAACAAGATTAGGTATCGAAAGGGCACTAATTAGTCAATTAATATAATCAAGTCCATGACCCTAGATTCTCTGGTTGCGTAGGAAGTGAGGTACACTCCTATGTCTCACTTGGTTCCTAGCCGACCCCAATAGGCTAGTGGCGAATCCTTTTGTGCAAAAATTCCTAAAGAATATCCCAATCTCACGCGGGGTATGGGCTTGGGAGAGCCCACGCCTAATCATAAGCCTTAGGTCCGTCCTTTAGGCAATACCCCTAAACATATTCCCTCCCCCCGAGGGGTAGGTCGCGACATGGGTCATAAGAAAAAGGAGAGTGACTCTGGGCTACAGAAGCTCGCCGTGTCATAAGAAGAATGGGAGGGACTCCGGGCTACAGAAGCCCACTGGGTCATAAGAAGAAGGAGAGGGATTCCAGGTTACAGAAGCTCGCCGTGTCATAAGAAGAATGGGAGGACTCCAGGCTACAGAAGCCCACCGGGTCATAAGAAGAAGGAGAGGGACTCCGGGCTACAGAAGCTCGCCGTGTCATAAGAAGAAGGGGAAGGACTCTGAGCTACAAAAGCCCACCGGGTCATAAGAAGAAGCAGAGGGACTCCGGTCTACAAAAGATCGTTGTGTCATAAGAAGAAGGGGAGGGACTCCGGGCTATAGAAGCCCACCGGGTCATAAGAAGAGGGAAAGTGACTCCGGGGTACAAAAGCTCACCGTGTCATAAGAAGAAGGTGAGGAATTCCGGGCTACAGAAGCCCATTGGGTCATAAGAAGGAGGAGATAAATGAAGTCTCACTGTGTAACAACGGGTTTCGACCGGGCTGAAAATACATGGTTTGAGGAAAACCCATGAACCTTTATAGATGACATGGTTTAAGGTTGACCGTGAACCTTTTGAAAAATCAAAGTTTAAAGATAGACCCATGAACATTTTAAAAGCATGGTTTAAGGATAGACCCACAAACCTTGTGGTTTAAGGATAGACCCACGAACTGTGTGGTTTAAGGATAAACCCATGAATCTTGTGGTTTAAGGATAGACCCACGAACCGTGTGGTTTAAGGATTGACCCACGAACCTTATGATTTAAATATAGACCCATGAACCTTGTGGTTTAAGGATAGACCCACGAACCTTGTGGTTTAAGGATAGACCCACGAACCTTTGTGGTTTAAGGATTGACCCACGAACCTTTGTGGTTTAAGGTGTGGCATCCTAGAATTCATTGTTAATCCTTAGAGGTGCTCTAATTCATGTCCTGTATTAAGAACTATGGCCGAGTTTTTAGTGGATAGATTTTGGGAAAAGATGACCTATCTTTGGCAATATGTATTATGAATTAGAATTTATGGATTTGTGATTTCAAGTGTATAGTTATTTAATTTTTTGCACTATAGTACTTTGATTCAATAATGATTTAATTAGTTTTAAAAAGGGGTTAAAAATGGATTTAATTAAGCTTGGGTGTGGGCCTAAGATGGGCCAAATTGGTTGGCCCATAAGCCTATGAATGGGCCGTCGACCACAAGGAGGGGAGAAGGCTGGCCCATCTTCAAGCCCATCATGTGCATGGGGTTTGCTAAGTGGCAAAAAGGGGAGTTACACCCATTGGCCACCTTGGGCGGCTCCTAATGATTACTAATGATTGCTTTTAAAGGGAAATAAAGCGAAGGGGTGGCCGGTTTAGGGGGTGTCGACCATAAGAGAGAGAGAGGAGAGGAAGAGAGAAAGGAAAGGGAAGGAAAGGAAGAAGGGAAGAAGAAGGAGGAGAAGCTGTGCGTCGCCCGTAGCCGCCGTGTCCCGCCGCCGTCGTGCTCGCCGTAGCTCGATTTAGAGGCAAGTTAGAGCATTTGATCTACTCTTGCATGTTGTGTCTAGAATGTGTTATTGAATGGTGATGAATTTCGGATGTCTAGGGTGTGAAAAACCGAAATTTTAAGAGTGTTGTTTTGAAGTAGTAAACTGTTCTCGAGTAAACAGTCTGACCCAGAATGTTGTAGTGGCTTGCATGCGATGTTTGAGTCGGATTTTGGCTTCGACTTCTTCATGAAAGATGTAGATAACATCTTAACGTATAAAATAATAAAATTTGAGGCAAAATGGATGATTTTTGAGGGGTGAAACCCTCCCTCTACGAAAATGTTAGATCTGAAGCTGTTTTGTTGACCTCTTGGTGATTTTGTGTGTTCCATGTAACTTTTTACTGAGAATTTCACTTCGACTCCTTCACCAAAGTTGTAGAGAACATCTTGAAGACTGACATATTCAAATTTGGAGTAAAACTAACAAGTATAGCCTAGTGAAACGATTTTTCCTTTGAAGACGATAGATCTGGAAATGTTGTACTGAACTCCAGTGATTTCGTGGACTATAAAGTGACTTCCCTTTTGAAAATATCACCTTGGTCCCTTAATGAAAGTTGTAGTATACCTCTTGAGACAAAACATATCAAAAATTCAGAGGAAAATATGGAAGATAAGCAGGTGAAATCATGATTTTTCGGAGACGGCTAAACCTGGAATGTTCGGTACTAGGAACAGGGGCTTCAGCCGTCCATAATTAATTATATAGGACGAATCTGACTTTGATGTCTGTATTAAAAATATACCTTAGGGTCTTGACTATCACATGGTAAAATTTCGTAATTTTTAAAATTCATTTGTCTATCTAACCAAAAATATTTCAAAAACTGTGCAAATGGAACTGTGAGAATAATAGAATTGTGATGCACGGTTTATATTAAATTACATGGAGATCTTTTGGTGTAGTGTTCTTCATGAAGTTTCTGCCTTTATGTCTTGACTATCACACATTCAAATTTCATAATTTTTTAAGGTCATTTGGGTATTTAATTAATATGTTTTCTAAGATTGTGCAAGCTGGATTTTGTAAATCTCAAAAGCCGTGATGTATGGACTATTCTAAGTTGTATGAACCCCATGGATTATGTTGTCTTAAGTGGTTGAATCTTGCTGCACATGTGATGATATTTAACATTACATATAAGAATAAAAATGCTGAAAATGACCTTGTTGCCATCATAACATATGCCATGATGATATTGAGCCATAAATGTGAATGTGAATTATGATAAATGAGGATGCCGTCGGAAGTGTGAGCCGACGATGCCCCGGGAGTGTTGGGATGCCCGGCTAGGGAGTGTGTATGCCGGATGCCCGGAGTGTGTGTGCCGGATGTCCTTGGGAGTTTCGAGATGCCCGGGATGTGGGGGTGCTGAAAGCCCGGAGGTGTGAGCCGGGGGATACCTCGTGATGCCAGTTGGGGTACGAGATGCCCGGAGTGTGTGTGCCGGATGCCCGGAGGTGTGTGCCGGAGGTTCCTCGAGATGCCAGGTTGGGTGCGAGCGATAAATGTGGGATGCAATTTCTAGTCTCGGGAAAGAAAAATGTGGTGGTCCAATTGAAAGAATAAAAATTGAGAAATTGAAATTGAGTCATGCATGGTATGGTGACATGTATGCATGTATGCTTGATGATGAGTGCATGGATGTATATACACCTATGGCATGATGGTATATGCATGTATGCTTGATGATGAGTGCATGGATGTATATGCACCTATGGCATAATGGTATATGCATGTATGCTTGATGATAAGTGCATGGATGTATATGCACCTATGGCATGATGGTATATGCATGTATGCTTGATGATGAATGCATGGTTGCATATACACCTATGGCATGATGGTATATGCATGAATGCATGATGGTGTATGCACATAAGGTATAATGACATATGCATGTCTGCAAGGTAAGTTATGCTTGGATGCATGAATGACATGTGCTTTGTTTGTAATGTCTTGATTGTTCTGAGTGATGCATTGAGTGGTTTAATGGATCTTTTACCTGCTGAGTGACTGTACTCACCCCTTTTGGGGACTAACATCTCAGATTAGAAAGATGCCGCTCCCTATTGTCACGCGGGGCACCTTTTACGGCCTTCCATCTGACGTGGAGGTTGAGTGTATGGAGATCGACTGTCCCACCATCCCTAGTCTGACGTTCATTCGGATTCGTGCACTGGTGATGTATGACGTGGGCCTGGCTGGGGGCCCGGTCATTCAGGAGTTCATATCTGTCCACGTCCGTCGTGACGGAGTGATGCGGGGGATGTTGCCGCCGCCACCGCCTGACGCACCGGGATGGGTGTGACGGCCCGCGTGAGGAGTGGGAGATGACACTTTTTGGACATAGCCGACACTTGTAGATAGAGGATTATACATGATCGACACAGAGGGTCGAGTTGTCTCTTTTTGAGTTGTGGCCAAGTCTGGCCAAGAGTCTTGGCTTTCCTTTTGGTTGTACCGACCCGTGAAATCCATCTTGAAAAATATATAGATAAAGAGTGGCTCGGCCTTATCTTTCTTATGGTGCTTAGTGGTGTGCATTGTATCATGATTGTTGGAGGGAGAATTGGTAAGACTTGATTACGCTTCCACAAATAAGTTGCGCTATAAAAAAAAAAAATGCCTATGAACTACGATTCTTCTTTTGGTATCTATGGCAAACTTAGGTGTTTCAGGGTGCCACATAAGGATTCACCACGGACCTTGTCATTTAAATATAGACCCACGAACCTTGTGGTTTAAGGATAGACCCACGAACCTTTATGGTTTAAGGATAGACCCACGAACCTTTACGGTTTAAGGAAAGACTCACGAACCTTGTGGTTTAAGGATAGACCCACGAACCTTATGGTTTAAGGATAGACCCACGAACCTTTGTGCTTTAAGGATAGACTCATGAACCTTGTGATTTAAGGATAGACCCAAGAACCGTGTGGTTTAAGGATAAACCCACGACCTTGTGGCTTAAGGATAGACCCACGAACCTTGTGGTTTAAGGATTGACCCACGAACCTTGGTGGTTTAAAGATTCACCCACGAACCTTTGTGGTTTAAGGATTGACCCACGAACCTTTGTGGTTTAAATATAGACCCATGAACATTGTCGTTTTAGGATAGACCCACGAGCCTTTGTTGGTTAAGGATAGACCCACGAACCTTGTCGTTTAAGGATAGACCCACGAACCGTGTGGTTTAAGGATAGACCCACGAACCTTGTGATTTAAGGATAGACCCACGAACTGTGTGATTTAAGGATAGACCCACGAACCGTGTGGTTTAAGGATTGATCCACGAACCTTGTGATTTAAATATAGACCCACGAACCTTGTGGTTTAAGGATAGACCCACGAACCTTTGTGGTTTAAGGATTGACCCACAAACCTTTGTGGTTTAAGGATTGACCCACGAACCTTGTCGTTTAAATATAGACCCACGAACCTTGTGGTTTAAGGATAGACCCACGAACTTTTGTGGTTTAAGGATAGACCCACGAACATTTCTGGTTTAAGGATAGACCCACGAATCTTGTGGTTTAAGGATACACGCACGAACCTTATGGTTTAAGGATAGACCGACGAACCTTTGTGGTTGAAGGATAGACTCACGAACCTTTTGGTTTAAGGATAGACCCACGAACCGTGTGGTTTAAGGATAGACCCACGAACCTTGTGGTTTAAGGATATGACCGACAAACCTTTACGGTTTAAGGATTGACTCACGAACCTTGTGGTTTAAAAATAGACCCACGAACCTTATGTTTAAGGATAGACCCACGAACCTTTGTGGTTTAAGGATAGACTCACGAACCTTGTGATTTAAGGATAGACCCATGAACCGTGTGGTTTAAGGATAGACCCACGAACCGTGTGGCTTAAGGATAGACCCACGAACCTTGTGGTTTAAGGATTGACCCACGAACCTTGGTGGTTTAAGGATTGACCCACGAACCTTTGTGGTTTAAGGATTGACCCACGAACCTTTGTGGTTTAAATATAGACCCATGAACATTGTGGTTTTAAGATAGACCCACGAGCCTTTGTTGGTTAAGGATAGAACCATAAACCTTTGTGGTTTAAGGATTGACCCACGAACCTTGTCGTTTAAATATAGACCCACGAACCTTGTGGTTTAAGGATAGACCCACGAACCTTGTGGTTTAAGGATAGACCCACGAACCTTGTGGTTTAAGGATAAACCCACGAACCTTCGTGGTTTAAGGGTTGACCCACAAACCTTTGTGGTTTAAGGATTGACCCACGTACCTTGTCGTTTAAATATAGACCCACGAACTGTGTGATTTAAGGATAGACCCACGAACCGTGTGATTTAAGGATAGACCCACGAACCGTGTGGTTTAAGGATTGATCCAGGAACCTTGTGATTTAAATATAGACCCATGAACCTTGTGGTTTAAGGATAGACCCACGAAGCTTGTGGTTTAAGGATAGACCCACGAACCTTCGTGGTTTAAGGGTTGACCCACAAACCTTTGGGGTTTAAGGATTGACCCACGAACTTTGTCGTTTAAATATAGACCCACGAACCTTGTGTTTTAAGGATAGACCCACGAACCTTTGTGGTTTAAAGATAGACCCAAGAACATTTATGGTTTAAGGATAGACCCACGAATCTTGTGCTTTAAGGATAGACGCACGAACCTTATGGTTTAAGGATAGACCGACGAACCTTTGTGGTTGAAGGATAGACTCACGAACCTTGTGGTTTAACGATAGACCCACGAACCGTGGGGTTTAAAGGTAGACCCACGAACCTTGTGGTTTAAGGATAGACCCACAAACCTTTGTGGTTTAAGGATTGACCCACAAACCTTTACGGTTTAAGCATTGACTCACGAACCTTGTGGTTTAAGGATAGACCAACGGACCTTTGTGGTTTAAGGATTGACCCACAAACCTTTGTGGTTTAAGGATTGACCCACGAACCTTGTCGTTTAAATATAGACCCACGAACCTTGTGGTTTAAGGATATACCCACGAACCTTTGTGGTTTAAGGATAGACCCACGAACATTTCTGGTTTAAGGATAGACCCACGAATCTTGTGGTTTAAGGATAGACGCACGGACCTTATGGTTTAAGGATAGTCCGACGAACCTTTGTGGTTGAAGGATAGACTCACGAACCTCTTGGTTTAAGCATAGACCCACGAACCGTGTGGTTTAAGGATAGACCCACGAACCTTGTGGTTTAAGGATAGACCCACCAACCTTTATGGTTTAAGGATTGACCCACAAACCTTTACGGTTTAAGGATTGACTCACGAACCTTGTGTTTTAAAAATAGACCCACGAACCTTATGTTTAAGGATAGACCCACGAACCTTTGTGGTTTAAGGATAGACTCACGAACCTTGGTGGTTTAAGGATTGACCCACGAACCATTGTGGTTTAAATATAGACCCATGAACATTGTGGTTTTAGGATAGACCCACGAGCCTTTATTGCTTAAGGATAGACCCACGAGCCTTTGTGGTTTAAATATAGACCCATGAACATTGTGGTTTTAGGATAGACCCACGAGCCTTTATTGCTTAAGGATAGACCCACGAGCCTTTGTTGGTTAAGGATAGACCCACAAACCTTTGTGGTTTAAGGATTGACCCACGAACCTTGTCGTTTAAATATAGACCCACGAACCTTGTGGTTTAAGGATAGACCCACGAACCTTGTGGTTTAAGGATAGACCCACGAATCTTGTGGTTTAAGGATAAACCCACGAACCTTGTGATTTAAGAATAGACCCACGAACTGTGTGATTTAAGGATAGACCCACGAACCGTGTGATTTAAGGATAGACCCACGAACCGTGTGGTTTAAGGATTGATCCAGGAACCTTGTGATTTACATATAGACCCATGAACCTTGTGGTTTAAGGATAGACCCACGAACCTTGTGGTTTAAGGATAGACCCACGAACCTTCGTGGTTTAAGGGTTGACCCACAAACCTTTGTGGTTTAAGGATTGACCCACGAACCTTGTCGTTTAAATATAGACCCACGAACCATGTGTTTTAAGGATAGACCCACGAAACTTTGTGGTTTAAAGATAGACCCACGAACATTTATGGTTTAAGGATAGCCCACGAATCTTGTGGTTTAAGGATAGACGCACGAACCTTATGGTTTAAGGATAGACCGACGAACCTTTGTGGTTGAAGGATAGACTCACGAAACTTGTGGTTTAAGGATAGACTCACGAACCGTGTGGTTTAAAGGTAGACCCACGAACCTTGTGGTTTAAGGATAGACCCACAAACCTTTGTGGTTTAAGGATTGAACCACAAAACTTTACGGTTTAAGCATTGACTCACGAACCTTGTGGTTTAAGGATAGACCCACGAACCTTTGTGGTTTAAGGATTGACCCACAAACCTTTGTGGTTTAAGGATTGACCCACGAACCTTGTCGTTTAAATATAGACCCACGAACCTTGTGGGTTAAAAATAGACCCACGAACCTTTGTGGTTTAAGGATAGACCCACGAACATTTCTGGTTTAAGGATAGACCCACGAATCTTGTGGTTTAAGGATAGACGCACGAACCTTATGGTTTAAGGATAGACCGACGAACTTTTGTGGTTGAAGGATAGACTCACGAACCTTTTGGTTTAAGGATAGACCCACGAACCGTGTGGTTTAAGGATAGACCCACGAACCTTGTGGTTTAAGGATAGACCCACAAACCTTTGTGGTTTAAGGATTGACCCACAAACCTTTACGGTTTAAGGATTGACTCACGAACCTTGTGGTTTAAAAATAGACCCACGAACCTTATGTTTAAGGATAGACCCACGAACCTTTGTGGTTTAAGGATAGACTCACGAACCTTGTGATTTAAGGATAGACCCATGAACCGTGTGGTTTAAGGATAGACCCACGAACCGTGTGGCTTAAGGATAGACCCACGAACCTTGTGGTTTAAGGATTGACCCACGAACCTTGGTGGTTTAAGGATTGACCCACGAACCTTTGTGGTTTAAGGATTGACCCACGAACCTTTGTTGTTTAAATATAGACCCAAGAACATTGTTGTTTTAGGATAGACCCACGAGCCTTTGTTGGTTAAGGATAGACCCACGAGCCTTTGTTGGTTAAGGATAGACCCACAAACCTTTGTGGTTTAAGGATTGACCCACGAACCTTGTCGTTTAAATATAGACCCACGAACCTTGTGGTTTAAGCATAGACCCACGAACCTTGTGGTGTAAGGATAGACCCACGAACCTTTTGGTTTAAGGATAAACCCACGAACCTTGTGATTTAAGAATAGACCCACGAACTGTGTGATTTAAGGATAGACCCACGAACCGTGTTATTTGAGGATAGACCCACGAACCGTGTGGTTTAAGGATTGATCCAGGAACCTTGTGATTTAAATATAGACCCATGAACCTTGTGGTTTAAGGATAGACCCACGAACCTTGTGGTTTAAGGATAGACCCACGAACCTTCGTGTTTTAAGGGTTGACCCACAAACCTTTGTGGTTTAAGGATTGACCCACGAACCTTGTCGTTTAAATATAGACGCACGAACCTTGTGCTTTAAGGATAGACCCACGAACCTTTGTGGTTTAAAGATAGACCCCCGAACATTTATGGTTTAAGGATAGACCCACGAATCTTATGGTTTAAGAATAGACGCACGAACCTTATGGTTTAAGGATAGACCGACGAACCTTTGTGGTTGAAGGATAGACTCACGAACCTTGTGGTTTAAGGATAGTCCAACGAACCGTGTGGTTTAAGGGTAGACCCACGAACCTTGTGGTTTAAGGATAGACCCACAAACCTTTGTGGTTTAAGGATTGACCCACAAACCTTTACGGTTTAAGCATTGACTCACGAACCTTGAGGTTTAAGGATAGACCCACGAACCTTATGTTTAAGGATAGACCCACGAACCTTTGTGGTTTAAGGACAGACTCACGAACCGTGTGATTTAAGGATAGACCCATGAACCGTGTGGTTTAAGGATAGACCCATGAACCGTGTGGCTTAAGGATAGACCCACGAACCTTGTGGTTTAAGGATTGACCCACGAACCTTGGTGGTTTAAGGATTGACCCACGAACCTTTGTGGTTTAAGGATTGACCCACGAACCTTTGTGGTTTAAGGACTGACCCACGAATCTTTGTGGTTTAAATATAGACCCATGAACATTGTGGTTTTAGGATAGACCCACGAGCCTTTGTTGGTTAAGGATACACCCACGAGCCTTTGTTGGTTAAGGATAGACCCACAAAGCTTTGTGGTTTAAGGATTAACCCACGAACCTTGTCGTTTAAATATAGACCCACGAACCTTGTGGCTTAAGGATAGACCCACAAACCTTGGGGTTTAAGGATTGACCCATGAACCTTGGCGGTTTAAGGATAGACCCATGAACATTGTGGTTGTAGAATAGACCCACGAGCCTTTGTTGGTTAAGGATAGACCCACGAGCCTTGTCGTTTAATGATACACCCACGAACCGTGTGGTTTAAGGATAGACCCATGAACCCTGTGGTCTAAGGATAAACCCACGAACCTTGTGATTTAAGGATAGACCCACGAACCGTGTGAATTAAGGATAGACCCACGAACCGTGTGGTTTAAGGATTGATCCACGAACCTTGTGATTTAAATATAGACCCACGAACCTTGTGGTTTAAGGATAGACCCACGAACCTTTGTGGTTTAAGGATTGACCCACAAAGCTTTGTGGTTTAAGGATTGACCCACGAACCTTGTCGTTTAAATATAGACCCACGAACGATGTGATTTAAGGATAGACCCATGAACCGTGTGGTTTAAGAATAGACCCACGAACCGTGTGGCTTAAGGATAGACCCACGAACCTTGTGGTTTAAGGATAGACCCACGAACCTTTGTGGTTTAAGGATTGACCCACAAAGCTTTGTGGTTTAAGGATTGACCCACGAACCTTGTCGTTTAAATATAGAACCATGAACGATGTGATTTAAGGATAGACCCATGAACCGTGTGGTTTAAGGATAGACCCATGAACCATGTGGCTTAAGGATAGACCCACGAACCTTGTGGTTTAAGGATAGACCCACGAACCTTTCTGGTTTAAGGATTCACCCACAAAGCTTTGTGGTTTAAGGATTGACCGACGAACCTTGTCGTTTAAATATAGACCCACGAACGATGTGATTTAAGGATAGACCCATGAACCGTGTGGTTTAAGGATAGACCCACCAAACCGTGTGGTTTAAGGATAGACCCACGAACCGTGTGGCTTAAGGATAGACCCACGAACCTTGTGGTTTAAGGATTGACCCACGAACCTTTGTGGTTTAAGGATTGACCCACAAAGCTTTGTGGTTTAAGGATTGACCCACGAACCTTGTCGTTTAAATATAGACCCACGAACGATGTGATTTAAGGATAGACCCATGAACCGTGTGGTTTAAGAATAGACCCACGAACCGTGTGGCTTAAGGATAGACCCACGAACCTTGTGGTTTAAGGATAGACCCACGAACCTTTGTGGTTTAAGGATTGACCCACAAAGCTTTGTGGTTTAAGGATTGACCCACGAACCTTGTCGTTTAAATATAGAACCATGAACGATGTGATTTAAGGATAGACCCATGAACCGTGTGGTTTAAGGATAGACCCATGAACCATGTGGCTTAAGGATAGACCCACGAACCTTGTGGTTTAAGGATAGACCCACGAACCTTTCTGGTTTAAGGATTCACCCACAAAGCTTTGTGGTTTAAGGATTGACCGACGAACCTTGTCGTTTAAATATAGACCCACGAACGATGTGATTTAAGGATAGACCCAAGAACCGTGTGGTTTAAGGATAGACCCACGAACCGTGTGGTTTAAGGATAGACCCACGAACCGTGTGGCTTAAGGATAGACCCACGAACCTTGTGGTTTAAGGATTGACCCACGAACCTTGGTGGTTTAAGGATTGACCCACGAACCTTTGTGGTTTAAATATAGACCCATGAACATTGTGGTTTTAGGATAGACCCACGAGCCTTTGTTGGTTAAGGATAGACCCACGAGCCTTTGTTGGTTAAGATAGACCCACAAACTTTTGTGGTTTAAGGATTGACCCACGAACCTTGTGGTTTAAATATAGACCCACGAACCTTGTGGTTTAAGGATAGACCCACGAACCTTGTGGTTTAAGGTAAAACCCACGAACCTTGTGATTTAAGGATAGACCTACGAACTGTGTGATTTAAGGATTGACCCACGAACCGTGTGATTTAAGGATAGACCCACGAACCGTGTGGTTTAAGGATTGATCGAGGAACCTTGTGATTTAAATATAGACCCATGAACCTTGTGGTTTAAGGATAGACCCACGAACCTTGTGGTTTAAGGATAGACCCACGAACCTTCGTGGTTTAAGGGTTGACCCATAAACCTTTGTGGTTTAAGGATTGACCCACGAACCTTGTCGTTTAAATATAGACCCACGAACCTTGTGGTTTAAGGATAGACCCACGAACCTTTGGGGTTTAAAGATAGACCCACGAACATTTATGGTTTAAGGATAGACCCACGAATCTTGTGCTTTAAGGATAGACGCACGAACCTTATGGTTTAAGGATAGACCGACGAACCTTTGTGGTTGAAGGATAGACTCACGAACCCTGTGGTTTAAGGATAGACCCACGAACTGTGTGGTTTAAGGGTAGACCCACGAACCTTGTGGTTTAAGGATAGACCCACAAACCTTTGTGGTTTAAGGATTGACCCACAAACCTTTACGGTTTAAGCATTGACTCACGAACCTTGAGGTTTAAGGATAGACCCACGAACCTTATGTTTAAGGATAGACCCACGAACCTTTGTAGTTTAAGGACGGACTCACGAACCATGTGATTTAAGGATAGACCCATGAACCGTGTGGTTTAAGGATAGACCCACGAACCGTGTGGCTTAAGGATAGACCCACGAACCTTGTGATTTAAGGATTGACCCACGAACCTTTGTGGTTTAAGGATTGACCCACAAAGCTTTGTGGTTTAAGGATTGACCCACGAACCTTGTCGTTTAAATATAGACCCACGAACGATGTGATTTAAGGATAGACCCATGAACCGTGTGGTTTAAGAATAGACCCACGAACCGTGTGGCTTAAGGATAGACCCACGAACCTTGTGGTTTAAGGATAGACCCACGAACCTTTGTGGTTTAAGGATTGACCCACAAAGCTTTGTGGTTTAAGGATTGACCCACGAACCTTGTCGTTTAAATATAGAACCATGAACGATGTGATTTAAGGATAGACCCATGAACCGTGTGGTTTAAGGATAGACCCATGAACCATGTGGCTTAAGGATAGACCCACGAACCTTGTGGTTTAAGGATAGACCCACGAACCTTTCTGGTTTAAGGATTCACCCACAAAGCTTTGTGGTTTAAGGATTGACCGACGAACCTTGTCGTTTAAATATAGACCCACGAACGATGTGATTTAAGGATAGACCCAAGAACCGTGTGGTTTAAGGATAGACCCACGAACCGTGTGGTTTAAGGATAGACCCACGAACCGTGTGGCTTAAGGATAGACCCACGAACCTTGTGGTTTAAGGATTGACCCACGAACCTTGGTGGTTTAAGGATTGACCCACGAACCTTTGTGGTTTAAATATAGACCCATGAACATTGTGGTTTTAGGATAGACCCACGAGCCTTTGTTGGTTAAGGATAGACCCACGAGCCTTTGTTGGTTAAGATAGACCCACAAACTTTTGTGGTTTAAGGATTGACCCACGAACCTTGTGGTTTAAATATAGACCCACGAACCTTGTGGTTTAAGGATAGACCCACGAACCTTGTGGTTTAAGGTAAAACCCACGAACCTTGTGATTTAAGGATAGACCTACGAACTGTGTGATTTAAGGATTGACCCACGAACCGTGTGATTTAAGGATAGACCCACGAACCGTGTGGTTTAAGGATTGATCGAGGAACCTTGTGATTTAAATATAGACCCATGAACCTTGTGGTTTAAGGATAGACCCACGAACCTTGTGGTTTAAGGATAGACCCACGAACCTTCGTGGTTTAAGGGTTGACCCATAAACCTTTGTGGTTTAAGGATTGACCCACGAACCTTGTCGTTTAAATATAGACCCACGAACCTTGTGGTTTAAGGATAGACCCACGAACCTTTGGGGTTTAAAGATAGACCCACGAACATTTATGGTTTAAGGATAGACCCACGAATCTTGTGCTTTAAGGATAGACGCACGAACCTTATGGTTTAAGGATAGACCGACGAACCTTTGTGGTTGAAGGATAGACTCACGAACCCCGTGGTTTAAGGATAGACCCACGAACCGTGTGGTTTAAGGGTAGACCCACGAACCTTGTGGTTTAAGGATAGACCCACAAACCTTTGTGGTTTAAGGATTGACCCACAAACCTTTACGGTTTAAGCATTGACTCACGAACCTTGAGGTTTAAGGATAGACCCACGAACCTTATGTTTAAGGATAGACCCACGAACCTTTGTAGTTTAAGGACAGACTCACGAACCATGTGATTTAAGGATAGACCCATGAACCGTGTGGTTTAAGGATAGACCCACGAACCGTGTGGCTTAAGGATAGACCCACGAACCTTGTGATTTAAGGATTGACCCACGAACCTTTGTGGTTTAAGGATTGACCCACAAAGCTTTGTGGTTTAAGGATTGACCCACGAACCTTGTCGTTTAAATATAGACCCACGAACGATGTGATTTAAGGATAGACCCATGAACCGTGTGGTTTAAGAATAGACCCACGAACCGTGTGGCCTAAGGATAGACCCACGAACCTTGTGGTTTAAGGATAGACCCACGAACCTTTGTGGTTTAAGGATTGACCCACAAAGCTTTGTGGTTTAAGGATTGACCCACGAACCTTGTCGTTTAAATATAGAACCATGAACGATGTGATTTAAGGATAGACCCATGAACCGTGTGGTTTAAGGATAGACCCATGAACCATGTGGCTTAAGGATAGACCCACGAACCTTGTGGTTTAAGGATAGACCCACGAACCTTTCTGGTTTAAGGATTCACCCACAAAGCTTTGTGGTTTAAGGATTGACCGACGAACCTTGTCGTTTAAATATAGACCCACGAACGATGTGATTTAAGGATAGACCCAAGAACCGTGTGGTTTAAGGATAGACCCACGAACCGTGTGGTTTAAGGATAGACCCACGAACCGTGTGGCTTAAGGATAGACCCACGAACCTTGTGGTTTAAGGATTGACCCACGAACCTTGGTGGTTTAAGGATTGACCCACGAACCTTTGTGGTTTAAATATAGACCCATGAACATTGTGGTTTTAGGATAGACCCACGAGCCTTTGTTGGTTAAGGATAGACCCACGAGCCTTTGTTGGTTAAGATAGACCCACAAACTTTTGTGGTTTAAGGATTGACCCACGAACCTTGTGGTTTAAATATAGACCCACGAACCTTGTGGTTTAAGGATAGACCCACGAACCTTGTGGTTTAAGGTAAAACCCACGAACCTTGTGATTTAAGGATAGACCTACGAACCGTGTGATTTAAGGATTGACCCACGAACCGTGTGATTTAAGGATAGACCCACGAACCGTGTGGTTTAAGGATTGATCGAGGAACCTTGTGATTTAAATATAGACCCATGAACCTTGTGGTTTAAGGATAGACCCACGAACCTTGTGGTTTAAGGATAGACCCACGAACCTTCGTGGTTTAAGGGTTGACCCATAAACCTTTGTGGTTTAATGATTGACCCACGAACCTTGTCGTTTAAATATAGACCCACGAACCTTGTGGTTTAAGGATAGACCCACGAACCTTTGGGGTTTAAAGATAGACCCACGAACATTTATGGTTTAAGGATAGACCCACGAATCTTGTGCTTTAAGGATAGACGCACGAACCTTATGGTTTAAGGATAGACCGACGAACCTTTGTGGTTGAAGGATAGACTCACGAACCCCGTGGTTTAAGGATAGACCCACGAACCGTGTGGTTTAAGGGTAGACCCACGAACCTTGTGGTTTAAGGATAGACCCACAAACCTTTGTGGTTTAAGGATTGACCCACAAACCTTTACGGTTTAAGCATTGACTCACGAACCTTGAGGTTTAAGGATAGACCCACGAACCTTATGTTTAAGGATAGACCCACGAACCTTTGTAGTTTAAGGACAGACTCACGAACCATGTGATTTAAGGATAGACCCATGAACCGTGTGGTTTAAGGATAGACCCACGAACCGTGTGGCTTAAGGATAGACCCACGAACCTTGTGATTTAAGGATTGACCCACGAACCTTTGTGGTTTAAGGATTGACCCACAAAGCTTTGTGGTTTAAGGATTGACCCACGAACCTTGTCGTTTAAATATAGACCCACGAACGATGTGATTTAAGGATAGACCCATGAACCGTGTGGTTTAAGAATAGACCCACGAACCGTGTGGCTTAAGGATAGACCCACGAACCTTGTGGTTTAAGGATAGACCCACGAACCTTTGTGGTTTAAGGATTGACCCACAAAGCTTTGTGGTTTAAGGATTGACCCACGAACCTTGTCGTTTAAATATAGAACCATGAACGATGTGATTTAAGGATAGACCCATGAACCGTGTGGTTTAAGGATAGACCCATGAACCATGTGGCTTAAGGATAGACCCACGAACCTTGTGGTTTAAGGATAGACCCACGAACCTTTCTGGTTTAAGGATTCACCCACAAAGCTTTGTGGTTTAAGGATTGACCGACGAACCTTGTCGTTTAAATATAGACCCACGAACGATGTGATTTAAGGATAGACCCAAGAACCGTGTGGTTTAAGGATAGACCCACGAACCGTGTGGTTTAAGGATAGACCCACGAACCGTGTGGCTTAAGGATAGACCCACGAACCTTGTGGTTTAAGGATTGACCCACGAACCTTGGTGGTTTAAGGATTGACCCACGAACCTTTGTGGTTTAAATATAGACCCATGAACATTGTGGTTTTAGGATAGACCCACGAGCCTTTGTTGGTTAAGGATAGACCCACGAGCCTTTGTTGGTTAAGATAGACCCACAAACTTTTGTGGTTTAAGGATTGACCCACGAACCTTGTGGTTTAAATATAGACCCACGAACCTTGTGGTTTAAGGATAGACCCACGAACCTTGTGGTTTAAGGTAAAACCCACGAACCTTGTGATTTAAGGATAGACCTACGAACCGTGTGATTTAAGGATTGACCCACGAACCGTGTGATTTAAGGATAGACCCACGAACCGTGTGGTTTAAGGATTGATCGAGGAACCTTGTGATTTAAATATAGACCCATGAACCTTGTGGTTTAAGGATAGACCCACGAACCTTGTGGTTTAAGGATAGACCCACGAACCTTCGTGGTTTAAGGGTTGACCCATAAACCTTTGTGGTTTAATGATTGACCCACGAACCTTGTCGTTTAAATATAGACCCACGAACCTTGTGGTTTAAGGATAGACCCACGAACCTTTGGGGTTTAAAGATAGACCCACGAACATTTATGGTTTAAGGATAGACCCACGAATCTTGTGCTTTAAGGATAGACGCACGAACCTTATGGTTTAAGGATAGACCGACGAACCTTTGTGGTTGAAGGATAGACTCACGAACCCCGTGGTTTAAGGATAGACCCACGAACCGTGTGGTTTAAGGGTAGACCCACGAACCTTGTGGTTTAAGGATAGACCCACAAACCTTTGTGGTTTAAGGATTGACCCACAAACCTTTACGGTTTAAGCATTGACTCACGAACCTTGAGGTTTAAGGATAGACCCACGAACCTTATGTTTAAGGATAGACCCACGAACCTTTGTAGTTTAAGGACGGACTCACGAACCATGTGATTTAAGGATAGACCCATGAACCGTGTGGTTTAAGGATAGACCCACGAACCGTGTGGCTTAAGGATAGACCCACGAACCTTGTGATTTAAGGATTGACCCACGAACCTTTGTGGTTTAAGGATTGACCCACAAAGCTTTGTGGTTTAAGGATTGACCCACGAACCTTGTCGTTTAAATATAGACCCACGAACGATGTGATTTAAGGATAGACCCATGAACCGTGTGGTTTAAGAATAGACCCACGAACCGTGTGGCTTAAGGATAGACCCACGAACCTTGTGGTTTAAGGATAGACCCACGAACCTTTGTGGTTTAAGGATTGACCCACAAAGCTTTGTGGTTTAAGGATTGACCCACGAACCTTGTCGTTTAAATATAGAACCATGAACGATGTGATTTAAGGATAGACCCATGAACCGTGTGGTTTAAGGATAGACCCATGAACCATGTGGCTTAAGGATAGACCCACGAACCTTGTGGTTTAAGGATAGACCCACGAACCTTTCTGGTTTAAGGATTCACCCACAAAGCTTTGTGGTTTAAGGATTGACCGACGAACCTTGTCGTTTAAATATAGACCCACGAACGATGTGATTTAAGGATAGACCCAAGAACCGTGTGGTTTAAGGATAGACCCACGAACCGTGTGGTTTAAGGATAGACCACGAACCGTGTGGCTTAAGGATAGACCCACGAACCTTGTGGTTTAAGGATTGACCCACGAACCTTGGTGGTTTAAGGATTGACCCACGAACCTTTGTGGTTTAAATATAGACCCATGAACATTGTGGTTTTAGGATAGACCCACGAGCCTTTGTTGGTTAAGGATAGACCCACGAGCCTTTGTTGGTTAAGATAGACCCACAAACTTTTGTGGTTTAAGGATTGACCCACGAACCTTGTGGTTTAAATATAGACCCACGAACCTTGTGGTTTAAGGATAGACCCACGAACCTTGTGGTTTAAGGTAAAACCCACGAACCTTGTGATTTAAGGATAGACCTACGAACCGTGTGATTTAAGGATTGACCCACGAACCGTGTGATTTAAGGATAGACCCACGAACCGTGTGGTTTAAGGATTGATCGAGGAACCTTGTGATTTAAATATAGACCCATGAACCTTGTGGTTTAAGGATAGACCCACGAACCTTGTGGTTTAAGGATAGACCCACGAACCTTCGTGGTTTAAGGGTTGACCCATAAACCTTTGTGGTTTAAGGATTGACCCACGAACCTTGTCGTTTAAATATAGACCCACGAACCTTGTGGTTTAAGGATAGACCCACGAACCTTTGGGGTTTAAAGATAGACCCACGAACATTTATGGTTTAAGGATAGACCCACGAATCTTGTGCTTTAAGGATAGACGCACGAAACTTATGGTTTAAGGATAGACCGACGAACCTTTGTGGTTGAAGGATAGACTCACGAACCCTGTGGTTTAAGGATAGACCCACGAACTGTGTGGTTTAAGGGTAGACCCACGAACCTTGTGGTTTAAGGATAGACCCACAAACCTTTGTGGTTTAAGGATTGACCCACAAACCTTTACGGTTTAAGCATTGACTCACGAACCTTGAGGTTTAAGGATAGACCCACGAACCTTATGTTTAAGGATAGACCCACGAACCTTTGTAGTTTAAGGACAGACTCACGAACCATGTGATTTAAGGATAGACCCATGAACCGTGTGGTTTAAGGATAGACCCACGAACCGTGTGGCTTAAGGATAGACCCACGAACCTTGTGATTTAAGGATTGACCCACGAACCTTTGTGGTTTAAGGATTGACCCACAAAGCTTTGTGGTTTAAGGATTGACCCACGAACCTTGTCGTTTAAATATAGACCCACGAACGATGTGATTTAAGGATAGACCCATGAACCGTGTGGTTTAAGAATAGACCCACGAACCGTGTGGCTTAAGGATAGACCCACGAACCTTGTGGTTTAAGGATAGACCCACGAACCTTTGTGGTTTAAGGATTGACCCACAAAGCTTTGTGGTTTAAGGATTGACCCACGAACCTTGTCGTTTAAATATAGAACCATGAACGATGTGATTTAAGGATAGACCCATGAACCGTGTGGTTTAAGGATAGACCCATGAACCATGTGGCTTAAGGATAGACCCACGAACCTTGTGGTTTAAGGATAGACCCACGAACCTTTCTGGTTTAAGGATTCACCCACAAAGCTTTGTGGTTTAAGGATTGACCGACGAACCTTGTCGTTTAAATATAGACCCACGAACGATGTGATTTAAGGATAGACCCAAGAACCGTGTGGTTTAAGGATAGACCCACGAACCGTGTGGTTTAAGGATAGACCCACGAACCGTGTGGCTTAAGGATAGACCCACGAACCTTGTGGTTTAAGGATTGACCCACGAACCTTGGTGGTTTAAGGATTGACCCACGAACCTTTGTGGTTTAAATATAGACCCATGAACATTGTGGTTTTAGGATAGACCCACGAGCCTTTGTTGGTTAAGGATAGACCCACGAGCCTTTGTTGGTTAAGATAGACCCACAAACTTTTGTGGTTTAAGGATTGACCCACGAACCTTGTGGTTTAAATATAGACCCACGAACCTTGTGGTTTAAGGATAGACCCACGAACCTTGTGGTTTAAGGTAAAACCCACGAACCTTGTGATTTAAGGATAGACCTACGAACCGTGTGATTTAAGGATTGACCCACGAACCGTGTGATTTAAGGATAGACCCACGAACCGTGTGGTTTAAGGATTGATCGAGGAACCTTGTGATTTAAATATAGACCCATGAACCTTGTGGTTTAAGGATAGACCCACGAACCTTGTGGTTTAAGGATAGACCCACGAACCTTCGTGGTTTAAGGGTTGACCCATAAACCTTTGTGGTTTAAGGATTGACCCACGAACCTTGTCGTTTAAATATAGACCCACGAACCTTGTGGTTTAAGGATAGACCCACGAACCTTTGGGGTTTAAAGATAGACCCACGAACATTTATGGTTTAAGGATAGACCCACGAATCTTGTGCTTTAAGGATAGACGCACGAACCTTATGGTTTAAGGATAGACCGACGAACCTTTGTGGTTGAAGGATAGACTCACGAACCCCGTGGTTTAAGGATAGACCCACGAACCGTGTGGGTTTAAGGGTAGACCCACGAACCTTGTGGTTTAAGGATAGACCCACAAACCTTTGTGGTTTAAGGATTGACCCACAAACCTTTACGGTTTAAGCATTGACTCACGAACCTTGAGGTTTAAGGATAGACCCACGAACCTTATGTTTAAGGATAGACCCACGAACCTTTGTAGTTTAAGGACAGACTCACGAACCATGTGATTTAAGGATAGACCCATGAACCGTGTGGTTTAAGGATAGACCCACGAACCGTGTGGCTTAAGGATAGACCCACGAACCTTGTGGTTTAAGGATTGACCCACGAACCTTGGTGGTTTAAGGATTGACCCACGAACCTTTGTGGTTTAAGGATTGACCCACGAACCTTTGTGGTTTAAGGACTGACCCACGAACCTTTGTGGTTTAAATATAGACCCATGAACATTGTGGTTTTAGGATAGACCCACGAGCCTTTGTTGGTTAAGGATAGACCCACGAGCCTTTGTTGGTTAAGGATAGACCCACAAACCTTTGTGGTTTAAGGATTGACCCACGAACCTTGTCGTTTAAATATAGACCCACGAACCTTGTGGCTTAAGGATAGACCCACAAACCTTGGGGTTTAAGGATTGACCCACGAACCTTGGCGGATTAAGGATAGACCCATGAACATTGTGGTTGTAGAATAGACCCACGAGCCTTTGTTGGTTAAGGATAGACCCACGAGCCTTGTCGTTTAATGATACACCCACGAACCATGTGGTTTAAGGATAGACCCACGAACCTTGTGGTCTAAGGATAAACCCACGAACCTTGTGATTTAAGGATAGACCCACGAACCGTGTGATTTAAGGATAGACCCACGAACCGTGTGGTTTAAGGATTGATCCACGAACCTTGTGATTTAAATATAGACCCACGAACCTTGTGGTTTAAGGATAGACCCACGAACCTTTGTGGTTTAAGAATTGACCCACAAAGCTTTGTGGTTTAAGGATTGACCCACGAACCTTGTCGTTTAAATATAGACCCACGAACGATGTGATTTAAGGATAGACCCATGAACCGTGTGGTTTAAGGATAGACCCACGAACCGTGTGGCTTAAGGATAGACCCACGAACCTTGTGGTTTAAGGATAGACCCACGAATCTTTGTGGTTTAAGGATTGACCCACAAAGCTTTGGGGTTTAAGGATTGACCCACGAACCTTGTCGTTTAAATATAGAACCACGAACGATGTGATTTAAGGATAGACCCAGGAACCGTGTGGTTTAAGGATAGACCCATGAACCATGTGGCTTAAGGATAGACCCACGAACCTTGTGGTTTAAGGATAGACCCACGAACCTTTCTGGTTTAAGGATTGACCCACCAAGCTTTGTGGTTTAAGCATTGACCGACGAACCTTGTCGTTTAAATATATACCCACGAACGATGTGATTTAAGGATAGACTAATTAACCGTGTGGTTTAAGGATAGACCCCCGAACCGTGTGGTTTAAGGATAGACCCATGAACATTGTGGTTTTAGGATAGACCCACGAGCCATTGTTGGTTAAGGATAGACCCACGAGCCTTTGTTGGTTAAGATAGACCCACAAACTTTTGTGGTTTAAGGATTGACCAACGAACCTTGTCGTTTAAATATAGACCCACGAACCTTGTGGTTTAAGGATAGACCCACGAACATTGTGGTTTAAGGATAGACCCACGAACCTTGTGGTTTAAGGTAAAACCCACGAACCTTGTGATTTAAGGATAGACCCACGAACCGTGTGATTTAAGGATTGACCCACGAACCGTGTGATTTAAGGATAGACCCACGAACCGTGTGGTTTAAGGATTGATCGAGGAACCTTGTGATTTAAATATAGACCCATGAACCTTGTGGTTTAAGGATAGACCCACGAACCTTGTGGTTTAAGGATAGACCCACGAACCTTCGTGGTTTAAGGGTTGACCCATAAACCTTTGTGGTTTAAGGATTGACCCACGAACCTTGTCGTTTAAATATAGACCCACGAACCTTGTGGTTTAAGGATAGACCCACGAACCTTTGGGGTTTAAAGATAGACCCACGAACATTTATGGTTTAAGGATAGACCCACGAATCTTGTGCTTTAAGGATAGACGCACGAACCTTCTGGTTTAAGGATAGACCGACGAACCTTTGTGGTTGAAGGATAGACTCACGAACCCTGTGGTTTAAGCATAGACCCACGAACCGTGTGGTTTAAGGGTAGACCCACGAACCTTGTGGTTTAAGGATAGACCCACAAACCTTTGTGGTTTAAGGATTGACCCAGAAACCTTTACGGTTTAAGGATAGACTCACGAACCTTGTGGTTTAAGGATAGACCCACGAACCTTATGGTTTAAGGATAAACCCACGAACCTTTATGGTTTAAGGATAGACTCACGAACCTTGCGATTTAAGGATAGACCCATCAACCGGGTGGTTTAAGGATAGACCCACGAAACTTGTGGCTTAAGGATAGACCCACAAACCTTGGGGTTTAAGGATTGACCCACGAACCTTGGCGGTTTAAGGATAGACCCATGAACATTGTGGTTTTAGGATAGACCCACGAGCCTTTGTTGGTTAAGGATAGACCCACAAACCTTTGTGGTTTAAGGATTGACCCAGAAACCTTTACGGTTTAAGGATAGACTCACGAACCTTGTGGTTTAAGGATAGACCCACGAACCTTATGGTTTAAGGATAGACCCACGAACCTTTATGGTTTAAGGATAGACTCACGAACCTTGCGATTTAAGGATAGACCCATCAACCGGGTGGTTTAAGGATAGACCCACGAAACTTGTGGCTTAAGGATAGACCCACAAACCTTGGGGTTTAAGGATTGACCCACGAACCTTGGCGGTTTAAGGATAGACCCATGAACATTGTGGTTTTAGGATAGACCCACGAGCCTTTGTTGGTTAAGGATAGACCCACGAACCTTGTCGTTTAAGTATAGACCCACGAACCGTGTGGTTTAAGGATAGACCCACGAACCTTCTGGCCTAAGGATAAACCCACGAACCTTGTGATTTAAGGATAGACCCACGAACCGTGTGATTTAATGATAGACCCACGAACCGTGTGGTTTAAGGATTGATCCACGAACCTTCTGGCCTAAGGATAAACCCACGAACCTTGTGGTTTAAAAATAGACCCACGAACCTTATGTTTAAGGATAGACCCACGAACCTTTGTGGTTTAAGGATAGACTCACGAACCTTGTGATTTAAGGATAGAACCATGAACCGTGTGGTTTAAGGATAGACCCACGAACCGTGTGGCTTAAGGATAGAGCCACGAACCTTTGTGGTTTAAGGATAGACCCACGAACCTTCGTGGTTTAAGGATAGACCCACGAATCTTGTGCTTTAAGGATAGACGCACGAACCTTATGGTTTAAGGATAGACCGACGAACCTTTGTGGTTGAAGGATAGACTCATGAACCCTGTGGTTTAAGGATAGACCCACGAACCGTGTGGTTTAAGGGTAGACCCACGAACCTTGTGGCTTAAGGATAGACCCACGAACCTTGTCGTTTAAATATAGACCCACGAAGCTTGTGGTTTAAGGATAGACCCACGAACCTTTGGGGTTTAAAGATAGACCCACGAACATTTATGGTTTAAGGATAGACCCACGAATCTTGTGCTTTAAGGATAGACGCACGAACCTTATGGTTTAAGGATAGACCGACGAA
The DNA here is from genome assembly GCA_014182375.1 of Eucalyptus virginea. NCBI lineage: Eukaryota > Viridiplantae > Streptophyta > Magnoliopsida > Myrtales > Myrtaceae > Eucalyptus > Eucalyptus virginea. The sequence continues at coordinate 38,254,777 of CM024514.1, forward strand.
CCTTTGTGGTTGAAGGATAGACTCATGAACCCTGTGGTTTAAGGATAGACCCACGAACCGTGTGGTTTAAGGGTAGACCCACGAACCTTGTGGCTTAAGGATAGACCCACAAACCTTTGTGGTTTAAGGATTGACCCAGAAACCTTTACGGTTTAAGGATAGACTCACGAACCTTGTGGTTTAAGGACAGACCCACGAACCTTATGGTTTAAGGATAGACCCACGAACCTTTATGGTTTAAGGATAGACTCACGAACCTTGCGATTTAAGGATAGACCCATGAACCGCGTGGTTTAAGCATAGACCCACGAAACTTGTGGCTTAAGGATAGACCCACAAACCTTGGGGTTTAAGGATTGACCCACGAACCTTGGCGGTTTAAGGATAGACCCATGAACATTGTGGTTTTAGGATAGACCCACGAGACTTTGTTGGTTAAGGATAGACCCACGAACCTTGTCGTTTAAGTATAGACCCACGAACCGTGTGGTTTAAGGATAGACCCACGAACCTTCTGGCCTAAGGATAAACCCACGAACCTTGTGATTTAAGGATAGACCCACGAACCGTGTGATTTAATGATAGACCCACGAACCGTGTGGTTTAAGGATTGATCCACGAACCTTCGCCTAAGGATAAACCCACGAACCTTGTGGTTTAAAAATAGACCCACGAACCTTATGTTTAAGGATAGACCCACGAACCTTTGTGGTTTAAGGATAGACTCACGAACCTTGTGATTTAAGGATAGAACCATGAACCGTGTGGTTTAAGGATAGACCCACGAACCGTGTGGCTTAAGGATAGAGCCACGAACCTTTGTGGTTTAAGGATAGACCCACGAACCTTCGTGGTTTAAGGGTTGACCCACGAACCTTTGTGGTTTAAGGATTGACCCACGAACCTTGTCGTTTAAATATAGACCCACGAACCTTGTGGTTTAAGGATAGACCCACGAACCTTTGGGGTTTAAAGATAGACCCACGAACATTTATGGTTTAAGGATAGACCCACGAATCTTGTGCTTTAAGGATAGACGCACGAACCTTATGGTTTAAGGATAGACCGACGAACCTTTGTGGTTGAAGGATAGACTCATGAACCCTGTGGTTTAAGGATAGACCCACGAACCGTGTGGTTTAAGGGTAGACCCACGAACCTTGTGGCTTAAGGATAGACCCACAAACCTTTGTGGTTTAAGGATTGACCCACGAATCTTGTGGTTTAAGGATAGACTCACGAACCTCATGGTTTAAGGATAGACCCATGAACCTTATGGTTTAAGGATAGACCCACGAACGTTTGTGGTTTAAGGATAGACTCACGAACCTTGTGGTTTAAGGATAGACTCACGAACCGTGTGGTTGAAGGATAGTCCCACGAACCTTGTGGTTTAAGGATTGACCCACAAACTTTGGTGGTTTAAGGATTGACCCACGAACCTTTGTGGTTTAAGGATTGACCCATGAACCTTTATGGTTTAAATGTAGACCCACGAACATTTATGGTTTAAGGATAGACCCACGAACCTTGTGGTTTAAGGATAGACTCACGAACCTTGTGGTTGAAGGATAGACCGACGAACCTTATGGTTTAATGATAGACCGACGAACCTTTGTGGTTGAAGGATAGTCCCACGAACCTTTGTGGTTTAAAGATTGACCCACGAACTTTGTCGTGTAAATATAGACCCACGAACCTTGTGGTTTAAGGATATACCCACGAACTTTTGTGGTTTAAGGATAGACCCACGAACCTTTATGGTTTAAGGATAGACCCACGAATCTTGTGGTTTAAGGATAGACTCACGAACCTCATGGTTTAAGGATAGACCCACGAACCTTATGGTTTAAGGATAGACCCACGAACCTTTGTGGTTTAAGGATAGACTCACGAACCTTGTGGTTTAAGGATAGACTCACGAACCGTGTGGTTGAAGGATAGTCCCACGAACCTTGTGGTTTAAGGATTGACCCACAAACTTTGGTGGTTTAAGGATTGACCCACGAACCTTTGTGGTTTAAGGATTGACCCATGAACCTTTATGGTTTCAATGTAGACCCACGAACATTTATGGTTTAAGGATAGACCCACGAACCTTGTGGTTTAAGGATAGACTCACGAACCTTGTGGTTGAAGGATAGACCGACGAACCTTATGGTTTAATGATAGACCGACGAACCTTTGTGGTTGAAGGATAGTCCCACGAACCTTTGTGGTTTAAAGATTGACCCACGAACTTTGTCGTGTAAATATAGACCCACGAACCTTGTGGTTTAAGGATATACCCACGAGCTTTTGTGGTTTAAGGATAGACCCACGAACCTTTATGGTTTAAGGATAGACCCACGAATCTTGTGGTTTAAGGATAGACTCACGAACCTCATGGTTTAAGGATAGACCCACCAACCTTATGGTTTAAGGATAGACCCACGAACCTTTGTGGTTTAAGGATAGACTCACGAACCTTGTGGTTTAAGGATAGACTCACGAACCGTGTGGTTGAAGGATAGTCCCACGAACCTTGTGGTTTAAGGATAGACCCACGAACCTTTATGGTTTAAGGATAGACCCACAAATCTTGTGGTTTAAGGATAGACTCACGAACCTCATGGTTTAAGGATAGACCCACGAACCTTATGGTTTAAGGATAGACCCACGAACCTTTGTGGTTTAAGGATAGACTCACGAACCTTGTGGTTTAAGGATAGACTCACGAACCGTGTGGTTGAAGGATAGTCCCACGAACCTTGTGGTTTAAGGATTGACCCACAAACTTTGGTGGTTTAAGGATTGACCCACGAACCTTTGTGGTTTAAGGATTGACCCATGAACCTTTATGGTTTAAATGTAGACCCACGAACATTTATGGTTTAAGGATAGACCCACGAACCTTGTGGTTTAAGGATAGACTCACGAACCTTGTGGTTGAAGGATAGACCGACGAACCTTATGGTTTAATGATAGACCGACGAACCTTTGTGGTTGAAGGATAGTCCCACGAACCTTGTGGTTTAAAGATTGACCCACGAACTTTGTCGTGTAAATATAGACCCACGAACCTTGTGGTTTAAGGATATACCCACGAGCTTTTGTGGTTTAAGGATAGACCCACGAACCTTTATGGTTTAAGGATAGACCCACGAATCTTGTGGTTTAAGGATAGACTCACGAACCTCATGGTTTAAGGATAGACCCACGAACCTTATGGTTTAAGGATAGACCCACGAACCTTTGTGGTTTAAGGATAGACTCACGAACCTTGTGGTTTAAGGATAGACTCACGAACCGTGTGGTTGAAGGATAGTCCCACGAACCTTGTGGTTTAAGGATAGACCCACGAACCTTTATGGTTTAAGGATAGACCCACGAATCTTGTGGTTTAAGGATAGACTCACGAACCTCATGGTTTAAGGATAGACCCACGAACCTTATGGTTTAAGGATAGACCCACGAACCTTTGTGGTTTAAGGATAGACTCACGAACCTTGTGGTTTAAGGATAGACTCACGAACCGTGTGGTTGAAGGATAGTCCCACGAACCTTGTGGTTTAAGGATTGACCCACAAACTTTGGTGGTTTAAGGATTGACCCACGAACCTTTGTGGTTTAAGGATTGACCCATGAACCTTTATGGTTTAAATGTAGACCCACGAACATTTATGGTTTAAGGATAGACCCACGAACCTTGTGGTTTAAGGATAGACTCACGAACCTTGTGGTTGAAGGATAGACCGACGAACCTTATGGTTTAATGACAGACCGACGAACCTTTGTGGTTGAAGGATAGTCCCACGAACCTTTGTGGTTTAAAGTTTGACCCACGAACTTTGTCGTGTAAATATAGACCCACGAACCTTGTGGTTTAAGGATATACCCACGAACTTTTGTGGTTTAAGGATAGACCCACGAACCTTTATGGTTTAAGGATAGACCCACGAATCTTGTGGTTTAAGGATAGACTCACGAACCTCATGGTTTAAGGATAGACCCACGAACCTTATGGTTTAAGGATAGACCCACGAACCTTTGTGGTTTAAGGATAGACTCACGAACCTTGTGGTTTAAGGATAGACTCACGAACCGTGTGGTTGAAGGATAGTCCCACGAACCTTGTGGTTTAAGGATTGACCCACAAACTTTGGTGGTTTAAGGATTGACCCACGAACCTTTGTGGTTTAAGGATTGACCCACGAACCTTTATGGTTTAAATGTAGACCCACAAACATTTATGGTTTAAGGATAGACCCACGAACCTTGTGGTTTAAGGATAGACTCACGAACCTTGTGGTTGAAGGATAGACCGACGAACCTTATGGTTTAATGATAGACCGACGAACCTTTGTGGTTGCCGGATAGTCCCACGAACCTTTGTGGTTTAAAGATTGACCCACGAACTTTGTCGTGTAAATATAGACCCACGAACCTTGTGGTTTAAGGATATACCCACGAGCTTTTGTGGTTTAAGGATAGACCCACGAACCTTTATGGTTTAAGGATAGACCCACGAATCTTGTGGTTTAAGGATAGACTCACGAACCTCATGGTTTAAGGATAGACCCACGAACCTTATGGTTTAAGGATAGACCCACGAACCTTTGTGGTTTAAGGATAGACTCACGAACCTTGTGGTTTAAGGATAGACTCACGAACCGTGTGGTTGAAGGATAGTCCCACGAACCTTGTGGTTTAAGGATTGACCCACAAACTTTGGTGGTTTAAGGATTGACCCACGAACCTTTGTGGTTTAAGGATTGACCCATGAACCTTTATGGTTTAAATGTAGACCCACGAACATTGTGGTTTAAGGATAGACCCACGAACCTTTGTGGTTTAAGGATAGACCTGCGAACCTTATGGTTTAAGGATAGACCCATGAACCTTTGTGGTTTAAGGATAGACTCACGAACCTTGTGGTTTAAGGATAGACCCACGAACCTTATGGTTTAAGGTTAGACCCACGAACCTTTGTGGTTTAAGGATAGACGCACGAACCTTGTGGTTTAAGGATAGACCCATGAACCCTGTGGTTAAAGGATAAACCCACGAACCGTGTGGCTTAAGGATAGACCCACGAACATTGTGGTTTAAGGATTGACCCATGAACCTTGGTGGTTTAAGGATAGACCCACGAACCATTGTGGTTTAAGGATTGACCCACGAACCTTTGTGGTTTAAATATTGACCCATGAACATTGTGGTCTTAGGATAGACCCACGAGCCTTTGTTGGTTAAGGATAGACCCACAAACCTTGTGGTTTAAGGCTATACCCCACGAACCTTTGTGGTTTAAGGATAGACTCACGAACCTTGTGGTTTAAGGATAGACTCACGAACCTTATGGTTTAAGGATAGACCCATGATACGTGTGGTTTAAGGATAGACCCACGAACCTTGTGGTTTAAGGATAGACCCACGAACCTTGTGGTTTAAGGATAAACCCACGAACCTTGTGATTTAAGGATAGACCCACGAACCGTGTGATTTAAGGATAGACCCAAGAACCGTGTGGTTTAAGGATTGATCCACGAACCTTGTGATTTAAATATAGACCCATGAACCTTGTAGTTTAAGGATAGACCCACGAACCTTGCGGTTTAAGGATAGACCCACGAACCTTTGTGGTTAAAGGATTGACCGACAAACCTTTGTGGTTTAAGGATTGACCCACGAACCTTGTCGTTTAAATATAGACCCACGAACCTTGTGGTTTAAGGATAGACCCACGAACCTTTTTGGTTTTAAGGATAGACCCACGAACATTTATGGTTTAAGGATAGACCCACGAACCTTGTGGTTTAAGGATAGACTCACGAACCTTGTGGTTTAAGGATAGACTCACGAACCTTATGGTTTAAGGATAGACCCATGAACCGTGTGGTTTAAGGATAGACCCACGAACCTTGTGGTTTAAGGATAGACCCACGAACCTTGTGGTTTAAGGATAAATCCATGAACCTTGTGATTTAAGGATAGACCCACGAACCGTGTGATTTAAGGATAGACCCACGAACCGTGTGGTTTAAGGATTGATCCACGAACCTTGTGATTTAAATATAGACCCATGAACCTTGTAGTTTAAGGATAGACCTACGAACCTTGTGGTTTAAGGATAGACCCACGAACCTTTGTGGTTAAAGGATTGACCCACAAACCTTTGTGGTTTAAGGATTGACCCACGAACCTTGTCGTTTAAATATAGACCAACGAACCTTGTGGTTTAAGGATAGACCCACGAACCTTTTTGGTTTAAGGATAGACCCACGAACATTTATGGTTTAAGGATAGACCCACGAACCTTGTGGTTTAAGGATAGACTCACGAACCTTGTGGTTGAAGGATAGACCGACGAACCTTATGGTTTAATGATAGACCGACGAACCTTTGTGGTTGAAGGATAGACTCACGAACCTTGTGGTTTAAGGATAGACCCACGAACCGTGTGGTTTAAGGATAGACCCACGAACCTTGTGGTTTAAGGATAGACCCACAAACCTTGTGGTTTAAGGATTGACCCACAAACCTTTGTGGTTTAAGGATTGACCCACGAACTTTGTCGTTTAAATATAGACCCACGAACCTTGTGGTTTAAGGATATACCCACGAACTTTTGTGGTTTAAGGATAGACCCACGAACCTTTATGGTTTAAGGAGAGACCCACGAATCTTGTGGTTTAAGGATAGACTCACGAACCTCATGGTTTAAGGATAGACCCACGAACCTTATGGTTTAAGGATAGACCCACGAACCTTTGTGGTTTAAGGATAGACTCTCGAACCTTGTGGTTTAAGGATAGACTCACGAACCGTGTGGTTGAAGGATAGTCCCACGAACCTTGTGGTTTAAGGATTGACCCACAAACTTTGGTGGTTTAAGGATTGACCCACGAACCTTTGTGGTTTAAGGATTGACCCATGAACCTTTATGGGTTAAATGTAGACCCACGAACATTGTGGTTTAAGGATAGACCCACGAACCTTTGTGGTTTAAGGATAGACCCACGAACCTTATGGTTTAAGGATAGACCCATGAACCTTTGTGGTTTAAGGATAGACTCACGAACCTTGTGATTTATGGATAGACCCACGAACCGTGTGGTTTAAGGATAGACCCACGAACCTTGTGGTTTGTGGATAGACCCACGATCCTTTGTTGTTTAAGGGACTCACGAACCTTGTGGTTTAAGGATAGACCCACGAACCGTGTGGTTTAAGGATAGATCCATGAACCTTATGGTTTAATGATAGACCGACGAACCTTTGTGGTTTAAGGATTGACCCACAAACCTTGTGGTTTAAAGATAGACCCACGAACCCTTGTGGTTTAAGGATAGACCCACGAATCTTGTGGTTTAAAGATAGACCCATGAAGCCTGTGATGACATGGTTTGAGGCTGACCCTTTGGTTTTTAGGAAAGCACCTGCTAACGCCTTGAAAACTGCATGTCTTCACTAAGGAATGCTACGAAACTCAACTTGAGCAAATGTCATTAGGAACGTCATCAAAAGACGTATTGACAATATTGCAACATTAATTGAACAAGCTAATCAAGCTATATCTAACTACTTGAGACGAACATCCAATGTCAATCAGCATCATGTGGCGCAAAGCTGTTATCTTGCTCCACGATATATCATTAATTATCAAATTCTCCGGGAGTCAAGTTCTTGTCTAAATGGCTACGACTCGTGAAAAAGGCTCTTTAAGCATGCCAAACTAGAGCTTCTTAGTCAAAAAGGATTTCTCACACACTCTTGATAAAATGGCTACTTGATCCCATTTATTCGCGTGGGAAGTAACTGATTGCTAAGGGTATCTCATATAACCCATGTCAAAGGCCTTCAGAAACATTTGCGATGAGCACAATCTGATCAATCAAAAGGATCTTTTGAAAGGACCACAATATAGGCTCGATTAGGGCTTACACAAAGGAATTATTGCTTTAAGGCCAATAAAGGAACATTTGTCGCTATCTTCATTGGGTTTACAAGTCGAGAACATTGGAAGATAAGACAAGATAAAATTACCTCCACTCCTTCAAATAGTAGCTTCTTTGTGGCATTCTCATTTTCACTCAATCATCCTAATCAGAAGAGACTTCGGAAAAAGGGTTGTGATGTTGGCTCGGGAGAGGCTCGAAAGGCTTAAAATTTTCAAAAGGGTTTTAGGAGTTGGTGATCATCACGGCATCGTGACCAGGTCACCCAATCTTTTGAAACCATTTGGCTTGTGAACGTGGCACATCTCAAAAGTCCCTTTCTCTAATTTCCTTTGCTCTTGCGATGATATTTTTTTTTTTTATACGCAGGCACTCGGACTTTGATAATTTTTCTTTCACATAAGATGTAGCATTTTGGCTCTTTTTCTTGACGGGCATTGGCCTTACTTTTACCAGGCACACTGCTTTTTCACGCCCCCTAATTTTGTCGAACTTTTTGCTCTTTGAACCTTTGGAGCTCTTATGATTTCCAAGATGCTTTTCATGTTTTCTTGTAAATGCCAATTGTATGTGGTCAATCCTTATACCTTGCCCCAGTGAAGGGAGATGATCACAACTCGAGGTTTATAAATGAATAATTAGGCCTGAATTGGTTAAAACAATGGGTATCAGTGTTTGCGTAGAGAAGGAAATGCTCTTCTTCACCTTAGGATGAGTCAAGCTTCGATGAGAACCCCTCTAAAGCTATCACCAGAAGATTGATGCAAGTGAAAGTAATAGAATCTTTCTCAATCTTTCGCTCTACAACACGACTGTAACCTCCTATGCTGCCTCGATGTAGGGTCGTTCTCGACAGGGTTACTTTGAAGGATTATATTTATTCGGCCCAAAGGGGTAGCAAGAGATTAGTGCAATGCTTGGGATTGATGAAGGAAATGCCTTTATCATTTCGATCTTTGCGCTCAATGCGAATGAATCCTTCGTCCTAAAAGAAGGTTGCTTTTCACTCAACTCTCAAAAGTATTTGAAGGATACTCAACTTTCAAAAGTGTTTAAAGGACGTGTTTGGAAATAACTTACCCTTCTTCATCCTAAGCACTTCTTGTTTGGCATGGTTAACGTTTTACCTTTCACTCTGCCGAGGTCATCTAAGTAGATCAATCTCCATAGGAAAATTTCATTCAAAATGAATAACCCACCAAATGAGAAAACAATTTTGAGATAAAAAGGATGTTCAAAAAGTTTGTAGAATTTTTTTTTCAATTATTCATTTTTGTGCTTGTCTTTAGGAAAGTGCAAAAGGTTCTTTTTTGTAATGGAAATTATCCATTTTTTTTTAGAAGAAGAGTACTTACCTGCAGCATGGCGACCTGGTAGCCCTGTAAAGAATGTAAAAGAATATGTTAGTCCAAACATCTTTAGGGATTGAAATGTTGGAAATGATACATTATTACCCTTCATTCGCTTTCATCCTTTGAGTGCTAACATCTCTTAGATTCACCTTTGTGGATATTTAGTAACTCGACAATACCCTTCCCTTGCATTCGCCTTTAAGTGTTTGATGTTTTCTTGATTCCTTGGTGGAAGGCGCCGCTTCTACGGTCAAGGTGCAACTTTTTCCCCATTTATCACCCTGTAAGAAGGGGAGATGAAACGAGTTATCTCCATTCTTACTTAGGTTCAATTGAGAAACGATACATCCTTCTTGAGGAATTTGACAATGTTGTTCCAGCACACTTCATTGATGGATGAAGGAGAGATCTTTCTCTAAATCAAACGTTGCTCTCCCACTCTTTATTTGACAAACATTTGTTCTATTCGAGTGTATCCTATACCAAAGAAAATGATGTCATTTTTTATTCTAAAGAGAATCAAGTTTAGGAGCGAAATACATCATTTTCCAAATTCGGGTGATCAACATCCCAAGGTATCTCTTATGGAGGAAGGGATAATATTGCCCATCTGTTTCATTTGAATCTTTCTTTGTTTAAGATGAACAGGATTTAATAATGCTCCATCGCATTTGTTGGAACGTTACAAAACTTGGTACTCTTGACGTCTCATTGACAATAAAAAGAAAGTCGTGTTAGAAACAGTATCAGAAATAAATAATTGGAATCGATACAGCTTACTCTTCCTTTGAATTCGCCTTTTTGGATGCTTGGCAACTTCCTTCATTTGTCTCATCATGCAAAGTGAACGAGATTGATGGGCTATTTTGGCACCTAAGGCATTTGCTTCATTTCCTTGCGATAAAGCATATAACAAAGTAGCATGTCACGCCCCGATCCTCAGGCACGCGCACATCCCTTACTTTTGGTTGATTTTAAAAATGCGATATCCCAGGACTATGTATCGCAGACCCTTTCATTTATATATGCACATGCGGAAGCAGTTATAAATCCCCAGACATTAAAACAATGGGATAGAAAAGCAGACCATATATTTTTCATACTGAAAATTCACAACCACACCTTTTTATACGCATCTCATAGTATTCTACAATACTATATATACGTAAGTCTGATCTAACATCTATTCACATACAGACAAGGTCTGACAAGATAGGATGGGATCTCAGTCCTCATCCGGGTCATACTCGGGGTTATCCTTGGGGTCCTCCTCCACGTACTCCTCTTCGGGTTCCTCATCAGGGATCTCCTCGTCAGATTCCTCCTCCTTAGGCTCCTCATTCGGGTCCTGAAATGGTTATTCAATAACCACTGAGACAACGTCTCAGCAAGTTCTACCCCCTAAGACCCGATTAGTAAACTAATACACTTAGGGCTACCTATGCACAACATGAGTCAAAGGACTTACCTTGGCCTCAGATTCCACCTGCATATTAGCACAGATCAAATAGGCACCCAAGCAATCACATCACAGCTCGAAGCATTGATCAAATCAACCTAGTCGATTACACGCCAACAAGAACACTCACGGTCATTTCCATTCAATCAATCAATTCGCAACATCAGATCAAACAATGATCAATCGACCTAGTCGATTTCATGTCAACAAGACTACTTCCGGTCATTTTAATTATTCCATCTCAATTCCCAATTACGAATCACGGTCCTTAGGACACAACTTAAGTATAGGTGAAAAACACAGTCCCACTTGGCAACTTTCAATATTCAATGGCTTTACGGTCCCACTCGACCATTCTTTAGGTGGCAAATTACGGCCCAATGGGCGTGACCTTTAATAGGTGGCAGATTACGGCCTTATCAGGCGCGACCCCTATCGGGTGGCAATTTACAGCCCAACGGGCGCAACCTCTGTGAGGTGGCAATTTACGGCCCAACGAGTGCGACCGATTCCAAATTCGGTGGCAATACTCGGCCCCACTAGCACATCCATACTTTGGCAGCTTTCGAGGTTCTACTCACAACCTTTCACAGTCAAATTCTAATTGAATACCAACACTGATCAATTTTGGGATAAATCCCCACATACTCATCAACTCACTAAATTTCCCCAAACTAGTGCTCAATTAAATAAATAGAAAGCACCACTGCAATCAGCACAAAATTCTAGTCACCGGCCATCCGGGTTGAATTTTCGGAAAATAAATAATTAAATAAATAAATTTCAAAAATTAAATAAATAATTACTATAATTCCAATTTAGCACAATATAAAGCTTAATTAAATAAACAGACTGCACCACGATCACCAGCATAAAATCTCGGTCACTAGTCATCCCAGTTGAATTTCCGGAAAATAATTAATTAAGTAATTAATTTCAAAAATTAATATTTAATTCCTAAAAATTCCATTTAGGCCTGAATTGCCTAATTAACATCCGATAAGGGTCGGAAAAATCCCAAGAAGCATTCAATAAATAGTATTACGTGTCTACTCGCTTATTGCACAATCCGATTGACTAACATGCATCACAATTATCTAATAATCACTAATCTACTCTAATCTAACCACCTAATTGCACTTAATTAAATCTAATCAACCTTTAAGTATAATTAGCAAACTAAGAAGGCATTAGTGAGCAAAACTCACTTGGCAAAGCGAAGATCGGAACACTGCGACGACGACGCGACAGCGGCAGAATTCCAAAATTTCGACAGTGACGATAGACACTCGGGCCGGGCCAAGAAACTTTGCAAGCCCACAGAAATTCTGGGCTTCAAAGGAATGTGCTGGACTTCACTGGATTATGGGCTAAACTGGGCTGCTGAAATTGACAACTTGCTAGGCTGAATTCTGGTCTAACTTGCGGCCCAAAGAAATTCACTGGGCTGGAATTGGGCCAAGATGCCACATGAAGCTAGGGCAACAACTGCTGAAGAGATGGGGCTGAGGACACGGGCCCAACCGCTGGGCCAAAATTCAGCAAGCTTCGTGGACTGGAAAAGAAGGCTGACTTCGGCTTCAAGTTGGGCTGAACGAAGAAGATGGGCTGGCTTCGCTCGAATTGATCTTTGGGCGAGTGAGCAAAGAACACGGAGCCGCTGCGGTCGTGCGGTCGAAGACGGAGCGAGACGAGGAAGCGGCTGGTCTTCGAGCGGACCGAAATCCATGAGCGTTGAAGGCGGCGACGAGAGGAAGCAGCTTCGATCTTCAATTCGGTGGGAAGCCCCTCGGTCTTCGTCAGGTGAAAATTGACCGAAGAATCTGCGGGCGTGGACGAAGGCAGCTACTTCGGTGGCTTCACGCTTCGTTGGTAGCTGGTGTTGCTTCGTGAAGACCAACGGTGAAGGAGTAGCTGCTTCGTGTGGCTTCGGTTCGGTGGAGCACGGCAGCGAGAGGAATCGAAGTCTTCGAAGCCAGCGTCGAGGGCATCTGCTATTTGTTGATCGAGCGAAGTGAAGACCTGTACGCATGTGCTGTTTCAGGCTTCGGTGAATCACGTGGAGAAGCAGACGTCGCTGGCAAGGGTCTTCGGTGCAGCTGGCATGAGATGAAGAAAACCGAAGAGATGTGTTGGTGAGGATGAATGGCAGAAATGATGGAGTAGAGGAAGACAGCTAGTGGCGTGGGGTGTTTGGCAAGCTTGGGAAGCTTGAAGCCCAAAGATATTATCCAACCAGTCAAGTGCTTGTCCCCTCTAAAGCTCACATAATTATCTTAATGCCTCCCATTTACTTTCCAACCAAATTTTCACCAATAAATCTAATATTGATGCCAAAATATGCTGCCCTCACCATAGATCCGAATTCTTCAATTTAAGCTTCAATTTATCCACTAAATCTCCAAATCGAAGTCCAATTTCGATGAAGATAAATCCCGTAGAATTTTCTGTAAATACCCGACACCCAAAGGCTTGGCTTGAAAGTCCAAACTCGCTTAAATTCGGTCCATACAAATTTCTGTTAATTTTCCACGACGTCCGAATTGATTGTCCGTAATAATCTCGGAATCTCCGAAATTCTTCTCGAGATTGAGTCGACGTTCCTAGAATTGATCGTGACATGACAAAACTTCCAATTTCTGAAATCGGACTTAGATTGGCGGTTAATTTCACTCGGCCGCATTTCGAGCGTGACCTAGGCTACCGGGTAGTTTTCAGAACTTTTTAGGACAAATGACCCATGGTCAATTTTCTTTGAGCCACGATGAACCCACTCGACACATTGGTGACTCTCGATTGTCGTGAAAATCTCGAGGATTCAAATACGGACACAGGGTACCAAAACGACAGTAAAATCAAATTAGTGCCGGTCGACGAGAGTTTTCCAATTTAGTGGAGTCACCCACGATCGGTCATTCATCTCAGTCGAACCGATTTATCTCTTATTTCAAATCGATTTTATACTGTGCCGCAATGATCTCTAAAGATGAGCACGGTCGAGAAGTCGATTCTGGTCGAATTCTCAAGTCTATTTGCCTTAAAGTCCTTAATAACTTACCCAGCTAGTCTAGTTATCTCGTGAGTGGCCAACTCAGAGAAAAACACTGTAATCGCGTCAATAAAATGCCCAATTTATCTAATCGAAATTAGAACCCAAAAATCTGGATGTCACATAGCATTTTGCGACACGAATCTCTAATGTTGATTGCAGAAAACTCTTGCAGCCAAATGTTCAAATGCTTTAATTGCCAAAAATGTGCAAGAGCCCTAATGCTAGCCAATTAGTAACATATGATGTGGCTCTTGATAAAACTCATAAAAAACAATCTGGTGATGGCGATGCCCAATCTCCAAATAAAGAAACTTCCTAGAACGGAATTCAGCTTCGTTCCGCCTCTATTGGAAGATTGGCGCCGACGATGCCTCGACGCATGCTTACTCATCAAGTTCCACAAGCCTACATTTTTATCTTTTAGAAGGGGCAGATGCCGGTGTTAAATAAACTCCTCATTCTACCCGAGAAAGTGACCATGTGAAGAGAGGGCCTTAAGCAAAGCTTTCTTGAAATTCATTTTCAAAACATTTTGAAGGTAGACGTAAAGGTTCATTTAAAACACTTCTGAGTTTTTTTTTTCTTTTTAGGATGATTTTCACGAAATTGAATTACATCATTAAAAAAAATGTAAGTCGCATGATTTACAAAAGCATCAATTGGATTCGCAATCAAAACCCAAAACGAAAAACATGGTTCTTAACAAGAATAAAGACAATGATAAAATACAAGAAATCTTGCACAAATGAAAGTAAAAATCAACTCATCCTAGCTCTAGAATTCACTTCTTTATGTGGCCACCACGAGAATGTCAATGAGCATCGCACATAACCTGCAAAAAGACGACAATGTCAGTATGTGAATGAGAGAAAATGATATCTCAATGAGGTCGCTTCTTAAAATAAAATCGAGGCAACAGTACATGCCCAACAATCCTTATTATGGGATTTTAGTATTTCGCCAAGATTTTATCATAAGAGAAGACATCATTAAAATAATCAATCAACGGCCATCAATCGATTGTCCACTTTTATTCCCAAAGTTTTGTATGCAAAAATGTCTTTGATTTTTGAAAGATTGATTTGTGATTTCACTCCTAGAAAATGGAAGCGACTTCTATTTTGAGAAATTTGTACACAAAATGATTTGCATTTTAGTCCCAAAATGTGAGAATGAGAGAATTTGATAAAAAGAATGCAATTTCAATTTTTGTGCCCCAATATAAAATCACAACTTGAAATTTTTTTAAAATGATTTCGAGCCCATAACTAGAAATTTAAACAAAACCATGTGTTCAACAGGGCCAAATCAAAGTGTTTAGAACTTGCATTCAATGTTCACTTGTCAAAAGTAATTGCCAATTTTTCAATTATAAGCCTACAGCACCGAGGGCAATCGATTGATGTTCGCAAATTTCAAGATGGAAGTTCAATACAAAATGAGCAAATAAAAAGGAAAATGATACCTACGATGGGTGCCGACCTTTGTCTCTATTTTTTTTTTTTAATTACATAGACATGCACATGGGATGTGGTTCAATTTCTACTCTATACGGCTCAAAATGGAGCCATAGGATCACCGGACCGAACCAGCAAGATCGCGACTAGATCGTGTTACCCATGATTCCGACTTCGTCAAAGAACCAACCCGTGTCGCGTGGTTGCAAACCAGGATGGGGACCTTTGACATCAAGAAAGAAATTTCGGAGTTGAGATGGATGACTCGTACTACATGGTTGTAGTCGGAATGGTATCCACCTCAACACCATCCTAGGTGATCCTATGCGGCCAGGTCCGGCGGCAGGTAGTGTGTGCCATGGTGTAGTGCAATGCAGGGAACGCATGCCTGACAATTTATAAACAAGCAATACTTCATAAATTCAAAACATAAACATCCGTTCCCAAATCCACACCTACAAGACAAAAGGTTAACAATCACTCCTCCTCTTATAACTCCCAACTACAAAAACATTTAACACATTTAATGTTAGCGACATACCTGGAATCCTCATTGCCAAACAAAAATATTTTTGAACAAGATTAATTTTGGCCTAAGTCCTCTACGGTTTAAAACCAAGTCCCCAGTGGAGTCGCCAAGCTGTCGCGACCTACCCTCGGGGGGAGGGAATAGGTTTAGGGGTACTGCCTAAAGGACTCACCTAAAACCCATGATTAGGTGCGGGTTCTCCCAAGTCCATACCCTGCGTGATATTGGGATATTTTTTAGGAATTTTACACAAAAGGAGTCGCTACTAGCCTATTGGGGTCGGCTAGAAACCAAGTAAGGCATGTGAGTGTATCTCACTTCTTATGCAACCAGAGAATCTAGGGTCGGGGACTTGATTACACTAATTGACCAATTAGTGCCCTTTCGGTACCTAATCTTGTTCATTTTAACAAAATGATTCTTTTTGGCAGGCAGTTTGGATTGATTTTATACCTATCCACTAACATGTGAAGTAATCATGTGGGTGCGCAATCATTAAAATAATAATTATAGCTACCAAGATCCTAATTGCCATAAAATTAAACACGTGCAATTAAACATAATTAGATATGTAAATTAAACATACGATATAATCAAAATACGAGCAAGTAAAGGCTTAATTACACTAAGAAGGAAAAATATGGCAATTCCTAACCAAACCCTACATTTTTTAATTTTTGAATTTATTTAAAAATTTTTAATTTTAAAAAATAATAAAATAATAATTTTTTGGGGTCGGACCGGGTCGGGCTCATTTCGGGTCAAACCCGCCCCCATCCCACCCACTCGGCCGGTAAGGGCCGGGCCGACCAAAGATGGTCGGGTCTTTACCGGTTGGCCCGACCGACGGGCCCAACCCTCCTAACAAAAGCCCGTAGGCCCGGTCGACAAGCCCCGGCCCTCTAAAATTAAACAGGGCCTAAGGAAGAAATCTAAACTAATCCTAAATCCCAAACCCCAATTCGGCCTAGAGATATATCAGCCTAAGCACGCAAGCCCAGCCTAGACGAATCAAAACCCTACCCACTTCGGTGGCCGCGACCCGACTCGTACCTCTTCTCCCTAGGGTTTCTTAGCGGCGCTGACAGTGGCGACAACGGGCTTGACGGTGGCGACGACGTGGTGGGTCGCAACGGCAAGGGCCACAACGGTGCTGGTGCTTTGGTGCTGCGACGGGGCCGGACTAGTGCTGCGATGGCGGCAGAGGGGTCGGGCTGCTGGCGCGACGGTGTCGCGGGTTCGGTGTTGGGAGCAGTGACGGCAGGTACTGTAGGTCGACGTTCGGAGGGCAGCAGCAGTGTTGATAGCATCAGGGAGAATGGGCAACAATGGCGTCGGGACAGGCAGCTGCTGGAGAGTTATGGCACAGCGGTGGGGCTTCTTGACGTCGCCGGTGGCCGGGCGGACTTGCGGGTAGCTTTGGCGGTGAGCTGCTCCCTCGGTTCCTCTCGCTCGAACCCTTCCTCGGTTCTGCCGCGTTGCTTCTTCACACGTCACCTCTGCTCCAGATCTAGGTTCCAGGGAGACAGTGGCGATCACGGTTGGTCGGGCGGCAGCGGCGGCAAGAATGGCGACGACGGCTCGGACGGCGTCGAGTTGAGGCGGCGAGCTCGGACGGTAATGGGCAGGAGGGCGGCGTCGGATGGCGTCGAACCAAGGTGGTGAGGCCTCCTCTCTCCTTGGCCGCTGTCCTCTTGAGCTCTCTCTCTCTCTCGTTCTCTCCCTCTCCTCCTCTTCTCTAGTTCTCCGCGCTGTGTTCCTCTTCTTTTTCTTTTGTTCTCCCCCTCTTTTTCTGCAGGTATGCCCCCGTCTTGTTGTAGGGTTTCATGCGAAGATGGGCAGAAGAGGAAGGGCTAGGGCACAGGCCAGGCCGAAAGGAGAAGGAGGCTGGGCCGGGCCGCGCACACGATAGAGAGAGAAAAAGAGGAGGGCCGGGTTAGGCCAAGGCTAGATTCGGCCTGACCCAGCCCCTCACGCATCCCCTTTTTTTTGTATTTTTGTTTTGTTTTGTTTTTGTTTTTGTTTTTGTTTTGTTTTGTTTGTTTTTTTAGCAACTAATTCTTAATTTTGTATGCGATTAAGTTTTAAGTAAAATGGCGAAATTTAGGTGTCAACACAACACATTAAAAATATTTTATTGAATACGAAAATTGATACATATCAAATTGTTACTAAGTGTAACGAACACATAAGTAAACTTTATTAGAGTAAAGTCAAAACAGCTCCCACTAAACAACAGCATCTCATGATATTCTTAAGCTCATATTAACGACATGTCGAACGAAGTTCTTTAGTTGGTGGATCTACAAACATATCATCTGTGGAAACATGTTATATTATAATGTCACCTTTTTGTATCGTTTATTTATGAATCTACAAATTTATTATCTCAATACAACCGTATGGGTCTATCCATAGAGTAAAAAATGGTCAACTCCTTAATGAGGTTCTGAACCTTATAGCCCAAGTAATAGCCTAAAATAATGTTATAAATTCTACTTACATAGTAGAAGATGACATAGAACTTTATTTATTGCACTTCCTACTAACATAAATATGTATTCCGTTATTGATCTCATGTCATCATAACAGCTAACAAAGTTTATATCTAAATATCCTATTAGCTACAAGAATTGAACATGTCCGTAAATTAGCATCTAATCTTTTATCCTATTTAAGTACCTTAAAACCTTCTTGGCAACAACCCAGTGATCGCGTCCTGGATTTGACTAATATCTGCCTAGAAGTCCCGTTGCAAAGACGATATTTAATCTAGTGCAAATTTGAGCATACATTATACTTTTAAGTGCACTAACACAAGGTACACCATTTAACTAGATTTTCTCAATATCTAAATAAGGACAATGTAATAGATTCGGTCATGAATGGACCTAAGCTTAGATCTAGGGAAGACAGGGTCAGATTTCTGCAAGTATGCCTCCCCACAATAGGTGAACCTCTTGTTCAAGCCTTTCAAGGACAACATTTTAGCAAAAAACTACTCAAGCTTTTAGTTCAGGCCCTAAAGACACTCAAAGATGCTAAGATGGTAACATTTTTAACTATTCGAGCTACATTTCTTAGAGGATCCTACTAGGTCGAAGAAGAAGAAATGTTTAGAAAGACATTGAGAGTTTAACAAAACACTCACTTTACTTCAAGGAACTCTGCTCAACACATTACATCATCCTTGCCTTTTATAAACATTAGGAGGTCACAAACAAATAAGGACCAAGCTCACGGGTCCTAAAACAGACAGAGGCTCCGGAAAATCTGGCGGGGAATTATTTTCGAAGATATGAGTAGTGACAATGAACAGTGATTTCCCTAGCCTATTGCTACAGTAATTGCTACAGTGATCTGCTATAATTAGTGGTCTTGTCCGTCACGGGCATTTTAGTCTTAGTTTGAGTCATCAGAACTATGCATTTCTGCTAGAAGATGTCCTTCGTATTTTTGCTCAAGTCCTACAAGTGGATCTTCAGAGGGAGTTTGAGTATGCCACATATTTGTCTCGTTTGACGAAGATGCTTCTTCATAATTCCTGGAGGACCTTGTAGTATCGATTGGCATGTTTGGCTGAGGCCAATTAGATGGTTGAGCATAGTAAGATGTATCCATTCCTAGGGATAAAGACAGGGGTCCGTGATCATAGGGGTCTTGAGAGAGAGAACCCCCCATTGTGCATAGGGGTCTTGAGATGACTGTGCAGGGTCATCTGTGTCTATCATTTCTTGCTCCTGTGATGATGTAGCATGTCTGAATTCCTCGAGTGCTTCCTTAGCTTTTGGTGTAATGTCATAATGATCCCATGCAGTGGGTACATTATAGTTCCATACATCTTCAGGAATGGTTTTATTTTCCTGGCACAAAACTCTTTGGAGTTCTCGGTACTGGTGTTCACAGCAACCAACAAGTCCTAGAAAGGTTTTGTAAATCTAGGTTTCCTTAAGGTGCAGTTGAGGTTTATAGGATATAGTTCCTATGCTTTGTGGAGCAATAGTGATGATGCCATTGTTCTTTACAAAAGCCCATGGTCTTTGAAAGAACAAAACAGTGTGGATTTCAAGGTCTGGTCGGACAGTTCTTAGTTCTTGCTGTAGGAGTTGCTTCTAATGAGTGGGAGGGTAAAACCAATTGAGGAAAGCTAAAAGATTTCTGTCACTTTCCTTTTTAATGTTTCGTCGGAGTCTAAATATCTTGGTGAGGCTGGCAATGAATCTTCTGGTTGGAATTTCGACGGCTATTAAGTACTTACTAGTTAAGTACCATAATAACCATTTTAACTAATCAGGGAAGTCTTCTTCGTTCCAGATTAAAGGGTGTATGAACGAATAGCTAAAATTTAATCAAAAAAGGATAAAGAATTGAACCTACATGGAATTTGAATAGATCTGTGTGCAAGGGCAATTTTCGGCTTGTAGTGATGTATATTGAATATTTCCAGCAAATGTCCTCTGAGATAAATCCAATATATATGATGAGAACAATCCTTATGGACCTCAGTGCAAAGGACAAAAGATGCCTCAATGTCACTACTTGTAAGCAAAATATCATGTACATAGAGTATGAGAATAAATTTCCTTCCACTAACATTGCAGTATATATATATACTAAATTACTTTGTTTTCAACTAAACGAAATGACAATACTAAGAAACTTTAATAATATTGTGTAAAAACTTACTTAAAACCATGGATAAGATTTTTCAGTCTACACACAAGTTTACTGAAATCATCTGCTGCAAAATCCTCCGATTGCATTATATAGATTTTATTATCAACGTGTCCATTTGAAAAGATAGTATCTATTTGACGTAACTCCATATCTAAAAGAGCTATTAATGCCATGTTCATTCTGAAAGAATCTTTAAAAAATACTAGAAAAAATATATATATTTCTTCACTGTCCACCCCTCTTTCAGAGTAAAAACTTTGGCTACCAATTTAGCTTTAAACTCCACGATCTTTCTTTGAAATCATTTTAGTTTTGTACAACAATTTGCAACTAATGAGTTTGTGATCTTTAGGCAAATCAGTAAGTTTCCAAACACTATAATATTTCATAAATTGTATATTGTCTTTTATGACATCTAATCACATACTTGATTGAGGACAAGAAACAACATTTATATAAGTCGCTAAATCAACCATGTAGTAGATATTGCAATCATACTCTCACAGATAGACTATATAGTCTGATGGTATAACTGAGCGTCTTTCTGTAACAAATCTCTTGAGTAAAGCTACAACCACTTCTTTCTGCACTTGAGAGGTTTGAGAAATTTCATCATAAACTATATCAAGAATAGTACCTTGAACCTCAACAAGTTTAGTTTATGGTATAGGAGATTCCATAATTGTTTGTATAAGCAAACACAAAGACACAGTGATCTCTAGAAACTTTACTGTTTGTAATTTCATAATTCTTGTACCTTCATTAGGGTCATAAAATCGATACCCCTTTGAACAATCTAGGTAAGATACAAAATAATTTTAAGTAAATCTGAATTCCAACACACTTAATATTGAATTATATAACCTCACTTCTACATGATACCTCTAAATTTTAATATGATTCAAGTTAAATTTACATTCAGTCCATAACTCAAAAGAAGTTTAGAGAATAACTTTGGTAAGAAACACGTTTTTGTATGTGAAAATGTTGTTTTCAAAATATCAACCCATAGAAGATCGATAAATTAGTCTTATTAATTATACTCATCACCATATTCATTATGGTGCAATTATGCCTCTCAGCCAAATCATTTTGTCATGATTTTCAAGCATAGTAACTTAAGTTATCACCCAAAAATTTATCAAGTATTTGACAATTGACCCTTTAAGCTATTTAGTATTGCTATACTTGCCAAAATACTCACCACTATGGTTAGGCCTGACAATCTTTAAGACTAATTCTAACTATTTTATTCTTTATCTCAGTTATTTTTTATTAGAAGTCTTTAGATAACTCTTAAGAGTAGACAGAATATCAACATTATCATATTTTCTACTCTTTCTTTAGACATGTGTGAGATTATTCTTTAGATAGAAAACTTTTGGAAACATCATTTTCAATCGTATCCGAAATGTATATATCATTAGGAGTTAAACACAATATGTACAATTCATTTGATAAATATAGTACTCAACCTTATTTAAATTAAAGAATACAAATTTTATTTATGTTAAAGAGTTATTGCAGATGTGTCTTAATTTCAGTATTAGATAAGACATAATTTCAAGCCACTAAGGCTTCCATCATCTTTCAGCAGTGCAGTCAGTTGGTAAACTATTTTTCAAATATTCTTAAATGAAATGCTTCATGAATAACAGACAAATCCGATTGCTCTTTTACCAAATAGAAAATCATATTTTCACTACTTAAAATTTGAACCAGTAAGAACCTCAATTCTGACGGAATTACCGTTTATGGAAAATGTGACAGAAAAACAAGCAATGTATATAATTAGCATCATGTAAGCATTGTGTAACTTGACATACAAGTACACATCCAAATAGTTACATGCAAAATCATATAATCACCTTTGGGCATAATACATGACATACAGTTGTACACTTCCTACATAATAGCTGTTATGAGAATATATTCTAACCTTTGTAAATTCATCACCTTTGGACATATAAACCACTATGATCAGTCACTCATCTACCACACCATCATGTATTCCTCCATGAACTAATATACAATCACCTCATTTGAGAGTATGACAACGCATTAGATTAGGAGACATCCCAATCATTATACGAGACCAATATTTCTCAAACCCAATCAAGTGTACCACTTTGGCGGTCACAACTTAATTGAATCATTGAAACTCTCTCATATCAAGGATATAAACTTTACTCCTCACATACATCATATATGTGGCACCCCCGAACGGCCCCCGATCCGTTGGGGTCGCCACAGTTCGCTTACCTTTCTCTTACTTGACCTGAAGGTCTATCAATCCTAGGGGACTATATCTTTTAGATCGGTCCTTGCGCAATTTATATGGCGGAAGCGTATCCAACAACTCCCTTCCCTATATTCAGAAAGGATGCACACCAACTAAATAAATTTATAGGTAAAAGCCGAACACTTTTATTTACTTAAAGCAGATGGACATCATTCGTCGGTACATCAAAAAGCCGTAGTCTTCTATACTCGGCTATACTTCAAAAGATGACCGACATCTTTTCCAATAGTCGTATACTCAAAGTCCATTGATCAGTGTTGGCATCTAAAAGTTCCTTCCTCTGCTGTCCTCCTTCTCGCGGCCATATCCAACCACTCGGTCCATTTGCTGGTGGCGGTGGCGGTAGAGGTATCTTGTCTAGTCTGAAATGTTAGTCCCCAAACGGGGTGAGTACAACCAGTCAGCAGTAAAAGATTCATCAAGTTATATCAAGTAGTACCATCAATATCTAGACTCATGCAGGATAGACAAGATTAGGTAGTCAAGGGATCATTATACATCAAAATCATGAAATTCTTTAATGCAATGGCAAATGCAATTTCGAAACCCTCAAGATGCATCATGTCCAGTTACACAAGTCCCGATCATAGGGCCAAACTGTAATGACACGTCCCATTCCATGCCATACAATTTAGTCCCATAACCAGACCACACTCACTCTTAATATAATCATCAGATTTAATCATTCAAACGGTTTTATCCCCTCAGAGGACCAACGTTTGCATCCTTATAGGATTCCGCACCCATCCCTGGCGTCGCGGAAGCCTCCGGGCATGTATTCAAAATACAACCAGGCATCCAAAGGGCATCAATTCATTCGAACCTTTGGGCATCTCGCACCCCACCTGGCATCACGAGGAATCACTAGGGACCATAGACATGGTTACCCCTAACCTCCGGATTTACGTACCGACAAGCATACAACCGGGCATCCTGATGCTCCCAACCTCCTAACCTCCTAACCTCCAGATTTATGTACCGACAAGAGCACAAAGTCAAATTCCTTATGTATCAAGAGCAGTAATTGCTGTATTCCTTGCTAACGTTCTGTAATGACTTCCAGATTTAGCATTTTCATAGAAAAATTGTTTCATCAATCAAACCTTGTTCATTTATTCTAAATTTTTGATATGTTATTTCTAAAGATATTCCCTACAATTTTTATTAAGGGTTCGAAGTCTAATTAAGTCTAGATAATTACAGAAAATTCATGGAATCACCGAAGGTCATGCTGTTTTTCTGCAAAAACAGTTTACTCACCCAAAGAGAACTACTTCTACTCATTGAATCACAGCATCCAACGTCCACAGCCAAGTGTTTACAAGTCTATATCACTACATTACAGCTACTTCACTTCAAAAATCCTCTATAGTTAGACCCTTAAGTTCTTATTTCAACTCAAAAACCGAAATCCATAGAACATACTCTGTTTTTGCTCAGTTTCTTAGTCCAGCTTCATCTCATTCGTCTAAAATCAACATGCAGCTCCAAATTCTGCATTTTCTCACATCTACCAGCACTTCACTAGATAATTACAGCATGCAAAACATAGATCAATGAACTTTCACTTGCCTCAAGCTCTTTAGTTCAATTTCAAGCAAAACAAAGGGCTCGTGGGTCTCGGGCGCGGCTCAACAGCGGCGAAGACCCGCGGCGACGACGGCGGCAGCTTGAGCATGGGCACGGGCGGTCTCTTCTTCCTCACACCGTGCACTCACTCACTGCTTGCATCTCTCTCTCTCACTGCTCAAAATTCTATTCGGTTCACTCTCTTTCTTTACCATCAAAACCGAGCTAATAATTCCCTCAAAATTAATTAGACTAATGATGATATTTGCATGAGGAATTTTAGTGGCTGCAGGGGAAATGGCCAGCTGTTGAAGACGTGGCCTTCCCAAGAAACTTCGATGGCCACCTCTCCTTCTGCATGCCGTGATGTGTCCAATGGTGGGAGCCCTTTGGTCAATCTCTTTCAATTAGTTGACTTAAGTGTCGACAATTAAGGGGGGGTCTTTGGGCTATTTTGGGCCAGCAGATTAGTGGCCCAATTTCTTAAAAATTGGTCCTTAATCTCGCACATATATGGGGCATTCTTGGTCCCATGGTTTCATGGTTCAACAATTTATCAAGTGTACTCTTTCATAACTCAAATTCTTTTCTTGTTCCATATACACTTAAGTGGTCTAGTTGGGTCGTGTCATTGAGAGAAAATGTGTACATAAATCGGCGGGGTCCAACATCGGTGCCGACGATGAAGTCCGACAATAAATTCACCAATCCACAATGTGTCGTTATTTTTTTTTTCTGATGTCGACAAAAGTATACGAATGAGGTTGGTCTCACTCATACCTATGAAAGTTTTCTAACAAGACTATGGCTTACTTGGAAATTACACCATCGCTTAAAGAAATGCATTGGTCCAACAATAATACGAGCCAATGTTCGTATATAGCATTAACGGCATAATCTGACGATACTTTCATCACTTAATCACGAACCGCCGCTCATCCAAGGGTTGTCGAAATTTTCGGATGCCACAATATACATGTGATTTTAACATTAGTGATAGGAGCAATATGTGGCATCCGAGAATTTCAACTACACCAATGAAGTATATATGGAACAAGAGAGGAATATTGACATTGGTCAAATTAAATTTTGTACCGAAGGAGTGGAATTCGGTTTTTGCTTGAAAAATCGTGTAATGTCTCTTGTTTGTGCGATTCGACAAGAAAGGAAAAGAAACCTTGTCACTTGATCGAAAATGTTTCATGTAAAGATTTTGGCTATATATATATATATATATATATATATGAGTATATATTTATTTCTTTGGTTATATATTTATGCTTCATAATTATGGGCCTATATTGTGGCATCCCAAAATTCATGACGACCTCTAGTTACATTAAAGTCTATGAATAGGAGATGGAAGTACCATCAAGTTATTTTATGGCCATTTAATCCATAATTTGCAATATGATATATGGCCAAGCTTTTAATGGATAATTATGTGATAGGAAAGAAAATTCTATCATTGGCCATGTGTATTATAAATTGGAATTTATGGATTTGTGACTACAAGTTTTATGGCCTTATTATTTTTGCAAGTTAGGTATTTATTTAAGTGGAAAGTGTTAATAGATTATTAAAAGGTTAGTGGGCCAAAATTCTTAGGCCAAGCTAGCCCAAAAACCCAGCCCAAGACCCCCACCACTTCGGCCCAAAACAAGGCCCATGAAGCCCATTGGGCTGTCGACGCATGGAAGGGGGAGGAGGAGCCGCATGGTCTCCTCCAAGTGTCTTCAACAAGGGAGACACTTGTCTCCTTCTTAGGGACAAGTGTCCCTCCATGCAAAAAGGGAAGCATGCAAGTATTTAAACAACCAAAAAGAAAGAGAGAGAGGGAGTGGCTGGTTTTGAGAGAGTGAGAGAGAGAGAGAGGGTTGCTGAGAGAGAGGAGGAAGAAGCGGTGTGTCCGTCCGTCCGTCCGCTCGTCCGTCGCCCGTCGCCGTGTGTCCATCGTCCGCCGTGATTGCTTGTGCTTACTCGGTACAAAGGCAAGTTGGGATCCATATTCTGCTCTTGCATGTCGTGTTTTGCATATGTGTTTGAGTGTGATGAATCTCGGACGTTTAGGGAGTGAGAAACCGAAGCTTTGAATGTGTTGTTTCTGAAACAGCATTCTGTTTTCGAGTATACTGCCTGACCCAGAATGTTGTAGAGGCTTGCATGTGGGTTTTGAGTCAGCTTTTGGCTTCGACTTCTTCATGAAAGTTGTAGAAAAAATCTCAAAGTATAACATACTACAATTTGAGACAAAATGGATGAGTTTTTACGGGGTGAAACCCTTCCTCTACGAAAACGCTAGATCTGAAAATGTTTTGTTGACCTCTTGGTGGTTTTGTGTGTTGCATGTCACTTTTTACTGAGAATTTCATTTTGACTTCTTCACGAAAGTTGTAGAGAATATCCTGAATACTAACATACTCAAATTTGAAGTAAAATGAACAAGTTTAGCCTAGTGAAACGATTTTTGTTGGAAGACGACAGATCTGGAAGTATCGTACTGGACTCCAGCAACTTCGTGAACTATAAAGTGACTATCCGTTGAGAATCTCACCTAGATCCCTCAATTAAAGTTGTAGTGGACCTCTTGAGGCAAAACATATCAAAAATTCAGAGGAAATGAAGGAAGATGAGTAGGTGAAACCTTGATTGTTCGGAGACAGCTAAACTGGACTGTTCGGTACTAGGAACAGTGGCTTTGACCGTCCATAGTTAATTATCTAGGACGAATCTGGCCTGTATTTCTTCATAAAAAATCTACCTTAGGGTCTTGACTATCACCTGGTAAAATTTCATAATTTTGGGAGGTCATTCGGGTATTTAAATTGAAATATTTCAAGAACTGCACAATCTGACTTTATCCGAATTTTGCAAGCTGGAATGTGTGAGCTATATCTTTTTGTGTGAAGTTCTTTTGGGCATGTGTTCTTCATGGAGTTGCTACTCTTATGTCTTTCCTATTACATGTTCTGATTTTATAACTTTTGAAGATCATATGGATATTTAATTTATATGTTTTCCAAAATCGTGCAAGCTGGAATTTGGTAAATTTCAAAAAAGTCATGATGTATGGACCCCATGGATTGTATTGACATAAGTGATTGGATCTTGCTGCATATATGATGATGATTGGAACTACACATAAGAATCAAATGCTGAAAATGATATTGTTTGCCATCATATCATATGCCATGTTGAAATTGGGCTATAATTGTGAATATGAACTATGATAAATGAGAAGGCCGTCGGAGATGTGAGCCGACGATGCCCCCGGAGTGTCGGGATGCCTGGCTAGGGAGTGTCGGATGCCCGGTGGCCTAATGGCGTAATTCTAGAGGGTCCTCGGGAGTTTCGAGATGCCCGGTGGTATACGGTACGTAATTCCAAAGGGGGGGGGATCCTGGTGGTATGTCGGTACGTAATTCCGGAAGCCCTGGAGGTTTGTGCCAGGGGGATGCCTCGTGATGCTAATCGGTATGTAATTATCGGTCATCTTTTGAAGTATAGCCAAGTATAGAAAACTATGGCACTTTGATGTACCGATGACTGATTTCCATATGGTTTAAGTGAATATAAGTGTTCGGCTTTTACCTATAAATGTTTAGTAGGTGTGCATCGTTTTCTTAATATAAGGAAGGGAGTTGATGGATGTGCTTCCGCCATATGAACTGCGCAAGGGACCGATAATAAAAGATGTAAACCCCTATGGTTGTATGGACCCGCTGCATTTGAAATGGTATCAAAGTGACATGTTATTAGGGGAAAAAAAGAAGGTAAGCGAACTGTGGCGATCCTAACAGATCGGGGGCCGTTCGAGGGGTGCCACATATATTTTTGGGGACCATGGGCCAATTTAGTTTGGACTTTTGGCCTCAGAATTTTGGGCCCAAGCAGGCCCAAAGAGCCCCCAAGAGTGTTGACCAAAATATGGGGGGGGAGAGAGGAACCGGACAAGTGGAGGCACGCCCATTGCATGGACGTGCAAAGTGTCTTCATCCTTGGGGCCACTTGTGACTTGCATGGAAAATCCAATAATTACTAGTCTATTAAGCAAATAAAAGGGAGAATGAAAGAGAGTGCTCGTGTGAGGGAAAGAGAAGAACCGAACATAATTTTGAGTGAGTGAGAGGGAGAGTTCGAGCAAGGGAAGCAGGCACGTGCGAGTACGGGCCATGAGGGGGAAGAGGAGGACCGTCTTTCGCTCGTGCCGAGCTGCCGCCGTTCGTTCGCCGCCTCGCCCCGCCTTGTCTTGCTGTGTTTCCTTCGAATTTGAGGCAAGTGAAGTCCTAAACCTACCCCTTGCATTGCTGTGTGTATGTGTAGTAGATGGTAAGTCTTGGTTGTGGTAGATGGGATGAGATTTCGGAGCTTTGAAGAGAGATTCGTTGGTCATGCATGCTGATTTCGGAAAGTCCAGTCCGACCGTCCGTGAGTTTGTGTGTTGCATGTGACTTTTTAGTTGGAATATTGTTTCGACCTCTTCATGAAAGTTGTATAGAACACCTTGAAGAACAACATACTAAAATTTGAAGCAAAACGAACAAGTATTGGTTAGGAAAATGATTTTTCTTTTGAGGAGTTAGATCTGGAATTCGCTGTACTGACCTTTAGAGATTTCGTGGTCCGTAAAGTAACCTTCTTGTGAAAATATCACTTCGATCTCTTAATGAAAGTTGTATTATACTTCTTGAGGTAGAACATATCAAAATTTTAGAGGAAATTAACAAAGATAGGTCGGCGAAATCGTTGTTCTTTGAAGAAACTTGATCTGGGAAAAACGTTACCTCGACCCAGTATGATTTCGTGATTTTTATAAAATCATACGGTTAAAATCTGTTCGTGTGTCCTTAACAAAACTTGTAGGTAATATCTTGAGGAATAACATACTAAAAACTTAAAATAAATGAACATATGTAGGTCGGTGAAATGAGTTTCTTTTGAAAGATGATAATCTGGAAAAGATGACACCGAGAACAGGGGGAAATAATCGTCTATATCTATCAATCTAGAACAATTTGGGTTTCGATGTCTTCTTGAGATATTCACCTCTAAGACTTTTCTATAACATTTCAAAATTTCATAATTTTTGGAGTTCATTTGGGTATTTAATTTAAATTACTCCCGAAACTGTGCAAGCCGAAATATTGAAGTTTGAAAAACTGTGATGTATGGACCTTACCGTTTTGTGTAAAATTATTTTGGTATGGAGTTATTCATGAGTGTTTTCCTTTCGGTCTTTTCTACAAGGTGTCAAATTTTCAGAATTTATTAATACCATTTGCTGATTTTTCTAGAATTTCAATTAGGAGAATGTATTCTGATTTATCGGAAGCATTGATGTGTTTTGAGATATAAATGAAATTATCCTTGTGATGTAATACTTTGAGTGGTTGATTTGGCTGCATATGTGATGACATATGGCATGTTATATTGCATGAAAAGTTGGTTGAAATCTTTGACATTATTGCATCAAATGCCATGTTGAAATTGAGATACATGTGTGAATATAAAATTGAGAAAATGACGAGACTGTCGGAGGTGTGAGCCGACAATGCCCTGGGAGTATCAGGATGCCTGGAATGTGGGGGTGCTGGATGCTCGGAATGTGAGGGTGTCGGATGTCCTCGGGAGTTTCGAGATGCCTGGTGGTATACGGTACGTAATTCCAGGGGGAATGCCTGGTGGTATGTCGGTACATAATCCCGGAAGCCCCGGAGGTGTGTGCTGGGGGGATTCCTCATGATGCTAGTTGGGATACGAGATGCTCGGAGATGTGTGTCGGAGGCTCCTCGCGATGCCAGGTTGGATGCGAGCGATAAATTGTGGGATGCAAACATTGATCCCTGGAAAGAAAAACTGATGAGATCCTCGTGAAAGATAAGAATTGAAAGTGAATCATGTACATGGGTGTATGCATATGGCATGATGCATGATCTACTTATGAAAATAAATTGATGCTATTTGACATTGAGAATGCGATCATGAAGGCTTGAATGGATCTCATGGTGATGTATGCTTGATAGCATGAATGATATGAATCATGGTGATATATGCACGATGGCATGGAAAGATATGCATGACTGCATGGTAATATATGCACGACTGCATGGTGATATATGCATGAATGCTTGATGATGAGTGCATGGTGGTTAATGCACATATGGCATGAGTATGCATGAATGCTTGATGATGAGTGCATGGTGGTATATGCACATATGGCATGGGTATGCATGAATGCTTGATGATGAGTGCATGGTGGTATATGCACATATGGCATGAGTATGCATGAATGCTTGATGATGATGGCATGGTGATATATGTATGGTTGCAAGGTCAGGTATGCTTGATATGCATGAGTGATATGTGTTTTATTCTTGATTGTCCTGTTTGATGCACTGTGTAGTGTGGCGGATCTTTATTGCTGAGTGGTTGTACTCACCCCTTTTGGGGAATAACATTTCAGACTAGATAAGATACCTCTACTGCCACTGCCACCGGTAGATGGATCAAGTGGTTGGATATGACCGCGAGGAGGAGGATAGCAAAGGAATGAACTTTTGGATGCCGACACTGATCGATGGACTTTAAGTATGCGACTGTTAGAGGAGATGTCGGTCATCTTTTGAAGTATAGCCGAGTATAGAAGACTATGGCATTTTGATGTACCGATGAATGATGTCCATCTGATTTAAGTAAATGAAAGTATTCGGCTTTTACCTATAAATGCTTAGTTGGTGTGCATCGTTTTCTGAATATAGGGAAGGGAGTTAATGAATGTGCTTCCGCCATATAAGTTGCGTAGGGACCGATCTAAAAGATGTAAACCCCCAGGTTGTATGGACCCACTGCAATTGAAATGGTATCAGAGTGACATGTGATTAGGAAAAGTAAAAGGTAAGCGAATTGTGGCGACCCTAACGGATCGGGGGCCGTTCGAGGGGTGCCACACAATATATCATTGAAATCACATATCATGCTAATTATACTGCTTTATTAATTAATAAAAGTGAAACTTTATATATATTTTCAATGAATCACACTTTTAAAATATTTATGTGATAACATATTTGTAAACCAAAACATGTATTTCCAAAATCACAAAAAAAATACAAGAAAAATACACGAAAAATATACTAAAAATACACGTATTTAGGATTTCGTATATATTTTCACATTCATAAAATCATCAAATATGTAAAAGAAATACACCACAAGATAGAGAATGGTTATATGAACCTGTAGCTGCCAACCGCACGCCAAACCGTTGCCCCACGCGCTTGCATGCGCCGCCTGAATGTGTGGCACGTGGAGGTCACGTGCGGACGAACTAACCCATGAAATCCAGTCTAACCGGTAGCGGTCTGACCGGCTCCTAGCTCGACCTTCCGGTCCAATCGTCGGGTCCGACCAGTTGATGGGTCCAAACTGGGTTGGGTCGGATCGGGCCCCAAGTTGCTGACGTCATCATGACATTAGCCCACATGCGAGCGGCACCCCACGTGTGACCACGCGTAAGGTGCATGCTCGACGCCCTGGCAGTGCGTGGCCACGTGTGGGGGCGCGTGGCGCCTCCTTCAGTGACGCGCCACCCACAGATTTGCTTGTCTCGACGAGTCTAGTCTGAATTTATAATTTAATTTGATTTTTATAGAACAAAAAATCATGAAAATCACAAAAATAGGGTGAAAATTCTATGCACGAGTTTTAGGTTATGGTTGCTCTGATACCACATGTTAAATGCAAAACGCACAATCCTATGATCTCTATAACCAAAACAAGAACATAGACAATCAAGAAGAAAGATTAATGCACATGTTTTGGAATCCATCGTTCTTGATGCGAAAGCGGAAAAACGATGATCCGCGTACAAGTCATTCTCCTCTATTGCCCTCTGTATCACTGGCTCAATGAGACGGCTCCCTCATCCTTTAGTGCTAGGTAAATGCTTCTTATGTGAGGATACTTTTGAGAATTAGGGTTAGAAGAGAGACTTAAGCACTATTTATAGAGAATTAGGGTTAGAAGACGGCTCCCTCACCAAATAGTTTTCTTCTCGTGGACAACGGACTGGTCTATGGGCTTTAGCTGTCTAGTATGAACAATAGTTTTCTTCTCGTGGACAACGGACTACCATCACATTATCTAGATGGGCCAAGAAATTCCTGCAATCCTCGATTAAGTGATGAAAGACCCATGGGCTGGGAGCATCGTTTGAGAGGAGCTCCACGACCGACTTGCCGTCGCAGAGCACTTGCACGCACGTTTCTTTTCTCGTACTTTCATTCAGCGGGTCTAACACTTCAAAGGTTCCCGTACAGCTACAGCTTCAACCATCAACACCAACACAGCTCTCAATCTCTTCGCGAACCCAGCGACGATGACACCGTGGGCGTTTCGACAGCTACCGGTGATAGCGGCCTCCGAGAAGCTGTCCACCCATGACCCGTTGACGTTCATCTTCAGGGATCTCTTGGCCGATGACTCCCTCAAATCCGGTAAGAAAGTTCCTCTTTTTACTAGCTTCTCCAAAGCTAATGCCCTGATTGCGAAGCTCCTGTTCATGGCGGGGGCTTAATCGACAATCGCTTCCGCGAAAGGCTTACGTGCTTGAAAGACAAAGCAATTTCGGGTCTTTCACAGCCATATGACACCGGCAACCAGTTCTGTAGAAGGAGAGTCATTTCCCACTGTCATCGCTTCAAGGAGCCATTTGTCTATTCTAGATATATTCCATGGTGAAGTGGTGATATTAATTCTCGGATCTACCTAGATAACCCTGGTCCATTCGCACAAAGTGAGAGGTGTTCTACCGATTCAGGAACAATTTGGCACGAGGGACGAAGTGGGTCAGGTAACATCTTTCTTTTACACGAGTTTTCTGTCATGGGTAGTGTGTTTTGATACATGGACCATAGAAAGAACCGAATTTTGGATGGGTATTAAGCCTGCAAATAGTAGTCCACAGGGCACGGGGAGGCCGATATGAGGCGGGGCTTGTACTACAGTTTTAATCAAAATCTCCTTGCCAGCTTTCAACATCAGCTTCTCTTTCTAGCCTTTAACTTTATATTGACTCTGGGGGGATTCCGAGCAAACATCTGATATTTCCCTATTTTCTTAATGATGGGACCCTCAATTCATCAACCATGTTCCTTCTGAGATTATGGGGACAACCACTACTAAAGTATATGCTTGATTTATTTAAGTTAATAGCTTGACTTGAGGCAAAACAGTATTGGTTCAGAAGATTTGCTCAGTTCTGAGTCTGACACTTCCTAATTGTTCAATTCAAAAAGAAAATCGCTTCATTTGCAAATAACTAGTGAGAGAGAGTAGGGCAATGTCTATTCAATTTAATCCCCTTGATACTTCCATCCCAAGGGCTTGATTCAGTAGATGTGAGAGAACATTAGCCATAATTATAAACAAATAATGGGATAAAGGATCCCCTTGCATTATGCCTTGAGTCGGTTGGAAGTAAGGTTGTGGTTCTCTTTTGACTTTTACGCTAAAGAGATGGTGGATATACATTGTCTGACCAAAGAAACTCCACCTATCACAAAACCCTATCTTTGACATGCACGCACATAGAAAATCCAACTCCACCCAATCATACGCTTTTTGCATATCCAGTTTAAGAAGTGTTTGGAATTTCCTCTTCCTTTTCCATATCCTTAATTAGTGTAGGACTTCCTAAATTATAAAGATATCATGTTGAATTTATCGACCACCAAAAAAGTGCTTTGTTCCATGGCAGTAAGTTTAGGAAGTCAAAGTTTAAGGCAATTTGCCATAACCTTAGATATATTCTTATAGTTGAAATTATAAAGACTAATGAGCCTGAACTAGGATACACTTTCTGGACTAGAGACTTTGGGGAGGAGTGATATGAGTTTTATTGAAGGTGGGATTGAGAATACCTGTATTAAAAAAGTTGAGTACAAATTGGAGCAGGTCTTGCTGAATACACTCCCAATAGTGGTGATAAAATTGTCCACTAAGACCGTCCGATCCTGCTGCCTTCCTCGCTCCCATTCTGCTTCTTTCACCTCTTCTAGGGAGACCAAAGCCATTAATGACTTACTCATAGCAGCACTAACTGTAGTCTGAGTACACATTACGAATCGGTTGGAAGTTCTTAGGGCCCATGGTTTCATAAAGTGATTGGTAGAAACTGGAAATATGTTGCTTTAATTGATGTCATTCCCTGCAATGGTTCTGATCATCTACTTTCAATAAGGAAATCTTATTCCTTTGTCTTCTCTCAACAGTAGTGGCATGAAAGTATTTTGTGTTATGATCCCTCTATTTGAGCCAATCAATTCATGATCTCATACCTCAATACATTTTTTCTTGCCTTCATAATTTCATCAATTCGATCAATGATTTGCTGTGTTTTCCTTTTGCTTAGAGCATTCTCTTTTCTGTTGGTAAATTCAGTAAGCTTCCCTCGAAGTGACTCAATCTCTTTAGAAGCATTAGAAAAAATTCTTTTTGCTCTACTCCGCCAAAGCCAAAGAAACCTTTCGTAATTTGCTCACAAAATCCTTCTGAATATGCTGCTGGTTATTCCAAACATTCTTGATAATCTCGCCACATTCGTAGTTCTCAAGCCAAAAAGTTTCAAATTTGAACTCTTTCTTCCTTCTAGTCCAAGGTGGGGATAGTGAGAGAATAATTGGACTATGATCAGAACCAATCGTACGCAACGCAAAAAATTATGCATTGGGGAACAAGACTTTCCGGTTGAAGTTGTGTAGAATTCTATCTAGCTGTTTTTAACCAAGGCTTCTCCATCCCTATTATTAGCCCAAGTAAAGGCATACCCTTTGCTTTCAACATCCATAAGTGCACAGTCATATGAGAGTTCACGGAAAGCAGCTAACTTGTAATGATCCTTTTCTCTTTTCCCTGCCTTTTTCCAGTTATATAAAATCTCTTTAAAATCACCAACACAAATCCATAGGAGATCATTGGTGGAGAAAAAAAGTATAGTCGCTGTCATGAGGAAAGTCTCTTTTGAAAGCTTGTCGAAGCATGTAAAAAGGCGATCCTCATCGTCATACCACTTTCGAAATCCTTGAAAATCACATCAATAAACTCACCCATACTATTTTCCATTTCCACCATCACCTCTTCATTCCACATGACCACTAATGCCCCCGCGATCCCCACTGGATTAATTGTCACTAAAATTTGGAATCGTAACCATTTTTGAACCCTATCAACATTAGGTTCTTTATTCTTTGTTTCCACTAGAAAAAGTAGACTGTGCTTTTTTTTTTAGCCACTAAGGCTCAAAGATGCTGGTACATAAGGGGAGAGGCCAAACCCTGACATCTTCAGCTCAAAAGTTTCATATAGACCCTGTAACTTATTAGGGTTGGCCACCAAAGTCTACTTATTCACATCCTTAACTAGCTGAACCTGGGTTTCCAATATCTGCTCCTCATCGAAGTAATGTGTAGGAGTGCTTTGCAACTCCACTAGCACAAAATATTCCTCCGTTCGCAAATCACCTAACTTTCTACGCAATGTGGCCAGGCGAATATCAATTTCCAACTCACCTTCCATTTTGAATATTGTGGGCAGGTCAGAAAGCAGGATGGGGTTTAAAGATTGCAGCTACTCATTTCCACCGCGACCTCAGCCAAAATAGCAATTCGAGTCTCCCACAAGGTGCAATTAAACTAGCCGGAAGATACCCGGAGAAAGGGCTTGTCGAAGACAGCCCCAAATCCAAGCTCACGAGTCAGCCAGAGCTGGGATTGCGTCTGGAAACAGGGTGGGAAGCCTCAACTTTAGCATGAACACAGTAAAGGGCGAGACACATAAGAACGAGGATGAAGACTATTAGTGTTGGAATTCGAGTCGGCGGAAGACGACTTACCTGATTCCAATGCGCAAACAGCAAATGGCCCTGGAACGAACGTCGAATTGCGAATAAATCACGAACAACACTTCCTCACGTTAGTCTGGATGCAATCACAAGGAAAGCACCCGATTTCCACAGCGTAAATGCTTATTGTTCTTCGTAAAGATGAAATGGATCGCCTTATCTTCTTTTATGGAAATAGAGAGACAATTTGGTGCGAATGAATTGCCAACCGGTCCAAAGGTTGTGTTCAGGAGGCTTTTATACGTCTCCCTTCGTACCCCTCCATTAGTGTCTTTCCATCGTAACGCATCAAGACGAAACGGTGCGTTCCGTTCGCACCCTATCATGGACGTACCAGCTAAAGTACAACATCTGCCACTCGGACATGATGGGTTTGATAGCGCTCTATCAAGAATATAAGGCATTCAACATTCATCAACTTTACAAAACAATTCATACTGGCAAATAAGCCATGCGACCAGTGAGTACACCTGCACTTGGGAGCTCAAATTATGCACCCGTTAGGGATAACATAATGGCTACAACCCCGAAAAGAAATAAACAATAGATGTCTCACGGTGCCCTGCATATTTTGTTTCATCACCCAAGTATACCTATCCCTTAAAGGCTATACTTGACTATTCTTAAAACACCATGTATTTACAATTACATCCGCAACCACATAGGGCGATATAATTGGTCGACCAATAAATACATGTGATAGATGTAAAACAACAATAGTCTTCCTTCGCACTCATGTCTCTCTCAATTTCAGAACAACTGCTTTCCTAGACACGTCCCATAGGCCATAATTATTCATGACCGCCCGTATCATGCTAAAGTAGCAACATTGATCTTTTACTTCGAGAACATAGTTAGAAGTAACATAGGGCACAAAATTGAGGTAAATTATAAATTACCTCAAGGACTCACACGATGAGTAAATAGGGATAATTTAACTCACATTCCCTTGTTGGTCGTATAATGCACATGTAGTATGAATTACATGTTATAGTGGATTACTCTTTCTATAAGAGCGTATATCATTTATCAAATATATCCACCATACAGATCTTAGCCTAAACATAGTCACGTGCTTCTCACGTACTCATGTTTAGCCCGAGTGCTATATCAGCTCGCTTTCTATAGTGCCCAATTAAGTACTCGTATCCAGCATCTTTTAGGCATACATGATTGTGGGACTATCATGTTCGGTCTTATTATAAACTAATCACAGACCTCATCTTGACTCCAATCAAGGCGACATATTTTATGTACCAAATTTGCTCTTCAGCATTTATTTGTACATAACGTCTCATCTCAACATGCTAACTACAGCACTTGAGGCGATTGCTCGTGTGAGTGAGCCAATCATTGCCTGCTGACATACTTTTCAATAATATGTGTGTTTGTGCTAGCCTCATAGTGGATTTGTACTTATTGATAAAACATTAAATCACTAATAAACAAACAAGTACAATGCATCTGTCCATAAATACATAAACCAATGATCCTCTACAATAACAGATATCACATTCTACGCAATCCTAGTGACATCCTATGGGTTAAGAATATGTCTCTAGGAATAGCCTTCGTAAATGGATCAACAACCATTCTATTAGTTGAAATGTATTGTAGGATCACTTCTTTCTGCGCTATAATATCTTTGATGAAGTTATTCTTTATGTCAATGTGCTTTGTCCTTCCATGATACTTGGGATCTTTCACATAGGCAATGGCTGCTTGACTATCGCAATAAACTGTCACTGGTATTGGAACTTCAGTGACAGTGGCTAAATTTTCTAAGAAACGTTTTAGCCATACTACTTCTTGCACTGCGGCAGAACATGCAATAAATTCTGCCTCCATCGTAGACAAGGTCGTGCATGTCTATTTCTTGCTATTCCAAGAAATCGCACCTCCATTGAGCAAAAACGCATATCCAGAAGTCGATTTACGCTCATCCAGGTCTCCACCCCAATCAGCATCTGAATAACCCAATAGGCGTAAATCATTCCGTTGGTAACAAAGTCGATAGTCCATGGTGCCCTTCAAGTATCTCAGAATCCTCTTCACTGCTTTCTAGTGTGCTTGACCGGGATTTGATTGATATCGGCTCACCAATCCTATGGCATAACATATGTCGGGTCGAGTACACATCATAGCATACATCAAACTTCCGACCGCACTAGCATAAGAAACAATTTCCATCACATTGATTTCTTCTAGAGTCTTAGGACACATCTCAGTACTTAGGCCTTCACCTTGCATGACAGGGGTATCAATGGGATTACAATGTTGCATATTGAAATGCTCAAGAATCTTCATAATATAAGACTCTTGTGATAAAGTAATGAGTTTCCTTGATCGATCTCTTTCGATCTTAACTCCTAATATATAAGCAGCTTCTCCCATGTCCTTCATCTCAAAATTGGAGGACAACCATTCTTTTGTGGTGATAACCAAAACCTTGTCATTTCCAGCCAACAGAATATCGTCCACATAAAGTGATAAAATCACAAATTTATCTTTGAACTGCTTGACATATACACAGTGATCTTCTTCGATCATCGTGAAACCAAAAGTTATTATTGCTCGATGAAAACGAAGATACCACTGTCTAGATGATTGCTTAAGGCCATATATTGAGCGATGAAGCTTGCAAACTTTATGCTATTGACCTTTAGCTATGAAACCTATTGGTTGTTTCATATAAATTTCATCATCTAATTCTCCATTGAGAAATGCCGTCTTTACATCCATTTGATGTAATTCAAGGTCCAAATGTGCAACGATGGCTAGAATAAGGCGTATTGAGGCAAACCTTACAACGGTGAAAAAGTTTCCTCATAGTCTATACCCTCTTGTTGAGTATAACCTTTTGCCACAAGGCGAGCCTTATACTTTTCAATGGATCCATCCGCCTTTCGCTTAATCTTGAAGACCCATTTGTTTCCAATGGCCTTACGATTAGGTGGTAGATCAACCAAGTCCCAGACATGGTTTGCCCTCATTGACTCCATCTCATCTTCCAAAGCTTTTCTCCATTCTTCCTTGTCAGAGGATGAGAGAGCCTCTTGAACAGTCTTAGGCTCGGCATCGTCTTTTTGAGCAATCATAAATGCTTCCCCTTCAATCTCAAAACGACGACGGGGAATACTTTTACGATTACTTTTACGCAATTGAATTTCTCTTGAATTCAATTCATCAGGCGATGCAACACTCCCACTAGGTCTTGTATGTTGAGGTAAATCTTCATTTCCCTCTACAACACCAGTGGGTGTGTTATCAGGATCTTCCATCTCATATAATTGGAAGTCCTTATCAATCTCGTGACATCTCGTGACTTCATTTCGGTCACACTTCCATCAGCTTGTTCACCTATGAACACGTACCCTTTGGAGTGTTCGGAATATCTTATAAAGATACATTTCTTCCCTCTAGGACCTAATTTGCCATGTTTATGGGAAGAATCATGAACATAAGCTGCACATCCCCATGGACGTAGACTACTCAAGTCTGGTTTCCTACCAGTCCATAATTCATAAGGGGTGGAAGTGAACGATTTTGAGGGCACACGGTTAAGTATATAGGCAGCAATCAATAACGCATCTCCCCAATAGGAGATAGGTAAATTTGCTTGCGCCATCATAAACCTACCCATTTCCAATAGGGTTCTATTCCTTCTCTCAGCTACCCCATTTTGTTGTGGAGTACCAGGAATAGTCAATTGTCGTACAATTCCCTTTTCATCACAAATAGCCTTGAATTGCTCCGATAGATACTCACGTCCACGATCAGTTCTCAATGCCTTTATTGTTTTGTTCAACTGATTCTCTACCATCGCTATATATCGTCTAAAGCAGTCTAATGCTTATGACTTATGGGAGATCAGAAAGACATAACCGAAACGTGTGAAGTCATCTATGAAAGTGATGAAATATGAGGCTACATGCCTCGCCCTCACATTCAAAGGACCACAAATGTCAGAATGTATGAGATGCAATGGAAATTCAGCTCTAGTCCCTTTACCGAATGGTTTTCTAGTTGTTTTTCCTGCCAGACAATGTTCACATACGGATAGACTAACATTAGTGAGTGACCCTAAAAGGCCTTCTCTAGCTAATCTTTGCATTCTTTGCAATCCAATGTGACCTAATCTAGCATGCCAAGTACTTGCATCAATCTCAACGTTATTAGAAGACGCAATTAAAGAAAAACAACCATCAACATTAACATTGTACTGATCATAGTCAATGTCTAACACCATAAAACCATTCGATACATGACCCGAACCATAATAAACTGTTCCATACAAAATGTCAACACAATCACCATGGAAATTCAATACATAACCTAAGCTAAGAAGAACAACTACAGAGACCAAGTTTCGTCGAATATCTGGAGCATAAAGGACATCATGCAGGAATAGGTTTCGACCACAACGCAAGATTAATTTACATGTGCCGATTCCCTTCACTTCAACTCTTGAGTTATTCCCAACATATATCCATCTTCTTCTAGGCGGTATCCGACGATACTCCACAAATGCTTCTTGGTCTCTAGCTACATGGTCTGTTGCTCTTGAGTCTACAGTCCACATTGGATGAGATTCAGCAAGCATTACAGTACTAGAAACAAAAGCATTACTCAAAGTAATGGAGTAATAGGGTACCTTTTTCAGCTCAGTGCATTCACGAGCAAAGTGACCCATCTTTCCACAATTGTGGCACTCCATCTTGGCCTTGTCCTTCTTCCCACCACGCTTCTTGCCTCGGAAGGTCTTAGCCCTCTTGGGTCCCTGATCAGTCATCTTCCCTTCGTTGTTGAATTGAAGATTCCTCTTGCGCTTGAAGCCCGAAGCCTTGCGCGAACTCGATTCAGCAACATAAGCATGGGTAGAGGATCTCGCGGCCTCTAAGAGCTCATCCTCTAATTCCAAATGACGTGCAATATCATCAAAAGTGACAATATTCTCATTATGCGTCATATTGATCTTCATATGCTCCCAATTGTCAGGAAGAGACCTTATAATAGCCTGAACTTGCTGTTCATCAGTAAGGGAGTGACCTGCCAACTTCAGCTCACGGATCATGTTTGACATCTCCCGAAGATGCTGCCTCATCGTTACATTTGGGCACTTTCGGAATGTGTCAAACTTGATGGTGAGTCTCCTCAACTTAGTGGCAGATGTACCCCCAAACTTATCTTTCAAGGCAACCCACATAGCTTGAGCTTTATCATAACTCTCAAACTCACACATGAGATCATCTTGCATACAGCTCAGCAACGTGATGCGAGCAATGCTATTTTCTTTTTCCAAGCTTGATAAGCTTCCGGATCTCTCCCGTGTTGAGCTGAAGTTCCATGCTCAGGTTCATCCATGGTATGGTTGAGGGTTTCAAAAACCTCTTGCTCCTCAAGGATGTACTGAACTTTTCGGTGCTAAATATCATAATTGTCACCGTTCAGCTTCTCATCCTTATTGAGGTCAGCCACAATGGTCTTGGATGCCGAAGCCATAATCAATTGCTATAACACATAGAAATAATAAACACAGAATCAATACTAGCACACTATACAGAGTAACACACATATTTAATTTGCAGCAAAGACAAACTAAATTAATGATAATTCAACAAAAGACACAAAAGCAAAAGTTCACAATGTTCCCAATCAACTTCTATGTACAATTGTTCTATTATCATCAATTAGTTTAATTTGCGCAAATTTTAAGTTCTAGGTGAGAACTCCTTTGAATTCTACCAACCTACGAACTCCCACTAGGAAAAATAATTACATGACCTTATGTAATTTCTACATTTTTCCTTAACATAAAAACATAGCATGATAATAACCAACGTATAAACAATAATCATGCTTCAACTATAATCAAAATTGTAATTCAACATGTAATGGATTTCCTACCATTGTTCTAATTTTCTAGCAACTAGAAAATTGCAAATATATTTAAATATATAAATCATATCATTGAACCAAGCTCTACACAACATATATAACTTCATTTGAACACAAGCTAGCTACTGTATTTCCCTAATTACAAGAAAATACAAGTTACAAATGAATAAACTGCATTAAACCCCAAAAAATTACGCGTACATAGGGTTTCCTACGCATTTTCATACATTTATAAAATTCAAAAATATAAAATAATTATACCACTGTGTAGAGGACACTCATACGAACCAAACGCGACCAACCACGCTCCAATCGGAGCTAACACGCGCCCCCACGCGCCGCCTGAGTGCGCGGCGCGTGTGGCGCACGCACCAGCGAGCCAAACGGCTCCTGGCCGGTCCGACCGGTCCGACCGGTCCAACCGGTGATCGGTCCGACCGGTTTGACCGCCGGACCGGTTGACCGGTCCGACCGTTGACCGTTGATCGGTCAACGGTCGGGTCGGGTCAACCGGTCGGATCTCGGGTCGGGTCGGTTCTCGGGTCGCCTGGCCGGGTCGGGTCGCCGGCCGGCCAACCGTTGCCGGCGCTGATGTCATCGATGACGTCATCCCGGGCGGTTACCGACCGTTGGGTGACGTC
Source organism: Eucalyptus virginea (assembly GCA_014182375.1). Taxonomy (NCBI): domain Eukaryota; kingdom Viridiplantae; phylum Streptophyta; class Magnoliopsida; order Myrtales; family Myrtaceae; genus Eucalyptus; species Eucalyptus virginea. Next base: position 38,297,552 of record CM024514.1, read on the forward strand.
ACCATGCGCCGGTTCGCCGACCGGCGCGTGCCGGTTCGCCGGCTGGCTCGCGTCGCCCACGCGCAGCCGACTTCCGGCCGCGCGTGTGGGCGCATCCGGCATCTCCGGCGGCGCTCGACCCACCGCCGGACTCGTCTCGACGAGCTCTTTCACCCTGTATATTCAAAAATTAATTTTGACCAAAAATTATTTCGAAAACGGCCAAAACCTCACGGATGCACGCGACCTCGAACCCATTCTTCGCTCCGGTTCAATTTCAAGTTTTTCATAGGGCAATTCCGACTATCGAGATCCAAACAAAGGTAGAATACAAACTCTTGATCTCAATATCAAATGGTAAATGTGAAAACTCGATGAAAAACAAGGCAGAAATCACGATCGGGCTCGATACCAATGTTGGAATTCGAGTCGGCGGAAGATGACTTACCTGATTCCAATGCGCAAACAGCAAATGGCCCCGGAACGAATGTTGAATTGCGAATAAATCACAAACAACACTTCCTCACGTTAGTCTGGATGCAATCACAAGGAAAGCACCCGATTTCCACAGCGTAAATGCCGATTGTTCTTCGTAAAGATGAAATGGATCGCCTTATCTTCTTTTATGGAAATAGAGAGAAAATTTGGTGCGAATGAATTGCCAACCGGTCCAACGGTTGTGTTCGGGAGGCTTTTATACGTCTCCCTTCGTACCCCTCCATTAGTGTCTTTCCATCGTAACGCATCAAGACGAAACGGTGCGTTCCGTTCGCACCCTATCATGGACGTACCAGCTAAAGTACAACAGTTAGAAATGGGATTTGATGTAAGAGTGGTAATATCTGCGTGAGAAATGGAAGACATGGAAGAACTCGACGAAAGTAGACAGGGATAGAACAAATGGATGGAAGAATCAAGTAATGGGAGTCATTGCGATTAGATGGGGTCGGAAAGGGGACAAAGGGAGCCACAAATTGGAAAATGGGGATGATTATGATAAAATTAGGCGAATGGAGCAGTGAATAGATAACAGGGAGCTTAGAGTTTCGGTATGGCTATGAAACAGGAAATGGATATTGGGTAAATTCTGAGGTTTAAGGTCGGGTAAGGTTTTGCAAAAACAATCACCATGGAATAGAGAAGAAAACTCTCACAGGGAGAGAGAACAATTCTCCCGATACTGGTGAAGCGGATTAAAGAAGTAATGGTGCTTCGCTTCTTGCAAGAAGAGAAATGGAGGAGTTGAGTTGATTAAATAAAAAATGATTCTGATTTATCAAAATGGACCTATATGCTTGTACCCTAGATTCCAAGATATCTTATCATTCAAAATTCTCTTTTTTGATGCGTAAACTAGATTAAATCACTTTGGCAACTATCCGAACCCATATTTCTATTGGAGATGTGTCTCAGTGCTGCTGATGTTCTATCGTTTTTTTTTTTATTCAGTCAAGTTTATTTATTATGTAGTTGGTTTGTTAGCTATTTTCTAGGAAGTGGAACAAGATGTTTGTGTGCGGTTATGTTTCGCACGTTTGTGTGCAGTTATGTTTTGCATATTTGTTTGCGGTTTCAAAACAGGTTCTTATTTAGCTTGTACTTGACAGTTTTTTTATTTAACGATGTATGAAGTTCAATGTTCTGCTTCCTTCCTTCTCTCTCAGTGTAACAGAGAAGTTTCTGCTTTTAGTTGATTATATCAGCAATAACAGTGGTATCAGAGCCTCTGTGGGATCTTAAGGGACTGTGTAGTGAGAGTAAGTGAGTGAAGACTGCTTCCAATCTACAAAGAAAAAGGCTGATGGAGGCAGGATCGAGTGGATTCTCTGCAATGGTTGCTCCAGTCTTTACTGGGGAAAATTATCAAGCTTGGGCTGTCAAGATGACAGCATTCTTGGAGGGTCATGATCTATGGGAGGTTGTGGAGAATGATTATCAGGTTGCTCCACTTCCAAACAATCCGACCTTGAATCAGATAAAGTACCATAAAGAGAGAATCACAAGGAAGGCCAAGGCAAAGTCTTGCTTGTATGCTGCTGCCTCACCCCCTATTTTCACAAGGATCATGAGATGTGATTTTGCAAAGGCAATATGGGATTTCTTGAAGGATGAATACGAGGGAGATGAGAAGATAAGGAGCATGAAGGTGCTGAATCTCTTGAGGGAGTTTGAGAGACGGTAGATGAAGGATTCGGAGTCAGTGAAGGAATATTCTGATAGGTTAATTGAGATAGCTGAAAAAATCAGTCTTAGGGACTGACTTGAAGGATGAAAGGCTGGTTCAGAAGATCCTGGTGTCTCTTCCAGAGAAGTTTGAAGCCACCATAGCTTCTCTGGAAAATACAAGAGACTTAGCTGACATAAAGCTTGTAGAATTGTTAAATGCCCTGTAGGCACAAGAGCATAGAAGACTGATAAGAAGAGAAGAGCCTGTAGAGGGTGCGTTGCAAGCTAGAGTGAAGTCAAATGATGGACGCAAATGGAAGAAATGGAATCAGTCCAAAGGAAATGCTGGTGACTCTAAGTTTGTAGGAAAAGAAGGAAATTCTAGAGGATTTGGCAAATGGAAGAAGAACAAGAAGCCTTGTCAATAATGTGGTGGAACTAATCATCAGTCCTTTAGATGTTGGAGGAAGCCTGATGCTAAGTGCAGAAAATGTCACAAGTTTGGTCACATGGAAGCGATATGCAAAGAGAGAAATTACCAGCAAGCAGGAGAAGCAATGAATGAGACTAAGGAAGAACACTTGTTTGTAGCTTCCTATTCTAGCTCTTCTGTTGAGAATGATGTATGGCTGGTGGATAGTGGTTGTACCAATCATATGACTGGCAATTTGAAGCTGTTTAGGAGTCTAGACAGGTTAATCAGGTTTAGAGTCAGAATTGGCAATGGACAGTATATTGAAGTGCAAGGGAAGGGTACAGTGGCTATTAAAGGAAATTAGGAGGTGAAGCTGATCAGTGATGTTCTCTTTGTGCCAAAAGTTGACCAGAATCTATTAAGTGTTGGTCAATTAGTTGAAAAGGGCTATAAGGTGAAGTTTGAAGGGAAGGAATGTCTTATTGATAATGCAGATAGCAAAGAAGTGCTGAGAATGCCAATGAGGGACAAGAGCTTCATGTTCAAGCCACAAGAGATGCAACAAATGGCTTTAAAGTGCAAAGAAGAAAACGCAGAGCTATGGCATAAAAGGCTTGGGCATGTTCACAGAAAAGAACATGTTGTTTATGCAGAGGAATAGCTTGGCAGATGACTTACCAAGTTTGGAGGAGGAATTTCCACAGTGCAGAACTTGTCTTCTTGGCAAGCAAGCCAGATTTCCTTTCAAATGAGGAGGCTGGAGAGCATGTGAGAAGCCGAAATTAGTCCACATAGATTTATGTGGACTTATGTCTGAGTCATCTCTCAATGGTAGCAGGTATTTCATTACTTTCACTGATGACATGACTAGGATGAGTTGGATTTATTTTCTGCAAGCCAAATTTGAACTTGCTGATGTGTTTATGAAGTTCAAAGCCTTAGTCGAGAATCAGAGTGGGAAGAAAATTAAAATGCTCAGGTCTGACAATGGTTCTGAGTATACTGCTCACAAGTTTAAGTTAAACTGTGAGCAAGCAGACATTGTGCAGCAGTTCGCTGCTCCCTATTCACCTCAACAGAATGGGGTCAGTGAGAGGAAAAACATAAGCATTATGGAGACGGCCATATGTATGATGCAAGAGAAGATGTTACCTAAAAGGTTCTGGGCTGAGGCAACTAATACTGCAGTGTTCCTGTTGAACAGATTGCCCACAAAGGCCTTAGAGAAGTCAACACCTTTTGATGTCTGGTATGGTGTTAAATCTTCTGTGAAGAATTTGAAGGTTTTTGAGTGTTTGTGTTATACTCATGTTCCTCGGTTCAAGAGGGACAAGCTGGATAAAAGAGTTGAGCTTGGAATCTTCATTGGGTACAGTCTCCAATCAAAGGCTTACAGGATTTTTCACCCTATGACAGGGAAGGTGTCTGTGAGCAGGGATGTTGTTTTTCTAGAGGAAGATGAGTGGAATTGGATAGAAGAAAAGAATGCAGGACAACAGCAATCTGTAAAACAACAACCTGCAACAATTGTAGAGGTTGATGAAGTTGTGGATGGATTAGAAGATAGTATGGATGATCTGCTAGTAAGAGGCACAAGGTCACTTGCTGAAATCTATGAAAGAAGCAATGTGACAGTGCTTGAACCATCTAAATTTGTGGAAGCTAAGGAGGATCAGAGGTGGATTGCAGCAATGTAGGAGGAGTTTGCAATGATTCAGAAAAATCACACATGGGAGCTTGTTGACAGACAATCTGATAAGAATGTGATTGGAGTTAAGTGGGTGTTCAGAACAAAACTTAATCTTGATGGTACTGTCAATAAACACAAAGCCAGATTGGTTGTGAAAGGCTATGCTCAAATATGGGGAGTAGACTATTTTGAAACATTTGCTCCTGTTGCAAGGCTTGATACAATCAGGCTACTATTAGTTATTGCAACAGAGAAGGGGTGGCCTATATTTCAGTTAGATGTCAAGTCTGCATTTTTGAATGGAGAGCTTGAGGAGGAGATTTTTGTTGAACAACCTGAAGGCTTTAGTATCAAAGGGCAAGAGGAGAAGGTATACAGATTGAGGAAAGCTCTATATGGACTGAAGCAGGCTCCAAGAGCTTGGTATGGGAAGATAGATCAATATTTGCAGGATTTTGGCTTTGTAAGAAGCTTGAGTGAGTTTACTCTTTATGTCAAGAGGGTGAATCACAATGTTGTAATTCTGCCACTCTATGTAGATGATTTATTGGTGACAGGAAATGATGTGGAACTGATAGAGAGGGTGAAGCAAGGTTTGTTTGCAGGTTTTGAGATGTCAGACTTGGGAAATATGGCTTACTTTTTAGGTTTAGGAGTCAAACAAGCTTCACATGAGATCTTCATCTGCCAAAAAAAAATACATGAAGGAAATTCTGAAGAAGTTTCAGATGGAAGATTGTCCAAGTGTAAGCACTCCTATGGCTGCTAAGGAGAAGCTACAGAAGAATGATGGAACAAATGCAGTAGATGCTTCTATGTATAGAAGTTTGATTGGATGTCTCATGTATCTTACAACAACCAGACCAGATATTCTATTTGTTGTGAGTGTTCTATCCAAGTTCATGAGTAGTCCTAGTCAGTTACACTTGGTTGCTGCAAAAAGGGTCTTGAGATATCTCAAAGGAACATTGTTCTTTGGTATGAAAGTTTGGAAAGGTCAGAAGTTTAAGTTGCAAGGATTTTCTGATAGTGATTGGGCTAGCTCAATGGATGACATGAAAAGTACATCTGGGTACTGCTTCACTCTCGGTTCCGCTTGTTTCTCCTGGTGTTCCAAGAAGCATGAGATTGCAGCTCAGTCCACTGCAAAGGTTGAGTTTATAGTAGCTACTGCAGCTGCAGATCAAGCTTTGTAGCTGAAGAAGATAATGAAGGATTTGTGGTTGAATTCTAGTGATTGCATTAAAGTTAATGTGGACAATTAGGCTGCTTTAGCAATATCACAAAATCCAGTTTTCCATGGCAAAACCAAGCATTTCAAAGTCAAATTTTATTTCTGCGTGAGGTGCAACAAAGTGGTGAAGTTAAGTTGGTCTATTGCAGATCTGAAGATCAGCTTGTAGACATGTTTATAAAGCCACTTAAGGCTGGAAGATTTGAGCTATTAAGAGAGAAAATAAGAGTTTGCAGTAGCAACTGATCTAAGGAGGAGTTTGTTGGAGATGTGTCACAGTGTTGTTGATGTTCTGTCATTTTTCTTTGTTTTTTTTTATTCAGTCAAGTTTATTTATTATGCAGTTGGTTTGTTAGCTATTTTCTAGGAAGTGGAACAAGATGTTTGTGTGCAGTTATGTTTTGCACGTTTGTGTGCGATTATGTTTTGCATATTTGTGTGCGGTTTCAAAACAGGTTCTTATTTAGCTTGTACTTGACAGTTTTATTATTTAACGATGTATGAAGTTCAATGTTCTGCTTCCTTCCTTCTCTCTCATTGTAACAGAGAAGTTTCTGCTTTTAGTTGATTATATCAGCAATAACAATTTCACTATTGTTTCAACGCAAATTGTCCTCGGAAACAGTCTTGGGCCATTGTCGCTCAATGCCCAAGTGGTAGTCAATTTGTATCAATTGGCATGAATTGGACTTCAGTAGCTTTTAGGGGGTTGATAGGCCAACAATGGTTCATCCTCAATCAATGCCAATGTGTCCAACGTAGTCAATTGTCCCATAATGCCTATCCCTGATCCCTTGAGGGGCGTTGAGCTATCTGATGTCATTGATAGATTCGATTTGCAAAGTTTTTTTTATAATTTACATCTGTCAATCGAAAAAATATGCAAGATTAGTTCGTACATGTCAATGGGTCGGGAAACTTCATTTGAAACGAGGCTCCAAGTATGGGAGCCTCAAATTCTAACTTTGAAATTCCTAATAATATGACACATTGAGGTGCTTCGACTTTTCTCTATTTTTATAATTATTTATAGATAATTTAATACAATTGCAAAATGGAAAGTAGCTACTCTTTTTTTTGGTCGAAAAACGAGAAACTATATTGAGGAACTAAAGTAAGTACAACCCGCAGCAATGGAATCAGCACAAACAAGATCAAGAAGGTAAGAAGGTGGAAAAACAGCCCAGTTTTGGTTCAGCGAAGCCCATCCATGGGCCTTTGCAGCCCAATCAGCGACCACATTTGCTTCACGACGACAGAAGCCCAGGGTGAGATTAGGGAAAAGAGAAAGCAGAGAGGCAGCTTCGGAGAATAGACTCCTCTCCTCCCATGGTGGCTGCCGCTGTCGATTCAATGTCTCGACAAGGAGCATACTATCCGATTCAACGAGCACAGTGGCACGAGAGAAGCCTTGACCAAGCAAATGCCAAAGAGCAAGCAAAAACGCCTGGATCTCTGCCTGCAGTGCGGAGGTTGCAGCAAAGCTTTCGGAAAAACCATCGGTAAGTCTTCCCTGATGATCTCGACAAACACAAGCCATGGCCCCTTCATTACTTCCTGGTTGATGAGAACCATCAATATTTACCTTTAAGACCCCCAGATCTGGTGGTCGCCATAGAGATCCCCTGTTCTGAAGCGATTTGCTCTTGCAGGTCAAAGATCGAGTAGAGGCCCGAGCTACGTGGGATTGAGCAAGCGCTTCCTCGGCCACGTGAGTCGGATCGGGAGTCTTACGGCTGAAAATGAAGGCATTTTGAGCATGCCAGATCTGCCAAGGAATATTGACGATAGTTGCCAAACCAGGTAAGAGGTCCTGTTTGCTTACTTTCTCCATGATCTAGTCGTCGATACGTTGAATGCCCTGATGTGAAATATGAATATCGATTTGGGGATGAAGCCACACATTCTTAGTCCATGGATAGAACAAGAACAAATATTCTAGGGTTTCTGGGGTCTTCTGATTGCATAATGTACATCATGGATTGTCAATGATATGTCGATTGTGCAAATTTGCTCTTGTTGCTAAAGCATTATGACAAAGTAACCACAGGAAATTACGAACCTTAGGGGCAGTTTGCATTTTCCATCATTTTCACCATAGCCAGGTTGGGTGCTGATAAGAGGTTGAAGCTGCTCTGTTGATGTGATTACTTGTTGTTTGTCTGATTGAGTGATATGCAGTTTTAACAGTATAATATCCATGATTGGTAGCAGTCCATATTAGTTTATCCTTGGCAAAATTAGGTCTTACCGGAATTGTTGCAATCTGGTTAAACACCTGTGAGTCGAAAAATCTGTGAAGCAGATTGTACTTCCAGGTGTTGGTGGTGTGATCAATAAGGTCAGCCACCAATTGTGGTTCTTCTCGGAGAGGAGGTCCACCTAGTCTTCCAATAGGTAGCCACCGATCTTCCCTTATTCTAATCGATCGCCCATCTCCTACTAACCAACAAACAGAGGGTAAAATGGCATCCCTTCCACTCAAAATACTCTGCCAGCCCTAGGATGGGTGATAGCCTTTTTCTGCAGTATTGAAATTCGACGAATGAAAGTATAATCCTTTAAAAACTTTACCCCATAAAGATGAAGGCTGATGAAGAAGACGCCATGCTTGTTTACCAAGCATGGCCATATTAAAACTGATAAGATCCCAAAACCCTTAACCACCAACTTCCTTTCTTTGCTTCAGTACTTCCCAATTTCGCCATTAGATTCCTACTTTGTTTCTGTCAGTCTGCCACCAGAATCGTGCAATTTGATGTTCGATAGATTTGCAAAGAGAGATAGGTAATTTAAATATAAACATGGCATACTGTGGTATGGTTTGTACCACAGTCTTGAGAAGAATCTCTTTCCCAGCCTTTGAGAAGAGATTTTCCTTCCAACCTTCAAGTTTTGCATGAATTCTAGCCAAGATCCACGAGAACATATCCTTTTTAGAGCGCCCCCAATCAGATGGTATTCCTAAATATTTACCACATCTTTGTAGTACTGGTACTCTAAGCGCCCTGGCCATATTCACCTGTAAAGTAGCAGGGCAATTTTTGCTAAAATAAATTCCAAATTTGTTGCGATTAACCTCTTGGCCCATTGCTAAGCAATACTAATTCAAAACATTCGATAATTTCTGACATTCATGAATTGTTCCATCAAGAAAGAATATAGCATCATCTGCAAAGAATAGATGTGATAGAGTCGGACACCATCTGTTGAGTTTGATACCCTTAAGAGCACCCATATCCACTCCATTGTGAATAAGATAAGATAATAGGTTAGCCATAAGGATAAAAATATATGGGGATAGAGGATCTCCCTGGCGAAGGCCTTTGGTAGGATGGAAAGGCCGTAGATGCTCGCCATTCATGCTGATACATGAGGATGTTGTGGTGATACACTACATGACCAACCTAATCCAATGTGAATGAAATTCTAGTTTGTGTAGATAATCATGTAGAAAATCCCATTCGACTCTATCGTAGGCCTTCCGTATATCCATCTTAAGAACAGCTTGAAAATGTCGCTTCCTTCTATTTGATTTAAGTTGATGAAGAACCTCCTGAACTAGTAAGATGTTGTCATGTATCTGTCGACCACTCACAAAGGCGCATTGTTCCTTAGAAATCAGAGTTGGTAACATAGGCTTTAGTCTATTAGCAAGCACCTTAGAGATTATCTTGTAGGCATAGTTACACAAACTGATAGGGCGATACTGATCCAGGCATTCAGGGTGAGGAATTTTAGGAATCAAGGTAATAACAATCTTATTTAAAGCTGAAGGTAACCAACCTGAGATAAAGAAATTCTGAATCGCTTTGAAGAGATCATCTTTAATAATGTCCCAATGATTCTGATAAAATAAACCATTCAGCCCATCCGGACCAGGAGCTTTGGTGGCTCCTAACTGAAAAATAGCTTGTTGCACCTCTTCAAAAGTCAGCTTTGCTGTTAATACATTGTTCATTTCCATCGTCACCACACTAGGGCACTGATCTAAGACAGGTCCATAGTTGCGACTACCCATTGTAGTATATAACGTCGAAAAGAAGGTAGTTGTCATGTCTTTCAGCTTGCTGGGGTCCCTGACCTAAATGCCATTTTCATCCCTTAGCATACTAATCTGATTCCTTTGCCTCCTCCGAATTGTAGTGGCGTGAAAAAATTTTGTGTTCCAATCACCCCATTTCAACCAATTTATCCTAGATCTCATGACCCAAATTGTTCTTCGCGCTAACATACCCTGTGTATTTCTTCCTTCAAAGCCATGATGGTGGATTTATCAGAAAATGTAGTCGTCTGGTTAGTGAGGTGCTGTAACTGTTGTTGCAGTTCTTCGACTCTAATGTGATTGTTCTTGAATTTTGTTCAACTCCACCTGGTTAAAGCAGCAGCAACTAGCTTTAATTTGGCCAATAGATCTGAATGCTCTATTAAAACTGAATTCCAGGAAGTGTTAATGATTTGTCGACATTCACTATCATCATTCCAAAAAGCCTCAAATGTAAAACGTCGTTGTCTTGTACCCCTAGTAGCCGTAGTATATAATAAAAGAGGACTATGGTCTGAGGCTATTGCAGGTAGAGCGAACACTTCTTCATTAGGAAACTTTAAATGCCATTCCATATTACAAAGGACCCTATCCAGACATTCCTTAACTACTTCATCCCCTTCTCAATTATTCTGCCAAGTAAAAGCGCATCCTTTAGACTATAGGTCCATGAGAGAACGGTCAGTCAACATAGCTCGGAACGAAGACATACAAAAAAAATCCGCTGGTCGTTTTCCCACCTTCTCCCAATGATAAAGGATATCGTTGAAGTCGCCTAAGCAAACCCATGGAAATTGATTTTCACAGCTGATTTGGCGTAACTCCTCCCAAAGCTGTTGTCTTAGATGATATATTGCAGGGGCGTGTAGACAAGTGATACGCCATGTACTATCCTCCAAAACAACCTTGCATGACAAGTCAAAAAAATTCGGAGTAGATCTAATAGTTGTCAAGCAAAGGCTGGCATTCCAAAAGACAGCCAAACCCCCAGCTGATCCCACCGAACAGAACACCTGAAGGTTCCCAAAATGTAGGTTGCGGTTCAGACGTTGAAGAAAATCCTCTCTATGTTTAGTTTCCATCAAAAAGAGAAGATCGGGCTTTTCCTTTGCCACCAGGGCTTTAAACGCTTAGACTGTCAGGGGATTGCCCAACCCTTGATAGTTCCAACTAAAGAGTTTCATCTATGACCCGGTGGCTGTCGAGGGCCAGCCACCTTTGCCCAACTTTCAGCTTCATTTGCTTCCAAGATAGGTGTGTCTAAGAGCAGTGATTCATCTAAATCAGCTGGAGCTACACCTCGTAAGTCATAGGGATTATAACGTTTAGGCTTCTTGGTAGGTCCAATCTTAGGAGTAGGACGAGAACTCTTTGATTTCTTAGCCTGAATGAAAGTATTAGCTTGAACCTGAACCCCTTTCATTTTCTCTGTTGCAAGTATTAGAGCAGTGGTAAGAACGCTGCTAGGCAAGGCACCACCCTGAGAAGGCTGATCTTGTTGAGCTAGCAATGAAGTCCTTATGATTGTTGTGGGCTGGAACATGGGAGCCTCTTGTGTGGTGGCTGGTGGCAGCAGTAAAGGGAGGTGATGAGTAGTCGTGGGGGGCATTTCAGGTACACTATCCTCCATTTCCTCCTCCGTATCCAACTTTTCATAGTAAGGCTTCCAGTAAGGACTAGACTACTTAACCTCTGCTTGGAGCCATTGACCGTAAGGCAACTTGTCCTTACCATCCAGCTTGGTTTTGTCACCAGGAACAGCTGTACAAGACATTGTGTAATGGCCTAATTTACCACACGAATAACAGAAGTGTGAAAGTCGCTCATACCTGAAATCCAACCATATAGTCCTATTTTTTATTCTGATTAGTTGTCCTGTTTTCAGTGGTTCAGATAGATTAAGTTCAACCCTTGCTCTGCCCGCTCTCAGTGTAGAGCCTGCTATACTATCAGCCTTTACTTGTAACACTCGGCCTGCATTCCTAACTGCCATAATGATCATATCTTCAATGCAGCACTCCAAAGGCAGACCGAAAATTTGTACCCAGAAGGCGCAGGTGGAAAAGTCGTAGCAATGCAGTGGAGTATTTGGAATCCATGACTTGAAATTGACGAGATGACCAGAAAAAAGCCAAGGTCCACCCTCTAAAATTCTCTGTTTGTCCGCCTCAGCTTTAAATTTTGCTAAATATAGACCCGCCTCCCTTTGCGAAATTTCCACCTGTTCTGTCCTCCATGCCCTCTTCAGAGTGCTTTGAAATGCCGGAAAATTAATAGAGGGATTGGAATTGATTTTACCTATGAGAGTCAATTGACATTCCTCCAGTGTTGCAGGAGATGTCTCGACATCCCACACGTCAATGTTATGTGCCGAGCATAATCGCCCCAGTCATTAGTAGAGCGCAGCAAGTCGAGAAGAGTTCTCGGCATCATTGTGTTCCATGACCTAACTAGGGGTTACAACTGAGATGGGTATTACCAAAACAGGGCAGAAACCCGGCCATGCAAACAGCAAGAGTCTAATCCTGACGAAAGAAGGGCCAACGAAACGATGAGGCGGAAGAATTAACCCGAGTCTGGCAAAGAGGAAGGATGGGCAAGAAAACTCGCATCAGTGGGGAAGAAAAAGGCACCAAAATGCGAGTGCCGAGTAGGGTAAAGAAGCGAAAGCAGACATCTGCGAAGCTGTCACCGAGAGAGAAGGTAGAAAGGGGCGAGAATGGAAGAAATTGGCATGGTTGAGAGTCAGAAAGGGGAAGAAGAAGACAATTAGGGTTGAAATATTAAGCTACCATACTGGTAGGAGAAACTCTACAGGACGAGAGAAAAAGAGGACGACTATCCACTTTGAGGACAGTAGCCGCTCTTGCTCTGCGGAAAGTATTGCATATTTTCTCAAAAAATTCGTAAGAACGGTGTTAATGAAATAACAGATTGGAAGTCTCCGTACGAGTAATTATTCGAAGTAATCTTGCTCCAATCTAGAGCACGTGCAGCGAAAGCTTTGATACCAATTTATGAAAAAAAAACACAAAACTCACCTAAAGAAAACACTTATCTTTTTATTAGAGGCGCTTTCTACAATATTAGACAAGAGAACACACTTACGGAAGCACACAAATATTTCTAGATATTTCTACAGTCGCCAATACAATATGCACACATTTCTACACTCTAAGAAGATATTTTACAAATATCTAGGTATATAGATATTTATTCGCAATTATATACTTCTTCAAGGGTACTCCGGCTCCATTCCCATCCCCCGCTCTCGCCAATTGGGCAATGCGGTGAACGCCAGTGTGGTACAAGAGACGATGGATGACATGTCACAATTTTCACTTTTTTCAGAGAAGAACAATATTGCAGCCACTCACCACCCCATTCGGTGGCTGCGTTGGTATGCGCTCAGACCCTCTTTGCGGAAGGGCGAGAGTTCAAACCCCCAAGGTTGCATACTGCGCAGTTTATTAGTGGTCTTAAGTGAGACGTCGTGGTGGTGGGTCCTGCGCTAGCGTTGCTCCAGGTTTACGTCACCGACTTCCGGCTGTACGGCGGTTCATGGGTATCCAAAAAAAAAAAAAAACAATATTGCAGCCACTCGGGCAATACCAAGTTGGGACAATCCTCAATAATTAGCGTGTGCAATTTACTCGCGCAATCTTTGAGCCAGCCAGGGAAAGAAATTATTTCCGGTAATAACTGGAATCTTAAGGATTGAAGCCTCAACATGGATCATGGTTCATTACTTTCGCCTTCTGGCAGCTTAAACCTCGTGCAGCCCCAAATCCCTAGATCCTCCAATGCTTTCAAATTTTTGATGCCTTGTGGTAAAGAGGCCAACTTTGGACAATCCCAAATGAACAACTTACGAAGCGACGTCAGCAATTGGATATCATCGAACAAGGTCTCCAAATTCTCACACTCTCCGATGAATAGCCACTGCAAAGAGGTCAAGCATCCTATTCCGCCCTCTGGGAAACGCTGCTGTTTCGTGGTTATCGACAAAACACGGAGATAGATCAAATTCTTGATGTTTGCAGGCAATTCCTCGAGTTCTGTGCACCCGCCAAGACCTAAGTATTGTAGATTGAGAAGCTCACAGACTGACTTGGGAAGTTTCTTAATATTACGGTTGCTACGTATAGTAAGAAACCTCAAGAGCTTTAGACCACCAATGGAACTAGGCAATAGGTCAAAGCAAGAGCCATCTAGCCATAGCACCCGCAAACGCTTGAATCGCGAAATGCACATCTCCAGAAAGAACTCCCCAGCGGAATCCTCCTCAAACATGACGGAACAAACGCCGCTGAGTTTGTTCAAGCAGCTGCATAGTCCATTTATACGAGATGGGTTGGCAAATAATATATGCCGAGTCATTGAGGAAATATCCCCACGCGCTCTTCCATGTTGCTTGATTCCGTTCGTGCCACAAAAATGGCAAGGTCATGAATGAGGTCGTGCATTCGGAAGAACGACACTGGATAGTCTTTGTGGACAATATCAACGAAGGATCTCGACCACAACTCCTTTAAGTACCGCTGTCCAATCTCTTCCAGTTCCTGAGTACTTCCGCTGGATTGGATAATAAGCCCATTTGAGATCCACAGTCAAATCAGATCCAAGTTGCTGAACACGTGGCTTTTCGGGAATATTGAGCGCTAAGCGAAACATTTTTTCAAGTATGAAGGCATTAGATCATAGCTTATTCTCAGTGAAGGTAAAATATTATTTTCTAATTGCCACATCTCATTATCTCTTTCTAATTGCCACATCTCATTATCTCTTACATATTCCCAGTAGCTTGGTGTGGCACCCCTCGATGGCCCCTAATCCATTAGGGTCACCACAGATTTCTTATCACTCATCCTACTACATACCAGTAAGATGACTTTTTTTTTTTTAATTTAAGTGAAACCATAGTTCATAAGGGTTGATCAGTAAAATACTTTTCCATTTTTTTTTTTGTAAAGGTCCCAGCGCAGTTCATCAGCGGAAGCATAAACAAGTCTCACCATCTCTCCCTCCAATAACAATAATGCAATGCACACCAACTACGCACCAGAAGAAAAGATAAAGCCGATTCACTTTTATCTATATTTTCATGATGGACATTTCAGGTCGATACAACAAAAAGGCCAAGATTTTTAACTATACTTGGCTATACCCAAAAGAGAACTCGACCCTATATGAAACATGTACATCCCTCCATCGACAAGTATCGGCTATCCCCAAAAAGAAAACGTCAGCTCCCACCAGTCCTACGTGCCATCACACCCAACCCGGTGCATCGGGCGGCGGCGGCGGTAACATCCCTAGCATCACCCCATTGCGTCGAACGTGAACGGACAAAAACTCTTGGATGATAGGGCCATCAGCTGAATCCACGTCGTACATCACCAATACTCGAACTCAGACATACTCCAGACCAGGTATCCTAATACAGGAATGCTTGGTGCACTCCACCTCGACATCAGTAGGTATGCCATAGAAGGTACCACGCACAACTGGTGAAAGAGGCATCTTTCTAATCTGAAATGTTAATCCCTAAAATGGGTGAGTACAATCACTCAGCAGTAAAGATCCGCCACACTACACAGTGCATCAAACAGAACAATCAAGGTATCTTGAATAAAACACATATCATTCATGCATTCAAGCATACCTTACCTTGCAGCCATGCATATATCACCATGCCATATGTGCATATACCACCATGCAATTATCATCAAGCAGTCATGCATATATCACCATGCCATATGTGCATATACCACCATGCACTTATCATCAAGCAATCATGCATATATCACCATGCCATATGTACACATCCATGCGCATGATACAGTCTCAATTTTTATCTTTCCAGGGACCAATGTTTGCATCCCTCAATTTATAGCTCACATCCAACCTGGCATCGCGAGGAACCTCCGGCACACACACTCCGGGCATCTCGTACCCCAACTAGCATCACGAGGTATCCCTCTCGGCACAGACCTCTGAGGCTTCCGGCACACACCTCCGGGCATCCCAAAACTCCCGAGGACATCCAGCACACACTCTCCGGACATCCGGCACACACACTCCGGGCATCTCGAAACTCCCGAGGCATCGTCGACTCACACCTCCGACGGTCTTGTTTTTTTTTTTTTTTTTTTTTTTTGGTGCTGGAGGAACCGTTCGGGCCGACAGCCATCCACGTAAACCCCCAGGCGACGCTAGCAGGGGAAACCACCACCCCGACGTCACGCTTAAGTCACCATGTAGTAGCTAAGACTGCCTCCCTGCTTCGCAGGGGATTCGAACCTTGGCCTCCACCGGGGAGGTCCAAGGCCCTACCATCCACGCCACCTTGGTCGGTGGTTCCGACGGTCTTGTTATTATCTCAATTTCAACATGGCATTTGATGCATCAATATCAACAGTCTCAACCAGCTTTTGATGCCATATAATATGCCATATGTCATCACATATGCAGCAAAATCAACAGCTCAAAGCATTGCATCACATGGAAAAATTCATTTATTTTTTAAAACACATCAATTTTTAGATCAAACAGTATACACTCCTTTGATTAAAACTCTAGGAAAATTAGTGAATGGTATAAATAAATTCTGAAAACTTGACACAATATAGACGAGACCTAAAGGCAGATATCTCATGAAAAACATCATACCAAAAGAATCTCACACAAAACAGTACGGTCCATGCATCACAGTCTTCAAAATTTTAACACTTCAGCTTGCACAGTTTCGGAAGTAATTTAAATTAAATATCCAAATGAACTCCAAAAATTCTGAAATTTTGATATGTTATAGAAAAGTCATAAGGGTAAATATCTCGTGAGTAATCGAACCCCAAATCGTTCTAGATTAATAGATATAGACGATTAATTCCCCCTGTTCTCGGTGTCGTTTTTCCAGATTATCTTCTTTCAAAGGAAACTCGTTTCACCGATCTACATATGTCCGTTTCTTTTAAATTTTCAGTATGTTATATCTTAGAATATTACCTACAACTTTCATTAAGGATACATGATCAAATTTTAACTGTATGATTTTATAAAAATCACAGAATCATACTAGGTCGAGGTAGCATTTTCCCAGATCCAGTTTCTTCAAAGGATAACGATTTCACCTACCTTATTTTGTTCATTTCCTCTAAATTTTTGAAATGTTTTACCTCAAGAGGTACACTACAACTTTCATTAAGAACTGAAAGTGAGATTTTCGCAAAAAAGCTACTTTACAGTCCACGAAATCACTAAAGGTCAGCACAACAAATTCCAGATCTAATATCTCCAAAGGAAAATCGTTTAACCAGGAAATCCTTGTCCGTTTTGTCTCAAATTTTAGTATGTTATCCCTCAAGATGTTCTCTACAACTTTCATGAAGAGATGGAAGTAAGATTCCAACTAAAAAGTCGCATGCAGCTCACAAACTCGTGAAGGATTGGACTGATTTTTTTCCAGAAAACAGCATGCTAGGCCAACGAATTTCTCCCCAAAGCTTCGACCTTTCATCACATCCATCACAACCGAAATTCACCATCTTCTACACACACATCACAGCAAGAAAAAGGTAGGTTTTAGGACTCTACTTGTCTCAAATTTAAGCACAAAACAGCGACAAACGGTGGGCAAAGCGGCGAACGAACGGCGGTGAATGGACCTCCTCCTTCCTCTCACACGCACGGCCTCTTTCTCTCTTCCTTTCTTACTTTCCTTTCCTTTCTCTCTTTCTCTCTTCTTTCTCTCGGACAACTCCCTCTCTTTCTCTCCCTTTCCTCGCTTAATCCGCCCCCCTCATCCTCTCTAATTTCTTCCCCCTCATGATTAACAATCATGGATCTTGCATGCCGGCGCCACTTGGCAATTGCCATGCAAGATGGGCTTTACCGGCTGGGCTTGGGCCAGCTTGGTCGACGGCAGCTCCTCCTCTTCCTTTGGGCTTCGCGGGCCAGGCCCATATGGCCGAATGGTGGGTGATCGTGGGCTGGGTTTTTGGGCAGGCTTGGCCTAAGAATTTTGGCCCACTTCCCCTTTAATAATCTACTAATATTTTCCACTTAAATAAATACCTAACTTGCAAAAATAATATGGCCATAAAACTTGTAGTCATAAATCCATAAATTCTAATTTATAACACACATGGCCAATGATAGAATTTTCTTTCCTATCAAATAATTATCCATTAAAAGCTTGGCCATAAATCTTATTGCAAATTATGGATTAAATGGCTACAATTCAACTTAAGGGTACTTCCATTACCTATTCATAGGCCTTAATGTATCTGGAGGTCGCCATGAATTTTGGGATGCCACACTTGGATCGTCTTTTTTTTTTAATACAACAAGCTTCCCAAAGTCTTCACTGCCAGAGGATTTCCCTTGCACTTGCTCACAATTTCCTTGCTGATTTCCATAAGGTCTTGGTGATTCTTCTCTTCCCCTTGATCGAAGGCACACTTCTTGAACAAAGTCAAAGATTCCCCCGGCGAAAGGTCAATCAAATTAATCGAGTGCACAGGGCCCATGATATTGGCGATTGATTTTTTTCGCGAAGTCACGATAACTTTACTCCCTTTGGAAACGCTTTCTAACAAATTTCTTAGTTTGACCCACTCCTCTCTCTTCACTTCCCACACGTCATCCATTACGAGCAAAAACTTTTTGTTCTCCACAATGCTTCGTAGGCAGCCTTGCAGCTTTTCAAGTGTATCAATTTTTTCTTCATGACCAAGAGATTGGATAATGTGTTTTATTATTTTCTTAACTTCGAATACGACTGACATGGATAACCACACTTTTTTTTCGTAATTTTCTTCTACCCTACGATCATGATACACCAATTTAGCAAGAGTGGTCTTTTCAACACCTCCCATTCCAATAATCGGAACGACTCCTAACCGTCTAGCTTCATCATCTGTTTTTATCAAGAGCTCTATTAGTCTTTCATTCTCTTCATTTCTTCCAACCACATCCGAAGATGGTATGAAAGAATGAGTTTCCTTTCGCGGAATTTGCCTCCACGGACCAATGGCCTTGTCAAAAACATCACTCAACAACTTCAACTGATTTTTCTCTTCATTGATGTCATGAAGTTTATTTCTCAGATCTTTCATACCATGTGCAATCTTAAATTGGAAAATGAAGTTGGTCATCCACGAGGACAAGTAGCGAACCTTTCCTTTGAAGGTTGAGTGCTCAATAGACCTTGCCTGCCTCCACAAAATTGTGGCTTCGAATTCGTCTAGCACGTCGCCGGCTTCATAGCAGAAGTATTTAAGGCTGGAGAGCCAAGACCTCATAGCTGGGTCATTTATTTGCTTCTGCTTAGCATCGGCTAGCACCTTTTGAATCGTCTCTAGCATCTTTGTGGCACCCCTCGACGGCCCCCGATCCGTTAGGGTCACCGCGGTACTTGTCACTCATCCTACTACATACCCATAAGGTAACTTTTTAATTAAAGTGGAATCATAGTTCATAGGGGTTGATCAATAGAATTCTTTTCCATTTTTTTTTTTTGTAAAGGTCCCAGCGCAGTTCATCAGCGGAAGCATAAACGTATCTCACCATTCCTCACTTCAATAACAATAATGCAATGCACACCACCTACGCTCCAAATGAAAAGACAAAGCCGAGTCACTTTTATTTATATTTTCACAATGGATATTTCGGGTCGGTACAGCAAAAGGCCAAGATTTTTAACTATACTTGGCTATAACTCAAAAGAGAACTCGACCCTACATCAAACATGTACACCCCTCCATCAACAAGCGTCGACTATCTCCAAAAAGTGTCATCTCCCACTAGCTATATGTGCCATCACACCCAACCGAGTGCATCGAGCAGCGGCGGCGGTAGCATCCCTAACATCACTCCATCACACCGGACATGGACAAACAAAAACTCCTGGATAACCGGGCCATCAGCACGACCCACATCGTACATCACCAAGACACGGACTCAGACAAACACTAAACCAGGGGCACCGACACAGATGTGCTCCGTGCACTCCACATCAACATCAGTAGGTATGCCATAGAAGGTACCACGCACGACTAGTGAAATAGGCATCTTTCTAATCTAAAATGTTAATCCCCAAAGGGGTGAATACAACCACTCAGCAGTAAAGATCCAACAAACTACACAATGCGTCAAACAAAATAATCAAGGTACATGAATAGAACACATATCATTCATGCATTCAAGCATACCTCACCTTACAGCCATGTGTCACGGCCTGAAAGAAAGCATGTCCAAGAGGTTTCCATGGCACGGGCGTGACACATTGATGACCCTCGGCTTATGTCCCCGAGACGTAGAAAATTCTCCTAGGGGTGGGCAATACTGTATTTGTACGCATATGATATAAATGCGAGTAGCTGGTAGTTGGCAATAAATGCCGGTAGTTGGTAGATGGGGAGGTGCAATCTCCACCGTTAGATCTAAGGGAGATCTACGGATACGGTTTGCCTTATAATTGTATATAAAGGGGTCTCCTCCCTCATTGTAATTCATTCACAAGCAATACAAAAACCAGAGCTTCTCTCTCTAAGATTTTCTCTCTCTACATACGAGTCTTGTGAGTCGAGTGTTGAAAGGCTGCTTAGGGGTAAAACCTTAAGGCCACACGGGTCAGCCTACGTGTGATCGAGAGTTGATCGATCGGCCCGTGACAAGTGGTATCAGAGCAAATTTATGATCCAAGCGCAAGTGCAATGGCTGATCCACGATCTGATGAGGCGCTCGCCAGGGGTGGTGATGGTGCTGATCGTGGGCGGAACGCCGAGAAGGCTAGTGCCAAAGGGAAGAAGACCTGTGGTGGTTCGAAGGATCCAACGGGGGATCTTGCACAACGGATGGCAAAGCTAGAGTTTTTCATCTCCGATGTCCAAGGATCAGTCGATGACCTGACCCAGACCGTGGACGGAATTGACGCCGGAAGGGAGGAGCTGGTTGCGGAAGTGCAAGAGCTCAAGACCGGCATGGGAGAACTCCGCCACGAGTTGCTAGGTACCCTACAGGAGGAACTCACTCAACGGTGCGAACCCTTGGAGGCCATGATGGTGGCCACGCACGCGGAGATAGCGGAGCTTACGGGTAAGCTCGCTAAAGCACAAGCTGCACGCGTGAACGGGGTGATCACGGTGCAAGGCCCACGGGTGGACATGCCAAAGCCGAAAGAATTCCGGGGCTCGCGGGTGGCCAAGGATGTGGACAACTTTCTGTGGTACATGGAGTGGTACTTCCAAGCCATGGGAATCAACGACGACCAAACACGGGTAAACACTGCATCTATGTACTTAGCGGATAGTGCTTTGTTGTGGTGGCGTCGTCGGTCGGATGATAGGTGTGGGAATCCTATCGCGACTTGGGGTGGTTTTGTCGAGGAGTTCCGACGGAACTACTTCCCCGCTTATGCGGAAGAGGAAGCTCTTGACGAGCTGAAGCGTCTCGAGCAGAAAGGCGGTGTGCGCAACTACATCAAGCGATTTTCGGAGTTGCTACTCCAAATCCCCTCGATGAATGAAGTTGAGGCGTTTCACCAGTTCATGGGTGGTCTCAAGCCATGGACAAAGCAAGAGATGAAGCGGTACAATGTGGGAGATCTTACTACGGCCATGACCGTAGCCAAGTCGCTCGTGGAGTACAAGGCATCGCCTTCCACATCTCGATCGGACACTCGTCCTAGGGACAAAGGCACTGGTGGGGGAGATCGGGGGAGATACAACCGCCCGACCGGAGGTAGACCACCACCGGCTGGTCCTCATCCTCACCGGGCTCATGCGGGGCCAAATGGAGGAGGACAAAGGAAGGTATGCCCATATAGCTGTTTCTTTTGCGACGGTCCGCACATGGCGCGGGATTGCCCGAACAAGGCCAAGTTGGCCACTCTTTGCAAAGAGGATAAGCCTAGGGAGGAAGCGCGATTGGGATCGTTGCGACTCCTTAGCACAATCAAGTCCAAGAAGGCAAAGGAGCGCAAAGGCTTGATGTTCGCAGACGTGAAGATCGGAGTGATCACGATGAGTGCGCTCGTGGACACGGGAGCATCCGACATCTTCATCTCGGAGAAAGCCGCGAAGAAACTTAACCTACGGGTTGAGAAGGGAGCCGGTTGGCTCAAGATGGTGAATTCAAAGGAAGTCCCTGCGTTCGGGATTGCAAAGGACGTGGAGCTATAGCTCGGGTCATGGAAAGGCAAAGAAACTCTAGAGGTAATTCCACTTGACCACTACGATATTGTCATTGTAATCAAATTCCTAGATAGAATCCATGCGGTTGTAGTTCCCTTTGCCGAATGTATATGCGTGTTGGACAAGAATAGTCAATGCGTGATTCCAGTCCATCGTGAGTCGGATCGTGATCGGAAGATGATCTCGGCCATACGACTCACCAAAGGAGCAAGGAAGGGTGAAGTGACCTTCCTGGCGGCCTTGAAGATCGAGGACAGCAAGGGTGAAGGGAAGGAAGTCCCGACGAAAGCAGCCCAAGTCCTCGACTTGTTCAAGGATGTCATGCCTTCGAAGCTGCCAAAGAAGCTGCCACCCAAGAGAGAGGTGGATCACCGGATCGAGCTAGTGCCTGACGCTCGACCGCCTGCCATGGCGCCTTACCGTATGGCGCCGCCTGAATTGGAAGAGTTGAGGAGGCAACTCAAGGAGTTGCTCGATGCGTGTTACATACAGCCGTCCAAAGCTCCATTCGGTGCGCCGGTCCTGTTCCAAAAGAAGCACGATGGGTCACTCCGGATGTGCATCAACTATCGGGCGCTGAACAAATTAACCGTGAAGAACAAGTACCTGATCTCGCTCATCGCGGATCTCTTCGATCAACTTGGTGGAGCTCAGTGGTTTACCAAGCTAGATCTCCGATCGGGCTACTACCAAGTTCGGATCGTTGAAGGGGACGAGCCAAAGACCACCTGCGTAACACGGTATGGATCCTACGAGTTCCTCGTAATGCTGTTCGGCTTGACCAACACTCCGACCACTTTCTGCACGATGATGAACAAGGTACTCCACCCTTTCCTAGATAGGTTTGTAGTGGTTTACCTAGATGATATTGTGGTTTATAGTCGAACGTTGGAGGAGCATGTCAAACATCTAAGGCAAGTCTTCCAAGTCTTGTGCGAGAACGAGCTGTACGTTAAGCGCGAGAAGTGTGCCTTCGCCCAAGAGGAAGTTCCATTCCTGGGGCATATCGTCGGGGGTGGACGAGTGCGCATGGACAGGCCAAGATTCAATCGATCGTCGAATGGGAGCCGCCAACAAAGGTGCCAGGGTTGAGGTCGTTCTTGGGCCTCACCAATTATTACCGGCAATTTGTCCGGAGCTACTCAAGCATCACCGTGCCACTCACGGACCTGTTGAAGAAAGAAAAGGCGTGGGAGTGGACAGATCGATGCCAAAGAGCCTTCGACCGATTGAAGCAAGCTATGACCGAGGAGCCAGTGCTGGTGCTGCCCGACCACACCAAGCGCTATGAGGTAGAGACTGACGCTTCAGACTTTGCCATTGGTGGTGTGCTTATGCAGGATGGACATCCGATGGCGTACGAATCTCGCAAGCTGAATGATACCGAGCGTCGGTATACCGTTCAAGAGAAGGAGATGACCGCGGTGGTCCATTGCCTTCGGACGTGGAGACATTATCTCCTGGGGTCCAAGTTCATCGTGAGGATGGACAACGTAGCCACGAGTTATTTCCAGACTCAAAAGAAGCTGAGTTCGAAGCAAGCTCGATGGCAGGATTTTCTAGCGGAGTTCGACTACGCGTTGGAGTACAAGCCAGGGAAGGCCAACTCCGTGGCAGACGTGTTGAGTCGGAAGACGGAGCTGATGAGCCACACTGTGAGTCGACTAAGCTATCCGTGGGTCGACCGCATCAAGGAAGGGTTGACGCATGATCCAAGAGCTCAAACCCTCATCGGGTATGCTAAGGAGGGCAAGACCCGACAATTTTAGAGTGAGGACGAGCTCCTCTACACCAAGGGAAGGCGGCTGTACGTGCCTTTCCACGGGAAGCTGAGGAGGGAGATCTTGCGTGAGTGCCACGACTCGAAGTAGGCGGGTCATCCAGGGATCCACCACACGCTGGCCCTCGTCGAAGATCGATTCTATTGGCCTCAAATGCGGGACGACGTTGAAGCATATGTGAAGACTTGTTTGGTGTGCCAACAAGACAAGGTGGAACAACGCTCGTCGTCGGGTCTTTTGGAGCCACTTCCTGTCCCAACTCGTCCATGGGAAAGCATTTCCATGGACTTCATCGTCAACCTGCCGAAGTCCGAAGGGTGTCAAACTCTAATGGTAGTGGTTGATAGGTTCTCAAAGTACGCAACCTTTGTGCCTGCGACAAAGGATTGCCCGGCCGAGGAGGCGGCCAAACTATTCATGAAGCACGTGGTGAAGTACTGGGGAGTGCCACAAACGATCGTGAGCGACCGGGATCCCCGCTTCACGGGACGTTTCTAGTCTGAGTTGTTCAAGCTGCTGGGGTCGGAGCTGAACATGTCCACGAGTTTGCATCCCCAAACTGACGGTCAGACGGAGTGGGTCAATCCTCTCTTGGAGATCTATCTCCGGCATTATGTGAGCACAACGCAAGCCAATTAGGCGAAGTTGATCAACGTAACCCAGTTCTCCTACAACTTGCAGCGGAGCGAGTCGACTGGCTAGAGTCCGTTCGAGGTTGCGACTAGGCAGCAACCGAACACCCCAAGCACAATCACTTCGGGTTACTGGGGGAGTAGTCCGCCCGCGTACAAGCTTGTCAAGAACATGCAAGAATAGGCAGACTTGGCACGGGCGTGTCTACACAAAACCTCCAAGCGCATGAAGAAATGGGCGGACAAGAAGCGACGGCAAGTGGAATTCCAAGTAGGAGACCAAGTGTTGGCCAAGCTGCACGCGGTCCTTCGCTACAAGGAGGTGCACGAGGGGTTGATCCGTCGCTACGAGGGGCCATTTCGTGTGCTGCAACGGGTCGGGAAGGTCGCATACAAGCTGGAGCTACCACCAAAACCCAAGGTGCATCCGGTGTTCCACGTAAGTATGCTCAAACCTTTCCAAGTTGATGAGGAAGATCCGGATCGTGGGGAGTCTCATCGGGCGCCACTTGGGGCAAAAACCTCGTATGATCGATAGGTCAAGAGCATCTTGGCGGATCAAGTCATACGGAAGCGGTATTGTGCGCCCAAGCGAGAGTACTTGATCCGATGGAAGGGTCTTCCGGAGAGTGAAGCCAGTTGGGAGCCCGAGGAGAGTCTTTAGCAGTTCAAGAAAGAGATTGATGCCTTTCACGCCGAAGACGCGACAAGGGCGTCGCCTGATTAGGTGGGGGAGAATGTCACGGCCCGAAAGAAAGCATGTCCAAGAGGTTTCCATGGCACGGGCGTGACACATTGATGACCCTCGGCTTATGTCCCCGAGACGTAGAGTATTCTACTAGGGGCGGGCGATACTGTATTTGTACGCATATGATATAAATGCGAGTAGCTGGTAGTTGGCAATAAATGCCGGTAGTTAGTAGATGGGGAGGTGCAATCTCCACCATTAGATCTAAGGGAGATCTACGGATACGGTTTGCCTTATACTTGTATATAAAGGGGTCTCCTGTGGCACCCCTCAACGGCCCCCAATCCGTTAGGGTCGCCACAAATTACTTGTCACTCATCCTACTACATACCAGTCTAATGACTTTTTATGATTAAAATGAAACCACAGTTCATAGGGGTTGATCAATGGAATTCCTTACCATATATTTTTTTATAAGAAAAAAGAAAGGTCCCAGCGTAGTTCATCAGCGGAAGCATAAACAAGTCTCACCATCTCTCCCTCCAATAACCATAATGCAATGCACACCAACTACGCACCAGAAGAAAAGATAAAGCCGATTCACTTTTATTTATATTTTCATGATGGACATTTCGGCTCGATACAAAAAGGCCAAGATTTTTAACTATACTTGGCTATCCCCAAAAGAGAACTTGACCCTATATGAAACATGTACACCCCTCCATCAACAAGTGTCGGCTATCCCCAAAAAGAAAGCGTCAGCTCCCACCAATCCTACGTGCCATCACACCCAACCCGGTGCATTGGGCGGCGGCGGCGATAGCATCCCTAGCATCACCCCAATGCGTCGAACGTGAACGGACAAAAACTCTTGGATGATAGAGCCATCAGCTGAACCCACGTCATACTTCACCAATACTCGAACTCAGACATACTCCAGACCAGGTATACTAATACAGGAATGCTCGGCGCACTCCACCTCGACGTCAATAGGTATGCCATAGAAGGTACCACGCACAACTGGTGAAAGAGGCATCTTTCTAATCTGAAATGTTAATCCCCAAAAGGGGTGAGTACAACCACTCAGCAGTAAAGATCCGCCACACTACACAGTGCATCAAACAGACAATCAAGGTATTGTGAATAAAATACATATCATTCATGCATTCAAGCATACCTTACCTTGCCACCATGCATATATCACCATGCCATATATGCATATACCACCATGCACTCATCAAGCAGTCATGCATATATCACCATGCCATATGTGCATATACCACCATGCACTTTTAATCAAGTAGTCATGCATATATCACCAGGCCATGATAGAGTCTCAATTTTTGTCTTTCCAGGGACCAGTGTTTGCATCCCTCAATTTATCGCTCGCATCCAACCTAGCATCATGAGGAACCTCCGGCACACACCTCCGGGCATCCGGCACACACACTTCGGGCATCTCGTACCCCAATTAGCATCACGAGGTATCCCGCCGGCACATACCTCCGAGGCTTCCGTCACACACCTCCGTGCATCCCGAAACTCCCAAGGACATTCGGCACACACACTCCGGGCATCCGGCACCCACACTCCAGGCATCTCGAAACTCCCGAGGCATCGTCGGCTCACATCTCCGACGGTCTTGTTATTATCTCAATTTATATTCACATACGAATTTCAATTTCAACATAGCATTTGATGCATCAATATCCAAAGTCTCAACCAGCTTTTTGATGCCACATAACATGCCATATGTCATCACATATGCAGCAAAATCAACCACTCAAAGCATTGTATCACATGGAAAATTCATTTATTTTTTATAACACATCAATTTTTAGATAAAACAGAATACACTCCTTTGGTAAAAACTCTAGGAAAATTAGTAAATGGTATAAATAAATTCTGAAAACTTGACACATTATAGACGAGACCTAAAGGCAGATATCTCATGAAGAACACCATACCAAAAGAATCTCACACAAAACAGTACGGTCCATGCATCACAGTCTTCAAAATTTTTACACTTCACCTTGCACAGTTTCGGAAGTAATTTAAATTAAATATCCAAATGAACTCCAAAAATTCTTAAATTTTGATATGTTGTAGACAAGTCCTAAAGGTAAATATCGTATGAAGAAATCAAACCCCAAATCGTTCTAGATTAACAGATATAGACGATTAATTCCCCCTGTTCTCGGTGTCGTTTTTCCAGATTATCTTCTTTCAAAGGAAACTCGTTTGACCGATCTACATATGTCCGTTTCTTCTAATTTTTCAGTATGTTATACCCCAGAATATTATCTACAGCTTTCATTAAGGACACACGATCAAATTTTAATTGTATGATTTTATAAAAATGACAGAATCATACTAGGACGAAGTAGCATTTTCCCAGATCCAGTTTCTTCAAAGGACAACGATTTCACCGACCTATTTTGTTCATTTCCTCTAAATTTTTTATATGTTTTACCTCAAGAAGTACACTACAACTTTCATTAAGAACTAAAAGTGAGATTTTTGCAAGAAAGCTACTTTACAGACCACGAAATCACTGAAGGTCAGCACAACAAATTTCAGATCTAATCTCTCCAAAGGAAAATCATTTCACCAGGAAATCCTTGTCTGTTTTGTCTCAAATTTTAGTATGTTATTCCTCAAGATGTTCTCTACAACTTTCATGAAGAGATCAAAACGAGATTCCAACTAAAAAGTCGCATGCAGCTCACAAACTCGTGAAGGGTCGGACTGTTTTTTTTTTTTCCAGAAAACAGCATGCTAGGCCAACGAATTCCTCCCCATGGCTTCGACCTTTCATCACATCTACCACAACCAAAATTCAGCATCTTCTACACACACAACACAGCAAGCAAAGGGTAGGTTTTAGGACTCTACTTGCCTCGAATTTAAGCACAAAACAGCAACAAACGGCAGGCAAAGCGGCGAATGAACGGCGGCGAGCTAGGCGGACGATCGGCGGACGGACCTCTCTCCTTCCTTTCGCACGCACGGCCTCTCCTTTCTCTCTTCCTTTCTTCCTTTCCTTTCTCTCTTTCTCTCCTCTCTCTCTCTCGGACGACTCTCTCTCTTCCTCTCCTCTTTCTCTCGCTTAATCCGCCCCCCTCACTCTCTAATTTCTTCCCCCTCATCATTAGCCATCATGGTCTTTGCATGCCGGCGCCACTTGGCAATTGCCATGCAAGGTGGGCTTGAATCCGGCTGGGCTTGGGCCAGCTTGGTCGACGGCAACTCCCCCTCTCCCTTTGGGCTTCGCGGGCCAGGCCCATGTGGCCGAATGGTGGGTGATCTTGGGCTGGTCTTGGCCTAAGAGTCTTGGCCCACTCTTCTATAATTTAATCTACTAATATCTTCCACTTAAATAAAATCCTAACTTACAAAAATAATATGGCCATAAGACTTGAAGTCATAAGTCCATAAATTCCAATTTATAACTCACATGGCCAATGATAGAATTTTATTTCCTATCAAACTAATTGTCCACTAAAAGCTTGACCATAAATCTCATTGCAAATTATGAATCAAATAGCTACAATATAACTTGATGGTACTTCCATCACCTATTCATAGACTTTAATGCTTCTAGAGATTGCCATGAATTTTGGGATGCCACAATTCTCCCCTCCTTAGAGAATTTCGTCCTCGAAATTAGGCATCACTTATGTCTCTTGAAACAAGTAGGGATACTTTTCCTTCATCGATTCCTCACTTTCCCATGTGGCTTCTTCCACACCATGATGTCGCCATAGTATCTTTACCAACGGGATTTTCTTGGTCCTAAGAATTTGCTCCTTTCTATCCAGCACTTGCACAGGCTCTTCGATGTACCTCGCTCTCTCATCTACTTTGATGGCTTCATGATCGAGTATGTGACCAGGATTCGGCTGGTACTTTCTTAGCATCGACACATGAAACACATCATTTAAATTTCCCAATTTTGGAGGTAGCGCCAAACGATAAGCTACATCTCCTACTCTTTCAAGTATCTCAAAAGGTCCAACAAATCTAGGGTTTAACTTACCCTTCATCCCAAATCGAGATATTCCTTTCATCGGGGATACTTTAAGCAATACATGATCTCCCGCACTAAATTCCAAAGGCCTTCTACGCCTATCAGCATAAGTCTCTCTATCGGTTCTGGGCTGTCTTAAGTCTTTTCCCGATTATCTCGACCGCTTCGTAGTAACTTGCACTAGCTCGGGTCTGTCGGTTTTCCTTCACCTACTTCATCCCAACAAACAGGAGTCCTACACCTTCTTCCATATAATGCTTCATATGGAGCCATGCCTATACTTTTCTAAAAACTATTGTTATAGGCAAACTCTATCAGGTGTAAATTTTCATTCCAACTTTCTCTAAAGTCGATAACATAGGCTCTCAGCATATCTTCTAGAGTCTGGATCACTCTTTCTGTTTGTCCATCTGTTTGAAGATGAAAAGCAGTACTAAATTGAAGCTTTGTCCCTAAGGCATTTTGGAGACTTAGCCAAAAATTTGAAGTAAACCTAGAGTCTCGATCAGAGGTGATCGTTACAGGAATACCATGTAAGCGTATTACTTGGCTTACATACATCTCAGCAAGTTTACTCATTGAATAGCTCATACGGACAGCTAGGAAATGAGCAGACTTAGTCAAACGATCCACTATCACCCAAATCGAATCGTGACCATTTGATGTCCTTGGCAGTCCTTGCACAAAGTCCATCGTTACATGTTCCCATTTCCACTCTGGTATGTCTAACGGTCTCAATAATCCTGCAGGTTTGCAATGTTCCGCCTTCACTTGTTGGCACGTTAAACATTGAGAAACGTGTCTAGCCGTATCTACTTTCAGGCCATTCCAAGAAAATTGCTGACGTAAATTCCTGTACATCTTTGTACTACCTGGATGAATACTATAATTACTCCTATGTGCCTCCGACAGAATTTCCTTTTTCACTTCTTCATTGTCGGGAACACAAAGTCGTCCTTGACATCTTACCACTCCATCTTCAGAAACTTGAAATTCTGGTCTTTTTCCTAAAGACATAGCGTCTCGTATCTTCAAAATTTCCGGGTCAGATTTTTGTAAAATCTTAACTTTCTGAATGATTTCAGGCTCAATCCTTAATGCAGTAAGCATACCAGTAAGGTGGTCCATTTCCAACTTGAAGTCTGAATCCACAATATACTTTAACAGATTCCACTCTGTTATTCTTAGACTAGCCATGTCCATAGCTGACTTTCGACTAAGGGCATCTGCCACCTTATTTGCCTTTCCCGAATGGTATCGTATCTCACAGTCATAATCTTTCAATAACTCCATCCACCTTCTCTGTCTCATGTTCAACTCTTTTTGTGAAAACAAATACTTCAGGCTCTTATGATCTGTATAGATTTCAAACTTTTCTCCATACGGATAGTGTCTCCATATTTTCAAAGCAAACACTATAGCTGCCAATTCCAAATCATGCGTTGGATAATTTAGTTCATGGGGCTTCAACTGCCTCGATGCATAGGCTATGACCTTGCCATGTTGCATCAAAACGCATCCCAGTCCTTTATGAGATGCATCACTATATACTGTAAAACCATCAGACCCAGACGGTATAGTCAGGATCGGAGCCGTAGTCAATTTTCTTTTAAGTTCCTGAAAGCTCCTTTCACATTCTCCACTCCATTCAAACTTTACATTCTTCCGCATTAATTTCATTAAGGGGCCTGCTAATCGTGAAAACCCTTCAATAAATCTTCTATAATAACCAGCCAATCCTAAGAAACTTCGGATCTCAGTGGGTGTCGTCGGTCTCGGCAAATTTATTACCATCTCAACTTTCGCCGGGTCCACTGCAATTCCTCCTTCTAACACCACGTCCCAAAAATATTATCCGGTCCAGCCAAAATTCACACTTGCTGAATTTGGCATACAACTTATGATCTCTCAGAGTTTGCAAAACTATGCTCAAGTGTTGCTCGTGCTCTTCAGGTCCTCTAGAATATACCAGGATATCATCAATGAAAACAATCACAAACTGATCCAAATAAGGCTTAAATATCCTATTCATTAAATCCATGAATGCGGCTGGTGCATTCGTCAATCCAAAAGGCATAACTAAGAACTCATAATGTCCATAACGAATCCTAAATGCAGTCTTAGGAATGTCTTCTTTCTTTATCCTCAACTGATGGTATCTCGATCTCAAGTCAATCTTAGAAAAGACCGAACTTCCTTGTAGTTGGTCGAATAAATCATCAATTCTAGGTAAAGGATATTTATTCTTAATGGTTACTTGATTAAGCTGTCTGTAATCAATACATAGAAACATCGGCCCGTCTTTCTTTTTCACAAATAAGACTGGTGCACCCTAAGGAGAAGCACTTGGCCTAATGAATCCTTTATCAAGCAACTCTTGTAGTTGCACCTTCAATTCCTTCAGTTCCACTAAGGCCATCCTATACGGGGCTTTCGATATTGGTCCTGTTCCAGGCATTATTTCTATTTCAAACTCAATTTCTCGCTCTGGTGGTAAACCAGGTAACTCCTCAAGAAATACATCTGGAAATTCATTGGCTACTCGAATTTCATCGAGCTTAGGTTCTTCCCTAGCAAATTCCTTTGCCACTGCCAGGTACCCTTGACATCCTTCGTCAAGTAATGTATGAGCCTCTATTGCTGAAATAAGTGCTATAGATAGATTGGTCTGATCTCCGTAAAATTCACAACTAGATTGGTCCGGTAAAACAAATTGGATCACTTTCCTATAACAATCCATTTTGGCCCGATACTCACGAAGCCAATCCATTCCTATGATAATATCAAAATCATACATAGCCATTACGACTAGGTCTATTTCCATATCCCTTCCTCCTATCGTTATCTTACATTTTGCACACATCATCGTAGATAATACCATATTATTTAAAGGCGTGGAAACACAAAGAGGCGTCTCAAGAGGCGTAGCTTCTATTTCACTCAATTGCCTATATCTTTCTGATATAAATGAATGCGTAGCACCCGTGTCAAACAATGCATATGCCTTCTTGCCATTTATGAAAATCGTACTGATATAACATTTAAGGCTGCCACTTCCTCTTGGGTGACCGCATACACCCTTCCTTGTGCTGGTGGCCTCTGAGAATTTCTTGGTAGGTTTAGTCTAACAGCACTCTGTTGTGCCTGTCGCCCCGAGCCAACACTCATTTGCGACCTTCCTTGCGGGCAGTCTCTCTTAAGGTGACCTACTCATCCACAATCATAACATCTCAGCCGTCCATTGCAAGGTCCTGGGCCATGCTGCCCATCACACCTTCGACAAACATCAGGCTGATAGGGTGCTTTCCCTATATTCAGGCCATCCCTAGGTCTTCCAAAATTTCCAAAATTGCTCTTTTTCTTAGCTTTCCAAGTCTGACCTTGACCAAGATAGGGTCTCTTACCCCTTTTGATATCACTAAAGTTCAGCTGTCTCTTAAACTCTAATCGCTCTCTCACTAGCTCTTGCTCCACTAACTGTGCCCTTTCATAAATCTCATGATAATCCCTTATATTCAAAGGCACCAGTTGTTTCCTAATATCAGTCTTCAACCCTTTCAGAAATCTCTTAGCTTTTTCCTCACGATCCTCAATCAATCTGGGAGCATACCTAGACAGTTCAGAAAATTTTGCCTCATATTGATTCACTATCAACTCCCTTTGTTCCAACTAAACAAATTCAGTGATCTTCCTATCCTTAGCACAGTAAGAGAAATGCTTCCTATTAAAAGCTCTAATAAATTCATCCCAGTTCACATCAGTACCTGGTGGAAAGATCGTATCCTTCGAAGCTCTCCACCAAAACTTTGCATTTCCCTCCAGCTAGTACTCTGCCAAAACTATCTTCTCAGCATCACTACAGTCCAACAACCGGAAAATCTGTTCTATCCCATCAATCCAATGTTCCGCCTCCTCAGGACTTCCCATTCCACTAAACTTAGGTGGCTTCAACTTCAGAAATAGCTCCACCAGTCCTTGAGGGCGACGTTCCACTCCAGGTTGTTGTTGCGTTTGCCTATCCATTAGATTTCCAATATTGACCAATGCTTGCAGGTTATCTTCCATTCGGGGTTCAGCCCTTGCAGCAGAGGCTTCAGCCCTCGATGGATGAGCACTTCCAGCTCGCACCATAACTTTCCTGCAGTTTCCAAGCATTTACCTCAGGAAAATCTGAGACTCACTGTCTCTATTCAAAGCAACTACTACTATATAAGTAACATATACATGTTACCGGTACCTCAAGACAACTCAAAATAAACTACTAGGGATTTACGAGTGAATACCCATCACCCGTTATTCAAGGTTAACCAACTATTCCAGTTAATATCCTATGGTGTGCATTGTCATCATATTCCTCAATTTCCAAATGAGGCTCCTTATCACTCCACCTATAACCATTGGCTCTGATACCAAAACCGCTGTGGCACCCCTCGACGGCCCCCAATCCATTAGGGTTGCCATAGATTACTTGTCACTCAACCTACTACATACCAGTCTAATGACTTTTTATGATTAAAATGAAACCACAGTTCATAGGGGTTGATCAATGGAATTCCTTACCATATATTTTTTTAAAAGAAAAAAGAAAGGTCCCAGCGCAGTTCATCAGCGAAAGCATAAACAAGTCTCACCATCTCTCCCTCCAATAACCATAATGCAATGCACACCAACTACGCACCAGAAGAAAAGATAAAGCCGATTCACTTTTATTTATATTTTCATAATGCACATTTCGGGTCGATACAAAAAGGCCAAGATTTTTAACTATACTTGGCTATCCCCAAAAGAGAACTCGACCCTATATGAAACATGTACATCCCTCCGTCGACAAGTGTCAGCTATCCCCAAAAAGAAAGCGTCAGCTCCCACCAGTCCTACGTGCCATCACACCCACCCCGGTGCATCGGGCGGCGACGGCGGTAGCATCCCTAGCATCACCCCATTGTGTCGAACGTGAACGGACAAAAAATCTTGGATAATAGGGCCATCAGCTAAACCCACGTCGTACATCACTAATACTTGAACTTGGACATACTCCAGACCAGGTATACTAATACAGGAACGCTCGGTGCAATCCACCTCGACGTCAGTAGGTATGCCATAGAAGGTACCACTTACAACTGGTGAAAGAGGCATCTTTCTAATCTGAAATGTTAATCCCCAAAAGGGGTTAGTACAACCACTCAGCAGTAAAGATCCGCCACACTACACAGTGCATCAAACAGACAATCAAGGTATCGTGAATAAAATACATATCATTCATGCATTCAAGCATACCTTACCTTGCCGCCATGCATATATTACCATGCCATATGTACATATACCACCATGCACTTATCATCAAGTAGTCATGCATATATCACCAAGCCATATGTACACATCCATGCGCATGATAAAGTCTCAATTTTTGTCTTTCCAGGGACCAGTGTTTACATCCCTCAATTTATCGCTCACATCCAACCTGGCATCACGAGGAACCTCCAGCACACACCTCCGGGCATCCGGCACACACACTTCGGGCATCTCGTACCCCAACTAGCATCACGAGGTATCCCCCCGACACACACCTCCGAGGCTTCCGGCACACACACTCCGGGCATCTAGCACCCACACTTCGAGCATCTTGAAACTCCTGAGGCATCGTCGGCTCACACCTCTAACGTTCTTGTTATTATCTCAATTTATATTCACATACGAATTTCAATTTCAACATAGCATTTGATGCATCAATATCCAAAGTCTCAACCAGCTTTTTGATGCCACATAACATGCCATATGTCATCACATATGCAGCAAAATCAACCACTCAAAGTATTGCATCACATGGAAAATTAATTTATTTTTTATAACACATCAATTTTTAGATAAAACAGAATACACTCCTTTGGTAAAAACTCTAGGAAAATTAGTAAATGGTATAAATAAATTCTGAAAACTTGACACATTATAGACGAGACCTAAAGGCAGGTATCTCATGAAGAACACCATACCAAAAGAATCTCACACAAAACAGTACGGTCCATGCATCACAGTCTTCAAAATTTTAACACTTCACCTTGCACAGTTTCGGAAGTAATTTAAATTAAATATCCAAATGAACTCCAAAAATTCTTAAATTTTGATATGTTGTAGAAAAGTCCTAAACGTAAATATCTCGTGAAGAAATAAAACCCCAAATCGTTCTAGATTAACAGATATAGACGATTAATTCCCCCTTTTCTCGGTGTCGTTTTTCCAGATTATCTTCTTTCAAAGGAAACTCGTTTGACCGATCTACATATGTCCGTTTCTTCTAATTTTTCAGTATGTTATACCCCAGAATATTATCTACAGATTTCATTAAGGACACACGATCAAAGTTTAATTGTATGATTTTATAAAAATGACAGAATCATACTAGGACGAAGTAGCATTTTCCCAGATCCAGTTTCTTCAAAGGACAACGATTTTACCGACCTATTTTTGTTCATTTCCTCTAAATTTTTGATATGTTTTAGTTCAAGAAGTACACTACAACTTTCATTAAGAACTCAAAGTGAGATTTTTGCAAGAAAGCTACTTTACAGACCACGAAATCACTGAAGGTCAGCACAACAAATTCCAGATCTAATCTCTCCAAAGGAAAATCATTTCACCAGGAAATCCTTGTTCGTTTTGTCTCAAATTTTAGTATGTTATTCCTCAAGATGTTCTCTACAAATTTCATGCGGATATCAAAACGAGATTCCAACTAAAAAGTCGCATGCAGCTCAGAAACTCATGAAGGGTCGGACTGTTTTTTTTTTCCAGAAAACAGCATGCTAGGCCAACGAATTCCTCCCCATGGCTTCGACCTTTCATCACATCTACCACAACCAAAATTCATCATCTTCTACACACACAACACAGCAAGCAAAGGGTAGGTTTTAGGACTCTACTTGCCTCGAATTTAAGCACAAAACAGCGACAAACGGCGGGCAAAGCGGCGAACGAACGGCGGCGAGCTAGGCGGACGATCGGCGGACGGACCTCCCTCCTTCCTCTCGCACGCACGGCCTCTCCTTTCTCTCTTCCTTTCTTCCTTTCCTTTCTCTCTTTCTCTCCTCTCTCTCTCTCTCGGACGAGTCTCTCTCGGACGAGTCTCTCTCTTCCTCTCCTCTTTCTCTCGCTTAATCCGCCCCCCTCACTCTCTAATTTCTTCCCCCTCATCATTAGCCATCATGGTCTTTGCATGCCGGCGCCACTTGGCAATTGCCATGCAAGGTGGGCTTGAATCCGGCTGGGCTGGGCCAGCTTGGTCGACGGCAACTCCCCCTCTCCCTTTGGGCTTCGCGGGCCAGGCCCATGTGGCCGAATGGTGGGTGATCTTGGGCTGGTCTTGGCCTAAGAGTCTTGGCCCACACTTCTCTAATTTAATCTACTAATATCTTCCACTTAAATAAAATCCTAACTTACAAAAATAATATGGCCATAAGACTTGAAGTCATAAGTCCATAAATTCCAATTTATAACTCACATGGCCAATGATAGAATTTTCTTTCCTATCAAACTAATTGTCCACTAAAAGCTTGACCATAAATCTCATTGCAAATTATGAATCAAATAGCTACAATATAACTTGATGGTACTTCCATCACTTATTCATAGACTTTAATGCTTCTAGAGATTGCCATGAATTTTGGGATGCCACATCTCCTCCCTCATTGTAATTCATTCACAAGCAATACAAAAACCAGAGCTTCTCTCTCTAAGAGTTTCTCTCTCTACATACGAGTCTTGTGAGTTGAGTGTTGAAAGGCTGCTTAGGGGTAAAACCTTAAGGTTGCACGGGTCAGCCTACGTGTGATCGAGAATTGATCGATTGACCCGTGACACATGCATATATCACCATACAACATGCATAAATCACCATGCACTTGTACTTATATCATCAAGCAGCCATGCATATCACCATGCAACGTGCATATACCACCATGCACTTATTCATGTATCATCAAGCAGCCATGCATATCACCATGCAATGTGCATATACCACCATGCACTTAGACATATATCATCAAGCAGCCATGCATATCACCATGCAATGTGCATATACCACCATGCACTCCATGCTTGCATTCCCATGAGGTTCATCCCATGCCATATGATTCATTTCTCGATCTTTATCTTTCAATTAGATCACAAAATTTTCTTCCCAGGGACCAATGTTTGCATCCCACAATTTATCGCTCGCATCCAACCTGGCATTGCGAGGAGCCTCCAGCACACACCTCTGGGCATCCGGCACACACACTCCGGGTATCTCGTACCCCAACTAACATCATGAGGAATCCCCCCAGCACACACCTCCAGGGCTTCCGGCACACACACTCCGGGCATCCGGCACACACACTCCAGGCATCTGGCACACACACTCCGGGCATCCCAACACTCCTGGGGCATCGTCGGCTTACACCTCCGACAGTCTCGTTATTATCTCAATTTATATTCACACATGTATCTCAACATGGCATTTGATGCAACAATATCAAGGGTCTCAACCAGCTTTTGATGCCATATAACATGCCATATGTCACCACATATGCAGCATAATCAACCACTCAAGACATTATATCACATGGAGCAATTTCATTTATTTTTGAAAATACAGCAATTTCGGATATGAACATATTGCACTCCTTTGGTTAAAACTCTATAAAAATTAGTAAATGGTATTAATAAATTCTGAAAACTTGACACGTTATAGATGAGACCTAAAGGCAGATATCTCATGAAAAACACCATACCAAAAGAATTTCACACAAAACAGTACGGTCCATGCATCATAGTTTTCAAAATTTCAACATTTCAGCTTGCACAGTTTCGGAAGTAATTTAAATTAGATACCCAAATGAACTCCAAAAATTCTGAAATTTTGATATGATATAGAAAAGTCCTAAAGGTAAATATCTTGTGAAGAAATTGAAATCCAACTCGTTCTATATTAATAGATATGGACGATTAATTCCTCCTGTTCTCGGTGTCATTTTTCCAGATTATCTTCTTTCAAAGGAAACTCGTTTCACTGATCTACATATGTCCGTTTCTTCTAATTTTTCAGTATGTTATACCTCAGAATATTATCTACAGCTTTAATTAAGGACACATGATCAAATTTTAACTGGATGATTTTATAAAAATCACAGAATCATACTAGGTCGAGGTAGCATTTTCCCAGATTCAGTTTCTTCAAAGGACAACGATTTCACCGACCTATTTTTGTTCATTTCCTCTAAATTTTTGATATGCTTTACCTCAAGAAGTCCTCTACAACTTTCATTAAGAGATCGAAGTAAGATTCCAACTAAAAAGTCACATGCAGCTCACAAACTCATGAAGGGTCGAACTGATTCTTTTCCAGAAAACAGCATGCTAGGCCAACAAATTTCTTCCCAAGGCTTCGAAATTTCATCACTTCCACCCCAACCGAAGTTCACCATTTTCTACACACACATCACAGCAAGAAAAGGGTAGGTTAATGGACTCTACTTGCCTCTAGCCCAAGCGAACACAGCAAGCAACGAACGGAGGGGCAAGGCGGCTCGACGGCGGGACTCGGCGCACGCACGACAGCGAACGGACCTCCTCCTTCCCTTTCGCACGCACGGTCTCCCTTTTCTCTCTTCCTTTCTTCCTTTCCTTTCTCTCTTTCTCTCCTCTCTCTCTTCGTGTGACACCCCTCTCTTTCTCTCCCTCTCCTCGCTTAATCCGCCCCCTCTTCCTCTCTAATTTTCTTCCTTTCAATGATTAACAATCATTGATCTTGCATGCCGGCGCCACTTGGCTCTAAGGGAGAAACACTTGGCAATTTTCATGCAAGAGGGGCTTCATCCGGCTGGGCTTGGGCCAGCCTTGGTCGACGGCAGCTCCTCCTCCTTTGGGCTTCGTGGGCCAGGCCTAAATGGCCGAATGGTGGGGCTATGGGCTGGTTTGGTTCTTAATTATCCAGCCCACCATCATTCCAAATAATCTCACCTTAATTTCCTACTTAAATAAATACCTAATCACAAAATAATATGGCCAAAAACTTGCAACATTAAACCATAAGAATCAAATCTATAAGGTGCATAGTCAAGAACAAAATCCTCCTTATCAAATTGTCCTATAGCACCAACCTTGATTACCCATGAACACAAGATACATTTCCATTAAAGTACTCGGTCTTAATCTATTACAATTCTTTGGTCTAATGATCACAACATGAATCAATGACACTTCCATCACCTTTCCATAGGTTGTAATGCCTCTAGAAATTGCCATGAAATTTTGGGATGCCACAGTCTTCTTGAGCTTCTCTCAGTCATTATTGACACCACATACTAGTTGAATTTCTTCAACAGCCAATGAAGTTAATTTCTCCACAAGAGAATCAACAATGCTAGAGACAAGCTCAGTCATGACTGTGATTGATTGTGCCAAAGAGAACAAGGTAAAAGGTTGATTGTGCGAAAGAGAACAAGGTAAAAACCCGCGAGGAAGAAATCGCGAAGGACGAGAGCAGAGAGAAAGGGCAGTTCTCGCGTAGTGGGAATTGAGACCGGAGAGAAGGACGATGGAGGAGGCGGAAGCTCTCTTGCTTTCTACCACAACCCTAGTTTCGCTTTTTATATAGCCTGTGGTGCGTCTAGAGTTTTAATCAGATTTTTTCTTTCGGTGGTGGGCTGAGACTATGGACCTTTTAGTGAAAAATAGGCTTGTAATTGAGCGGTGTGAAGTAATTAATATTCTTATCGCTTATGCAAATCTTTAGGTTTAGGGGAACAAACATAATTATCTATTTCATTGCACAGTTCAGAATTTTTTATTTTAAAAAATAAAGAAGTAAATGATAATTAGAGTCTAAGAGGATTTGATTGAAGTACGTAACCACCGGAAGTGTAAGCCAGCTGGTTAAGTGGAGAAATGTCTTACCCAGTTGGAATTTTTACCTTTTTACTGTGATTGCGTGATTAAGTGAAACTTGATTTAAGAGTAAAATCGAAAAGAATTTAAATGTGCAAAGTCCCAACGTGAACTCACTTTATGCCTTTCCATTTTTATAAGGAGAGCAAGAAAATTAAGATTAAGGGCTAAAGGCTTACCTAGTTAGTAGAAACATATCTTACAGATTTTAATGAGTTCCTTACCTGTTTACTTAGGTTCTGTTCTTTTTATGAAAAATAACTTTCAAGAAAAAAAATTTCCGAATTTTTTGGCATTCATTTCATGGAAAATGAACTAGTCAAACGAAAAGTTTTCCACTATTGGACATTGAGTTCTCATGGCTTTAAAACGCGTCATGCAGGGGCAGAGGCACGGCCCACTGGCCCGCCCTCTCCCAAGCCATAATATTGTCTGCTTTGGAGGCATGCAAGCAGCAACCTCCTCCCTCACGGCTTTGTTTTCAGCGCAGCGGAAGCATACGTGAAACGCGTCACATAGATTAGAGAGACTCAAGCCTTATAAACTAGCCCCAAGACTCCCCCTAAGTGATGTGGGACAGAAGACGCACCCCGCGCTTGGGCCGTCACACTTTCCATCAAAAAGAAAATCTATGGAGTAAGGGGCCACAATCAAAATGCCTTGATTCAAGCCAAAAAGATGCTTTTCATATTAGATGCAACTAGGATAGAATACCAAAAAAATT
This sequence comes from Eucalyptus virginea, assembly GCA_014182375.1. Classification (NCBI taxonomy): domain Eukaryota; kingdom Viridiplantae; phylum Streptophyta; class Magnoliopsida; order Myrtales; family Myrtaceae; genus Eucalyptus; species Eucalyptus virginea. The sequence continues at coordinate 38,338,053 of CM024514.1, forward strand.
TATTGTCCCTAGGCTAGCCAAAATCAAAGATAGAGACAAAATATGGGCTTAAGAGCGGGCAAAAATCACCAGTATTCAGGGATTGATGGTAGAACCAGTCAAGAAAATGCTGAAAAGATGACGACCCCTCGGGAGAAGGGCAAAGGCGAAGCTTAGTAGCTATGCTCCTTTACTGTCAGGACAAAACGATTTGGATTTGGACCTTTGCGGAAGTGGGACTTTGGCATATGAGAATAAGGAAGGAAAATACAACCTAACCCATGCTCGAAGGATTCAGAGAGGACCGTGGAAAACCCCAAAGGTAGGCACACACATAGCAATAGATGGAAAACCTAAGCCATGGTAGAGGGCAGCAAGAGCAAGGCGACCCATGGCTACATGCTTATCTCAGGAAAGATAATAAGGCTAACCTCTGAGTTCTCGAGCTACTTGAAGGGAGGGGTGACAAAAAACGAACTTGGACAACCCATAAAGCAAAAAGGCAACATGCTCTTCATCTTCAACATCTCCGGTCCGGCGAGTATAAGTATTTTGGAAAGAGGTGTAAGAAAGGTCGGTACCTTTTTCGAAGAAGCCACAAGCTGAAGGGTCAATAGCATTGGCATCATTTCCATTCAGACTCAAACCTATGATGGCATACACGTCTAGAAGGGTTACAGACATAGAGCCTAACTTGAAGAAGAAACAATTTACAGATGACGACCAAAAGCTAGCGAGGCTCCCCAAAAGCTTGTGATTAAGCTTCCAATCGAAGGTACAAAACTCCAAAGCTTTGTTGATTTGGGTTTTGTGCAATACTTCATGCTTGATGGCCTCCAATCTAAAGTACCAGCCAAAGAAAGTGCAGTCGAAAGGGTAAAGCACTAAGCTTTTGAGAAGCGGGTATCAAGACATACTATAAAAGGTGGTCCCTTTGAAATTGGAGTGGTTCTTCCACATGTCGAGAGACATATTCAGCAAGAAAGGGAGAGGGAATTGATGTATGCAAATAGGGACCAAGAACGATCTCATCGGCTGCCTCCTTTGTAGAGCTTTGAGGCTACAAAAGGACATTGTTTGTGCTCCGGCAACTTAATTTGTTCGAAACGAGCGAGAAAAGAAAAGTGTCAGGATCATATGATTGAGACATGGTAGGACCAGAAGGGGACCAGGAAAGGTTGAAGATGACAAAGAAAAAGGATAAAAATTCAATTTTGAAAGTGAACTTCAATGATGTTGAAAGCGACAACAAAAAGTCAAGAGCCACATGACTACAGAGGAGAAAGGGAATTGAGTGATTCAAAAAGGATGTGGGTTCGGAACCCTAAAATGTGATAAAGCTAGTACAAACACCTAGAGAGGGGTGAATAAGTGTTTAAAAGAATTTTTGAAAAATAAAATAAAATTTTGAACAAAGTCTGAGAACCAAACATAATCTGATAAACAAGTCACCAGACTTCTAATGAATGTTCAAAATCATATAAGAGATGGAATAGATTTTTGTGATACTTAAAAAGATGTAACAGATTTAAATGAAAAGAGTTAAGGGAAAAGAAAATTACATATGAGATTTATAGTGGTTCAACTTAAATTAAGCTTACGTCCATTCTCCCATGCTAATAGCCTTCTATATGAAATTCACTATAATATCAACAGAGAAGTACAATTTTTCGAGTGTAAATACTCAGTAAAAGATTTCTTTTCTCTCACTAAGTCACTCTTCTTGTTATTTTCTCTCTTAAATACAATTTGTAAGAACTGTCGATGAAAAACAAGTGGTTGAAAAGGCTTCAAACTTTGGAATTTCAATTCTCACGCACTATCTCAAATAAACAAAATGACCTCCTTAAATACTCTTTCACGCCTTACTAGCCATTGGCATTTTCTAGAGGAATTTCTTCTAATCAATCTGTTGGATAGAATTGATTAAGAAAATCTAATAGCCGTATGAAGATTGAGATGAAAATCTATTGATTCTGGTCGCTTATATAATCAGAATCTAGGTTTCCATAAGTAGATGTTTCCCAAAAAGGAACTTGTCTTCAAGATTGATTTCATCAATTTGTAATTGATTCCATCAATGTATTTATAAAAGGTAAGTGATTCTTCGCCAAAGAGCCGGATATTGAAGAATAAATTCCTATTGCATACATTTTGAATCCTTCTTGCAAGATCAATAAATCTGAGTCTGATCTTTTCTTCGTTCTGGACACGATTTTAGTTTGGATTGCGTCAAAGTGGGAAGACTTCTGGAATGAATAGACTTTGGCAATAGTATGCGATATAACTTTAGAAGTATACTATAAAAATAAGAACTATAAAGTTTTATCAATTTCAAAACTTGATAGGAGTTTTCTCAACAATCTCCCCATTTTTAATGGTGATAAAACCTTCATGCAGATTTAAGCATAATGTGGATATTCTCCTATAAAACAACACTTTAGTAGCACATGATAATAGATAGAGATAACAGACAATAAACAATTGCTCAAGTTTGGTCTGCACAATAAAATTTGCATAACACACAACCACACCCGCATAGAAAACTCAAACACAACCAGCAAGTCAAAGCTTCAAATTTACAAAATTCTCCCCTTTTTTGTCAACAGTAAAAATGAGAAAAACAAACAAGTACAAAGAAAATAAGAAAAATAGTTGATTTCAAAAATGATCAGAGTTGCCTTAAAACACGAACAAGTCGAAAATTCTCTAAAGTCTACATGGTCTCCTCAAGTTTAGTCAAGCATTGGTGGAAGACAATCTTAACCTTCACCAAATTCTGAGTGGCATGCTGATTCATGTTCTGAACTTTATCATCAAGAGACTGTACCTTTCCAGTGAGAGATTCTGAGGTAGTACCAAGAGTAGCATGCAACTTTTGGATTTCAACATCCATCCCATATTGTTGTGTCTTAATCTCCAAAAAGAGTTCCGCTATTCGAGGATAGTTTGAGTCTGGTTTGGTTTGGGCACTAGTTTTAGCAAAATGTACTGGTGGAATATCCAAAGGTAAATGAACATTGACCTAAACATGTGAGATTTGTTGCTCCCCTTGAACATTAACCTCTTTATCTTGACCCAATGGAGATTTTTCAGGGAAATGACATACCCTAAGGAGATTTTTCAGGGAAATGACATACATAAATATCCTCAGCATCTAGAGGAGATCGATTGATACCATCACTTGCAAATGGTTCTGCCGTCGGGTCATGAAGAGAAGTTTTCTCACCTATTCCCCTTGTCTTAGTGCCTTCAATCCGAGGAAGAAGTCTTTCTCCTTCCTACATCCCCTTTTTGCCAGCACTGGTTTGTTAACCAGTTCCCTTAGTTTCCTCTCCAGCATCTCTTGCATCAACTTCCTTTGTATCTTCTCCTTCCTTGTCAAAATGCTCATGTTCCTTGTTCAGATTCGCATCTCCCTCTTCTTCATCTGAGTCATCCTCCTTACTCTCTTTCACTCCAATTTCCTCTCCTGCACTTTCCTCTTTAGGTCTTTCTCGCTCTCATCCTCTTCTTCTTCTTCTTCTTCTTCTTCTTCTTCTTCTTCTTCTTCTTCAAAATCAACTATGCTTTAAACAGGATCTTTCATGGCAATATTTGTCACAATATCAGAGATAGTCTTATCTTCATCATCATCTTCTTCTTCATCTTGTAAAAGAAGAACAGGTCTTTTCCTTTTTGGAGTTTGCGAGACAATGCTCTTCCCTTTGCACTTCTTCTCAACCGGAGATCTTATCTTAGCTTTTCTGGCAGATTCCTTCTTCAAAAGTTTCAAGGCTCTAGAGAGATCCTTTAATCTCATTTTTGAGATCATTTTGAGTGTAATTTGCATGGGAATGATGGTTCTGGAGCAAAAACTAGAGGGCGGTTGAATCTAAAAGTGTTTGCAAAAGCCGAACCACTATAAACTTTTGTGTGCAATTCTCTATCCCATTACTTTCTTTATTAATTGTGATAGAATTGTACACCAATAAAATCTAACCACTTCATTTCCGCACAATCACCTATTCATCCCCCTTTATGTCACAATCCCCTTTACTCAGAGGTTGAGCTGCGGGTTATTTTGCGACATCCCAAGCTTGTCGCCGTCCCGAATTCATTTGCTTCTTATTTATGCACATGTGGAAAGCGTAAACATACAATCCCTGACACAAAATAACATTGGGAACATGAGATACAAACACCACTAATATACTTCATATATTACATGAGTAGTAATGATTACAAGCCTATTTCACATACACAAAAGTGGCTTGGGGTATCCCTGTCTCCGCTACGGCGGGTACTAACCAAATTGGGAACCCTTTTCTATTACATAAGGCCGATACGCCTAAACTTAGTCCGATGTCTCGGATGATTCATCCATATCGCTGAGATTCGAGTTTGGATTGTCGAACCCGCAGAGAGGCCCTATCCATATGTCCTCGTACCTCCGATACCAAGCTTCGAAATGCATCGGGACAAGCTCACCTAGGCCCTTTTCTATTCATACAACGGATGACACTTTACAATAAGTAATATCAGTTTCTACATCTACCACTTCCATTATAGTGGTATATATCTTTATAGGGCAACCAAAATGCACAATAGCCATGATTCTAAGTCCTGTAAAAGAAACAGGGGTAAGTACTGGGAATACTCAGTAAGTATAGCCTCTAGCCTTTGCATAGAACATCGATTCATCATCAACACCAGTTAATCATTTCGTGCAAACCATGGCAAAGGCAAATCAATTACAAGGATGCAACCAAGCTTCAAGCACAAATGAATGACAATTCTCACAATCATTCGTGCAAATGATGCATGCCCTAAGCTTATGCTCTCTAGCATTTCTTTCTTGCTCATGCATGCTGTGCTTATTAAGCTTTTCTCTTGTGCTCGGGACTCGAACCCAAGTCTTCCCGGAGTTGTCTTGGGACTCGAACCCAATTCAATTCGGGCTTTTTAATCGGGCTTCTGGCTTTTTGCCGGCTTCTGGGAATCAAACCCAGTTAATATGCTCGTGACTCAAACCCAAGTCTTAGGCCAGCCTCTAGGACTCAAACCTAGTTCTTGCCAGGAATTCGGGGACTCAAACCCCATTCTTATCTTTTCTACACAAGATGAGCGGCTTGCCTTGAAGGGCAAAAGAGAGAAAGTGGGCGAGAGAGAGGAGGCGACTAAGGAGGAGGAGGGAGGAGGAAATGGGAGCAAGGTGGTAGAAATGAGAAGAGGCTCCTCCTATTTATAGCCCTTGGTGTCATCATTACTAAGTCAAGCGGTCCAATCTTGAATTTCCATGTGGCTGCCTACTTTCCTCGGGTGGCAAGTCTACTTTGCCTCATGATAATACCTAGAAGATGAGTTGGCTAAACTAAAGGCCTTACTTGGCAATCTAAGCTCCTAGCAGCATCGATTATGGCCCGCTTTTTGATCTTCCATTGGTCCACTTATATGCTGCATTTATGGACATTTAATAAAGTTTGACAATAATTGTCCTACAGTTGCCAACTTGACAATTCTAGAAACTTCGGTTATTAATAAGGGCTTGTGTATTGCTCTCTAATTAGTTCACTTGTGTTGCCTTTTTCTAGAATCTTCAAAGATATTTTGGCCACCATCATGACTTTTGACCATTCCAAGAACAACTCACCCCTTCATTTAATGAAGGGTTTCTAGAATTTTCCATGTTTTTGTCTTTTTCTTCATTAATAAGGCGGTCTAGAGAATTCTATCATCCAAGTTGGTTTCAGGGCCGGAAAATGGATTATTAGGTACACCTCAAAAAACCGAAACACGTATACTCAAGGTTCGGCCATCATGCCTTATATTCGCCCAAACCGTTCCTTTGGTCGATCAGTCGGCCAATAGGGTCGATTGTCCTTTGATTGGTTCAAGACCAATCCTAAGGCTACTCATGGCCTAGCACAAAGCCAAGGCACTCATGGACCTTAGAATTTTTTATGGAATAGACGGGTCTCTCCCTAGGCTCATTCTGGTCGGCACTCAATCCACCAGAAGGGTTCATGGTCGACGCATTACCGATCCATGATCGGACATCACCAATTCGAGATTCCCTTCTAATCACTAAGAATTAAATAGGAAATCATGCACATTTTTTTTTTGGAAGAAAGTTGCATTTGATCAATTTGGATCGTCCGTGTATCGGTGCATAACCGGGCGGAATCACCCGTGGCCAGAAACTGCGACCGGTCGAATTGACCCGTGACTATCCACAAATCCAAAATCATCTCGTGACCAATTCTCATGATCAAAAAGTCATCTTATGAGCTGGTGATCCTATCCCATCGATATGGTTGGTAGAAACTCACGACTGACATCTCCACCAATTCGTGACCGATTAGTCGGTCAATTGATCGGTCCATGACTGATCCGCAATTCTTTGCCGATCGAACCGATCTATCCATGGCTAATGGCCCATGATTGGTTCTCTTAGGACATTATGGCTGATCCTTATGGGGTCGGAATCAAGGATGTTACAATTCTCCCCCCTTTAAAAATTTCGTCCCCAAAATTTCATAACGTACCTGGGTATTCAAAATAAGTAAGGGTACTTGTGCCTCATAATTTCTTCACTATCCCAGGTAGCCTCTTCTGTTCCATGGTGCTTCCATAGGACCTTGACTAAGGGAATGACCCTATTTCTGATTACTTGCTCACGTCTATCCATAATTCGCACTAGCTCCTCAATATACGACCTTTGGTCGTCTACCTCGATCTCTTCGAAGTTGAGCACATGCGCCGGATCTGGTGTCACGCCCCGATCCTTCGAACGCATGCCCATCTCTCGGTGGTCGATTAAATAGTGACATCCCAGGATGCGTCGCTGACCCATTCATTTTAATGCGCATGCGGAAGCGAATAATTAAATCCCTAGACAACAACAACATGGGATAGAAAAGCAGAGCCACAAAATTTTCAAACCACAACACACTTATTTACACATATCAAAATGTCATATACAATACTAGTCGATATATACAAGGTCTGCAAACAAGGGGGGTTTAGAGTGCTACAGATCCTCTAAGCATTCGAGTCTTCAACTGCATACTCGAGGGACCCTAGATCTAACAGACTCGGGTTCACCACTGAACCACCTGGAGGGTTTGCCGTGCCTTTTCCAAAAGCAACCTCTAGCACCGACATAGGGACCTCAGATTCGGGTATGGGACCTTCTCTTTGTCCATTCCACTCACGACGATACCACGATCTGTATTGATGGGGTACCTTATGGGGTAGACCCGCATTAACCCAAACCACGGACCTCATGAGTTCATAGACCCATCCCCTTGGGTTCCCATGAAACGGAATATAAGATACCTGCTCGGTGACCTTCTTCGACTGTCGAAAACACTCAGGAGGTACTGCTATCTAAGGACCTGTAAATGTTATCCCACAACGGGTGAAACGACGTCTCAGCAAGGTCACCCCCTAAGTCCCGACTAGGAAGGAAATATGCCCAAAGGCTTTCTAGTCATGCAGGAGATAGAGGACTTATCTTTGCCTCAGTCCCTTCCTGCAAATTAGTACGATTCATATAATCAACCAATCACTTCATATCAGTTCACATCAATCATCTGTCAACCCATTCAATACCATCTATCAAGTTTGATCACATCAAGAACTGCTCACCCTAAGCTGAAGATAGATAATATAGCTCACCAAGAGCTGATAAATAATATAGCTCGCCAGAAGTTGATAACAGAGTATACTACTCACCCTAAACTGATATATCAAGGCCCGCGTGCTGATATAGTATACTCACAATGCTCACCAAAAGCTACTAAGGTATACCACTCACCCAAAGTTGATATATCAAGCCTGCAGGCTGATATAGTAGACCATTCTAATCAACCGACAATTTCACCATTTTTATCAGACCCAATAAAATAATCGTGTGTGGATACACGGTCGGCCTTAGCCAAAATACAATATTTTCCCTTTTGAAAATCCCACTAATTCCAACAATCCCTAAACACATTTTTGACGTTGTAAACCAATGTCCGGTATTTTCTAATTAAATACCGAAATTATTAATTTTTAGGTTAAATATCCCAAAATTACAATTCACACTCAAATTGCACAAACCAACACTCAATTAAATAAACCAATCATACCATTGCAATCAGCACAAAATTCCAGTCACCGGCTATCCCGATCTTATTTTTCGGAAAATAATAAATAATTAAATAATTACCAAAATTAATTAAATAAATACCAACAATGCAAACTTAGAAAAGAAAAGCCTAATTAAATACCGAAACGGGCCCGAAAAATTTCCGAACATATCTAGATAAATAATACGATCTATCTACTTGCTAATTACACTACTCTAACCACCTAATATGCAATATCAAACAATTAAATTGCGAATCCGTTCTAACTAACCACATAATCCAAGCTTAACCTAAACTAATCAACCCTTAAACATAATTAACTCCCTAAGCAGATATTAGTGAGTAAACTCACCAGTTTTGAATTCCGATGAGTTCATAGCGACGGCGAGGGGGAGATGAACGACAAACTCCGAAGCGGGGCCACCAAGCAAGGTCGGGAAGGGCTCAGAAAAGCCTCTCGAAGCTCACAAACTGGTTGTGAGTTCGGTTTCTGCCCTTGGACGACAAGGGCTGAACCGGCGGCTTGGACTGGTTGAAATGGCGAAGGCTGGATAGCGACGGTCTAGGTGGTGATTCTGGCTAGTTGGGGGCGACGTACGGCGACTCATGGCGGCTGTGGAGGTCAGGCGAAGCTGTGTGCGGCTAGATGCTCTTTCGAGGGACGCACCTTCCCTAGTGGAACCACTTCTCTGGTTCTTCGTGTTGTGTTCCAGTTCTTTTTCTTCTATTCTCCCCCTTTTTTTTTTTGCAGGTCTGCCCCCGTCTTGTTGTAGGGTTTCACGCGAAGATGGGCAGAGGAGGAAGGGTTGGGGTGCGGGCTAAGCCGAAAGGAGAAAGAGGCAGGGCTGGGACGTGTGCGCGAGAGAGAGGGGAAAAGAGGAGGGCAGGGTTGGGCCAAGGCTAGATTCAGCCCGACCTGGCCCCTCACGTATCCTCCTTTTTTTGTATTTTTGTTTTCTTTTTGTGTTGTTGTTTCCTTTGTTTTGTTTTTTTTTTTTTTTTTTGTAGCAACTAATTCCTAATTTTGTATGCGATCAAGTTTTAAGTGAAATGGCGAAATTTAGGTGTCAACAGCTACCCCTCTTTGAGTGAAAGCTCGAAGAGGTTGCATTCAATGACAGAAGACACCTAAATTATTTCGATAGTAAAGAGACCCTGGGTACATAGGCTTGCACCAAGTCGAGCTATGGAAGAGCATTGTGTCAGTAAGAGGGAGAAAGATTCCGGGTTACGGAAGCACATCGTGTCATAAGAAGAAGAAGAAAAGAAGAAGAAAAGAAAGAGGACTCTAGGCTATAAAAGCCCACCGGGTCATAAGAAGAAGGAGAGGGACTCCGGGCTACAGAAGCTCGCCGTGTCATAAGAAAAATGGGAGGGACTCTAGGCTATAGAAGCCCACCAGGTCATAAGAAGGAGAGCGACTCCGGGCTATAGAAGCTCGCCGTGTCATAAGAAGAAGGGGAGGGACTCCAAGCTACAGAAGCCCACCGGGTCATAAGAAGAAGGAGAGGAATGAAGTCTCACCATGTAACAACGAGTTTCGACTAGGCTGAAAATACATGGTTTGAGGAAAACCCATGAACCTTTATAAATGGCATGGTTTAAGGTTGACCATGAACCTTGTGGTTTAAGGATAGACCCACAAACCGTGTAGTTTAAGGATGGACCCATGAGCCTCACTGGCCCTCGACTTCGGCCGATGAGGGCGAGCCTCGCCAGTGGCCGGCAAGGTTGACCTCGCTAGCCCTCGCCTCTAGCCGGCGGGGGTGAGCCTCGCCAGTGGCCAGCAAAGCTGACCTTGTCGGCTAGAGGAAGAAGAAGGGGGGACAAAAAAGAAGAAAAAAAGAATTAAAGAATTAAAATATATATATTTAAAAATTCGAAATAAAAAAATATTAAAAAATTGCCACATCAGCGTTCGTCGGTCGGCTGTCCCCCGTCGACGTCCGCGTCAACGCCGGCCGGCTAATTTTGACCAGATGGACTGAATTGGCACAATTGTAAATGGTTTAGGACTAAGTTGGCCCAAAAAAAGTGTTTATGATTGAATTGGCACAATCGCAATAGGTTTAAGACTTTTTTGGTAATTCTCCCCTATCTTCTAGCCCCACAGTTTGCATAGGCAACAGATAGGACAGACTTGCATATGCCATTTGATTAATCTGTCTACGTTGGCAAGCCTATCATGCATTACTGACCAAGAGATAAAGTTGGCGTTTTGGTATACTAGGGCTGCATCAAATCAATCAACACCAAAGCACCTTCACGCCATTAGTTCCCAAAGCATTCCATGCACTACCAACTGAGAAGTCCCCCGAGGCAGTCAGCTTCCAAGAAAGTATATCAGGACCACAGGGATTAGGCTCGATAACACCGCAAAGCATCTCCTTTTCTACGTATGAAGAACAGAAGGTATCTCATGACGATGTTCATGAGCTGATTATCACTTCCATTACTATAACACATGTCTCAACCATGTTAGGATCTTATCTCATTGGAATCCATTCAAAGATGTTGTGTGGCAAGTGGCGTCTTTAATGAAAGCACTAGGGTTATTGCCGTGCCCCTAAAGGCACTTTGCTAGCGTCTGGAATTTTGACTAAAAAGCACCTGGCACCAGCCAACGACACTAGAAAAAGCTCCTCTTTTTGTCCTCATGACCAACCACAAACCCAAGGCTCTTCGTCATCTTCTTTACGTCTGAATCCTACGTAAGTTTATAAGATCAAAGGCTGCACGAAATTTTGATGACTTGTGATGGGAAAACGTAGCGTGTTTGATCGATCCATTAAGGAAAACGTTGAGGTTTTGTTTTCATTTTTGGCTTTTGGGTTTAACGAAAGCGTTAGATTCAGTTGAAATTCTAAAGATTGCGTGACCCAGTATTCTAGATCATATTAATCGTCGTGGAGGAGGCCGACTACCCGATTGGAATTGGTCAAAAAGGAAGAAAGGCGGTCCGAAAAGGAGGGCACGTTGTTTAGTGGACTACAGACCAATTACTGGGCAGGATTCTGTTGGGAAAATTCTTCTGATCTCGACGAGCAAAGCTCTTACTGTGCACGTGTGAGATTCTATCTTAGGTTTGGGAGGAGACGTGATTTACTTTGGTTTAGGTGCATACGTTAGGTGCACACGTGTCATTCTTTCCTGAAAATGTCGTTTTCCCTGCCGGTAGACAAAGCAACTATCAGATTTAACATAAAATTGAATCCTCAGCGTAGATTAGGACTATTCTACGCTCCACGTCATATCTCCTAGCACAATGCAAAAATATGTTTCATGACATATGTCGGAACCAACGTCAGATCAGAATCTTCTTTGTTATCTAGGGTTTTTTTGTTAGTATTTCAACAAATTTCATTTGATATCAAATTCATTTACATATATCAAGGTAACAACACCCACGTCACGTATTTTGCTTCTTCATTTCTTGTGAGCCAGGTATATAAGTCACTAAAAAACTAAATGAGAGAGGAAAAAATTTAATAGTAACTACATTTTTTTTGTTTAGATAAAGAGGTAAGAAAAAGCGTGGGCCGTTGTTAGTGGAGAAGAAGCCATCTATGCAAGCAAGCGACCAATTATTTCTAATTAATTCACTTATATTTTGGCCAAAGAAAGCGACATTTTTTCTGAAAGGCAGAAACTTAAAAGAGATTGGATCTAATTCACTTGATCAAAAGCTAAAAGGATCCGACTTGAGAGTCAAATAACCAAAAGTTGCCCATTCTCATCGTTTTATGCCATCTCAAATCCTTTTGTTTTTTTCCCGAAGGATCTATTACCCATAATTAATGAAGCAAGTTAAAGTAACAAGGAACAAGGAGAGTCTCATGATTTATCTGAGTTGGCCAAACTGTGTTCTTTTACGGGACAAAAATCATGTAATCACAAACAAGACCAAGTAGTCCTATAATATTAAGAGAATTCAAAGATTGTACTAATCCAGATTACATATTTGTTCACTATACATGAATATCAAAATCAAGCATGAGCTCACTCCATACGTCATCTCGGCATTTCGCTTTACCTAGAGTGCATTAAGTATTCTACTTTATAATATTGCCTAAAAAAAAGGAGCGTCTCACGTTAGGAACTGAGTTCCTTACAACCCAATTTAGGGGTATTGGTTTCAGCACATTGCGAATGCTCTATGGTCAAATTAAGTTTTAGTTTATTGCAAACAACTGTCCACACTTTTTTGTTTTTGGAACAAAACAACCAATAAAACAAGTGGTCTTTGTCTTCCAGCCCCACGTTGCACACAGACAATAACAGATAGGAGAGACTTAAACACGCCATTGGAGTAATCTTATCTTTGGTACCAAGCCAATCACACACTGCTGAGCAAGATATAATCATGAAGTGATTGGCTTGCTAAGATCGGCCTGTCTAGGCACACTGATTGTCTTTGACTCTATTGGCTCACCCTGGCCTTTATTAGCTTGGCTTTACTCTAGGGTGTGAATGTTAAGCCCCACCTAAGTTCAGGCTCTTCAAGTGACCACGTGTTTACTTGATAAATTACTCGATGGAAAGAGAGAATACATTATCAATTAAGTACCCAGAAGCGGTCCCGGTCTCCAAGCCAGATTGGCAGGTCCGACAAGTTGCTTCGGGAAATACCGTAATTTAAAGGAGCTGCATGTGAGGGTCAAAAAGCCTAGTGTTACGGAAAATGTTCCAAATGGCATGCATCTGGAGGCAGCTTCCTCGAAGGTGCATTCACAGGCTCCCAGCTCGATTATTGATACCGCACTTGTAATCAACATGAATTATCAAATGTGGAACCCTAAATCAAGAAGGAAAAAATAGGGAAATGAAAAAATTATCTCCTCGGCCAATTCGATGGATTCCATTGGCAAGTAAATCCATCGAGCTCAACATCGACAGCTCTTGGGTAGAAGGAAGTGGCGAAGGATCGGTAGCTAGAGTATGTAGAGATCAGAACTGATAATTGATTGCTAGTTTTGCAAAAACAATGCATGTGACTTCTACAAGCCAAATCGAAGATTTAGCAGTTGAAGGACTCTTGTACTTGAAGGGCAGGACTAATCTATGGAGTCTTCAAGATAAGAATGTGGAGATGGAGAGTGATAACTTAGGGTGCGCATGACAAAATTTCTGGAACAGAAATTGATTTCTCAATTTCTGAAATAGAAATTGAGAAGTTAAAAATTTTAGCTTCTGATTTCTTCTTCAAATCTATTTCTGGAATAGAAATCTATTCCAGAAAAAGAAAAATCAAATTGCGTTACCAAACAGATTTCTGTTTCAAACTTATTCCGGAGAACAGAGAAACAGAGAAATAGAGAAGTAGAAATTTTATCATGCACGTTATTTAGTGCGCTGTTCATTTCAAGAGAAAGCCAAAGCCCATGGGCCCTGCAAAATATGATTGAAGATTGCCGGATGTACTTAGCCCAAATGAAAGATGTGCGAGTAAATTATTGTCCACGCGAGCCCAACTAGCTAGTCGATTGGGTTGGTAAAGCCTATTATGGGAAATCCCTCATTCCTAATAGGTTATGTTATCCCCCTTCGCCTCTCTAGGATATGTTGTGTTCTAAGACTCATCTATTGTGTTTCGATGTTTTACAATAAGGGATAAGTACACTATCAGTGCCAAAAGTTGTGTACGGCGCTCACTTTGGTGCCAAAAGTTTCCGTTTGATTACTTAAGTGCCAAATCAGAGAAAAAATGATCACTTTGGTGCCATCAGCAAGAGATTCCGGCCAAAATGATTATGTGGCTTTTATATTTAAAAAAAAAAAATCAATTGTCCACGGTGGATGGCATAAAACGACACCGTTTACCTTTCTTCGTAAGAAACGATGTTGTTTTACCATTCCACATGGATCACTTACAAAACGACTGTCGTTTTGTAAAATAGAGTGGATTCACTACGGTTAAAAATGACGTCGCTGAAGAGGGAGTAAAATAGGGTTCGTATACGATTCTCGCTTGACGCCGGCCGTAGCTCGCTCACCCACCGTAGTTCGCTTGCCCGCCGTCGCTCGGCCACCGCTGTAATTGTGTCGTTGTTCATGGTCGTTCACTAGCTGCGTCCCCAACTCTCGCTCACTCAGGTTTGTCATGTTCTCTACATGGGTCAATTTAGTGAAAAATTTAGAGTTCCAACAGGCAAGTTAGGGCACGGAGGGCAAATTGAGGGCTCGTGGAAGGATTTTCTTTTTTGGCTGTATCATTGACCATACATACAAAGGAGGGTGTGAAGTTCGAATGGTTGGATAAATGCGAGCGAGATTTTCAAGAACTTAAAAAGAGATTGATTACGGCTTCGAATTTGACGATACCGTCAGGATTCGGAGGTTTTGTAATCTACCGTGACGTATCACACAAAGGGCTTATTTGTGTCGTGATGCAGCATTGAAGAGTTGTCGCTTACACATCAAGGCAACTAAAGCCGTACGAGTTAAATTATTTGACTCATGATTTGGAGCTAACTGCAATTGTATTTGCATTAAAGATATGGAGGCATTAGTTATATGGAGAGAAATTTGAGATCTATACGGACCACAAAAGCTTGAAGTATATATTTTCTCAAAAAGAATTGAATAAGAGACAAAGGCGTTGGATGGAATTATTGAAAGACTACGATTGTGAGGTATTATATCATCTTGGAAAGTTTGACAAAGTCATGGATGCTCTTAGTCAAAAGTCTACTCATGAAATTGCACACATGATGGTCAAGGAATGGATCCTACTTGAAGAGGCTCAAGATTCTGAATTTAGATTTGATGTGGGTAGTCTTGAAAGCGTGATGGCTACTCTTCGAATTGCACCTGAAATTATGCAAAAAGTCAAGGCACTACAATGAACGGATCCTGAAATTTCATGAACGTCTTTGCATGCCTAATGACATTAAATTGAGAAATGAAATTTTGTCAGAAGCCCACCGGAGTAATTATAGTATTCATCCGAGAAGTACAAAGATGTATCAAAATCTTCGTCAACACTACTGATGGAGTGGCACGAAAGTTGATATTGTCCGAAAGTTGATATTGTCAAACATGTCTCTAAATGTTTGACACGTCAACAAGTGAAAACTCAACATTGTAAATTGGGTGGAATGTTGAAACCATTGGAAATATCGAAATGGAAGTGGGAACATGTAACGATGAATTTCGTTCAAGGATTGCCAAAGACATCGAAAAGTCATGATTCCATTTGGGTGATAGTAGATCGGTTGACTAAATATGCTCACTTTTGGCTATGTGAGTAGATTATATGTTGGAGAAGTATGTAGAATTTTATGTGCAAGAAATAATTAGATTGCATGGAGTGCCGGTAACCATTAAGTCTGATCAAGACCCACTGGAAAATTTTGGCAAAGTCTCCAAATTGCATTGGGGACTAAACTTCAATACAATACCGCTTTTTATCCACAAACTAACGGTCAATCAGAAAGGACCATTCAGACTTTGGAAAACATGTCGCGAGCTTGCATGATCTACTTCAAAAGTAGCTTAGATACTCACCTACATTTAGTGGAATTTGCACACAACAACAGCTAATTATGGACTTATGTTCAAAAACTTTTGCTAAATGTTTTGACATTGAATTTATCAATATTTAGAACGGACACTAGTTTTCTTATTTAGGTACTGATTTCCTTGGTTCTTTAGTATTTTAACTGAAAAAGGTAACTTGGGAAAGTTATTCTATTATCTCCTTCCGTCGGCAAGCCTCACTTTGCACTTATATTTCTTCCTTCTTTCCATTGGTAAGTTGAGACTTTGAATGTGGCCTTGTTGATGTCATGCCTACTTCATTTATATTAACCTCTACTTCATTAATGCAAGGCATGACTAACCTCCTTACTTGGCCAAATGAGATGAATCACTCCTAAATATCTTGTTCTCTTAGCTTATGAGATTTTGCCACATGCCTAAGCTATTCACTTAGGGGTCACATGAACTCTTTTGATTGGAACAACAAGTCTCTCTACTCTTAACCCTCATGATTTTACCCTTGGTTAATTGAACACTTCATCCATTCACTCTTAAATACTTACCCTATTGAAGGGTAAGTGCTCAACTTCATTTCTTCACCAATTATTCTCAACTTTCCTTTCAATTTTTGCTTTCAATTCCAAGAGTAAAAGCAAAAGATCTCACGTGCATTTTTATTAAAGTCTTAAGTTCATTTTCGGGTTTGAATGAGGAAACTTCTAAATTTCCAACTACTTTCCATAAAGGAGTTTTGTCATTTTTGAAATTAGAATTATTGATTCTCTTTTTTGTTCATTTTCATTGAAGGAAGTTAAAGCTTTGGTCTTTTGTACAAGTTATTTGTGGTAAGTGAAAACTCTAGGCGCTAAGCTAGATTGTTCTATTGAGTACTTGGCTTGGTTGCTTGATGGGTGTTTACTTTAAGTGAGTTTTATGAACATGTATAAGAAAATTGGTGGTAGCATGTTTGATTCTTTATTTGTGTGAATCTTGATGATGATATGTTGAGTTTAGCATTGATGATTTTATTTGTTTTAATAAGAAGTATAAGTTAATTCTTTGGTGATTGGTGGTGTTTTGGTGAAGAGAGTATTTTTGAAAAAAAAAAAAAAAAAAGTTACCGAATATGGTAGTTTTGATTGTCATTTACCGAATATCGCAGTTACCGATTATCGATTATAGTAGCTTATCGAAGATGGTAGTATCAATTATCGATTATAGCAGGTGCTGAAGATGGCAGTTCTGATTATCGATTATGATAGTTTACCGAGTATGGCAGTTACCTAATCGGGAAAGTTATCAATGATAGAAAAAATAATATAAAAAGTTTCTTTTATTTTCTCATGCTTTCTATTTTATGGATACCTTAGACCTTCTTTTTAGCATCATTACTTAACAAATGCACATATGTTATATTTGAGGAAAGTTTGCATTGAATATTGATATTGAATACGTTCATTTGATGATAGTTATGTAAAACGCTGCTATGCACAAATGTTGATGTGGAATATGTTCGATTAGTGATGGCTAAGTGAAATGATGTGATGCATTGAATATTATGGTCGATCATCTTTATGTTCATTAATGTTGCATGATAACATTGAATATTGAAAATGAAAGTGTCGTCGTCCATGTGAGGGTGGCGACATTGCCTCGTGTGTGGGGGAGTGTTTCGGAATACCTTGGGAGTGGAGATGCCCCGCTTTAAAAAGCTAAAAGAAAATATTATGAACGAGTATGGCAGGATGCCCTGTGGGTACATTGTAGGATGTCTCGAAGTTGAGATGCCCCATGTGTCAGGATGCCCCTGGAGTGTTTGGGAGATGGAGTAAATAAGATGATGGATGCTCATGAATATACATATATGCATGTTGATAAGGCACTAAATGATACTGATGCATTAAGAAATCATATGTCATATGTGTGCAATGAGCATATAATACCATGCATTCGTGTGAGGCACTTGCAAGAAGGTAAATGTGTGCTCATATATAGATTATGTCACTTCGTATTAGGCCAAGGCGAGTGCGAAGGTGAACTTCTATTTTAGACTAGGAGATTTCACTTGTTGGGTTTCGGTTCATTCCTTTATTTTTTAGACTTGTAGGATGACTCTTTTACCGCCGCCACCTTTTGGAGCCCCCAGCTCGTATAGAGTATGAGTATGAGGAGATTGTATTGCCTCATGCGGTGCTTGTGTATAATAAGTGTACTACTAGGGTATGGGTTGACATAGGACTTGCTGAGCGGATTCCACATCGTTATGTAGCTCGGTACGCGATCTTTCCTCCTCGTTACATTGTCGAGGAGCCCGCATTGGGGGAGGTTATTGATCCTTATATGACGAATCGGTATTATATAGGGAAGCTTTCGGGATTGTGAGTTTGGTAGTGCAGATAGGAGTTACTGAACCTTCCCAGGTGTTTGAATTGTGATGTTGCATGGAAGTGATGCCTATGTACATTACTAAGTTTGTGTAATAACGATGTGATGTGTTTAATTATCCTGTTCTGCTTCAGCTTGCAAATAAATTATAAATTAATAAGAAAGAATGACATGTGCAGCGGGAGGACAAGGTTAGACTCAATCTTGGCCTTTCCTAGAGTTAGAGGAGAGCATAGACCAGGGGCTGAATCTCTTAAGGACAAGGTGCGAGAGGGCAGAACAAAGCATCCATGTCTAACTTTGCAATCATATTCACTGATGATGTTTGGGAGCTTCAAATCCATTTCTGAGCTCCAAATCAGTTTTATTATTAAAATAACGCTAGTCATATTTCCGCCAAGTCTCAATGGAGTTGGCATTTAAGTGTACTTTTTGGATGTTTTGGCACTTATGTGTCCACCTATGTCAAGTGTTTACTCGTACCAAGTTTTGACACTTGGGGTGTACTTCTTTTGAAAACTTTGTAAACTGGATTTCAATCTAATAAATTAATAGGAATAGTTGACCAATTCGTTTGACATAAATGGGGGAAAGTAGCCTTCTAATGCTGCTCTTGATTTTGCCCGCTCCCACCTTCAAGCTTTCTTTCCTCATTTTTATGTCATTGCCTAACATTTATAATCTTTTATATACTTGGCAATCTTTGGCACGAAAAAACGATAATAATAATAAAAATCTTGACAAAATACCAATGTTTAAACTCACGTTTGTTTGATGTGTATACGCTATAAAATTGATTTTACATACAAACACTGGGTTGATCTTCAAATGAGATTAATAAGTGGGTCCCATTTGCTATTGATAAAAATTAATTATGTCACTTTACCAATTTAGTAAACTAGTGGTGGGTATCCTAGTATAATCCTATGTTATTTCTCTCTATTTTTGTTAAATTCCATGTGCTGATTAACTTGCCAAAGATGGCTGTTATAGTTTCATCTTGTTGATACCACACTATACTCTTCGAAAGATTAAGAGATGTTGAGAGAGATGTGAAGATTCTTACACATACCTGCTCGACTGAAGCCTTCTCGCTGAGGATGATTCAACTTTAGAAAAATGTATGTGTGAGTATCTCAAATACGCTGCTAGTGGCCTCGTCAATGAATGTACTTTAGACTTCCCAAATTTGTCGCAATTTAGTATTCTTCTTTTTTTTTTTCGGGAGGGAGGGTTAACACGATGGAGGAAGGACCATTAATTCAAAGATTTGACGTCTGCAATGCATGTAGCTAATCAAGAAGTTCTTCAGAAATTGGGCAAAAGGACACTAGAAGTGTGAAAAGTTTTGTATAATGTTCCATTTGGTACCCAAAAAAAAAAAATTCGGATCACTTAAATGTCACTTAAAAAAATCACTTAAATACTAATTTCATTTTAGGTCGCTAGAAATCCAACGTGATCATATTTTAATAATTTATCTGACTTGCCCAATCAGCATATAGAGCCCTGACGTTGTCTATAAGGTTTTCCCAAAAATATATACCTTAATTCACAAATTGAAAGAAATTCCCTAATTCTAAACCCTAAATCGCCAATTTAACGAAATTCCCAAATCTCAGGTGAGGAGATGGGGATCAGATCTGGGCAAGGAGATCACGGGAGCAATATTGTGGACTGGAATTGTTGAGGGAAGCAGTGTTGATTGAGGTCCGAGCTTTTCGGCAATGGTGACCAAGAAGCAGGGACAGAGTAAACTAGAGGAATTGCTCCGGGAGAGGATATTCATGTTGAGCTCTCTATGCATGTAAATATGCGCCGCTCTGTGCTATAACCTGTGGTGGTCAGCGATGGAGGATGAGCGGCGGCTACCGTTGAGCGGAGATGGTGCGATTAAGAGGGTTTGAAGGTGGAGAAGCCTCTGGAAATTGATCATTCGAGAGAGATCTTTCTGGCCGTTCAGAAATTTCTGAGTCCTTCCCTTCCAATACTTTGTTTTCTGCTCTGAACATATGAGAGTCGTTGTGGTCGGCGATGGTGGATCGACATGGCTACTGGCAGAGCGAGTGACGGAGAAGACCATGGATGTCAATTTGTCTCCTAGGAGTTGTGCAACGTCGTTTTAGACAAGCTACCCACATCGGGTCGTGTGACGTCATTTTGCATGTCCACGTGGACTAGATTTTTTTTTTATATACACAAAATATGCCAACTCATATTAAAATTTTAATTATAAAAGTCACGTAATCATTTTAGCTGGAATTTTTGTTAAAGGCATTTTAGCAATCGTTTTTCTCCGATTTGGCATTTAAGTAAATTGGCGAAAACTTTTGGTATAAAATGAGTGCTATGTAAAACTTTTAGCACTTCTAATGTCATTTTGCCTCAAAAGCTGCCATGTGATTTCAATGGCTAGAATAGTTCACAATTTTCCATAGAAAAAGCCACAAAAAGGTTTCCTTAATTATACTTATCTTTAACAATTTTCCATAGAAAAAAATTAATTTGCTAACATGAATTTTTTTTTTTCTCTTGATAACAAGAAAGCTACCTTACCTAGGTAATTTTAAATTCATAGAGTACCCTACTGATTTTATGAGTTAGGTAAATAGCGGCTTGGTTGAAATATCTAATTGATAATCAAGTTATTTGCATCAGAAAAATTCGAATGATACAAACGTACAATTCTCCTCTACGTGTCAATTATTTAACCACTGAGGCTTCTAGAAAAGTGGAAGGCAATCTTTCCTGTGATCTTTTTTAAGCATCGAGGCGACGTACACTAGTAGTAAACTTCACTGTAAATCAAGACATGAAGCAACTGCTCCCCTTTGTTGACTTTTCTAAGACCTCCAAGGATTGTGCGCTTGACCTGGACGCGTGCGCTTTATCATAAAAGGAATACAACTTATTGCGAAGAGTGGTGCACTTCGCTCTAAAGAGAATGCACCTTTTCTAGGATAGGAACGCATTTCAACAGGAGCCCTGTAAGTTATGCACACCATAATAATAAGGTATGAATAATTATATATCAATTTAAAATGCAAAGCTTCAACCTTCATTTTGATCTTTCCCTGTTTGCCAAGCCACGATGGTTATATCCTTAGCAAAGCTTCTTTATTTTATTTGGTCCAAGGAATCAAAAAAAAGTAGTCTCATTGTTTTGTCCGAGGAAGAAAGGAGCCACCTAACTTCAATATGCCCACCAGCCATTCAAATTTGGGAAAAATTAACACAATCCGATTATGTATTATTGAGAGAGAATTGAAAAATGAACATATCTTGGTGAAAACGACAAAATTGAAGAGAAAGTAACAATTTTGTTTTCTTTTAGGTTATCATTTAAAAATGTGTTCATCGGGGAAAGTTTTCTCAACAAAATCTTTCACCGAAAGGGCAAAGCTTTGGTTTTATTGTTTGTAATAGGTTCTATGTCGCTTCGGAAAGGAAGCAATTGATCTAAACTATAGACAAACATAAAATGCAGAAAAAACAAGAGAAAAGTAAAAGTGTCATTGAATGTAAAAGTGCAATAAAAAAAAAGATAACAATTGAAAAGTAGATGATTTATTGTCGTTTTGCAAAAGGTCTTTTACATTGATGACTCTTTGGCTATTTATAGTGGTAATTTGCGGGTATCTACTCTTTAGTGGTTACTGTCTCGATATTTAAAATGTTCCGAGGCTACTATCTGGATATTTAAAATGTTCCGAAAGTTTCGGCTCATTGTCGATAATTGCTCCGCCTTACCGATATTTTCACTTGTGCCGATTCTTGTAATTGCCTCCACTCTTTTGTCACCTACTTCGACAAGTTCTACTATCACACTATGTAGGATCCTCATTATCGACTGTTGGCATTCTGGCCCTATACGTGAATTCCCGCGTGCTGCGCCTACTTTATTCTCTTCTACTTCCGAAGTCTAACAAGTTAATTTGGGGTGCCAACAAATGCCCCCTTTAAAAGAATTAAAAGATCTTTTAATTATTTTAACCGCTTTAATGACTGTACTAACGGCATTATCACCTCGTTTCTCGAGCAATGTGGCTTTGGCTTCTTATCCTACATACGTATATTGGTATCTTTTGTTGAGAAAACTCCTACCAAGTTTTGAAGTTGATAAAATTTCCTAGTTCTTATTCTTATAGTATACTTCTGAAATTATATCGTAGACTATTGCCAAAGTCTATTCATTCCAGAAGTCTTTTCACTTTGACGCAATCCAGACTGAAATTGTGTCCAAAACGAAGATAAAATCAGACTTAGATTTATTGATCTGGTGACAAGGATTCAAAATGTATGCAATAGGAATTTATTCTTCAATATCCGGCTCTCTGGCGAAGAATCTCACTTACCTTTTATAAATACATTGATGGAATCAATCGCAAATTGATGAAATCAATCTTGAAGACAAGTTCCTTTTTGGGAAACATCTACTTATAGAAACCTAGATTCTGATTGTATGAGCGACCAGAATCAATGGATTCTTATCTCAATATTCATACGGCTACTAGATTTCCTTAATCGATTCTATCCAATGGATTGATTGGAAGAAATTCCTCTAGAAAATGCCAATGGCTAGTAAAGCGTGGAGAAGTATTTAAGGAGATCATTCAGTCTATTTGAGATAGCGCATGAGAATTGAAATTCCAAAGTCTAAAGCCTTTCCAACCACTTGTTCTTCATTGATAGTTCTTACAAATTGTACTCAAGAGATAAAATCACAAGAAGAGTGACTTAGTGAGAGAAAAGGACTCTTCCACCGAGTGTTTGCACTAAAAAAATTGTACTTCTCTATTGATACTATAGTGAATTCCAGCCAGAAGGCTGTCAGCATAGGAGAGCGGATATAGGCTTAATCTCAGCCAAACTACTATAAATTTCGTGTGCAATTTTCTCTTCCCTTAACTTTTTTCATTTAAATCTGTTGCATCTTTTTAAATATCACAAACATCTATTCCATCTCTTATCTGATTCTGAATATTCATCAGAAGTCTGGTGACTTATTTATTAGATTCTGTTTGCTTCTCAGACTTTGTTCAATTTTTTTTTTTTTTACTTTTCAAAAATTCTTTTAAACACTTATTCACCCCCCCTCTAGATGTTCATACTAACTTTATCAATTGGTATCAGAGCCATGTTCTCATCTGTTGAAGTGTTTATACTTTTGAGCCAAAGATCTTCTATGGCTAGTTGTTTAGCACTAGGACTGATGGAGGGGCAGAGCAATACTAGACCACCTTATTTTGATGGAAAGGAATACAGTGTGTAGAAGAATAAAATGAAGGCATTCTTGAGATTTAGAGATCCTCTGGAATGGGATGTTGTAGAAAGAGGAATCAACCCAAAGGCAGCTTCAGCATCTGACAAGGGAAAATAAATCTTAGACGAGGATGTTGAGAAAACCAACCAAGCAAAAATTATCAAGAGACAGGCTCTTGATGCAAAGACCATCTATTGATTATACTGTGTTTTGTTCCCTGCTGAATATAACAGAATTTCTTCATGTGAAATAACTAAAGTAGTCTGGGATAGACTTCATGTCACCCATGAAGGAATAGATCGTGTAAAGGAGACATAAATAAATATCTTACATGGCCAATATGAATCCTTTAGAATGAAGCCTGGAGAGTCTATTGGAAATATGTTTAGTTGATTTACAAAAATTGTAAATGGGTTGGCATATCAAGATCAACTAATTTCTGCTCCAATGAAGGTCAACAAACTTTTGCGAGGACTTTCAAAGGATTGGAACCATGTGAAAACATCAATCCGAGAGACACAAAGAATCATGCCTCTCTCTATTGATGAGCTGATAGGCACTCTTCAATCATACAAAGTGGAACAGATCAATGACGAAGAGGATCCAAAAGGTAAGAAGTCAATTGCACTTAAGTCTAATGCTGATTCTAATGACATAGACATAGATGATGACATGAACAATGAGGAGCTGGCTCTCATGATAAAGAAATTCAGGAAACTAAATAGGAAATGAAGAAAATTGTACTGGAAAAAGTAAAGTAAGCAAATTTCTAGAAAAGATCAACGGAAGATGTTGAATCTAGTAAAGATGTGATATACTTTGAGTGCAAGAAGAAGGACATATCAAGCCTAACTGTCCCTTGCTAAAGAAGAATAAAGGTAAGTATGAAAAATACAAGAAAGCTTTAAAAGCATAAACCTGAAGTGACACAGAATGTGAGGAAAGTGAAAAGGAGTTTGCGAATATCTATCTGATGGCTCACTCAGAATCAGACTTAAAATCAGAGTCTGATTCAGACACAAACTCAGAGTCTGATTCAGACACAAACTCAGAGTCTGACAAGGAATTCAAGGTAAGTCATTTAGAAATTCCTATTAAAGTTTCTAAGTATATAGATAAACTTTGCTTGAACATCAAATCCTCTCTTAAAAGGATATCCAAATTAAAGAAGGAAAATTCAAAACTCAGACAACATGATAATTCTTGGAGAGAAAAGTTTGAGAGTCTGAATTATTATTTTTTTTTTATGATTTGAAAAAAATATTGATTCTCTTTCAAAAGAAAATGAATGTTTGAAAAAGGAAATTTCAAATATTTCTACGAAGTTCTCCAAAGGATAAAAACTTTAGAGTAAATTTTTTTAACTCAAATACCCTATTATAACAAATCTAGTTTAGGTCTAAATAGAGAAAGTGCTCTTTTGATCAATTTTCCTAAAGTCAATGAGAGAATTAAGCAAAGACCTCCAAAATTTACTTGCAAAAATCACTTTCAAAAAGTTTTTGTAAAACCTATTGATCGGAGTGCTCTTAAATGTTCTAAGTGTTATAGCTCAGAACATTTTGAGAATGAATGTCCTAAAGTTTGGAGACCTATTAAGAAGGATTGTGCAAAAGCTATTTTTAAAACTAACTCCTCAGGACCCAAGAAAAGTTGGGTACCAAAGAAAGTTTTAGGTCTCTTTTTTACTACAAGTTACTGTTAAGAGGAAAAGCAAATGGTACTTGGATAGTAGCTGTTTTAGACATATGATTGGAGATTCAAGCAGTTTCATAAAACTAGAAAAACAAAGAGGAGGAAATGTTTCGTTTGGTGGGAACAACAATGAGAAAACTATTGCACATGGAACAGTGAGAATTGGAAGTTTGATCATCAACAATGTTTCCCTGGTGAAAGGCTTTAACTATAATTTTCTGAGCATAAGTCAACTATGTGATACAAGATTCAAAATTAATTTCCAAGAAGATGTTTGTTTTGTAATTAGTCAAGACTTCTCTCAAACCTTCATTGGGTGAAGACATGGCAATATTTATCTTCTGGACATAAGCCCAAAGAGTTCTCAATATCTTATCTCAATTTAAGATGAAGCAAATCTCTAGCACCGCAGACTAGGACATGTTAGTATAAAACAGATTGCTAAACTATCGTCTAAGAAGCTGGCTCGTGGTCTTCCTAGAATAATGTTCTAGAAGTCTGAATTGTGTGCTCCATGTATCTTGGGAAAACAGTTCAGAAGCTCATTTAAATCTATAAATCAAGTCTCCACTAATCACGTCTTATAGCTTGTTCACATGGATCTTTTTAGACCAACTAGAACTCAGAGCATCGGTGGCAAAAAGTATTGTTTGGTAGTTGTGGACGATTATTCAAGATTTACATGAGTTTTCTTTTTGGCAAATAAAAGAGAAACCTTATCATATTTTTCGAAATTTGCTAAGAAGGTTCAGAATGAGAAAAATTATACCATTTCAAGTATTAAGACTAATCATTGGGGAGAATTTAAAAATTAAGACTTTGCAAATTTTTGTGATGAGAATGGTATTCAACATGTTTTCTCCTCTCCTTATACTCCAGAACAAAATGGAGTTGTGGAAATGAAAAATTGACATTTACAGAAGATGGCCAGAACTCTGCTAATTGAAAGTAGAGTCTCTTTTCGTTTTTGGGTAGAAGTAGTTTCCACTGCTTGTTATATAATTAATAGAGTATTTTAAGGTCTATCATAGAGAAAACTCCCTATGAAGTTTACAAAGGAAAAAAGCCAAACATTTCTTATTTTCATGTGTTTGGTTGCAAGTGCTTTATTTTGAAGGATGGAAATGATTGGCCTGGTAAATTGAAGAAAGATCGGATGAATGAATATTTATTGGCTATTCTACTTCAAGCAAAGCTTACAGGGTTTTCAACAAGAATACACAGATTGTCGAAGAATCAATGAATGTGAGATTTCAAGAAACTGTCAAGAACCAACAAGACTAGACTCAACTTGAAGAGTTTGAGCTAGTTTCAGACTTAACGAAGTCTGATTCTGTGATATCCTGATTTTCCAATTCTGTTTTCAATTGAATCAATCGGGCATTTCATCTTTGCGTCTATAGCTCTCTTCTATGAGTTGGCCACTCACGAGATAACTAGTCTATCAGGTGAAGCCGTTAAGGAATCTAAACGCAATAGACTTGAGAATTCGACTAGGAATCGACTGCTCGACCATGCTAATCTGCAATGGTCATTACGACACAGATCTATTAGAGACCGGAGATAGGTCGACTCGACAAAGGCATGTGATTAAGTGTGGGTGATTCCACCTGATTGCACAAATCTTGTCAATCGGCACTAGACCGATTTCTCTGTCGTTTTGGTACCTTGTGTCCGTATTTGAAACCTTGAGATTTCTACGACAACTGAGAGTTGCCAATGTGTCGAAGATGCACTTTGTGGCTTGAAAATAATCAACCACAGGTCAATTGCACAGAAAAATCCTAAAAGCTACCCGGTAGATTAGGACGCGCTAAAGTCGCGCCAGATTGAAATTAACCGTGAAATTGAACCCGATTACAGAAATCGGAAGTTCTATCAAGTCACGATTCATTTTAGGAATGTCGACTCATCCTCAGAAGATTTTTCTACAAACCGAGATTTTTGGCAAAAAAGCAAAGTAAGGCCGTTTTTGTTCGGGATTGTGAGATGGTCGTTTTTTATTGAATCTTCGGGATGCAAGTTGGATCATTTGATGAGAAAAGTCATGAGATGGATGAGGATACCTTGAGGGATTTAATTGGGCTTCAATTGGACTTCAATTTGGTTCAATTAAATGAAATTGAAAGAATGCGTTGTACAAGGTTTTGGAAATTTCATGCCACGGCGGAAAAAGAAATTAGACCCATTGAAGATAGTTGTGGAAGCTTGGTGTGAGTGGAAGATGACCTCATGTGAGGTCATGGTGGGCCATGTTTGTGGGGCCAAAGAGAGAGAGAGAGAGAGAGAGAGAGAGAAAAGAACCGGTTCCCCCCCAATTTCTCCTTCTTTCCCGTCGCCGCTTCGTCTCCCCCATCTCTTCTTGTTGCTCGAAGAACCCAAAGAGCCGAACCGAGAAGCCCCGTCCGAAGCCGTACGTCGCCTGGAGCCGCACGCCGCGCAGGAGCCTCCGCCATCGCCGTCGCTCGCCCGTGGAAACCAATCGAGGCCGCCACGTTGTCCCGCGCGCGCTGGTCTACTTCTGTCCGCTGGTCCAGGGTCATCGTCCAACATCCTAAGGCCGTCGTGGAGCTCGCCGAAGGCCGTCTCGCCGCCGTACAGCAACCAGAACCACCGCCCGGACCGTCAAAGCCCCGCTTTGCCCGTTTCCAGCAAGCCGAGTCGCTGGTTCTTCTTCTTCATCCAGCAGCCATTCTAGACTGGGAAGCTGAGCCGGAGCCGCCCAGCCCACCTCCGGCCACTGTGAGCCCTCGCCGTTGGCCGCACGACACCGTTGCAGCTCCTCCGCCCATTCCCGACCCCAACCAGCCCCACATCCGCTCCTTCTCGGCCCCAAACAACAACTGGTTTTATGGGTATGGTAGCGGCTATTTGGCCCGTTTTGGCCGACTTCTCAACCCCGAAAGCTAGGCCCGCCTTGGAGACTATTGACCCTCGCGTCGTCCCCGTCGTTTTGAGCCGTTCGGCTTGTTAATCGGGTGAGTTTATCCTCTAATCCTTGCTTAGTAAATTAATTATGCTTAAGGGGTGTTTATATTAGTCTAACTAGGTTTATGTGGTTAAATTAGATTATTTTAATGCAAATTAGATTAGTTGTATGATTAGTTTAATGGATGTTTAATTAGGGCTAATTGTATGTTTAAATTAGTGTAATCTAGTTTAAGCCTTAATTAATTATTTACTTATTTCGAATTTTTAAATATTATTTTATTAAATTAAATTATTATTATAATAAAATATTTAATTATTTAATTTTCGGAATTAAATTTAATTATTTAATAATTTCAAAAAATTTGCCGGGATGGTCGGTCGTTAGAATTTCGCGCTGATCGCAGTAGTGCGGTCAATTTGTGCTAATTGTTTGTTTAATTTGAGGAATTGAGTGATTGATTATTTTGGTTAATTATTCCAAAGTGTGGAATTGAGTGATATTGATGAAGTTGTGGTATTTAACTTGAAAATACCCGGTGTTGGCTTTTAGCATTGTAAATGGTTTGTATGACTAGTTTGAATCGTTGGATGCTATTGGATTGTATATCCAGTTCTATGGTTTAAATATATGTACAGCTTTGGTGAGCAATTGTTTATATATTTATCAACCTGTGAGAGCAGTATACCTTATCAGCTTATGTGAGATAAGATCGTTTTATCAGCTTGTGCGAGCACGATCTATCTATCTACAGCTTGAGTGAAATACTATCTATCTATACAGCTTGAGCGAGCTACTATCTATCTATACAACTTGAGTGAGCTACTATCTATCTACACAGCTTGAGCGAGCTACCGTCTATATATTACAACATTTGGAGAGCATGTGTCGTGTTAACGACTGGTTTGATAAACGGTATTGAATGATAGATAGTAGTAGTTGATAGATAGTACGGATTGAAATGGAAAGATAGATAGTATGATTGAAACGAATCGTTGAATCAATTGTGTGATTGAGAATTGAATTGTACTGATGTGCAGGAAGGGACTGAGGCAAGGTAAGTTCTCTGTCCTATTTGTGTGGCTAGAGCGCCCTAAGGTGTATTTTCTTCCTAATCGAGTCTTAGAGGGTAGGACTCGCTGAGACATTGTCTCACCCCATCGTGGGCTCAACATTTTCAGGTCCTTAGATGGCAGTCGTGGAGGACTCGAAGCCATGGACATTTATGGAGGTGGAGACCGAAGAATCGACGAACGTGTCTGACTAGTGGTCATAGGACAGTTCCCTTTTTGTTGAGCCGGTCTATTTTGTAGACAATCCAGTGTTGTATATAAACCTATGTGTTTATAAGAGAGCTTGATTGGTTGTGATTGATTGCCTGCTTTTCTATCCCAAGTTAAATGTTGTCAGGGGATTTGTTTCACTTCTGCATGTATAATAAAATGAATGGTTCGGCGACGTGTCCTGGGAAGTTGCATTTGTATCGACCGCAGAGGGATGTGCGCGCGCTCGGAGGATCGGGGCGTGACATCCCCGTTTAAGTGGTATCAGAGCGGGTCTGTGAATGGAGTGATAAGGTGCGATTGTTTATGGGATAGTTAGTAGGAATGGTTTTTATTTCATGCCGGTGCATGTCACTGATAGTTGTTTGGTAAATTGTTTGGCGTGGATCACTTGAATTCTAATCTGCGATTAGAATTGAGAAATAGGTTTCTGTAAAGATCCTGTAGATGAGTGATCAAGAGCAGAGGACTCCTAGAGAGAACCTTTAGACCAGTTACTCGGGGTAGAACGCCGACATGGATCGGTGCTAGAGGTTGTTGTGGCAGAGCACTAGCTCAAACCAGCGCGAGTGTAAGAGTACCGCTGCAAGTCGGTACTAGTGTAGTAGCACAGAGCGATCCTAGGTTCGATGGGATCGTTCTGGCGCTAGTGTTCCTTGGGAACTCGTTGAGCCAATAAGCTCAGGACCGAGCCATTGTTGTTGCCGCACCAGTTGAGGCCTAGCCTAGAGTTGTGATCTGAGAGCAAGCTGTTGCATCCGAGTCAAGGTTCAGATTCAGTAGAGATGGGAATCAGTTCGGGAAGGAGCCTATGATCGGAGAAAAGTATCCCATTTCCGTCCAACTGGAAATGCGGGATGGTTAAGTCAGCAATGAATCAGAATGGAGTGTGTCGTGCTGACGGAAGCCGACATGGATCAGCCCCGTGTCCTGGTAAGACAGGTGCTTGTTCTGAGTGTGACCAACAGGGTTACCTAGTCAAAAAAAGGTCCCCGAAGGCCGATGGGACAGCTCAGTGGGAATGCGCCGTAGAAAACGTCGTGGAGTATTTGGGACAGACCCCAATGCAAGTAAGAGAGCATGCTATCATCCGACAGGAGATAGAGTACTCACTATTTGTTGCCAAGTTTGAGAAAAGAAGTGTGAGTCAGCCCGGTGACCAAGTACAACGGGAGCATGCTTTGAATGTGGCCAGCACGGCCATTGGGTTAGGAACTGTCCGCGTAGGTCCAGGGGAGTGTGAGCACCATTACTGCAGGTGGGATGCCACTAAGATGGCTAGAGGAGCACGAATGGATCGACCATGCATCGATCAAGGGAAGAATGTTTTTTAGATGTTTTTATCAGAGTAGCGTAGCAGAATTTTGAGTGAAAGTTGTGGAGTTTCTGTTGTTGTAATAAAGTAAAAGGAAGATGAATCTCTTATTATAGTTGTACTTGATGGGTTTGCTTATATATGACCTGGAAGTCATTTATAAAAGGTTTGGCTCGAGGAGCTTTCCGCTGTTATGAATCGTGGTAGTGATGTAATTTAGTTTGTTCAGTTAGTGTACGAAAGTTTTGAATTACTGAAAGTCAGAAAGGACCTTCGATCCCTGTTATTCGTCACTGAAGACGACTTGGTTCTGGTTGTTGGTTGCCAAATCTATGTGGCAACTGTAGTGGATGCAACAATCGAGGGACCAAGTAAGGAGAACATAACCATGGTACATAAGTTGTCTGAGGTGTTTCCGGAAGAACTGCTAGGTTTGTTATCAGAAAGGGAAATAAAGTTCGTGATTGAATTAGCAACCGGATTAGAGCTAGTCCCTAAGGCTCCTTACCGGATGGCGTTATCTGAGTTGTAGGAACTAAAGGTGCAGATGTAGGAATTGTTAGATAAAGGATTCGTACGTCCCAGTGCATCACCTTGGAGAGCACCGTTCTGTTCGTGAAGAACAAAGATGGTTTGTTGTGTTTGTGCATCGATATTCTCCAAGATTGACTTGAGAACAGGGTATCATCAGTAGAGGATTAGGAAGGAAAACATACCGAAGTTAGCATTGCATACTTGATGCGGCAATTGTGAGTTCACAGTAATACCGTTTGGTTTGACGAACACTCCAGCTGTTTGTATGGATCTAATGAACATAATGTTTAAGGGTACTTGGATCAGTTTGTGATCATGTTCATTGAAGTTATCCTAGTGTGTTCGAAGAGTGCTGAGGAGCACGAGAGACATTTGAGGATGGTACTTCAGACCTTGAGGACTCTTGGATTTTACGATAAGCTTAGCAGATGCGAGGTTTGGATGACTCGTGTTGCGTTCCTAGGTCATGTGATTTCAGGAGAAGGAATCTTCGTGAACCCCGCCAAGATTGAAACAGTGAACAGTTGGCCAAGATTGACTACAGTGACAGAGATCAGAAGTTTTCCGGATTTTTAGTAGAGTATTACAGAAGGTTTGTGGAAGAGTTTTCGGCCTTAGCTTCATCGTTTACTCGACTACTGAAGAAAGAAAAGAAGTTCATGTGGACAGACAGGCGCGAGCGTAGTTTCCAAGAGCTTAAGCAGAAGCTGACTATTGCATCTGTGTTGACCATACCGTCTGGTCTTGGAGGTTACGAGATCTATAGTGATGCGTCGTATAGAAGACTGGGTTGCGTGCTGATGCAACATGTTATGGCCGTTGCATATGCATCCCGTCAGTTGAAACCTCATAAATTGAATTATCCGACGCATAACTTAGAACTCGCAGCCATAATTTTTGCTCTAAAGATTTAGAGATATTGTTGGTGTGAAGAAAGACTCTAAATCTTCACTGACCATTAAAGTCTCAAAGTATTTATTCTCTCAGAAGGAATTGAATATGAGATAGCGCTGTGAACCAGATCTTTTGAAGGACTAGGATGGTGGTATTTGATATCACCTTGGAAGGACAAAAGAAGTCACTGATGCGTTGAGTTGAGAGTCTTCATTTGTGCATAGGTTGGTTAAAGTATGGACCTTACTTGAAAAAGCTCGAGATTCGGTTTTCAAATCTAAGGTAGGCCACCTTTTGTACGAAGATGGGTCAGAATCTGCATCAACAGGATTGGTGGACCGGTATGAAGATAGATATCACTGACAGGTTGCAAGTGTCAGAGGTGCTATCAAGTGAAAGCACGGTTTTGCAATTCGAGAGGACCTTTGTAATCTCTCGATATCTCCGTGAGGAAGTGGGAACACGTCACAATAGATTTTTGTGACAGGTCTATCGAGGAGTCAGTGTGTTAATAATTTCATTTTGGGTAGTAAGTGACAGACAGATGAAATCACTCCACCTTGTGGCTGTGCGGAAGGATCTTGATTTGATTGAGCATGCAGAAGTGTATGTGTGTCAAATAGTTCATCTGCTTAGAGTGACAGTGACTGAGTTATATCAGATCTAGACCAGAGGCTTCCAATTTCAGCAGATCCGTCAAATGGTTCCTTTTGAGGCAGTGCAGATCATAGTGTACAGAACTTCAGTTGTTGAGTTGAGGTCAGGGAATGAAAGGTCACCACCC
Source organism: Eucalyptus virginea (assembly GCA_014182375.1). NCBI lineage: Eukaryota > Viridiplantae > Streptophyta > Magnoliopsida > Myrtales > Myrtaceae > Eucalyptus > Eucalyptus virginea. The sequence continues at coordinate 38,370,710 of CM024514.1, forward strand.
AGAGTCAGTTCAGCAGTCAGTGGACACAGTTGCAAATATCAGTGACAGATTAAGGACTGCTCAGAGCCGCTGGGAAATTTAAGTAGTTAATCGTCGAAAACCTTTGAATCTTCAGGTTGAGAATCTTGTTCTTCCTTGGATGTCACCTAGGATAGGGACATCTCGAATTGTTAAGAAAGGAGAGCCGAAACTGTTTAAATGATGGAATATTTCAAGTTTGGGATCAATTAAGAAATTTGGCTTTAAATGGAAAAAGAAAGCAGTTTGGAGCACCATCGACGCCTCTAGCCGAGTGGTACCCGGGATGAAGCCGCAGGTCCGAAATCGGGGGTTCAAATCCTCGAATCGGTAGTTAGCTGCTTAGTGGAAAGAAAAAGAAAAGAAAAAGAAAAAGAAAAACCAAATTTTTGCAACTTTCATTTTTGTAAAAGTGGACAAGTGCTTAACCTTTTTGGAATCAAGATTTGGTCTGGTCAATTTGGAAATGTTTCAGCGGCACCGAGAATCGTGGATAGCATTGCGACGCAAAATGAATGAGCAGAATTGATGAGACGAACAATACCCCACCATTTTGAAGAAGAATTTTAATGGTTTAAATTTAGAGGACGAAATTTTTATAAGAGGAAAAGAGTTGTGACATCCTGATTTTCCAATTCTATTTTCAATTGAATAAGTCGGGCATTTCATCTTTGTGTCTATAGCTCTCTTCTCTGAGTTGCCCACTCACAAGATAACTAGTCTATCGGGTGAAGTCGTTAAGGAATCTAAACGCAATAGACTTGAGAATTCGACCAGGAATCGACTGCTCGACCATGCTAATCTGCAAGGGTCATTACGGCACAGATCGATTAGAGACCGGAGATAGGTCGACTCGACAAAGGCATGTGATTAAGTGTAGGTGATTCCACCTAATTGCACAAATCTTGTCGATCGGCACTAGATCGATTTCTCTGTCGTTTTGGTACCCTGTGTCTGTACTTGAAACCTTGAGATTTTTATGACAACCAAGAGTCGTCAATGTGTCGAAGATGCATTTTGTGGCTTGAAAATAATCAACCACGGAGTCAATTGCACGAAAATTCCTAAAAGCTACCCGGTAGATTATGACGCGCTAAAGTCACGCCGATTGAAATTAACCGTGAAATTGAACCCGATTACAAAAATTGGAAGTTCTATCAAGTCACAATTCATTTTAGGAACGTCGACTCATCCTCAGAAGATTTTTCTACAAATCGAGATTTTTGGCAGAAAAGCAAAGTAAGGCCGTTTTTGTTCGGGATTGTGAGAGGGTCGTTTTTGATCGAATCTTCGAGATGCAAGTTGGATCGTTTGATGAAAAAAAGTCATGAGATGGATGAGGATACCTTGAGGGATTTAATTGGGCTTCAATTGGACTTTAATTTGGTTCAATTAAATGAAATTGAAAGAATGCGTTGTACAAGGTTTTGGAAATTTCATGCCACGGCGGAAAAAGAAATAAAACCCATTGAAAATATTTGTGGAAGCTTGGTGTGAGTGGAAGATGACCTCATGTGAGGTCATGGTGGGCCATGTTTGTGGGGCCAAAGAGAGAGAGAGAGAGAGAGAAAAGAACCGGTTTCCCCCCCTTTCTCCTTCTCTCCCGTCGCTGCTTCTCTCTCCCCCATCTCTTCTTGTTGCTCGAAGAACCCAGCAGCGAACCAGAGAAGCCCCGTCTGAAGCCGTACGTCGCCTGGAGCAGTCGCACGCCACTGAAGGAGCCTCCGCCATCGCCGTCACTCGCCCGTGGAAACCAACCGTGGCCAGCTGTTGCCGTCCTGCTCACGCGCTAGTTCGCCCCATCCCGCTGGTCCCGGGGTCGTCGTCCAGCATCCTAAGGCCATCGTGGAGCTCGCCGAAGGCCGTCTCGCCACCGTACAACAACCGGAACCACCGCCTGGACCGTCGAAGCCCCACTTTGCCCGTTTCCAGCAAACCGAGTCGCTGGTTCTTCTCCTTCGTCCAACAGCCATTCCAGATCTGGGGAAGCTCAATCGGAGCCGTCCAGCCCGCCTCCGGCCACCATGAGACTCCGTCGTTGGCTACACGACACCGCTGCAGATCCTCCGCCCATTCCCAACCCCAACTAGCCCCGGATCCACTCCTTCTCGGCCCCAAACAGCAACTGGTTTTATGGGTATGGTAGCGACTATTTGGCCCGTTTTGGCCGGTTTCCCGGCCCTGGAAGCTAGGCCCGCCTTGGAGACTATCGACCCTCGCGTCGTCCCCGTCGTTTTGAGCCGTTCGGCTCGTTAATCGGGTTAGTTTATCCTCTAATCCTCGCTTAGTAAGTTAATTATGCTTAAGGGGTGTTTAGATTAGTCTAATTAGGTTTATGTGGTTAAATTAGATTATTTTAATGTAAATTAGATTAGTTGTATGATTAGTTTGATGGATGTTTAATTAGGGCTAATTGTATGTTTAAATTAGTGTAATCTAGTTTAAACCTAATTAATTATTTTTAATTGATTAATTATTTGGAATTTTTCAATATTATTTTATTAAATTAAATTATTATAATACAATATTTAATTATTTAATTTTCGGAATTAAATTTAATTATTTAATTATTTCGAAAATTTTGCCGGGATGGCTTTCTGGTCATTAGAATTTTGCGCCGATCGCAAAGAAGGTGTGGTCAGTTTGTGCTAATTGTTTGTTTAATTTGAGAAATTGAGTGATTGATGATTTTGGTTAATTATTCCAAAGTGTGGAATTGAGTGATATTGATGAAGTTGTGGTATTTAACTTGAAAATACCCGGTGTTGGCCTTTAGCACCGTAATTGGTTTGTATATCTAGTTTGAATCGTTGGATGCTATTGGATTGTATATCAAGTTCTATGGTTTAAATATATGTACAGCTTTGGTGAGTAATTGTTTATATATTTATCAACTTGTGAGAGCAGTATACCTTATCAGCTTGTATGAGATAAGATCGTTTTATCAGCTCTGCGAGCACGATCTATCTATTTACAGCTTGAGCGAGCTACTATCTATCTATACAGCTTGAGCGAGCAACTATCTATCTATACAGCTTGAGCGAGCTACCATCTATATATTACAGCATTTGGAGAGCATGTGTCGTATTAACGACTAGTTTGATAGACGGTATTGAATGATAGATAGTAATGGTTGATAGATAGTACGGATTGAAATGGAAAGATAGATAGTATGATTGAATTGAATCGTTAAATCAATTGTGTGATTGAGAATTGAATTGTACTGACGTGCAGGAAGGGACTGAGGCAAAGTAAGTCCTTTGTCCTATTTGTGTGGCTAGAGCGCCCTGAGGTGTATTTTCTTCCTAATCGAGTCTTAGAGGGTAGGACTCGCTGAGACATTGTCTCACCCCGTTGTGGGCTCAACATTTTCAGGTGATTAGATGGCGGTCGTGGAGGACTCAAAGCCATGGACATTTATGGAGGTGGAGACCAAAGAATCGGCGAACGTGTCTAACTAGTGGTCATAGGACAGTTCCATTTTTGTTGAGTCGGTCTATTTTGTAGACAATCCAGTGTTGTATATAAACCTATGTGTTTATAAGAGAGCTTGATTGGTTGTGATTGATTGCCTGCTTTTCTATCCCAAGTTAATTGTTGTTAAGGGATTTGTTTCGCTTCCGCATGCGTGATAAAATGAATGGGTCAGGGACGCGTCTTGGGAAGTCGCATTTGTATCGACCGCAGAGGGATGTGCGCGCGCTCAGAGGATCGGGGCGTGACAGATTCCCCTAAGGAACCTCAGCCTTCTGATGATCAAAGTCAAGCAGAAGAAAAGTCAGAAGAATCAAAAGAAACAAAGGTTTAGCAAACCCTTGCAGATAATGACAAATTCAACAATCACTGGAAGCACAAATCAAGCCATCCTAAAGATCTCATTATTGGCAATATAGAAGAAGATATTCGTACCAAATCCAAAGTAAAAGGAGACTCAAGTGCTCTAACTCTTATTTCTAAGATAGAACCAAAGAGAGTAGAAGAAGCTTTATCTAATAAAATTTGAATAGAAGCAATACAGGAAGAACTTAGATAATTCAGAATTAATGATGTCTGAGAGTTAATTCCAAAACCAAAAGGAAAATCTGTTATTGGAGCAAAGTGGATGTTCAAGAACAAGATGGATGAAAATGGTAAAATAACTAGAAACAAAGCAAGGCTTATTGCAAAAGGTTATACTTAAGAGAAATGAATAAACTATGATGAGACATATGCACCTGTAGCTAGGTTAGAAGTATAAGATTATTACTTGCATACGCATGTTTCCATAATTTAAGGTTATTTCAAATGGATGTCAAGAGTGCATTCCTAAATAGTTTCATATAAGATCCCAAAAAACCAAACTTTGTCTATAGACTGAAGAAGGCTTTGTATAGTCTGAAGTAGGCACCTCGAGCCTAGTATGAGAGATTGAGTAAGTTTCTAATAAGCAATAGTTTCAAGAAAGGAATGATTGACACAACTTTGTTTATCAAAATGGAAGAAAAAGACTTTCTACTTGTTCAAATATATGTAGATGATATAATCTTTGATTCTTTTAATGAAAGTCTGTGTAAGAAATTTTCAAAGTCTATGCAGGAAGAATTCGAAATGAGCATGATGGGTGAGTTAACATTCTTTTTGGCTCTATAAGTCAGACAATCAAAGAAATGAACCTTCATTTCTTAAGAGAAATATGCCAGAGATTTTATCAAGTTCTTCCAAACTTGACAAAGATGAAGATGGAAAGAAAGTGGACCAAAAGACATACAGAAGCATGATTGGTTCTCTCCTCTATCTTACTGCTTTTCGATTGGATATTTTATTCAGTGTGTGTATGTGTGCTAGATTCCAGGCTGATCCTAGAGAATCTCATCTCAATGCTTTCAAACGAATTATTAAATATATTGCAACGAATCCAAAGTTAGGTCTATGGTATCCAAAAGGAGGAAACTTTACATTACTTGGATACTTAGATGCTGATCTAGCTGGTTGTAAAGTTGACAGGAAAAGTACTTCAGGTACGTGCCAACTCTTGGGACAAATGTTAGTGTCATGGTTCTCTAAGAAGCATAACACTGTGGCACTCTCAACGGCAGAAGCAAAATATGTTGCTCTTGGAAGTTGCTGTTAATAAATTCTTTGGATAAGGTAACAACTAAAGGACTTTGGAATAGAAGAACCTTGCACTGAAATTAGATGTGATAACACAAGTGCAATAAACCTCACAAAAAATCCTCTTCTCCATTCAAGAGCAAAACATATTGAAATCCGTCATCATTTTATAAGAGACCATGTACAAAATAGTGAAATCAATGTTCAATTCATTGATTCGAATAATCAACTGGCAAATATTTTCACCAAGCCACTGGAGAAAGGATCATTCGAGTTCATTCGTGAAACGTTGAATGTTACCCTTGCTTCTGGTTAAAGTCTATGTAGAAGCAGACTCATCAATTCAACCTTATGGTAGAGACATTCTTCCGAAAGCCCTTACGTACACAAGTAGTTGTATTTCAGACTTTGGCGCACAAGTTTCTTTCCTTTTTGAACAAGTATGATTATTTTCGAATTATTACTTGCCTTTTATATTTTTGGAAATTGTTATATCACTGCTGATTTTTTGGAATTAATATTTCATAAATTATCGATAGTTACTTTTTAAAAATTTTAAAATGGAAGTTTTTCCTTTGTGCCTGTTTGGTTGCCCTAGTTTGTATTCTTTAAATAAGTCTTTGGTCTTTTTTCCTCGATATCCAAAATCCTTGCAAACCCTAACCTCTCTCAAACCCTTGCTTCTGGTTAACGTCTATGTAGAAGCAGACTCATCAATTCAACCTTATGGTAGAGACATTCTTCTGAAAGCCCTTACAAACTCAAGTAGTTGTATTTCATATTTTGGCGCATAAGTTTCTTTCCTTTTTGAACAAGTATGATTATTTTTGAATTATTACTTGCTTTTTATATTTTTGGAAATTGTTATATCACTGCTAATTTTTTGGAATTAATATTTCATAAATTATTGACAGTTACTTTTTAAAAATTTTTAAAATGGAAGTTTTTCCTTTGTGCCTGTTTGGTTGCCCTAGTTTGTATTCTTTAAATAAGTCTTCGGTCTTTTTTCCTCGATATCCAAAATCCTTGCAAACCCTAACCTCTCTCAAACCTTTGCCTCTATTGATCCGTTCTCACCTTCTCTACAAAATCTCTCACTCAATTACTCACGAACATGTCGTCAAAATCCTCAAAGTTAGTTTCGATGTCTTCTCAGAGGAAATCCTCTCACATTGTTAGTTGCGGGCCTCGGTTTATGCATGATGCTTTGATGCACTTTGATCTCACTAGAGATGAATCACCACGAAGCATGAATCGATCATTGGTGGAGGAAGAGGTTACTCAAGATGCGACTCCTCTTTCGATAAGAAAGCCCGAGGTATTTCTTAAACATTATGAGTTTCTAAAAAAATGAGGAACTCCTATGGATTTTATAAGTTCATTTTTTAAAGAAAATGGCTATGGAAATGAAACTTTGTTCTTGAGAGCCATGGAAAACTTAAGGCTGGTAAAGGTTGGAAGAGCAGAAAAAGAATTTACCGATTTTCTTATTGATCCTCGTTTTAGTACATAGGGTCAGACTGAGAGTAAAAAGGAAGATGATGATGAGAGGGTGTTCAAGAATTTTCAATCCAAAATTGATGTTGCTGTAGACATCATTGGAACAAAAAGAAAGTTGTTTTGGTCAAAAGATGTGACATCATGAATTTCAGGTTTTGTTTTCAATTGAATGAATTAGGCCTTTCATCGATGCGCCTATAGTTCTATTCTCTGAGCTGATCACTCACGAGATAACTAGTCTAGCAGGTGATGCCGTTAAGGGATTTTAACGCAATAGACTTGAGAATTCGACTAGGAATCGACTGCTTGACCGTGCTAGTCCGTAAGGGTCATTACAGCACAGTTAAAAATCAATCAGCGATCAGAGATAGGTCAATTCAACTGAGATATGTGATCAAAGAGTGGGTGATTCCACCAAATTGCAAAATTTTCGTCGATCGGCACTAGACCGATTTTTCTGTCGTTTTGGTACCCTATGCCCAAATTTGAAACCTTCATATTTTTACGACAACTGAGAATCGCCAATGTGTCGAAGAGGTACATTGTGGCTCGAAATAAATTGACTACGAGTAAATTGCACTAAAAATTCCTAAAAACTACCCGGTAGGCTAGGTCGCACTAAAATCGCGCTAGATTGAAATTAACCGTGAATTCGAATCCAATTTCAGAAATTGAAAGTTATGTCATGTCACAAGTCGTTTTAGGAACGTTGACTCATCCTCCAAAGATTTTTCTGCAAACCGAGATTTTTGGTGAAAATACAAAATAGGGCCGTTTTTTTTTTCTCGAAAAATTCAGGGGACCGTTTTTTATCGCATTTTTGGGATGCAAGTTTGTTCTATTGGCAAGGAAAATGTCAATTTGGTCGAGGACACCTTGGTGGAATTTATGGGGACCGATTTTGGTCCAATTGAAGAGAAATTTAATCCAATTTGGGGAATTGGTGTGCAAATTCGTAGGCCATGGTCCCCCTCCACTTTTGGACCATTTGGGGATTGTCTAGGAAGTTATTTGTGCACAAAAGTGGCTGAGGAATCTGCCAATTGGGGTGGGGCCTTGCTAAGGGAGATGAGGATGAGATAGAAGACTTTGAGGCCAAGTTGGGTCCCTCCAAGGAGAAGCTGGCTCCTTCTTCTCCAAAGGGGCTGCTTTATCGATTATTGTGTTAGTTTGAAGCTCCAAAACTAGAGAGAAACCAGAGGAGAGTCCCCTTAGCTGTCACATGTCTGCCCGAAGTCGCCGGAGCCACCGCACGCAGTCGCTCGCGCCTGCTCGCCCGCGCGCGTCGTTCTGCCAGCCCGTGCCCCTGCCACATCGTCTCGCTGTCCCTTGCAATCCCTGAGCCACCATCGAGCCTCCGTCCAACCGCCTGAGCCGTCCCCGTCGCCGTCCAATCGTCGTTGAGCGTCGCCACCACCCGCAGCAGCCTCCCCTAGCCTGCCTTCACCGTTCCAGCTCCGGTTCAGTGTCTCAGCCCATCAAATAGAACCGAAGGCCAGCAAGCTTCCGTGGGATTCAAGGCCTGTTTTAGGACACTTCCGGGCCTCGTCGTGTGTCGCCGCTTCGGAGTTTGTCGCCTGTCTCAGCATTGCCGTCGTCGTGGGCTCACCGGATCACAAAACCGGTGAGTTTACTCACCAAACTGTGCTTAGGGAGTCAATGATGCTTAAGAGTTTATTAGTTTAGGCTAAGTATGGTTTAGGCGTTAGTTAGAACGGATTAGCGATTTAATTACTCGTTATTGCATGTTAAGTGGTTAGATCGGCTTAATTAGCGACTAGATAGATTGTATTATTTATCTAGATAGGTTCGGAATTTTTCCGGGCCCGTTTCGATATTTAATTAGGCATTTCCGGCCTAAGTTTCTATTTATGGCATTTAATTGTATTTATTTACTTTTTTTGTATTTATTTAATTATTTATTATTTTTCGAAAATTATACCGGGATAGTCAGTAACCGGAATTTCGTGCTGATTGCAATGGTATGCTTGATTTATTTAATTGAGGGCTGATTTGTTCAAATTGAGTGGAATTTGTAATTTTGGGTATTTATTCCAAAATTAAGTAATTTTGGTATTTAATTAGAAAATACTGGGCGTCGGTTTACAACGCCAAAAATGTGTTTATTGACTATATTAAAGAGTGAGATTTTTTAAAAGAAAGTTGTTGCAGTTTTGGCTAAGGCCGACCGTGTATTCGCGCACGATTATTTTTATCGGGTATTTTTAACACGGTAGATTATCAGCTTGTGAGAGCATATATTATCAGCTTGTGCGAGCATATTTATCGTCAGTTTGTGAGAGCCCCTTTGCACATCAGCTTGTCAGAGCAGTATACTATATAAGCCTGTGAGCTTGATATGTCAGCTTTTGAGACCCTTTGCACATCAGCTTGTGAGAGCAGTATACTATATCAGCCTATGAGCTCGATATGTCAGCTTGTGAGAGCAGTATACATTATCAGCTTGTGTGAGCTATGATCGTTTTATCAGCTTGTGGGAGCACGATCTATATATTTATTAGCTTGGGCGAGCTACTATCTATCTACATCAGCTTGTAAGAGCTATGACCATATATTACAGCTTGTGAGAGGAAAGACCGTCTATTTCAGCTTGTGTGAGCAGTGGTCATATCGAATTGATAGATAGTACTGATGGTATCGATTTGAGTGGATCGATTGATTGATGGTTAATTTGAATTGAATTGATTAGTTGAGTATATGAACTGTACTGACTTGCAGGAAGGAACTGAGGCAAGGTAAGTCCTCTGTCTTGTGTGTGCATAGACTGCCTTTAGGCGTATTTCCTTCCTAGTCGAAGTTTAGGGGGTGAACTTGCTGAGACGTTGTCTCACCTCGTCGTGGGCTAACATTTTCAGGTCCTTAGATGGTGAATCCTCCTGAGCGTTTTGGCCAACCCATGAGGGTTACCAAGCAAGTTTCTAGCTATCCCGATCCCGGAAGTCACTGGGTCTATGAACTTGTAGTGACCACTGTCTGGGTCGAAGAGAATCCACCTCATAGGATACTTCATCGATTTAGAGCATGGTTCTGCTACAGACCTAATGGTTTCAAGGTGGGTCCCCTTAGGACTTTTGATATCCCCGCTACGGTAGTTGATGCTACTCTAGACGAGGATGCAGCTGACCCTCCCGATGGTGTGGTGGAGGACCCGACGCCCCCGGTGCCTATGGAGACTGAAGAATTGGCGAATGAATCCGACTAGCCAGTCATAGGACAGCTTTGTTTTGAGGACCGATTTTTTATAGACTTGTGAATATAAACTAGTATTGTAAATGACCTAGTCTACTGTGTATAAAGGTTTGTTGTGGTTTTCAAAATTGTGGCCCTGCTTTTCTATCCCATCTTTGTGTTGTCTGGGGATTTATTTATTCATTTCCGCATGCGCATTAAAATGAATGGGTCGGTGACGTGTCCTAAGACGTCGCAATTTAGTCGACCACTGAGGGATGGGCACGCGCTCGAGGATCGGAGCTTGACAAAAGAACATAAGAAGGTCCACGAGCAGATGCTGAATAGAGGAGTCATCAATCCTCAAGCGGTAGACTTTGATTGTTTGGATTCCAACAAGGTAAATTTGCGAGAGAAATTTGCCAAGCTTCAGATGGAGAAGTTCTATGCAGAGTCATCCGATGCTTATCTTGAATTGACTGCTTATTTCTATTCTAACCTATTAGTTTTGGATCATACTCGTATTCAATTCCTGTGAGTAAAAAGGTTTTGATGTTGATGTTGATTTGTTGGCTGATATACTAAGAGTAGAAATAAATGGATTTTTGCTCATAAATGTCTCCAATGAAGAGGTCACCGAGTTTCTGTTGAAGGATAGGATTCTTAGAGGAAGCATTACTTACTCCAGGATGTTTGCATATAACATTTTGTTGGAGAAAACTTCCTTGAGTATTTTGAAGCTAACAAAATGTTTCCATCAGTCTAGTCTGAAGACTTGCAGACTCTTTCATCAAAGTCTGAAGACCCCGGACCGCCAAACTCAAGACTTAAAGTCTATCCTCATTGACAGTTTCTAGACCGTCGAAGAAGACTTATCCAAAACTGAGTATTTCGTTAAGGATTTGATTCTATCGACTGAAGAAGATCTCTTGGCTGGACATAGCATCACGGAATTCATTATTCAAATCGAGATTGATTCAGGGATTTTGGATCCGTTGATTGGCGAAGTATACTTGGAAGGTTCTACTTATGGAAACCTAGATCTTGATTGTATGGGCGAGCAGGATTGGTGGGCTATCGTCATATTCCTTAAATAACTCGAAATCTCCCTAATTGATTCTGTCCAACGGGTAGATTGGAAGAACTCCTTTGGTAAGTGCCAACGGGTGTGATGGCATGAAGGAGTATATAAGGAAGACACTCTAGTTATTCGAGTGTGTGCGCGATAGAAGAATTCCAAAGTCTAAAGCTCCTTGTTCTTTGTCAATTCAATTGTTGAGCGAAAACTTGTACTCAAAAGAGAGTTTATACTTTTGTGAGACCTTGAGGAAGTGTAGCAAAGTCTCTACATTGTGGAATCAAGGAAGAGCTATACTGTAACAACTCTTTTGATTCTTAGTGAAATCCAGCCGGTGGGCTATCAGTGTGGAAGAGTGGACGTAGGCTTGGATTAAGCCGAATCACTATAAACCTTGTGTTCTTATTCTCTTCCCTAAGCTCTTTTACTTTGATCGTAATTCTATTTGATTATTAGAGTCTAATTTCCTTTTCATAATCTATTGCTGAACATAGTTGCTTTAAAAATAAAATCATTCACTTCACTCTGGAAAATTTGTTTTCGCACCTATTCACCCCCTCTAGGTGCTCGTACTAGCTTTCACAATTGGTATCAGAGCCTGTGTACTCACTTAAGTTGAAGTGTTTTTACTTTAGAGTCAAAGATTCATGGCTAGTATGTTGGCTCCAGGTCTGGTTGAAGCGCAAAGCAATACCAGACCGTCTTATTTTGATGGAAAGGAATACAACATATGGAAGAACAAGATGAAGGCATTCCTAAGATCAAAGGATCCTCTGGAATGGGACGTGGTAGACAAAGGAATCATTCCTAAAGCTGCAACAGTCTCAAAAAGAGGAAAAGAAGCTGTTGAGTCCAGTGAAATGACTCAAGAAGAGATAACCAAGAGACAAGCTCTTGATGCAAAAGCAATTTATTCCTTATATTGTGCATTATCTCCTACTGAATGTAACAGAATATCTTCTTTTGAAACAGCTAAAGAAGTCTGGGATAGATTGCACATCACCTATGAAGGAACCGATCGAGTGAAAGAAACCAGAATCAATATTCTGCTCGGTCAATATGAAGCATTCAAGATGAAACCAGGAGAATCTATCACTAACATGTTTAGTCATTTTACAGAAATCATGAATGGTCTTGAGTATCAAGGTCAACCAATCTCTGGACCCATGAAGGTTAACAAGTTACTCCGTAGACTGTCCAAAGATTGGAATCACATAAAGACCTCAATAAGGGAGACACAAAGAATCATGCCACTCTCTGTTGACGAATTGGTTGGCACTCTTCAGTCTTATGAAGTGGAGCAAATCAACAAAGATGGAGATCCTAAAGGTAAGAAATCCATTGCATTAAAATCTAATGATGATTCTGATGTCACAGATTCTGAAGATGATATGGACGATGAAGAGCTTGCTCTCATGACAAGAAGGTTCAGAAAACTTAACAGAAAGGGGAGAAGATTCAATCCAAAGAAACAAAGTTCTCAAAAGCTACAAAATGAATCAGTTAAGGATGATGAATCCAACAAGGATGTAGTCTGCTTTGAATGCAAGAAAAAGGGACACATCAGACCCAACTGTCCCCTACTGAAGAGAAAGAAAGGAAAATCTGAGAAATATCGAAAGGCACTTAAAGTAGAAACTTGGAGTGATACCGAATGTGAGGAAAGTGATGATGATTATGCCAATATTTGTGTCATGGCACAATCAAACTCGGTCGGACTCGAGATAGACTCGAGACTCAAACGGTGAAATCGAGGTAAGTAATTTAAAAATTCCTACTAAAGTCTCTAAATACATTGATGAATTGTGTCTTAGTCTTAAAACCTCTCTCAAAAGGATTTCTGAACTTAAAAGGGAAAATTCTGCACTGAAGCAACAGGAAATTGTTTGGAAAGAAAATGTCGAAAGTTTAGACAAAAGTGTTATTGCTTTGAAAGAAAATGCAGACAATCTTTCAAAAGAAAATGCATTCTTGAAAAATGATATCTCAAGCATTTCTAAAAGGTTTTCTATAGGATCTGAGAAACTGGAAAAGATTTTTTCAGCACAAAGACCTTACTTTAACAAATCAGGTTTGGGAATGACTGCTAAAACCATTCCTCTAATTGATTTTCCTAAGGTAAAGGAAAGAATTAAACAAAGACCTACAAAAGATTCTTACAAAAATCATTTTCAAAAAGTTTTTGAAAAACCTGTAGGCCGCAGTGCTCTTAAATGTTCTAAGTGCAATAGTTCAAATCATTTTAAGAAAGAATGTTCTATGGTTTGGAAACCTGTTAAGAAGGTATGGACCCAAGAAAATATGGGTACCAAAGAAAGTTTGAGTTTCTTTTCTAAATGCAAGTCACTATCAAGAAAAAGGTTAAATGGTACTTGGATAGTAGATGCTTGAGACATATGACAGGAGACTCAAATTGTTTCATAAAATTTGTGCAAGTTAATGGTGGAAAAGTCTCTTTTGGAGGAATTAGTAAAGGCAGAATTGTAGGTTACGGAACCGTAAAGATTGGAAGCCTCACGATCAGTAATGTTTTCTTAGTGGAAGGACTCAACTACAACTTGCTGAGTATCAGTCAGCTGTGCGACACAGGTTTCAAAATCAACTTTCAAGAAGGAATATGTTTAGGAACCAGTAAAGACTCCTCTCAGACTTTCACGGGGCGAAGACATGGGAATATCTACCTCCTGGATATCAAACCAGATAAAGCCCAATGTCTAATCTCAATTCAATAGGAAGCAAACTTATGGCATAGAAAACTTGGGCACATCAACATGAAGCAAATAGCCAAAATTTCAGCAAAGAAGCTTGTTCGTGGACTACCTAAACTGACATATCAAAAGTCTGATCTATGCACACCATGCGTGTTGGGAAAACAGGTAAGAAATTCATTCAAACCAATAAATCAAGTATCCACTAATCGTGTACTGCAGCTCTTGCATATGGATCTCTTTGGACCAACCAGAACACAGAGCATTGGAGGTCAGAAATATTGCATAGTAATTGTGGATGATTATTCACGATTCACCTGAGTATATTTCCTGGCAAGTAAGTCTGAAACATTTTCTTATTTTATAAAATTTGCTAAGAAAGTCCAAAATGAGAAAGGATATGTTATTTCAAGTATACGAACAGACCATGGAGGTGAATTTAAAAATCAAGACTTTGCTAAATTCTGTGATGAATCTGGCTTTCAGCATGTGTTCTCTTCACCATATACTCTAGAGCAAAATGGAGTTGTGGAAAGGAAGAATAGATCGCTGCAAGAAATGGCTAGAACTCTTTTAATCGAAAGTAACATTTCCTCTCGTTTTTTAGCTGAAGCAGTTTCCACAGCATGCTATATTATTAATAGAGTCTTCTTAAGGCCTATTCTGGAGAAAACTCCCTATGAGTTATTCAAAGGAAAGAAGCCAATTGTTTCGTATTTTCATGTGTTTGGATACAAATGTTTTATATTGAAAAATGCAAATGATCGAGTTGGTAAGTTTGAAGAAAAATCAGACGAAGGCATCTTCCTTGGATATTCAACCACCGGCAAAGCTTATAGAGTATACAACAAAAAGACTCAATCTGTGGAGGAATCGATGAATGTCAAATTTCAAGACTTTATGCAAAATCAATCGATTCAGACTCAACCTGAAGAATCTGAACCTGCTCCACACTCTACAAAGTCTAAATCTCCAGAAGCAACTCAGACTTCAGAAGACCAGCAACAAATGATCATTGCAGAACCAAATGAAGAAAAAGATCAACAGTTTGACAAATCGATCAACAACTGGAAGCACAAGTCCAGTCATCCCAAAGATCTCATTATTGGAGATTTTAATGAAGGAATTCGCACAAGATCCAAAAGGCGTGAAGAGTCTAGTGATGTGGCTCTTATTTCTGAAATAGAACCCAAAAGCATAGAAGAAGCTCTAACTGATGAAAGCTGGATTGAAGCTATGTAAGAAGAACTCAGGCAATTCAGCATCAATGATGTCTAGGAATTGACTCCTAAACCGAAAGGTAAATCCATCATTGGAGCTAAATGGGTTTTTAGGAACAAGATGAACGAGAAAGGAAAAGTCGTAAGAAACAAAGCAAGACTCGTGGCCAAAGGATATACGCAAGAAGAATGGATAGACTATGATGAGACTTATGCACCAGTAGCAAGGTTAGAAGCAATTAGATTATTACTTGTTTTTGCTTGTTATAAGAATTTCAGGTTATTCCAAATGGACGTGAAAAGCGCTTTCCTAAATGGATTTATCCAAGAAGAAGTCTATGTGGAACAACCTCCCAGTTTTGAAGACCCAAGAAAACCAAACTCTGTATTCAGACTAAAAAAGGCTCTATATGGTTTAAAGCAAGCACCTCGAGCTTGGTACGACAGACTAAGTAAGTTTTTAATTCAAAATGGCTTTGTTAAAGGTAAAGTAGATACTACATTGTTTATCAAAAGAGAAAGCAAAAGCTTTTTACTTGTTCAAATTTATGTTGATGATATTATTTTTGGATCTTCTAATGAAAATCTATGCAATAAATTATCTAAGTCTATGCAGGATGAATTTGAAATGAGCATAATGGGTGAATTAACCTTCTTTCTCGGGCTTCAAGTGAAACAACTGAAGGAGGGAACTTTTATTTACCAAGAAAAATATGCTAAAGAACTTGTCAAAAAGTTTGGACTGGAGAATTGCAAAAAGATTGATAAACCAATGTCAAGTTCCTTGAAGCTGGACAAAGATGAAGGAGGAAAGAAAGTTGACCAGAAGCTATATAGGAGTATCATTGATTCACTTCTTTATCTTACTGCTTATAGACCTGACATTCTATTCAGTGTTTGTATTTGTGCCAGATTTCAATCAGACCCCAAAGAATCTCATTTAAGTGCTACAAAACGTATTATCAAATACATTGCCTCAACTTCAAATTTAGGTCTCTGGTATCCTAAAGAAGGAGACTTTATTCTTCTTGAATATTCAGACGCAGACCTAGCAGGATGCAGAGTTGATAGAAAGAGCACCTCGAGCACCTGACAATTGCTTGGTAACAGGACAGTAACTTGGTTTTCAAGGAAGCAAAGTACCGTATCCCTTTCTACAGTAGAAGCAGAGTATGTAGCTCTTGGAAGTTGTTGTTCACAAATTATGTGGATAAAACAACAGCTAAGAGACTTTGGAATTGAAGATTCGTGCATTGAAATCAAATGTGACAACACCAGAGCCATCAATCTCACCAAGAATCCAATTCTTCACTCAAGAGCAAAGCATATAGAGATTCGACATCATTTCATTAGAGATCATGTTCAAAATGGAGAAGTCTTGATTCGGTTTATTGATTCAAAGAATTAACTGGCGAACATTTTTACAAAGCCTTTGGAGAAAAATCAATTTGAAGTTATTCGTTCCAGACTCAATATCTTAAATCTAAGGAAGTTCAAACTCAGGGATAAAAGTCTAAAGACACACAGACTCAAACGATCAAGATTCACGACTGTAAGTTATTTCGTTTTTAGAAATTTATCTCTCGGATAAAATCTCGAAAAGGTACGATCATCTATTAATCCGTAATTGATTGATGTTATATTCCCCATTTTCGTGATTATTGCAATCTTTTCTTTTCGAAAAAAGTTATTTTTGAAATGTCGGTTATCTATTTTTTTTCAAAAAGGCAGTTATTTTGGAAAATGCATATTTATTGTTCCTTTTGCGTCGTTCCGTATGCCTCGCTTCGATTGCTTTATATACCGTTGGTTTTTTCTCGGCTCTACACACAAAACCCTAAGAAAGCACAGATCTTCAATTTCTCTTTTCTTCTCTTGTTTAATCCTCGAAAAGTTTTCACCTTTCTTGCGAAACAAGCTTGGAATCTCTCAAAGACTGTGAAGAATGTCGTCTCAAAGAAAGTCTTCAAGGATCGCGAACAGGGGACCACAACAAATGCGTGAGGGTCCTACACATTTTGACCTCACCGAGGAAGAAGAATATCTTAGACAGCAGCAGAGCCCACAACATTCTTAACAGCATCCATCTTCTCCATCTAGACCTCAGAATATTGAACATCGAGAAGAGGAAGAAATCATCAAAGATGCAGAACCCGTAAGAACTCAAAAGCCCGCTTTTATTTTTAAGCTTTACTGTGCTTTGAAGAAGGGCGGTACTCCCTTGAACTATATTGATGAATTCTTAAAAGATAAAGGGTATCAAAATAAAACCCACTTTTTACGCACAATGGAACGATTGGGAATTGCTCCTGCGGGTCAGCAGAAGAAGCATTTGCAAATATCCCAAGCGATCCACGTGTTGGAGGGCTGAGTCAACCTAATGGGAATGATGATGATAGGATGTACACTCATTTTAAGCCTAGAATGGGTGTTGCAGCGAAAATCCGAAGCAAAAGGACAGATTTGTTTCGCTCAAAGGAACACAAGCGACTGTAATCTAAGTTGCTAAAGCGTGGTGTGATTAACCCTAGAAGTGTGGACTTTGATTTTCTTGATTCTCTAAATGTTAAGCTGCGAGAGAAATTCAATCTTCTTCAACTAGAACGGTTTCATTCTGAAACGACAAAGGCTCATGCTGAACTCACTGCTTACTTCTATTCTAATCTAAGTTTCTTGGATGCGAATAGATTCTCTTTCAGTGTTCGAGATCAGGACTATGTAGTTGACATGGATACATTGGCTGATGTGATTGGGGTTGAAAGAGGGAAATTCCAACCAATCAGCGTGTCTATTGGACGTGCGACGATAGAGCTTGTTCAGGATAGAATGGCGGAAGGAAAGATTTCATATTTGAGGATGAATGCCTCAAATATTTTGCTTCACAAGATAGTGATCAACTGCCTCAGACCCAAATCGACTTCGAAGACCGATGTTTCAAACTTAGAGGCAAAGCTGATGTATGCCATGAACGCTGGCAAAAAGTTCTCTCTTCCACACACTATCATGTTCCACATGTACAGAACGATGGTGAAAGACAAGGGACAACTTCCTTACTCAGCAGTTGTCACTAAGTTATTCAAACATTTGAACATTCAGCCTCCCAGGATTCTATGTGTTCGAACATGCGATCAAATGGTGGTGGGACTGAAAATAGTCTCCAAAATGCATCTGAAGGAACTTAACAAGGCTTTGGAGCGATTCAAGGGGAAAACCCCTGTCAAAGCTCACCCAGTCTCTTCGGCTGCAAAATGGAAAGGGAAGGAGCCCATGGTTGCTCCATCCAAGAAAAGAAGAGCACTCATCTTGGAGGATGAAGAGGATGAAGATGATATCACAATTTCTGCTCTTGCATTGAAAAACTTAAGTCGTTCTGTTCCAGAGACAGAGGAAAGGCAGGATCAAGACAAGGAAGAGATCGAACAGAGGAGTGGAGAGAGAGAATCAATGGAGAAAGAAGCAGAGGAAGAAAGGATTGCGGACGAAGAAAAAGAGGGCAAAGGTGAACAAGAGGAAACAGAGCATGAAGAGTACTTATCACTGCCTGAAGGCAATGAAACATGGGGAGATGCTGAGAAAAGAGGTACATCTTCAATTGCTGCTACAAGTGAAGGAGGTAGTCGTTCACCTGCAGATCCAAAAGACATCTATGCCTCTCAATTCCCTGAGGAAGGCCATGAGGTTTCATCGCCAAATCTAAGTGATCGTGCTGACTTGCCATCATCTACCAATACACCTACTGATCGTGCAGAAGCCAGTACTCAGACTGATAATTCAGTAGACTTTCGCAGAGTGCTTGATGTTCTTATGGAGATGCGAGGCCAAATTTATGCTCTGGGATGCGAAGTTCAGAACTTGCAGAATGTAGGACAAGCCTCTTCAGTTTCTTTGCATGATCAAATTCAAGCCCTTGCTCTTCAAGTTCAAGCAAATGCCAAGGGTGAAGATGTGGCTCAACTGAAGGAGAATTTGAAAAAGCTAGAAGGGATTGTCCAGTCAATGGGAGATTTCCAGCTTGTTCGTGTTCCAAAGCAATCCTAAATCCATTCTCTTTTCGTCTCTACCTTTTTAATGCTGACAAAAAGGGGGAGAGATGTTGTGCAGATTTGAGATTTGAGATTTAATTCTTGACTTTTTTTATTGACTTTACTTTTGTTTGGCTGTTTGGTTGTGACTAGATTTGGATTTGGATTGTTTGATCATTTGTTTATTTTAAGCACTATTGGCATTTCATGGCAAAGATAGTTGCTCATTTACAGGATTAACTTATT
Source organism: Eucalyptus virginea (assembly GCA_014182375.1). Taxonomy (NCBI): domain Eukaryota; kingdom Viridiplantae; phylum Streptophyta; class Magnoliopsida; order Myrtales; family Myrtaceae; genus Eucalyptus; species Eucalyptus virginea. The sequence continues at coordinate 38,389,782 of CM024514.1, forward strand.
TCCTGTGGATGCATATTTTAATGTTATCTTTACTAAGCCAATTATCTTTTATGAGATATCCATGTTTGCTTGAGTATTGTTTTGCAGGTCAAAGATATCCAAATCTGCAGGAAAGTTTTGTCACCATAAAAAAGGGGGAGATTGTTGGAGAAAACTTCCTTGAGTGTTTTGAAGCTGACAAAACGTTTCCATCAGTCTAGTCTGAAGACTTGCAGACTCTTTCATCAAAGTCTGAAGACCGCCGGACCGCTAGACTCAAGACTTAAAGTCTATCCTCATTGACAGTTTCTAGACCATCGAAGAAGACTTATCCAGAACTGAGTATTTCGTTAAGGATTTGATTCTATCGACTGAAGAAGATCTCTTGGCTGGACATAGCATCACGGAATCCATTATTCAAATCGAGATTGATTCAGGGATTTTGGATCTGTTGATTGGCGAAGTATACTTGGAAGGTTCTACTTATGGAAACCTATATCATAATTGTATCGGCGAGCAGGATTGGTGGGCTATCGTCATATTCCTTAAATAACTCGAAATCTCCCTAATTGATTCTGTCCAACGGGTAGATTGGAAGAACTCCTTTGGTAAGTGCCAACGGGTGTGATGGCATGAAGGAGTATATAAGGAAGACGCTCTAGTTATTCAAGTGTATGTGCGATAGAAGAATTCCAAAGTTTGATACTCATTGTTCTTTGTCAATTCAATTGTTGAGCGAAAACTTGTACTCAAAAGAGAGTTTATACTTTTGTGAAACCTTGAGGAAGTGTAGCAGAGTCTCTACACTTGTGGAATCAAGGAAGAGCTATACTATAACAATTCTTTTGATTCTTAGTGAAATCCAGTCAGTGGGCTGTCAGTGCGGAAAAGTGGACGTAGGCTTGGATTAAGCCAAACCACTATAAACCTTGTGTTCTTATTCTCTTCCTTAAGCTCTTTTACTTTGATCGTAATTCTATTTGATTATTAGAGTCTAATTTCCTTTTCATAATCTATTGCTGAACAGAGTTGCTTTAAAAATAAAATCATTCACTTCACTCTAGAAAATTTGTTTTCGCAGCTATTCACCCCCTCTAGGTGCTCGTACTAGCTTTCACACATTTTACTCCATAAGATCGTCATCAACTACATCAGACCCAAAGTTGCTTCCAAGACCGATGTCTCAAGATTCAAGGCAAAAATGATGTGGGTTATCTGCAATGGAGTTACTTTCTCACTTCCTCATACAATTCTACTGCATATCTACAGAACCGTCAGGAAGGAGAAGGGACAACTTCCTTATACAATTTTGGTGACCAGACTTTTCCAACACTTTCAGATTCAACCGCCCTCTAGTTTTTGCTCTAGAACCATCATTCCCATGCAAATTAGGCTCAAAATGATCTCAAAAATGAGATTAAAAGATCTCTCTGGAGCCTTGAAACTTTTGAAGAAGGAATCTACTAGAAAAGCTAAGATAAGATCTCCGGTTGAGAAGAAGTGCATAGGGAAGAGCGTTGTCTCACAAACTCCAAAAAGGAAAAGACCTGTTCTTCTTTTACAAGATGAAGAAGAAGATGATGATGAAGACGAGACTATCTCTGATATTATGACAAATATTGCCATGAAAGATCCTGTTTGAAGCATAGCTGATTCGAAGAAGAAGAAGAAGAAGAAGAAGAAGAAGAAGAAGAAGAAGAAGAAGAAGAAGAAGAAGAAGAAGAAGAAGAAGAAGAAGAAGAGGATGAGAGTGAGAAAGACCCTAAAGAGGAAAGTGCAGGAGAGGAAATTGGAGTGAAAGAGAGTAAGGAGGATGACTTAGATGAAGAAGAGGGAGATGCGAATCTGAACAAGGAACAAGAGCATTCTGACAAGGAAGGAGAAGATACAAAGGAAGTTGATGCAGGAGATGCTGGAGAAGGAAACTAAGGGAACTGGTCAACAAACTAGTGCTGGCAGAAAGGGGATGTAGGAAGGAGAAAGACTTCTTCCTCAGATTGAAGGCACTGAAATAGGGGGAATAGGTGAGAAAACTTCTCTTCATGACCCGACAGCAGAACCGACTGCAAGTGATGGTATCAATCGATCTCCTCTAGATGCTGAGGATATTTATGTATCTCATTTCCCTGAAAAATCTCTTTAGGGTCAGGATAAAGAACTTAATGTTCAAGGGGAGCAACAAATCTCACATGTTTAGGTCAATGTTCATTTACCTTTGGATACTACACCAGTACATTTTGCTAAAACTAGTGCTCAAACCCAACCAAACTCAAACTATCCTCTGATAGTGGAACTCTTTTTGGAGATTAAGACACAACAATATGGGATGGATGTTGAAATCCAGAAGTTGCATGCTACTCTTGGTACTATCTTAGAATCTCTCACTGGAAAGGTACAATCTCTTGATTATAAAGTTTAGAACATGAATCAGCATGCCACTCAGAATTTGGTGAAGGTTAAGACTATCTTCCATTAATGCTTGACTAAACTTGAGGAGACCATGCAGACTTTAGAGAATTTTCGACTTGTTCATGTTTTAAGGCAACTCTAATCATTTTTGAAATCAACTCTTTTTCTTATTTTCTTTGTACTTGTTTGTTTTTTCTCATTTTTACTGTTGACAAAAAAGGAGAGAATTTTGTAAATTTGAAGCTTTGACTTGCTGGTTGTGTTTGAGTTTTCTATGCGGGTGTGGTTGTGTGTTATGCAAATTTTATTGTGCAGACCAAACTTGAGCAATTGTTTATTGTCTGTTATCTCTATCTATTATCATGTGCTACTAAAGTGTTGTTTTACAGGATAATATCCACATTATGCTTAAATCTGCATGAAGGTTTTGTCACCATTAAAAATGAGGAGATTGTTGAGAAAACTCCTATCAAGTTTTGAAATTGATAAAACTTTCTAGTTCTTATTCTTATAGTATACTTCTAAAGTTATATCGCATACTATTGCCAAAGTCTATTCATTCCAAAAGTCTTCCCACTTTGACGCAATCCAAACTAAAATCATGTCCAGAACGAAGAAAAGATCAGACTCAGATTTATTGATCTTGCGACAAGGATTCAAAATGTATGCAATAGGAATTTATTCTTCAATATCCGGCTCTTTGGCGAAGAATCACTTACCTTTTATAAATACATTGATGGAATCAATTACAAATTGATGAAATCAATCTTGAAGACAAGTTCCTTTTTGGGAAACATCTACTTATGGAAACCTAGATTCGATTATATAAGCGACCGAATCAATAGATTTTCATCTCAATCTTCATATGGCTATTAGATTTCCTTAATCAATTCTATCCAACAGATTGATTAGAAGAAATTTGTGGCACCCCTCGACGGCCCCCGATCCGTTAGGGTCGCCACAGCCTGCCAATCGGCTTTCTCTCAAAAGATATCCGTTACTTGTCTTTTATAAAAAGGGGTTTAAAGAAGGACCAAGGTCCTTAGGCATTTTTTTTTATTATTTTGAAAACGGTCCCAGCGCACTTATTAGCGGAAGCATAATTGAGTCTCACCATCTCTCCCTCCAATAACCATAATGCAATGCACACCAACTACGCACCATAAGAAAAGATAAGGCTGAACCACTTTTATTTATATATTTTCATGATGGATTTCTCGAGTCGGTACAACCAAAAAGAAAGTCAAGACTTTTAACTACACTTGGCCACAACCCAAAAGATATCTCGACCCCTATAACGATCACGTGTCATCCTCCATCTATCAGTGTTGGCTACTCTAAAAAAAAAAACGTCAGCTCTCTACTCCTCATGCGGCCATCACACCCATCCTGGCGCGTCGGGCGGTGGTGGCGGCAACATCCCCCGAATCACTCCATCTCGGCGGACGTGGACCGACAAAAACTCCTGAATGACCGGGCCCCCAGCCAGGCCCACATCGTACATGACCAGCACGCGAACTCGCACAAATGTCAGACCAGGGATGGTAATGCAATCAATCTCCGAACACTCTACTTCCACGTCAGATGGGAGGCCATAAAAGGTACCCCGCGTGACCGAAGAGAGCGGCATCTTCCTAATCTGAAATGTTGGTCCCCAAAGGGGTGAGTACAGCCACTCAACAGGTAAAAGATCCATTAACTACTCAATGCATCACACAATACAATCACAACATCACAGCAGAGTACATATCTTTCATGCATTCAAGCATAACTTACCTTGCAGCCATGCATATGTCATCATACCATATGTGCATACACCATCATGCCCTCATCATCAAGTATTCATACATATACATGCCTCATGTACACATACAACCATGTACTCATCATCAAGCATTCACACATATACCATGCCTCATGTACACATACCATCATATGATACAGCCATGCAAACATGTCACCAAACCATGCATGATTCAATTTTCCACTTTTTATCTTTCAATTTGATCACCACATCTTTCTTTCCCGGGATCAGTAATAACATCCCACATTATCGCTCGCACCCCAATCTGGCATCACGAGAAAACCTCCGACACACACCACCAGGCATCCGGCACCCCCACATTCCGGGCATCTCACATCCCAACTGGCATCACGAGGCGTCCCCCCGGGCACAAACCTCCGAGGCTTCCGGCACCCAACCATTCCGAGCATCTCGAAACTCCCGAGGACATCCGAGCATGTATCACAATACAACCGGGCATCCGGCACCCCCCATCCCGGGCATCCTGACACTCCCAGGGCATTATCGGCCCACCTCCAACAGTCTCCTCATTCATCATAATTCATATTCACCAATTTATGTCTCACAGTCAACACGGCACATGATGTAATGGCAACAAAGTCAAATTCAGCATTTGATTCTATATGCAATGCCAAATATCATCACATGCTCAGCAAGATATAATCACCTCAATCAATATAATTCATGGGGCTCATCCAAAATAGAATAATCATAAATTACAGCATTTAAAATTTCGCTCAATCCAGCTTGCACGGTTTTAGAAAATATTTCCATTAAATACCCAAATGACCTTTAAAAATTATAAAATTTGAACATGTGATAGTCAAGACATAAATACAGATATTTCATGAAGGACACCACACCAAAAGACCCTCATACAATTTGATATAGACCATGCATCACAGCATTACTATTCTAACAATACAGCTTGCACAGTTTTTGAAACATTTTTGGTTAAATAGGTAAATGAACTTCAAAAATTATGAAATTTGAATATGTTTCAGGGAAGACATAAATAAAGATACTTTGTGAAGAACACTTTGCCGAAATAGCTTTATACAGAATGATATGTCCCATGCATTGAAACTGATCAAGTCCGAATACACCAGGTTACACGGTTTTAAAAGCATTTTCGATTAAATACCCTAATGACCTTCAAAATTCATGAAATTCGACTATGTTATATTCAAGATCCTAAGGTAGGTTTTTTATGAAGAAACAAAAGTCAAATTCGTTCCAGGTGATTAAATATAGGCGGATAAAACTTCTGTTTCAATACCGAAATTCCCAGATCTGACTACTTCCGAAAAACCACGATTTCACCTATCTATTCTTGTTAGTTTTCTGTAAATTTTTTGATATGTTAAACCTCAGAATTTCCTTTACATCTTTCGTTAAGAAATCGAAGTGAAATTTCAACAAAAGAATAGGCTTACAAACCATGCATTCATCAAAGGTAGTTACCGAAATCTACAGATTCAGTCTCTCCGAAAAATAAGGATTTCACCCACTTATTCTTGCTCGTTTTGTCCCAAATTTGAGTATGTTATATGTCAAGAAGTCCTTAACAACTTTCATTTAAAAGTTGCGGCCAAAATCTAACTCAAACAACACATGCAAGCCAATAGAACATCCAAGGTCGAACTGTTTCCACAAGAACAGTTTACTAGTCTCAAACATCCCTCTTAAAACTTCAACTTTTAACACCCTAAACATCCGAATTCCATCACCATTCAAGCACACATACTAGATACAACATGCAAGAGCATATTAAGGATCCAAACTTGCCTCTAAACCGAGCAAACAGCGAGCACGAACGGCGACGAGCGACGGACGCACGGCGGACGGTCGACGGGCAGCTCTCCTCCTTTCCTCTCTTCTTCCGCACGCTGACTCTCCCTTTCTCTCTCGATTTCTCTCTTTCTCTCGGTAGCTCTCTCTCTCACTCTCTCTCGGTCGACAACGCTTCCCCTCTCTCTTCATCATCAACCGGTTCCCTTAGTTTCTTCCCCTCAATGATGAACAATCATTGATTTTGCATGGGGAACACTTGGCAACTAGGAGGGACAAATGGCCTTCTTCATGCAAGATGGGCCTCCATCTTTCGGTTGGGCTTGGGCCAGCCATGGGCCGACGGCAGCTCCTCTCCTTGGGCTTCGTGGGCCGATCGAGAATGGGGTGAGGCAATGGGCTGGTTTGGGCTTTCAATTGTCCAGCCCATCCTCATCCTATTAATTTACCTAATCCTTAATCATATAAACACCTAATTTGAATTTATAATTCACCAAAACTTTGTGACCTATCTTAATAAATTTCAATCCATAATCCACATGGCCAAAAATAGAATTTTCCTATCAATTAATTATTCGCCAAAAGCTTGGCCAAAGTCTTAATGCAATACATGAATTAGAGCACCCTTAAAGATTGGCAAGGAATTCTAGGATGCCACAAAATTCCTCTAGAAAATGCCAATGGCTAGTAAGGCGTGAAAGAGTATTTAAGGAGGTCATTTTGTTTATTTGAGATAGTGCGTGAGAATTGAAATTCCAAGGTTTGAAGCCTTTCCAACCACTTGTTTTTCATTGACAATTCTTACAAATTGTATTTAAGAGAGAAAATCACAAGAAGAGTGACTTAGTGAGAGAAAAGAAATCTTTTACTGAGTATTTACACTCGAAAAATTGTACTTCTCTATTGATATTATAGTGAATTTCAGATAGAAAGCTATCAGCATGGGAGAATGGACGTAGGCTTAATTTAAGCTGAACCACTATAAATCTCACATGTAATTTTCTTTTCCCTTAACTCTTTTCATTTAAATCTATTACATCTTTTTAAGTATCACAAAAATCTATTCCATCTCTTATATGATTTTGAACATTCATTAGAAGTCTGGTAACTTGTTTCTCAGATTATGTTTGGTTCTCAAACTTTGTTCAAAAATTTATTTTATTTTTCAAAAATTCTTTTAAACACTTATTCACCCCTCTCTAGGTGTTCATACTAGCTTTATCACATTTTAGGGTTCCAAACCCACATCCTTTCTAAATCACTCATTTCCCTTTCTCCTCTGTAGTCACGTGGCTCTTGACTTTTTGTTGTCGCTTTCGACATCATTAAAGTTCACTTTCAGAATTGAATTTTTATCATTTTTCTGTCATCTTCAACCTTTCCCGGTCCCCTTCTAGTCCTACCGTGTCTCAATCATATGATCCCGACACTTTTCTTTTCTCGCTCGTTTCGAACAAATCAAGTCGCCGGAGCACAAACAATGTCCTTTTGTAGCCTCAAAGCTCTACAAAGGAGGCAGCCGATGAGATCGTTCTTGGTCCCTATTTGCATACATCGATTCCCTCTCCCTTTCTTTCTGAATGTTTCTCTCGACATGTGGAAGAACCACTCCAATTTCAAAGGGACCACCTTTATAGTATGTCTTGATACCCGCTTCTCAAAAGCTTAGGGCTTTACCCTTTCGACCGCAGTTTCTTTGGCTGGTACTTTAGATTGGAGGCCATCAAGCATGAAGTATCGCGCAAAACCTGAATCGACAAAGCTTTGGAGTTTTGTACCTTCGATTGGAAGCTTAATCACAAGCTTTTGGGGAGCCTAGCTAGCTTTTGGTCGTCATCTGTAAATTGTTTCTTCTTCAGGTTAGGCTCTATATCTGTAACCCTTCTAGACGTGTATGCCATCATAGGTTTGAGTCCGGATGGCAATGATGCCAATGCTATTGACCCTTCAGCTTGTGGCTTCTTAAAAAAAGGTACCGACCTTTCTTACAGCTGTTTCCAAAATACTTATACTCGCCGGACCGGAGATGTTGAAGATGAAGAGCATGTTGCCTTTTTGCTTTATGGGTTGTCCAAGTTCGTTTTTTGTCACCCCTCCCTTCAAGTAGCTCGAGAACTCAGAGGTTAGCCTTATTATCTTTCCCGAGATAAGCATGTAACCATGGGTCGCCTTGCTCTTGCTGCCCTCTACCATGGCTTAGGTTTTCCATCTATTGCTATGTGTGTGCCTACCTTTGGGGTTTTCCACAGTCCTCTCTGAATCCTTCGAGCGTGAGTTAGGTTGTAGTTTCCTTCCTTATTCTCATATGCCAAAGTCCCACTTCCGCAAAGGTCCAAATCCAAATCGTTTTGTCCTGACAGTAAAGGAGCATAGCTACTAAGCTTCGCCTTTGCCCTTCTCCCGAGGGGTCGTCATCTTTTCAGCATTTTCTTGACTGGTTCTACCATCAATCCCTGAATACTGGCGATTTTTGCCCACTCTCAAGCCCATATTTTGTCTCTATCTTTGATTTTGGCTAGCCTAAGGACAATAAAAAATTTTGGCATTCTATCCTAGTTGCATCTAATAAGAAAAGCATCTTTTTGGCTTGAATCAAGGCATTTTGATTGTGGCCCCTTACTCCATAGATTTTCCTTTTGATGGAAAGCATCTTTTTGGGGTAACCAAGTTGTCTGACCTTTTTGTCTGCAACCGCATAGTTACTGTTGACACCTAAATTTTGGCGAGCCGGTCATTTATTTATTGTATAGAAAATTAGGGGTAATTTTATCCCTGAAAAAATATTAATTGCATAGCATATAAATTTAGATGCATTTATTTTTTAGTCTGCATATTTGCATTTTATTTTTTAGGACTGGTGGTGGAGGGGTGTGAATTAATATTTCTAAGCTCTAGCTTGGCAAGCCGGATTAGGCCCGCGAAAGGAGTAAATTAGCCCAAGCCCGGTCTTTTTTAAATTAATTATCTCGTGGGAAATTGAGATTTGATTCGATATTACGGTGGTTTTTGGAATCGGGTTGCAATCTTAACTTTAGTCTTTAGGTGATAAGATCGTTGGGAATATTAAGGAGATAAGGAAAATAAGAGGATTTTGGGTGATCGGGAGGTTATAGATTATCTTCGTGTATATTGAAAAAGCGAGATAAAATATTCTACGAAGATCACCTATTTTTACCTATAAAAGCAATCGTGTACGGTGAAAGATGGGGGGGGCTTTTTCTAGGTTTCTCTTCGTCGAAAGGAAAGAAGAGAAAAGGTCAAAAGCGAAAAAAAAAAAAAAAAGTGAAGTTTCTGCAGAAAAGTAAAGGTGAGTAGAGAAAGGAGACCGTGAGAAGACGTCAATCAGCAAGGAAAGAAAAAAAAAAAAGAAAACAACAGGAACAGTGTCGTCTTCTTCGCGTGGGTAGTCTCGTGCCGTGCCGGCCACTGCCCGTTCCCCTTCCAACGTTGCTGCGGCTCCTGTTCTGCTCGTTGTCGTGCCTACCGCATCTCCACCCACCGCCGGCAGTTGAACCGCCAGCCATCGCCGCTCCGCCAGTTGTTCGCGACCGCCCAGCGCCGATCTGCCTCTGCACCAGTCCGACGGAGCTACCGCCTTGCCGCACCGCAACCCAGCCGTGCCGACCCGTGTGCCCCACTCTGAGTACTGCCCGTGCCCCAAAATCGCGACGCCATCGGAGCCCCAAATCAGCCGTACCGCCGAGCCGATCTGCCCTTTGTTGTAACCCACTGTGACCTGCGACCTCCTGCTCGCTCGCCACCGCGCCCAAGTGCCACCCAATCCGCACCTCTACAGCAACCGACGCTGCCGCGCCTCTGTACCCGCGAGCTCGCCGCTCCGCTCTACTGCGCACCACTACCGCCCTACTACTCGAGCCTTCCGACCCGACGCTGCTCTGTCCGAGCCTGATTGCCCCGAGGACCAGCGATCGACGGCCTTGATCTCGACGCCCTGTTGCTCGGAGCCGAAGCCCTGCGACCTGCCTTTGCCCGTTGCCACCCTCGCCGGAGTTTCCCCCTGCCAGACCTCCAATCCGCCACCCTTCATCGGAGCTGGTGACCAACCGCACGAGCAAGCCCACTTTTGGGAAAAAGAAAAAAACAAACAAAAAAAGAGAAAAGGAGGATTAGGTAGTCTTTTTATTTATTTTTTTTTTTGTTTACTTTTATTTTCTTCTATAGCTTGTTTTTTAGTGAAATTGTTCCTAAATATATGATTGATATTCCAACATGAAAGTGCTCCTCAGATTAGGGGTTGTCAGTCCGATTTTCGCACCAAATCCGACTCGCAATCCTCAAAAAATGACAATCCACGTCTTAGTAGAGATTCGATTCCCGATTTGATTTTAAGATTGGTCAACCCGATCTCATGCGCGAGATATGGTTCGCCAATTTTGAATATCAACATTATTCTTCTTGATTTGATGTCGTGGTGTTTGAGTCGGTTTTATTTTCGTAAAAGGAAAAAAATCCAAAAAAATTGAATTAGGGTTAAGTTTGTTTTAGAATGTTCCTAGTCTTAGGTTATCTTGCATGTTTAGAATTGCAATCTTATTTCGAATTTTTAAATAAAAATCCAAAAAAAGTGCATTCATTTAAGATATTAGTTTTTTTTTATTTGAATTGCATGTTTAATCTTAATTTCGAATTTCATAAAAGAAAAAAATTAGAATTAGAGCATTCTTTGCACGTCATGACATATTAGAATAAATTGCATGTTTCATTTTAATTTTAGATTGATTTTTGCATCTTAGGTTAGAGCTTGCTAGGTTAAGACAATATCTTAGTTTAAATTAGAATTTAGTCTGACCCGATCCTTAATATAAGCTAGATAGAATTTTAATCTAGATAGTTATGTTTTGCATTTCATAAAAAAATAATAATTTATCTTAGGATAAATTAGTTGCAGTTTCTAGGATAGATTGCATTTTTTAGAATAAAAAATCATGTGCACGTCATATAGAATTAGGTCCATAAAATGTACGTCATTTAGCGATTGTTGTTAGGTTCATTTACTTAGAAATTGCCCGTCATTAGATTAGGTCATTTAATAAATGTCGCGTGACATATAGCTCGCATATTAAATTGTATGTCGCATGCCATTTTAGTTAAAATAATTTTGTACGTCATCGCATTGCATCACATCACACGTCATTAGAATTAAGTCATTTTGGTTAATTTAGATTGCATATTTAACAATTGCATGTTCATTAAGAGATCACAAAAATTTTATTCATATAGTTTAGGACATGTTGCCATGCCATATCATTTCATATTAGATTAAAAACATTGCATTGCATATGGATTATAGTCTCGTTAAAAAAGTGAAAGCGAAAATTGAGTTATTGCTTGTTAATTAGAAACCATATCTAGGGTTGTTGATGTGGATTTTAATTTAACAACACAGATGTTTTCGTTGCTTTGAGGTAAGTTCTGTATTATTTAATTGCTTTCTTGGGTGTCAAATTAGTGGATTACGCACTCGCATGATCACCTCACATGTTAGGAAAATAGATTTAAAATCAATTTAAGTTGCCTGCAAAAACATTTTTTTGAAAATAAAAGAATGGTACCGAAATGGCATTAGAGAAATCTAGTGTAACCAACTCCCCGTACCCATAGTCTCTTGTTCGTAGGAGTAAAGTAAATCTCCCGTTACTTTACTTGGGTTTCTAATCGACCCACCAAAAAATAGATTAGTGGCGACTCCTAATTAAAAATCATTTGCATGTTAAGAATTCAAACCTAAGTCGCGAATTAGTATGGGCTTGAGAGAGCCCGCGTCAAGTCTAGGCTTAACAATCCATTAGCCAAACCCTAGGTGGTTCACACCCGAAAATTTGGTCGCAACAGTTACCAACAAGATTCTTCGCCATTTTACAATCAAGCAATTTTCCCCAGCCCCTAATTTTCTTAAGGTTTTACCAATTGATGGACGACCTATCAAGACTCTCTCTTCATCGAAGACTTTGACACTATCCTCAGCAAGGTCGTCTCCAAGAATCACCCTACTGACGCCGTTGAACCCTAGTCCAATCTACCTTTCTCTCCGACTCACGGAGCATCGAAAAGGACGCGAGACCCAAGTGTTCCCTTCTCTTTTTATTTTATTATTTTCCTTAATCAAACCCCGATATGATATTTTCAGTGCTTCATGTACACCAGCTTCCGCGCAGATATCTACTCCCCAGACCAGGATGAGCTTATTCAAATTTGTCCCGACTATGCAGTCTGCTTCACCAGAACATTTGACTTCCAGCTCTTCTGCTCCTGATATTGTCAATGTGGCACCATTACAAGTTCAAAGCTGTTCTCTTGCTGATAGTTCTACATCTTCGATTCCTCTTACTACCGAAGTTTCGGCATTGGCCCCAATCGACATCGCAAACTCTCCAGGCCTTGCAACTCTTCCTACTTTGGAACATACTTCTTCATCTTTTGACAAAGCAAGCGAATCCCCTTCAACACCAAGAGAAACCCCATTGGAGCCGATCCTTCCTCAAAAGCCTACTTCTCCTACTGCGAGTGAGCATGATCTTGACAATCCTCAAAGAGAATGGGTCCTACTGCCAGCTCCAGAAAATTTGGAAGTAAACTCCCAGCATACATCCGATTGTAGTATCGGTGGCCAACAAATATAGTTTTAGCGGCTTACCCGCCTTGGGTGGCATCAAAACTAGAGGGTTGATAACGTACTATTGTATTTGGTCGAATGCCTGTTAATGCTTGTCTTCCCACATGAACTCCCCATAATTTTTTAGTTTCAACAATGGAGAAAATATCTCGACCTTCCCTCATAGGTTAGCAATAAATCAAAGCAAGAAATTTATCTTGCCTAATATCATTTGAAGCTACTTTTTGGTAATTGGTGGCGGTGACTCTAGTATTGATTTAGCCTTATTTTTATCTATTTCAATTCCTCTTTGATTAACTAAGAATTCTAAGAAATTACTAGCTTTAACTCTAAAACCACACTTCAGAGAGTTCATTTTCAATTTATACTTTTGCATTCTAACAAAGGCTTGCTCTAACTAAGTTAGATGACTTACCCAATTTCATTTGACGATGACGTCATGAATATAGACCTCCATGAAGTCACCAATTATGTCGTGGAAAATAAAATTCATCACCCTTTAGTATGTTACGTATACATTCTTTAGCCCAAATAGGAGGTTGGAACACCTGGAGTGCCATAACTTGGCACGGAGGAACACTTAAGTGCCATAACTTTAAAATGGTACACTTAAGTGCCAATATCGGAGTAGAATGGGACACTTAAGTGACACTCCGGCGAAAATCCGGCCAAATGGCTGACGTGGCAATTTTCCGGCGAGTTTGGTCCAAAACAGCGTCGTTTTGCACGCCGACGTGGCGGAGAAAATGCAAAAACGACGCCGTTTCGTGTCCGGCGTGTAAATAATAATATAAAAATTAATTAAATTAGATTTAAAATTAATTTTATTTAAAATATTCAAAAAATTTAAAAAAATTTTAAAAATTTTAAAAATTTTAAAAATTTTAAAAAATTAAGAAAAATCAAAAAAATTTAAAAAAAAAAAAAAAAAAGGGGGATGTCGACGGGCGGGCGAGGGTGAGCCCTCACCGCCGCCGCCTCCCCGCCGTCGCCGAGAAGGGCCGGCGACGGAGGGGGAAGGGTCGGCCGGGGCGCCGCCCCGGTGACCGACGGCGAGGGCCGCGAGCCCTTGCCGACCGCGGCGAGGGCCGCGACCCTTGCCCTGCATCCGGGCGAGGGCTCGCGGGCCCTCGCCGACCTCCCCACTCCGTCGTCGCCCTTCCAGGGCGGCGGGGAGGCGGCGAGGGCCCGTGAGCCCTCGCCCTAGATCTCAGCGTGGGCCGCGACTCTCGCCCGGATCCGGCGAGGGGTCGCAGCCCTCGCCGCCTCCCCGCCGCCGGAAGGGCCGACGACGGAGTAGGGAGGGTCGGCCGGGTCGCCGGCCACGGCCGGGGCCGGCGAGGCCGGCCGACCGGCGGCGAGGGCCCGCGAGCCCTCGCCCGGATCTAGGGCGAGGGTCGCGGCCCTCGCCACGATCCGACAAGGGCTCGCAGCCCTCGCCGTCGGTCGGCCGGGGCCGCGAGCCCGCCGACCCTCCCCCTCCGTTGCCGCCCTTCCCGGCGACGGCGGGAGGCGACGGCGGCGAGGGCTCGGCCCTCGCCGCCCGTTCGACCTCCCACCTTTTTTTTCAATTTTTTTTTTTATTTTTAATTTTTCTTAATTTTTTAAATCTTTAAAATTTTTAAAATTTTCTTAATTTTTTAAAATCTTTAAAATTTTTTAAATTTTTAAATTTTTCTTAATTTTTTAAATTTTTCTTAATTTTCTAAAATTTTTAAATTTTTCTTATTTTTCTAAAATTTTTAAATTTTTCTTATTTTTTTAATTTTTGAATATTTTAAATAAAATTAATTTTAAATCTAATTTAATTAATTTTTATATTATTATTTACACGTCGACACGAAACGGCATCGTTTTTGCATTTTCTCCGCCACGTCGCCGTGCAAAACGACGCCGTTTTGGACCAAACTCGCCGGAAAGTCGCCACGTAAGCCTTTTGGCCGGATTTTCGCCGAATGGCACTTAAGTATCCCATTTAACTTCAAAACTGGCACTCAAGTGTACCATTTTAAAGTTATGGCACTTAAGTGTCCTCCCGTGCCAAGTTATGGCACTTTGGCTGTTCTTCTGCCGCCCAAAAAGCATGACTAACCACTCAAAAGTACCAATTGTTCCTAGACATCTAAATGCAGTCTTATGGACGTCCTCTTCTGCTATAAAAATTTTATTATAACCGGAATGGCCATCCATAAGTGACATAATTTTGTTGTCAAAGGCTGAATCAACGAGCGTATCAGCCATTGGTATCTGGTATTCGTCAGTAGCTATTGCTGCATTCAAATCACGGAAGTCTATACACACCCTAAGCTTTCCATTCTTCTTTTCACCGGGACAATATTTGACAGCCATTTCATGTACCATGATGTTCTTATAAAGCCTGCCGTGAGCAGTCTTTCGATTTCTTCTTTGACTTTCTACATTACCTCGAGTGTAAACCGTCTTAGAGGCTGTTTATGTGGTTTGAAGCCCTTTTTAATGGGTAATCGATGTTCTACTACATCTCTTGCATGCATTTCGTGATAATTTGAAGCAAAGCAATCTTTGCACTCTCTTAATAAGTCCACAAATTGAGATTTGAATTTATTATCTAATTAGGCACTCAAATATATAGGGCGTCTACCCAGACTTACTTCTTCTAATGGGTCTTGAGTCTCAATCATCTTATCATCATCCTTGATAGGCAACTCTTCGAACTTTAGAATCCCTTCAATGGCCTCGACGTCCTACTTTGCTAATTCGGCCCTATAGACCGAGTACCTTTTAATTAGATCTCTATATAATATAAGATTCTCCATAGACATCCTTACCAAACTGTTCCGCCGGTTGACTCTTTGGGAACCACTCAACTATCCCTTTATAGAAATGGCAAAATGCAATGCTATTTAGGTCTAATAAAGGGGCCTGCGCACACAAATGTTATCCTTCGATGCCCCTTGGCATCCCATCAATGGATGTGACCAAGCTATGCGCGGCTTAGTATTAGCCTATACATATTCAACCTTATCTCCATTCCAAATTGCCAATTGATGAAAAGTCGATGTCACGCACTGGTTGCCATGAATCCAGTCTCTACCCAGTAGTAAATTATATGTTCCATTAGCATCAACCGCACAGAAAGAAGTCATGGAAGTCTTGGATCCTATGGTTAGATCGGCCACGAATATTCCTTTAACGTCCAAGATGTCCCCCGTAAAATCCAACAACTAAATGTTTGAGGGTATAATCTCATCGTATTTTCTTCCCATCTTCTTATAGAAGCAATAGGGGATAAGATTCGAGGTAGACCCTCCATCGACCAACACTCGAGACATAGATCGACCATTAATAATGGCATTAATGTTTAATGCTCTCAAGTGGTTTGAGTTTTGTGCTGGAGGTTTTTCAAATTCCATTACCTTTTCAGCATCAAAATAAAACTCCACACCTTCTTTTTCATCTACGAGGATTTCTTCACACAACCTGGCAACCGGTAGGAGCGTACGGAATTCATTAGGGAGTTTTTTTTGTACTATACATGAACTTAATGATGACACCGACCTTGATACGGAACTCCATTTTCGCTCCGGTGACTGAGTAACTGCTTTTGTGACCAGCCCTTCAGTGTTACTAGAAGAGTTATTGTTATTTTCTGGCTTTCTTCTCCAAACCAAATTTCTCGGTCTGACTTTTTTTGGTTCATGTGTCATCATCGTTGTAGGGTTGACCTAAGCAATACGAACTTGGTCAAGTTGCTTATGAAGCAAATGCATTTTCTTCTTTCTTTGCATCCTCCTTTATCCTCCTTTTTTGTGTACGTGTTAGGCTATTCTTTTGGGACTGAGCTTTTCCAACCTTATACCATTTACTAGGGTGCGGATCATGGTGTATTTTTACAGCACGTCGATGGTGAACATTAGCTATTAGATCTGTATCATCATCGTCGAACTCAGCTCCGCATCCAGACGGGCTAACCCCTTGGGGACAAGTAGGAGGTGAATTATAACTAACGTAATAGTCATATTTTTTATTATATTCTCCCAGGGTCTCCCTTTTCATATCGTTGTTTGAATGACTTTCTAAACACTTGACGAGTACGAAACTTCTTGGAGGATTTTGTTTCATATACAACAAGTCCCTTCTTGTCAAAATTGCTCATATTACATACCCTGTTAGTAACCATGACGTATTGTCGAGCGCGATGCCCCCTACAATAATATTTCTGCTACCAAATCCAACGCCTGCATTTTGAACACAATTTGAAGTCTTGATTCTTGCTGATTTTACAGTCCGCAGAGCAACTCCTCCCCTCGAATAAATAGGATGCTTTCTAGGACTAGCTAACCCATTCAAAACTGGCCTTCTTTGAGATTGGGCACTTGAGCTCGCCCTATAGGGCTCGCCAACAAACCTTTGATCAAATTGATGGTGCCAGTGTATGGAATTATATCTTTCTTGTTTAATCACCCGGTTACACCTCAAACAAAATCGAAGCTGGCAATAACTCTTAGGTATGGCTCTTATCCGGGATGATATCATCTCAGTCATAATAAGGAATGGATCCACATCTACTTCCATGGGAGCTTTATTTGTGACATCCTAATTTTCAACCCTATTTTCGATGAAATGAAATGGGCTTTCATCGACGTGCCTATAGCATTTTTCTCTAAGTTGGCCACTCATGAGATAACTAGTCCATCAGGTGAAGCCATTAAGGAATCTAAACGCAACAGGCTTGAGAATTCGACCGTAAATCGACTACTCAACCGTGCCGATCTGCAAGGGTCAATACGACACCGTTAAAAACGATCAGAGACCAGAGATAGGTCGATTCGATAGAGGCATGTAATTAAAGTGTGGGTAATTCCACCTAATTACAAAATTCTCGTCGAACGGTACCAAATCGATTTTTCTGTCGTTTCTGTACCCTGTGCCCGTATTTGAAACATCAAGATTTTCACGACAACCGAGAGCCGTCTATAAGTCGAATATGCACATTGTGGATCGAAAATAATCAACCACGGGTCAAATGCATTACAAATTCCTAAAAGCTACCCAGTAGGTTAGGTCACACTAAAATCGCGTCCGGTTGAAATTAACCACAAAATTGAATCCGATTTCAGAAATTGAAAGTTCTGTCATGTCATGATTTATTTTAGGAACGTCGACTCATCCTTCGAAGAATTTTTGGCGAACCCAGGATTTTTACAGAAAATCAATTTCGAACAATTCGGAAAGGAAAGGAAATTCGAAGTGGTCTCTTTAATTGAATTTTTGGGCTACCAAATTGGAGTAAATTGTGGAGACTTGGTGTAAATTCATAAGGGCTGCCTCCATGGGATTTTTGGCCCTCAATTTGACTTAATTTGAAGAAGAATTGAGATAAAATGAAGAGGAAAGTCGTGTGGCTGCTGCATGGACCTTTCTTGACCTTCAATTTGGCTTGTTGGTGAAGTTTTGGGTGTGAAAATGACTTGTGGATAAGCTTGGACTTTAGGGGCATTATAATCATCACAAAGATATTTTCGCTTGACCATTTGGCCTCCTCTTTCCCTCCATATGTGTAGACTCCCTTTCCTTCTGCCCTCTCCCTCTTCTTCTCACCCTCACGACCCCTCACGTTTCTTTCTTCACGCTGCTGCTGCCTCTGCTCCATCTTCACTTTCACATTTCCAGCAGCGACCACCCAACATCTTCACCAGTAGATCACTTCCTCTGCCCGCTCGTTCCAGCAACCAGTCCAGCGCCCACTTCCCTCCTGATGCCAGCAGTCAACTCCACTCATCGCCTCCAACCATCAACCGAACAGCTCACCCTCCACCAGCCTGCTTCCCTTCCTCCTAGTCCCTACACCCCTGCACGTCAACACCCACTGAAATTCTTCACACCAGCGCCCCTCTCCACATCCACGACGCCCCCGCCAGCGACTTCAGTCAACTCCAGCACCAACTCACCGATCGCTTCATCCCACTCCAGCAGCGACGCCACCACCTGGAGCTGCTCCTTCGCTGCGTCTCCTCACGCACAGCCCAGCCCAGTCCCAAGCCGCAAACCAGCCCGCTTTGGCCTTCGATCCAGCATCTATTCCGCAGCCAAGCCAAGCCCGTGTTCAGCAACCGATCGGGCAGCAAGCAGGAATGGTTTTCCAGTCCAACTGTGAGCCATCTTGGACCGTTTTTAGCCCGGTCGGAGCTCCCTTTGACGTTGCCGTAGACCCAAGTTTCACTCATCGTCACGCCACCATCGCTGTGAACTCACCGGCTCGCTAATCTGGTGAGTTTACTCACTAAACCTTGCTTAGGAGGTTAATGATGCTTAAAGGGTGATTAGATTAAGTTAAGTGAGATTAGTATAATTATTAACTTGTTTAGTTAGATTAGGCTAGTTAAATTAGTTAATTAGGTGGTTAGTGAATGTAGTTAGTTAGTTTAGTATGTTGTTGTGTAGCTAGGTAGCTAGGATGGTTAGAGTAATTTAATTAGTCCATTAGGTGGTTAGATTAGCATTTCTTAGCTTATGTAGGCATTTATCTAATTAATTGTATTTATTTAAATAATTTTGCAATTTATTTAATTATTTAATATTTTCCGGAAATTATACCGAGATAGCCGGTAGCCGGATTTCGTGCCGATTGTCGTGGTGTGATTAATTTATGCAATTGAATGATAATTTGTGCAATTGAGTAGTGATTGTGATTTTTGGTTTATTATTTCAAAATTATGAAATTTTGGTATTTAATTAGAAAATACCGGGTGTCGGGTTTTGACGCAAAAAAAAAAAGTATTTTAAGTACTATATCAAATTGTGAAATTTTTAAATGGAACATCACGCTTTACGGTCCGATTTGATCGTGTGTCCACGCACACTTATATTTTGACCAGGTGTTTTTAATATAAAGAAAATAGGCCAAGTGCATTATTTGAAATTGAGGTATTTGAGTGCGAAGTACAATGTTCTTGGCCAAGTATGTGTTGGTGCGTGATCACTTAATTACCTTGATGCCGTCTAGGCGGGAGTTCTAGATAATGCCGTCTAGGCGGGGGTTCTAGACGATGTCGGATCACGGTAGAGGCCGAACTAATGTTCCTTTATGGAATGCCATCTGAGATAGCTAGTAAAAGCACCTAGAGGGGGGGTGAATAGGTGAAAAAATAATTTCTCGAGATAAGAGAGCAATACTAAGCAGACAATAGAAAGGAAGTTCTCCTTTGGTTAACAAAACGAATTAAGATCAAAGTAAAGTAGAGAGTAGGAAAGAGAAAATTGAACACAAGGTTTATAGTGGTTCGGCTTATTCCAAGCCTACGTCCACTCTTCCGCACCGACACCCACCTACTGGATTTCACTATGAACAAAAGAGTTATTACAACAAGGCTCTCCTTGATTCCACAAAGTAGATACTCTACCACACTTCCTCAAGGTTTCTCAGAATATAGACTCTCTTTTACGTACAAGATTTCGCTCAGTAAATGAATTGACTAAGAACAAAGAACTTCAGACTTTGGAATTCTTCTATCGTGCACCCTCTCGAACAACTGGAACATCTTCCTTATATACTCCTTTATGCCATCATACCCATTGGCACTTACCAAAGGAATTCTTCCAACATTCCCATTGGACAAAATCAATTAGGAAGATCATTCGAGCTATTTAAGGAACATGTCGATAGCCTATCAATCATGCTCGCCTATACAATCAGGATCTCGGTTTCCATAAGTAGAACCTTCCAAGTATACTTCGCCAATCATCGGATCCTTAATCAATCTTGATTCAAATAAAGGAATCCGTTATGTCATATCCAGCCAAGAGATCTTCTCCGCCGATAAGGTCAAATCCTTAATGAAACACTCGGTTACGGATAGCCTTTCTTCAACGGATTAGAAACTCAATGAGAATAGACTTTGAGTCTTGAGTCCGGCAGTCCGAAGGTCTTCGAGACTTTAAATAGTAGAGTCTGCAAATCTTCAGACTAGATTAATGGAAACGTTTTGTCAGCTTCAAAATACTCCAGGAAGATTTCTCCAACGATCTCCCCCTTTTTGATGGTGACAAAACTTTCCTGCAAATTTGGATAACTTTGACCTGCAAAACATTACTCAAGCAAATATGGATATCTCATAAAGATAAATGGCTTAATGATAACACTAGAATCTGCAACCACAGAAAATAGGTTAGTCTTGCATGTGAGTAAAGCCATTCATAAGATATCAATAGTACTTAATATAAGCAGTCAAACCCAAATCCCAAATTCAGTCCACATCCATACACAAAAGTCAAGTCAAACAAAATAAATCAAAAGTTCAAGTTCAAGTTCAAAGTTTCAAATCTTGCATCTCTCCCCCTTTTTGTCATAAAAAAAAAAAAAAAAGGTTAAGATGGAAAGAGAATGGAATCAAGAGTGCTTGGGAACACGAACAAGCTGGAAATCTCCCATTGACTGGACAATGCCTTCCAGCTTTTTCAACTCTTCCTTCGGTTGAGCCACCTCTTCACCCTTAGCATTTGCTTGAATCAAGAGCAAGGGCTTGGATCGATCATTCAAAGAAATCAAGAAGCTTGACCTGCAGATCCCGCAAATTCTGAACTTCGCATCCCAGAGCATATATATGACCCCGCATTTCCAAGAGAACATCAAGAATTCTCGCGAAAATCTGCTGAATTATCGGTGCCGTACCGTTTCGCACGATCGATGGAGTAAAGGCAGACGATGACAAATCAGCATAGTTACACAGATTGGGCAATGAAACATCATGTCCCTCCTCAGGAAATTGAGAGGCATAGATGTCCTCTGGATCTGCTGGAGAGCGGCTGACTCCTTCACTGGTAGCAGGATATGAGACATTCCTCTTTTTCTCACGATCTCCCCCTGTTTCCATGCCTTCAGGTGGAGAAGAGTGTTCCTCATGCTCTCCTTCCTCTTGATTTCTTCTTTCCTCTTCTAATTCTTCAAATCTTTCCTCCTCTGCATCTCTTTCTTCAGCTTCTCTCTCCTCTGTTTCTTTCTCTTCTGCTTCCAAATCTTCTCTTTCTCCAATCCTCTGTTCTGTGTCTTTCTCTTGTCGTTCCATTAATTCTGGAACAGAACGACTCAGGTTCTTCAATACCATAGCAGAAATAGTGATGCCTTCCTCATCATCTTCATCCTCAACGAAGAGAGCTCTTCTTTTCTTGGATGGAGCAACCATGGGCTCCTTCCCTTTTCTTTTTGCTGCCAAAGAGACTTGATGAGTTTTGTCAGGGGTTTTCTCATTGAATTTCTCCAACGCCTTGTTGAGTTCCTTCAGACGCATTTTAGACACCATTTTCAGTCCCACCACCTTTTGATCACAAGATCGAACACAGAGAATTCGTGGAAGCTGAACATTCAAATGTCTGAATAACTTTGCCACAAGAGCTGGATAAGGAAGTTGACCATTGTTCTTCACCACTGCTCTATACATGTGGAACATAATAGTGTGAGGAAGAGAAAAAAATTTCCCAACATTGATAGCATACATCAGCTTTGCCTCTGAATTTGAAACATCAGTCTTTGAAGTAGATTTTGGTCTGAGGCAATTAATCACAATCTTGTGAAGCAGAATGTGGAATGCACTCATCCTTGAATAGGAAACCTTTCCCTCTGTCCTTCTATCCTTAACAAGTTCCAACGTAGCACGAGCAATAGAGACATTGATAGGTTGATATCTCCCTCTCTCAACTCCAATCACATCAGCCAACATATCTATATTCACCACATAGTCCTGATCTCAGATACTAAAAGAGAATCTATTCGCATCCAAGAAACTAAGATTCGAATAGAAATATGCATTGAGTTCAGCATAGGCTTCTGTAGAATCAGAACAGAACTATTCAAGTTGAAGAAGACTGAATTTTTCCCTCAAATTAACATTCACAGCATCAAGGAAATCAAAATCCACACTTCTAGGGTTTATCACCCCACGCTTCAACAACTTAGAGTATAGATGCTTTTGTTCCTCCGATCGAAACAAGTCTGTCCTTTTTCCCTGAATTTTTGCCGCAACACCCATTTTCGGTTGAAACTAACTGTACAACTTATCATCATTCTCATCTATCTGATTCAGCCCTCCAACACGCGGATCACTTGGGATATTAGCAAGGGTTTCTTCTGCCGACCCCACAGGAGCAATTCCCAAACATTCCATATTTCGTAAGAAGATGTACTCATTACCATACCCTTTGTCCTTAAGAAACTCATCGATGTAGTTCAATGGAGTACCGGTCCTCTTTAAAGCATGGTAAAGCTTATAAGTAAAAGAGGGCTTATGAATTCTTATAGGTTCTGCGCCTTCGATGATTTCTTCATTTTCTCGATGAGCAACATCCTATGGACTAGATGGAAGAGATGGACGCTGCTGAGAATATTGTGGGCTCTGCTACTGACTAGGAGACTCTTCTTCCTCGGTGAGATCAAAGTGTGTAGGCCCCTCACGCATTTGCTGCGGTCCCTTGTTTGCGATCCTCGAAGACTTCCTTTGAGACGACATCTTTCACAGTCTTTGAAAGATTCCAAACTTGACTTTCCCAAGAAAGATGACAACTTTTCGAAGATCAAACAAGAGAAGAAGACAGGAGTGGAAGATCGATGCTTTTTAGGGTTTTTGGAGTAAAATGAAGAGGAATGGACAGTATATGGGTCAGTCGAAGAGAGGCATACAAAACGTCGTAATGGAAAGTAAAAAGATGTCCTTTTAAAAATAACTGCCTTTTTCAAAAATAGATAACTGCCATTTTAAAAAATTAACTCCTTTTTGAAAAAGAAAGATTGCACTTATCACGGAAATTGAAAGTAGCAAAAATCAATTATAGATAGATGATCGTACCTTTCCGAGATTTAAAATGAGAGAGAATAAAATAACTTACAGTCAAAAATCTTGTTTGTCTGAGTCTGAGAGTCTCTAGACTTTAACTTCTTCAAACTTCAAGATGTTGAGTCTGGAACGGATGATTTCAAATTGATTTTTCTCCAAAGGTTTTGTAAATATATCCGCCGCCTGGTTCTTTGAGTCAACAAACCGAATCGAAACTTCTCCATTTTGAACATGATCTCTAATGAAGTGATGTCGAATTTCTATATGCTTTGCTCTTGAGTGAAGAATTGGATTCTTGGTGAGATTGATTGCGCTGGTGTTGTCACGGTTAATCTCCGTGCATGAATCTTCAATTTCAAAGTCTCTTAGCTGTTGTTTTATCCACAGAATTTGTGAACAACAACTTCCAAGAGCTACATACTCTGCTTCTACTGTAGAAAGAGCTACTGTATTTTGCTTCCTTGAAAACCAAGACATTGTCCTGCTTCCAAGTAACTGACAGGTACCCGATGTGCTCTTTCTATCAACTCTGCAACCGGCTAGATCTGCGTCTGAGTATCCAAGAAGAGTAAAGTCTCCCTTTTTAGGATACCAAAGACCGAGGCTCGAAGTTGATGCAATGTATTTGATAATACGCTTTGCAGCACTTAGATGAGATTCTTTAGGTCTCGCTTGAAATCTAGCACAAATGCAAACACTAAACAAAATGTCGTGTCTAGAAGCGGTAAGATAAAGAAGTGAACCAATGATACTCCCGTATAGCTTCGGTCAACTTTCTTTCCTCCTTCATCTTTGTCTATCTTCAAAGAACTTGACATTGGTATATCAGTCTTTTTGCAATTTTCCAGTCCAAACTTTTTGACAAGATCATTAGCATATTTTTCTTGATGAATAAAAGTCTCTTCCTTCAATTGTTTCATCAGCCTGTCGTACTAAGCTCGAGGTGCTTGCTTTAAACCATATAAGGCATTTTTCAGTCTGAATACTGAGTCTTGTTTCCTTGGGTCTTCAAACCCAGGTAGTTGTTCCACATAGACTTCCTCATGGATAAATCCATTCAGGAAAGCACTTTTGACGTCCATTTGGAATAACCTGAAATTCTTATAACAAGCAAAAGCAAGTAATATTCGAATTGCTTCTAACCTTGCTACTGGTGCTTAAGTCTCGTCATAGTCTATCCCTTCTTCTTGCGTATATCCCTTGGCCACGAGTCTTGCTTTGTTTCTTACAACCTTTCCTTTATCGTCCATCTTGTTCCTAAAAACCCATTTAGCTCCAATAATAGATTTACCTTCCGGTTTAGGAGTCAACTCCCAGACATCATTAATGCTGAATTGCCTGAGTTCTTCTTGCATAGCTTCAATCCAGCTTTAATCAGATAAAGCTTCTTCTATGCTTTTGGGTTCTATTTCAGAAATAAGGGTCACAGCACTAGACTCTTCGCACCTTTTGGATCTTGTGCGAATTCTTTCATTAATGTCGCCAATAATGAGATCTTTGGGATGACTGGACTTATGCTTCCAGTTACTGGATGATTTGTCCGGTTGATGATCACTTTCTTCATTTGAATCTTCAATAATCACTCGTTGCTGATCTTTCAAAGTCTGAGCTGCTTCTCGAGATTTAGACTTTGTAGAGTCTGGAGCAGGTTCAGATTCTTCAAGATGAGTCTGAATAAATTCATTTTGCATAGAATCTTGGAATTTGACATTCAATGATTCCTCCACAGATTGAGTCTTCTTGTTGTAGACTATGTAGGCTTTGCTTGAGGTAGAACATCCAAGGAAGATGCCTTCGTCTGATTTTTCTTCAAACTTGCCAACTCGATCATTTGCATTTTTCAATATAAAGCATTTACATCCAAACACATGAAAGTATGAAACAATAGGCTTCTTTTCTTTGAATAACTCATAAGGGGTTTTTTCCAGAATAGGCCTTAGAAAGACTCTATTAATAATATAACATGCTATAGAAACTGCTTCAGCCCAAAATCGTGAAGAGATGTTACTTTCAATTAAAAGAGTTCTAGCCATTTCTTGAAGCGATCTATTCTTTCTTTCCACAACTCTGTTTTGCTCTGGAGTATATGGAGAGGAGAACACATGCTAAAAACCAGATTCATCACAAAATTTTGTAAAATTTTGATTTTCAAATTCACCTCCATGGTATGTTCTTATAATTGAAATAACATACCCTTTTTCATTTTGAACCTTTTTAGCAAACTTTTCAAAGTAAGAGAAGGTTTCGAGACTTACTTGCCGAAATATACCCAAGTAAATCGAGAGTAGTCATCCACAATTACTAGGCAATATTTCTTACCTCCAATGCTCGAGTTCGGTTGGTCCAAAGAGATCCATATGCAAGAGCCGCAAGACACGATTAGTGGAAACTTGATTTATTGGTTTAAAGGAATTTCTTACATGCTTTCCCAATACGCATGGTGTACATAGATCAGACTTTTGGTATGATAGATTGGATAGACCACGAACAAGCTTCTTTGCTGAAATTTTGGCTATCTGCTTCATATTGATGTGCCCAAGCTTTCACGTGCCATAAGTTCGCTTCGTCTTGAATTGAGATTAGACATTGCGATTCATCTGGTTTTACATCCAAGAGGTAGATATTTCCATGTCTCCGACCCATGAATGACTAAGTAGAATCTTTACTAGATCCTGAACATATTCCCTCTTGAAAGTTGATTTTGAAATCGGTATCACACAGTTGACTGATACTGAGCAGATTGTAGTTGAGTCCTTCCACTAAAGAAACATTGCTTATTGTGAGGTTTCCAATCTTTACAGCCCAAATCCCACAATTCTTCCTTTGTTGTTTCCTCCAAATGAGTCTTTTCCACCATTTACTTGAACGAGCTTTATGAAGCAATTTGAATCTCCCGTCATATGTCTTGAGCATCCACTATCCGAGATACCATTTTACCTTTTTCTTGATAGTGACCTGCATTTAAAAAAAAAAACTCAAACTTTCTTTGGTACCCATATTTTCTTGGGTCCATTGGTGTTAGTATGATATGCGATTTTTGCCCATACTTTCTTAACAAGTTTCCAAACCATAGGATATACTTTTTCAAAATGATCTGCACTATTGCACTTTGAACATCCGAGAGCATTGCGACCTACTGGTTTTACAAAGATCCTTTTAAAATGACTTTTGTAAGCGTCTCTTGAGGGTCTTTGCTTAATTCTTTCCTTCACTTTAGGAAAATCAATTAAAGGAATGGTTTCCACAAATCATTCCCAAACCAGATTTATTGAAATAAGGTCTTTGTACTAAAAGAATTTTCTCAAGTTTCTCAGATCCTATTGAAAATCTTTTTAAAATATTTGATATGTCATTTTTTAAAAATTCATTTTCTTTAAAAAGATTATCTTTACTTTCTTTAAGAGTAGAAACATTCATGTCTAAACATTTCACCTTTTCTTTCAAAACATTTTCATGTTGTTTCAGAGCAGAGTTTTCCTTTTTAAGTTCGGAAATCCTTTTAAGAGAAGTCTTAAGACTAAAACACAACTCATCAATGTATTTAGAAACTTTAATAGGGATTTTAAAGTTACTCACCTCAAATTCACCGTCTCGAATCTAAGTCTGTCTCGGAGTTTGAATCTGAATCCGATTGTGCCATCGACATATATTGGCATAATCATCATCACTTTCTTCACACTCGTATCACTCCAGTTTCTACTTTAAGAGCCTTTCGATACTTTTCAGCTTTTCCTTTCTTCTTCCTCGAAGAGGACAGGTTGGGTCGATGTGTCCATTTTTCTTATATTCAAAGCAGACTACATCTTTGTTTGATTCATCATCCTCAACAGACTTAGTCTTTGCTTTTGAAAACTCTGTTTCTTTGGATTGAATCTTCTTCCTTTTCGTTCAGCTTTCGAATCTTCTTATCATGAGAGCAAGCTCCTCATCATCCATATCGTCTTCGAAATGCGTAATATCGAATCATCATTGGATTTTAATGCAATGGATTTCTTACCTTTAGGATCTTCGTCTTCATTGATTCGTTCCACTTCATAAGACTCAAGATTCCCAACCAACTCATCGACGATAGTGGCATGATTCTTTGTGTCTCTCTTATTGAGGTCTTTATGTGATTCCAATCCTTAAAGAGTCCACGCAAAGAGCTTGTTTACCTTCATGGGATCGAAATTGGTTGACCTTGATTTTCAAGACCATTCACGATTTCGTAAACGACTAAACATGTCGCTTATAGATTCTCTTGATTTCATTTTGAAGGCTTCGTATTGACCGAGGAGAATGTTGATTCTGGTCTCTTTCACTCGATCGGTTCCTTCATAGGTAATATGCAATCTATCCTGACTTCTTTTCGCCGTAGCACAAGAAGATATTTTGTTATATTCAGTAGGTGACAAAGCACAATATAAAGAATAAATTTCTTTTGCATCAAGAGCTTGTCTCTTGATTATCTCTTCCTGAGTCATTTCACTAGACTCAACAGCTTCTCTTCCTCTCTCTAAGACAGGTGCAGCTTTAGGAATGATTCCTTTTTCTACAACGTCTCATTCCAGAGGATCCTTTGATCTTAGGAACGCCTTCATCTTGTTTTTCCATATGTTGTAATCCTTTCCATCAAAGTAAGGCGGTCTGGTATTGCTTTGCCCTTCTACCAACCCTGGAGCCAACATACTAGCCATGAATCTTTAACTCTGAAGTAAAACACTTCAAACAAAGTGAGTACACAGGCTCTGATACCAATTGAGATAGCTAGTAAAAGCACCTAGAGGAGGGGTGAATAGGTGAAAAAATAATTTCTCGAGATAAGAGAGCAATACTAAGCAGACAATAGAAAGGAAGTTCTCCTTTGGTTAACAAAATGAATTAAGATCAAAGTAAAGCAGAGAGTAGGGAAGAGAAAATTGAACACAAGGTTTATAGTGGTTCGGCTTATTCCAAGCCTACGTCCACTCTTCCGCACTGACAGCCCACCGGCTGGATTTCACTATGAACAAAAGAGTTGTTACAACAAGGCTCTCCCTTGATTCCACAGTGTAGATACTCTACCACACTTCCTCAAGGTTTCTCAGAATATAGACTCTCTTTTGCGTACAAGATTTCGCTCAGTAAATGAATTGACTAAGAACAAAGAACTTCAGACTTTGGAATTCTTCTATCGTGCACCCTCTCAAACAACTGGAACGTCTTCCTTATATACTCCTTTATGCCATCATACCCGTTGGCACTTACCAAAGGAATTCTTCCAACATTCCCGTTGCACAGAATCAATTAGGAAGATCATTCGAGCTATTTAAGGAACATGTCGATAGCCCATCAATCATGCTCGCCCATACAATCAGGATCTCGGTTTCCATAAGTAGAACCTTCCAAGTATATTTCGCCAATCATCGGATCCTTAATCAATCTTGATTCGAATAAAGGAATCCGTTATGTCATATCTAGCCAAGAGATCTTCTCTAGTCGATAAGGTCAAATCCTTAATGAAACACTCGCTTACGGATAGCCTTTCTTCAACGGATTAGAAACTCACAATGAGAATAGACTTTGAGTCTTGAGTCCGGGCAAATCCGAGGTCTTCGACTTTAAATAGTAGAGTCTGCAAATCTTCAGACTAGACTGATGGAAACGTTTTGTCAGCTTCAAAATACTCCAGGAAGATTTCTCCAACACCATCTAGGCAGGGGTTCTAGACGATGCCGGATTATGGTAGAGGCCAGACCGATACTCCTTTATGGAATGCCATCTAAGCGGGGGTTCTAGACATTGCCGTGCTTGATGAGGCGAGACAACGCCCGGTTATGCCGGAAGACCGCCGAATGTCAAGTAAGCCGTGCCTGTTGTGCCGTAACTAAATTGGAACGCCTGAATGATTGAGATGACCACACCTGATTATGGGACAAAATTGTGTGGCACGGAATGGGACGTGTCATAACGATTTGGCCTTATAATCGGGACCCATGTGATTGATTGAGTTATTAAAGTGAGGCCTTTCAATTATTGAATACATTGGATGCACGCATATGTCATATGAACTGTGCTGACGTGTAAGGAGGAGTTGAGGTGAGGTAAGTCCTCTATGATGTGTGGTTAGGCTAACTCTAGGTGTATTTTCTTCCTAATCGGGGTTTAGGGCGTGGACTCGCTGAGATTTATATCTCACCCCGTCGTGGGTTACCAATTTCAGGGCCATAGCGTGGAGGATCCAAAGCCCAAGGCTGAAGGGTCCAGAGTATAGATGGCCTAGAGGTTTCTTTTTGAGTCAAACCTTCTGTGTATAAACCAGATGTGTTTATAAAGTGCGTTTTGATTAAATTTGTTGTCCTGCTTTTCTATCCCATGTCTGTTTGTTGTCTAGGGTTTGTTAATTCGCTTCTGCATGTGCAATAAAATGAATGGGTCGGCGACGCATTCTAGGAACGTCGCAATTTGATCGACCACCAAGGGATGTGTGCGTGCTCGAAGTTCGGGGCGTGACATTATTCTTGTCGTCAACGAACTTTATTTTCCCTTGCTTTATTGCGTCTTGAATGTTCCTTTTGAAAACGACGTAATCGTTGGTATTGTGACTCCATGAATGATGCCACTTACAGTACTTTTTCCCTGCTAGCTCCTCTTTGCCCGATATAGTCTATCCTTCGGTCAACCTTATTTAACCATCTACCAATAATAGATTGAATATTTCCTCTGTCTTATTAGCATCAAAAGAGTAGTAAATAGGCTCCTTAGCTTTAGGCATGAGGTTAGACCTTTCCTTCATTTTGGTTGGCTTCAATGCTTGATAGACGTATAGCTTATCTATGATCATTTTAACAACAGCAACCTTCGTTATATCCACGTACTCTATATCCTCATCCATTTCTATGGAGTCGACCCAATTAACATAAGCTCGTCTACCATGTCTCTTATCTTTTTCTTTGAGCAAGCTTTCGCGTTTAGTGGCTATGGTGGACAACTAAAATAAGTCAAAGTGTGGTTGCCTAATCATTCCTCAAATTTCAAGCCACTAAATGCAAGATCCGTAAAGGTCTCCTCAGGCAGAGGGACTGTCACACTCTGAACCCCGAGCGCGCGAACATCCCTCAACGGTTGATTAAAAATGCGACGTCCCAGGATGCGTCGCCGACCCATTCTTTTTATCTTTTGATTAAGCACATGCGGAAGCGAATTAAATAAACCCCTGGCCAATAAACAAACATAGGGATAGTAAGCACTACGAACAATTTCCCCAAAACAACGATTTCCTTATCAACTAGTTAACTCAAGGAGTTTAATACTTACAAGCCTTTCCACGGCCACTTCCTATCGACCCTCTCAAAAACCTTCAGGAACTAGGGTCAACCTACTTCACTAACGGCAAGGCCAGCCACAAGGTGTCGCATCTCGCGCCCACCACATCTGCACTCAGCAGATCCACGCTACGTTAACCCACAACGGGGTGAGATAAAATCTCAGCGAGTTAAACCCTAAGCCTCGATTAGGACGCAAATTCCTCTCGGAGGCAGCCTAAATAGGCACCACAAACAAACTCACCTCGCCTCGGCACACCCCTGCAAGTTAGCACATCACGTATGCCATTATAAATACAACAAGCATAATCAATAATTAGAACACATAATTCTCACCCTCCAAACATTCACATGGATCCCGATTATAAGGTAAAACCGTTTTGACACGTCTCATACCGTGCCTAACAATTTTGCCCCATAATCAAGCGCAAAGTATCACAACCATTCAAGCGTGTTCTGATTATTACGACCTCTAGGCCACGGCCATCTCAAAAGTCGGTGGTCATCCAGCATAACTGGGCATCGTCCTGCCCCATCGGGCACGGCATCATCCCGCGTATGCATACGCCTCAAGACAGCATTCCATAAAGGAGCATCGGTCCGACCTCAACCGCAACTCGGCATCCCGTTGACGTGGGGGCATCCGAACTTAATCGGACATCGTCCCGCATAATCATACGCATCAGGACGGGTTCCACTTAGTGACCATACGAGCACATATTCAGCCAAGAACACCATGCTTTGATTTCAAACGCGTTGTTTTCAAATAATGAACTTGGCCAATTTTCTTCGTATTAAAAATCCCGATAAAATAATCGTGTGTGGTCACATATTCGGAACCGAACCGTCAAATTTAGTACGCTCCCATTTTAAAACTCCACGATTTTATATAGTACATAAAAGTTGGCGTCAAAACCCGACACCTCGCATTTTTCTATTTAAATGCCCATAAAACCAAGTTTTGTATTAAAAATCAATAACTACCATCAAGCAATCAATTGCACTTCATAGCGCATATAAGCCATCAAAATTACGCATAAATCCATCCAAGAAAACGAGCGTAAATTCTACGAAATGGCTAATCCGTCACTAATTACGCTAATTATAATAATTAAATAAATCGTTATTAATTAACCTAACCATGGTTAACTAATCCAACCATGGTTAACTAACCTAACCAATGTTAACTAACCTAACCAAGGTTAACTAACATAACCAAGGCTAACTAACCTAACCAAGCTTAGTTAACACTAATCTAGGATTAACTAAAATTAATCCTCATCAAGGCTAATCTAACTGCTCCTAAGCATAATTAACGGCCTTATCAAAGATAAGGGAGTTAACTCACGGGATTCGACGGCGGCAGGCTCGCGGCGACGGCAAGGCGACAACGACGAAAACTCGAAACAACCGCGTCTTGAACGGAGGCTTGACGGAGGTGGTGGTTGCCCTATAAAGTTCTCAGCCAAGAGGGAGCTTGGCTCGACTTGGGGCTGCTGGGCTGGTCTCGGTAGCTGCTGGCAGTGCTGGACGGGCGTGGAGCTGGTGGACGGGCTACCGGACGCGGGGTGAGCTGGGCTGTGGAAGGTGTGGGCGGTGAGCTGGTGTTTCGGTGGTGCTAGGCTGCTGTACGTGAGAGCTGTCGATGAAGGTGATGTGGGTGGGATGATGGGATGATGGTGGGCTGAAGTGGCGGTGGTGTTGGAGAAACAGCTGGAGGCGTGAGGGTGGCGTGAGGGTCTTGGCAGGATGGGATACGGCAGCAACGATGGAAGGGAAATGGAGCAGGGGCTGGCGGTGGGAAGAGAAATGGAGCTGGCTGGTGTTTGAGCGGAACAGCTGGAGGTGGTGGATGAGTGGTGATGTGAAGTGGACGGTGGTGGCGTGAGCGGTGGGCTAATGGATGGTGGGTGATGGAGATGATGGGGAATAATGAAGGTGGGATGATGGGCGGTGAAGTGGTGAGCTGAGCATGGAGTTGGCGTGGAGTGGGGACGTCAGTGGAGTTGCGGTGAAGACTTGAAGAAGAAGAAGCTGGCGGAGGAAATGGGAGAAGATGGGATGGTCGGCTGCTGCAGGGGAGGTTCACGCATGAGGGAAAGAGAGGGAGGGAAAAAGAGAAAGAGAGGGAAAAGAAAGTCAAATGAACCACCAATGAGAAGCTTGGCCAAATATCTAAACACTCATCACAAGCCCCAAAAGTTTTCATGCCACCAAAGTCTTATGCCCAACCAATTAGAAATTAGTCTTAATTTCCCCAAAAATAAGCCAAATTAGGGTAAAAAAAACCTATTTTTCCTCCCATCCGAATTTCCTTTCTATTTTCTTTTTGTCCGAAATTCATTTTTCAGTAAAATTTCGGACTCGATGAAAATTCTCTGAAAAATGAGACGACGTCCAATAAATGAATCGTGACACGCTCGAACGTCCAATTCTCGAAACCAAATTCAATTTCGTGGTTAAAATCGACCGAATGCGACTTTAGTACGACTTAATCTACCGGGTAGCTTTTAGAGATTTTAGCGCGTTTGACCCGTGGTCGATAATTTTCAATCCACGTTTGTGCATCTCCGAATCGTAAACAACCTTCGGTTGTCATAAAATCACGAGGTTTCAATTACGTGTCCCGAATATAATATCGATAGAAAATTAGGTTATTGTCGTTCGACACGAATACCGTAATCATACGGAACCACCCGCACCCGACTACGTGATTCCATTGAATCGACCTCTATATGTTCACTAATCGATTGATAACGGTGTCGTATTGACCCTTGCCAATTATTATGGTCGACCAGTTGATTCCCCATCGAATTATCTAGGCTGTCGCATTTATATCATTTAACAGCCTCACCTAATAAATTAGTTGACTCGTGAGTGGCCAGCTCCGAGTAAAATGACATAAGCGCGTCAACAAAACAACCATTTCATATATTCGAAACAGGGCCAAATTTCGGGATGTCACAGGGACCAAGTATTTGTTTCTAGCCCTCTTAAACCTAGAAATGAATTGATCAACCAACTCATTATTCAGTTGCTTCATGGTCGACAGATTAGCCACTGACAAGTTTGGGATAGCCCTCTGGAACTGAGTATGGAATAATCTTTCCATTTGCCCCCAAGAATTAACCGAGTTTGGTGGCAACGCTATATACCAAGTAAAAGCAACTTTGCATAATGATAAGGGAAATAACTTTAGCTTCCAATGATCTGCATGGGTAGCATCCCCACATTGTGCCAAGAAACAATTAACATGCTCAAATGTTGACTGGCCTTCCTCACTAGTGAGTAACGTGAACTCGAGTATTTTGAAACCCCTTAGATAAGGCACAGTATCCATCCAATTCGGATATGGTTTCCTATAAACATTGGGCAAGCAAATAATGGCATTCCCATATCCTCTTAATACTGGATCGACTACTGGCTGATTTTGAATTGGAATCAAATGAAGAACCCTGGAGCCTGCTGTGCTGGGTAATTAGGTTGCAACAACAGGTTAACATTCTGTTGAGGTGCTTGATGGTATTGTACTTGAGACCCATAGAGTTGCAGCTGTGGTTGGTTCACAGGCACTAGGTTCATTTGTGTATTAGGGGCATTCATTTGGGCGAGAGAAAGAGGATGCTGCAACATCTGAGGCTAACTATTTGGCTGTAGCTGGGGTTCAATGTTTGGAACCTGCTGCTGAACATTAGGAGCTCCCAATAAAGGGACTTCTTATTGATTGTTCAATTGGTGCACTTGGTCCTACCTCCTAGCTGGGGTCACTATGACCCCTGGAACTTCCATGGTGATGGGGATAGATTCGTTTGAGGTATTACAGTAGGATTTGGCTGTACTCCTACCCCAACAACATTCTCAAGTGATGTATTATGTTGAGCCACTGATGGAACCAACACTGCAAAACCTCGGTCAGTCTTGGTAGGGACATGTGACTTAACAGGCCCATCAACTTGCACAGTCGCAAGAACTTCTCCTCTTTGCATGATTCTAAGAGGAGGCCAAGTTGACACGGGTTATCTTGCATTACTTAATGTTACTTAAGAAGTTGATGATACAGGGACATACCCGATTGAAACAGGGACGTGCCGTGATTGAGGCTGAACTAGTCTAGTCGGGACCTCATGTTGTCCTTGAGCGCACTCATGATAAGTATTGATGATTAAAGGCCTAACGGCATTAGTCATTTGTCTAATCTGCAAACTCGTTTTGAGTTTCTTCGATTGTTCGTCTCATAGTGGAGAGCATGACTGGCGTGAGGTCTACCTGTCTTCTCTCTTTGACGCGTTGCCTTGAGGCATCAGCTCCTTCCTTTTGAACTTGGTTCACGACTTTGTTCTGAGGAAGTTGGGCTGATGATGACTCGGCTCACATACTATTCTCAGCCATGAGTATTTGTTCGTCAGTGGAGCTATCCAATTGGATTTGACTCCATGTCTGTGGCGTAATACTCTCTCAACCCAACACAATGAGTCCTACTAGGTGTGGCAAAAAGATGTTTCACCAGTTTTGGTTCACATGAAAAATCTTTTACCAAACGCTGCATTTTGGATTTTATTATAGAGGACTCGGGTTCTATGCTGAGTTTGGACAGAAAATGTCAAATGTAAAATGGGATTTTATTCTCAACTTGCATATACAACCCTAATGCCTAATACCCAAATGACTCAAGGACTAACAACACCCCAACACAAATTACACCAGAATTTAATCAATGATGTAACCTGGGCGTGAATAGCTAGATAGCCTACTTTCTAGACTTAAACTATGTTGGAATTTAATCTAAAACACAGCTTGTTTTAGGTGTAAAGCTGGAATTTAATCGATAGCAATACTCCTGAAAAGATAACGTCAGAATTTAATCAACAACGTTGAGCTTGTGGAACAACACCGGAATCTAATCGATGATATTGGACTGGTTAAAAATGCACGTCGGAATCTAATCGACGACGAGAATCTTGAAAGCTACAGCTAAAATACAATAAATTAAAGATAAAGTTATGGAAAGTGTTGTGTTTTTGCGCAGGGGAGCTTACTCAATGGAGCGACTGCGGTATTTATAGCTAGCTAATGTTCCTTAGTCAGTTGTTCTTCCTTGGGCACTACTTTTCGTAGTCCCCATGTGTTTCATTTCTTTTGGATGTCTTTATCCTTTAGCAACCCCTTCCTGACCCATCGACGATGCTCGTGCAGCTTGCCTATCAAGCAAATAATCGTTCCCTATTTTTGCGCTCATTTCTCGCAATAGTTATTCTCGCTCAAACGCTAGTGCTAATCTCATTTAGTCTTCAAATCTGGTACATTATCCTGAGAGCCTGACACGTGATCATTAATCTTTCAGCCATCGACTTTGGGTTTGGCCTCTAAAATCTCATCGAGGCTTAACTTAAGTAGCCTCCATGAAAATTGTTTTCCACTGATTTTGTAAATCAAAATGGGGTGTTTGATCAACAACTCCCTCGTGACCAGCACGTGTTTCCAAGGGTAAATTTGGGTGTCAACAATAAGAAATTTGATCTTTTGCACTTTCATACTCTAAAGGTCTATTCATTTCACTGAAAATATCACGTTTTCGGAATATGTTTTCCAGGAAACCGTTTTTCAAGAAAATGACTACATTTTCCGATGTTTGTCTAAAACCCGAAATTTAAGTGGAAAATATTTTTCACTATTTGTTATCTAATTTGATTTTTTGGGAAAAATTTACCAAAAAAAGTCGAATTTTAATATTTTTGATTGACCAAAAAAATTAATTTTAATATATATTTTTTTTTTAAAAAAATTGCATATTTAATTATTTTTATTTTAAAAATCAATTTTTTTTTTTTTTTTTTCTTTATTTTTTCCCTTTTATTTTCTTCCTCCTTCTTTCTCCTCCTTCCTCCACCATCGTGTGCCTCGATGATGGCTGACTCCCCGCGGCCGACCAAGACGTGGATCACTAGATCCGGCAAGCTCGAGGCTCAGTTGAGTCTCGAGCTCATCGACCCGATCTAGGTGAGCTTGAATTCTACAAAGGTCGGTGAGCTCGTGACTCGCCCGATGTAGGTAAGCCCAAGCTTCGCTGAGGTCAGCGAGCTCGAGCCTCGCCTTCCCCATATCTAGCCTTGGGTGAGGCTAGAGTTGGCCTCGTGGCCGGGCCGCCAACCACCACTGCGGCCAGTGACTAGTCAAGGAAGAAGAAAGAAAAAGGAAGAAAACGAAAAGAAAAGAAAGAATTAAACACTCAATTTAAAAAAAAAAAAAAAAAACATAAAAATAAAAGGAAAATGTGTTTGGTGAAAGAATGTGAGGTGGAAATGGAAAATATTTTCCCCACTTTTGAAGGTATTTTTCCAATAGTGGAAAACTTTTCGTTTGACTAGTTCATTTTCCATGAAACAAATGCCAAAAATTCGGAAAAAGTTTTCTTGAAAGTTATTTTTCATAAAACGAACTGAACCTAAGTAAACAGGTAAGGAACTCATTAAAATATGTAAGATATGTTTCTACTAACTAGGTAAGCCTTTAGCCCTTGATCTTAATTTTCTTGCTCTCCTTATAAAAATGGAAAGGCATAAAGTGAGTTCACGTTGGGACTTTGCACTTTTAAATTCTTTTCGATTTTACCCTTAAATCAAGTTTCACTTAATCACGCAATCACAGTAAAAAGGTAAAAATTCCAACTGGGTAAGACATTTCTCCACTTAACGAGCTGGCTTACACTTCCGGTGATTACGTAGAAATGTCTTCAATCAAATCCTCTCAGACTGTAATTATCATTTACTTCTTTATTTTTTAAAATAAAAAATTCTGAACTGTGCAATGAAATAGATAATTATGTTTGTTCCCCTAAACCTAAAGATTTGCATAAGCGATAAGAATATTAATTACTTCTCACCGCTCAATTACAAGCCTATTTTTCACTAAAAGGTCCATAGTCTCAGCCCACCACCGAAAAAAAAAAAAAATCTGATTAAAACTCTAGACGCACCACGGGCTATATAAAAAGCGAAACTAGGGTTGTGGTAGAAAGCAAGAGAGCTTCCGCCTCCTCCATCGTCCTTCTCTCCGGTCTCAATTCCCACTGCGCGAGAACTGCCCTTTCTCTCTGCTCTCGCCCTTCGCGATTTCTTCCTCGCGGGTTTTTACCTTGTTCTCTTCCGCACAATCAATCTTTTACCTTGTTCTCTTTCGCACAATCAATCACAGTCATGACTGAGCTTGTCTCTAGCATTGTTGATTCTCTTGTGGAGAAATTAACTTCATTGGCTGTTGAAGGAATTCAACTAGTACGTGGTGTCAATAATGACCGAGAGAAGCTCAAGAAGACGCTAGAGATGATTCAAAAGGTTCTAGCCGATGCTGAGCAGAAGCAAATAAATGACCCAGCTGTGAGGTCTTGGCTCTCCAGCCTTAAATACTTCTGCTATGAAGCCGACGACGTGCTAGACGAATTTGAAGCCACAGTTTTGTGGAGGCGGACAAGGTCTATCGAGCACTCAACCTTCAAAAGAAAGGTGCGCTACTTGTCCTCGTGGATGACCAACTTCATTTTCCAATTTAAGATTGCACATGGTGTGAAAGATCTGAGAAATAAACTTTGTGACATCAATGAAGAGAAAAATCAGTTGAAGTTGTCGAGTGATGTTTTTGACAAGGCCATTGGTCCGTGGAAGGAAATTCCGCGGAAGGAAACTCATTCTTTCATACCATCTTCGGATGTGGTTGGAAGAAATGAAGAGAATGAAAGACTAATAGAGCTCTTGATAAAATCAGATGATGAAGCTGGACGGTTAGGAGTCGTTCCGATAATTGGAATGGGAGGTGTTGGAAAGACCACTCTTGCTAAATTGGTGTATCATGATCGTAGGGTAGAAGAAAATTTCGAAAAAAAAGTGTGGTTATCCATGTCAATAGTATTCGAAGTTAAGAAAATAATAAAACACATTATCCAATCTCTTGGTCATGAGGAAAAAATTGATACACTTGAAACGCTGCAAGGCTGCCTACGAAGCATTGTGGAGAACAAAAAGTTTTTGCTCGTAATGGACGACGTGTGGGAAGTGAAGAGAGAGGATTGGGTCGAACTAAAAAATTTGTTAGAAGGCGTTTCCAAAGGGAGTAAAGTTATCGTGACTTCGCGAAAAAAATCAATCGCCAATATCATGGGCCCTGTGCACTCGATTAATTTGGCTGACCTTTCGCCGGGGGAATCTTTGACTTTGTTCAAGAAGTGCGCCTTTGATCAAGGGGAAGAGAAGAATCACCAAGACCTTATGGAAATCAGCAAGGAAATTGTGAGCAAATGCAAGGGAAATCCTCTGGCAGTGAAGACTTTGGGAAGCTTGTTGTATTCAAAAAAAGACGATCCAAGCTACTGGGAATATGTAAGAGATAATGAGATGTGGCAATTAGAAAGAGATAATGAGAGGTGGCAATTAGAAAGAGATAATGAGACGTGGCAATTAGAAAATAATATTTTACCTTCACTGAGAATAAGCTATGATCTAATGCCTTCATACTTGAAAAAATGTTTCGCTTATTGCTCAATATTCCCGAAAAGCCACGTGTTCAGCAACTTGGATCTGATCCGACTGTGGATCTCAAATGGGCTTATTATCCAATCCAGCGGAAGTACTCAGGAACTGGAAGAGATTGGACAGCGGTACTTAAAGGAGTTGTGGTCGAGATCCTTCTTTGATATTGTCCACAAAGACTATCCAGTGTCGTTCTTCCGAATGCACGACCTCATTCATGACCTTGCCATTTTTGTGGCACGAACGGAATCAAGCAACATGGAAGAGCGCGTGGGGAATATTTCCTCAATGACTCGGCATATATTATTTGCCAACCCATCTCGTATAAATGGACTATGCAGCTGCTTGAACAAACTCAGCGGCGTTCGTTCCGTCATGTTTGAGGAGGATTCCGCTGGGGAGTTCTTTCTGGAGATGTGCATTTCGCGATTCAAGCGTTTGCGGGTGCTATGGCTAGATGGCTCTTGCTTTGACCTATTGCCTAGTTCCATTGGTGGTCTAAAGCTCTTGAGGTTTCTTACTATACGTAGCAACCGTAATATTAAGAAACTTCCCAAGTCAGTCTGTGAGCTTCTCAATCTACAATACTTAGGTCTTGGCGGGTGCACAGAACTCGAGGAATTGCCTGCAAACATCAAGAATTTGATCTATCTCCGTGTTTTGTCGATAACCACGAAACAGCAGCGTTTCCCAGAGGGCGGAATAGGATGCTTGACCTCTTTGCAGTGGCTATTCATCGGAGAGTGTGAGAATTTGGAGACCTTGTTCGATGATATCCAATTGCTGACGTCGCTTCGTAAGTTGTTCATTTGGGATTGTCCAAAGTTGGCCTCTTTACCACAAGGCATCAAAAATTTGAAAGCATTGGAGGATCTAGGGATTTGGGGCTGCACGAGGTTTAAGCTGCCAGAAGGCGAAAGTAATGAACCATGCTCCATGTTGAGGCTTCAATCCTTAAGATTCCAGTTATTACCGGAAATAATTTCTTTCCCTGGCTGGCTCAAAGATTGCGCGAGTAAATTGCACACGCTAATTATTGAGGATTGTCCCAACTTGGTATTGCCCGAGTGGCTGCAATATTGTTCTTCTCTGAAAAAAGTGAAAATTGTGACATGTCATCCATCGTCTACTGTACCACCTGGCGTTCACCGCATTGCCCAATTGGCAGAGCGGGGGATGGGAATGGAGCCGGAGTACCCTTGAAGAAGTATATAATTGCGAATAAATATCTTTATACCTAGATATTTGTAAAATATCTTCTTATAAGAAGAGTGTAGAAATGTGTGCATATTGTATTGGCGACTGTAGAAATATCTAGAAATATTTGTGTGCTTCCGTAAGTGTGTTCTCTTGACTAATATTGTAGAAAGCGCCTCTAATAAAAAGATAAGTGTTTTCTTTAGGTGAGTTTTGTGTTTTTTTTCATAAATTGGTATCAAAGCTTTCGCTGCACGTGCTCTAGATTGGAGCAAGATTACTTCGAATAATTACTCGTACGGAGACTTCCAATCTGTTATTTCATTAACACTGTTCTTACGAATCTTTTGAGAAAATATGCAATACTATCCGCAGAGCAAGAGCGGCTACTTTCCATTTTGCAATTGTATTAAATTATCTATAAATAATTATAAAAACAGAGCAAAGCCGAAGCACCTCAATGTGTCATATTATTAGGAATTTCAAAGTTAGAATTTGAGGC
Source organism: Eucalyptus virginea (assembly GCA_014182375.1). Taxonomy (NCBI): domain Eukaryota; kingdom Viridiplantae; phylum Streptophyta; class Magnoliopsida; order Myrtales; family Myrtaceae; genus Eucalyptus; species Eucalyptus virginea. The sequence continues at coordinate 38,430,705 of CM024514.1, forward strand.
TCCCATACTTGGAGCCTCGTTTCAAAATGAAGTTTCCCCGACCCATTGACATGTACGAACTAACCTTGCATATTTTTTCGATTGACAGATGTAAATTATAAAAAACTTTGCAAATCGAATCTATCAATGACATCAGATATCTCAACGCCCCTCAGGGGATCAGGGATAGGCATTATGGGACAATTGACTACGACGGACACATTGGCATTGATCGAGGACGAACCATTGTCGGCCTATCGACCCCCTAAAAGCTACTGAAGTCCAATTCATGCCAATTGATACAAATTGACTACCACTTGGGCATTGAGCGACAATGGCCCAAGACTGTTTCCGAGGACAATTTGCGTTGAAACAATAGTGAAATTGTTATTGCTGATATAATCAACTAAAAGCATAAACTTCTCTGTTACACTGAGAGAGAAGGAAGGAAGCAGAACATTGAACTTCATACATCATTAAATAAAAAAACTGTCAAGTGCAAGCTAAATAAGAACCTGTTTTGAAATCGCACACAAATATGCAAAACATAACTGCACACAAACGTGCAAAACATAACCACACACAAACATCTTGTTCCACTTCCTAGAAAATAGCTAACAAACCAACTACATAATAAATAAACTTGACTGAACAAAAAAAAAAAAAAAACAAAGAAAAACGACAGAACATCAGCAGCACTAAGACACATCTCCAACAAACTCCTTCTTGGATCAGTTGCTGCTGCAAACTCTTATTTTCTCTCTTAATAGCTCAAATCTTCTAGCCTGAAGTGGCTTTGTGAACATGTCTGCAAGTTGATCTTCAGATCTGCAATAGACCAACTTAACTTCACCACTTTGTTGCACCTCACGCAGAAAGAAAAATTTGACTTTGAAATGCTTGGTTTTGCCATGGAAAACTGGATTATGTGATATTGCTAAAGCAGCCTGATTGTCCACATTAACTTCAATGCAATCACTAGAATTCAACCACAAATCTTTCATTATCTTCTTCAGCCACAAAGCTTGATTTGCGGTTGCAAAAGAGTCGCTATAAACTCAGCCTCTGCAGAGACTACAATCTCTTACTTCTTGGAACACCAGAGAAACAAGCGGAACCAAGAGTGAAGCAAAGTACCCATATGTACTTTTCATGTCATCCATTGAGCCAACCCACCATTATCGAAAAAGCCCCGCAACTTAAACTTCGACATTTCCTAAATTTCACACCAAAGAACAATGTTCCTTTGAGATATCTCAAGACCCTTTTTGCAACAACCAAATGTAACTCGACTAGACTACTCATGAACCTCGGATAGAACACTCACAAAGAAATAGAATATCTGGTCTAGTTGCCGTAAGATACATGAGACATGCAATCAAACTTCTATACATAGAAGCATCTACCGCATCTGCTCCATCATTCTTCTCAGCTTCTCCTTAGCACCATAGGAGTGCTTACACTTCGATAATCTTCCATCCGAAACTTCTTCAAATTTCCTTCATGTATTTTTTTTTTGCGTTTTTTTTCATGCAGATCTCATGTGAAGCTTGTTTGACTTCTAGACCTAAAAAGTAAGCCATCTTTCCCAAGTCTAACATCTCAAAACCTGGAAACAGACCTTGCTTCACCCTCTCTATCAGTTCCACATCATTTCCTGTCACCAATAAATCATCTACATAGAGTGACAGAATTACAACACTGTGATTCACCCTCTTGACATAAAGAGTAAACTTACTCAAGCTTCTTACAAAGCCAAAATCCTGCAAATATTGGTCTATCTTCCCATACCAAGCTCTTGGAGCCTACTTCAGTCCATATAGAGCTTTCCTCAATCTATATACATTCTCTTCTTGTCCTTTGATACTGAAGCCTTCAGGTTGTTCAACAAAAATCTCCTTCTCAAGCTCTCCATTCAGAAATGCAGACTTGACATCTAACTGAAATATAGGCCACCCCTTCTCTACTGCAACAGCTAATAGTAGCATGATTGTATTAAGCCTTGCAACAGGAGCGAATGTTTCAAAATAGTCTACTCCCCATATTTGAGCATAGCCTTTCACAACCAATCTAGCTTTGTGTTTATTGACAGTACCATCAGGATTAAGTTTTGTTCTGAACACCCACTTAACTCCAATCACATTCTTAGCAGATGTTCTGTCAACAAGCTCCCATGTGTGGTTTTTCTGAATCATTGCAAACTCCTACTGCATTGCTGCAATCCACCTCTGATCCTCCTTAGCTTCCACAAAGTTAGATGGTTCAAGCACTGCCACATTACTTCTTTCAGAGATTTCAGCAAATGACCTTGTGCCTCTTACTAGCAGATCATCCATACTATCTTCCAATCCATCCACAACTTCATCAACCTCTATAATTGTTGCAGGTTGTTGTTTTGCAGATTGCTGTTGTCCTGCATTCTTTTCTTCCATCCAATTCCACTCATCTTCCTCTAGAAAAACAACATCCCTGCTCACAGAATCCTTCCCTGTCATAGGGTGAAAAATCCCGTAAGCCTTTGATTGGAGACTGTACCCAATGAAGATTCCAAGCTCAACTCTTTTATCCAAACTTGTCCCTCTTGACCCGAGGAACATGAGTATAACACAAACACCCAAAAACCTTCAAATTCTTCACAGAAGGTTTAACACCATACCAGACTTCAAAATGTGTTGACCTCTCTAAGGCCTTTGTGGGCAATCTGTTCAACGGGAACACTGCAGTATTAGCTGCCTCAGCCCAGAACCTCTTAGGTAACATCTTCTCCTGCATCATACATCTGGCCGTCTCCATAATGCTTTTGTTTTTCCTCTCACTGACCCCATTCTGTTGAGGTGAATAGGGAACAGTAAACTGCTGCACAATGCCTGCTTGCTCACAGTTTAACTTAAACTTGTAAGCAGTATACTCAGAACCATTGTCAGACCTGAACATTTTAATTTTCTTCCCACTCTGATTCTCAACTAAGGCTTTGAACTTCATAAACACATCAGCAACTTCAGATTTGGCTTGCAGAAAATAAATCCAACTCATCCTAGTCATGTCATTAGTGAAAGTAATGAAATAACTGCTACCATTGAGAGATGACTCAGACATAGGTCCACATAAATCTGTGTGGACTAATTTCAGTTTCTCACATGCTCTCCAGCCTCCTCCTTTGAGAGGAAATTTGGCTTGCTTGCCAAGAAGACAAGTTCTGCACTATGGAAATTCCTCCTTCAAACTTGGCAAGTCATCTACCAAGCTATTCCTCTGCATAAACAACATGTTCTTTCTGTGAACATGCCCAAGCCTTTTATGCCATAACTCTGCATTTTCTTCTTTGCACTTTAAAGCCATTTGTTGCATCTCTTATGACTTGAACATGAAACTCTTGTCCCTCATAGGCATTCTCAGCACTTATTTACTATCTGCATTATCAATAAGACACTCCTTCCCTTCAAACTTCACCTTATAGCCCTTTTCAACTAATTGACCAACACTTAACAGATTCTGGTCAACTTTTGGCACAAAGAGAACATCACTGAACAGCTTCACCTCCTAATTTCCTTCAATAGCCACTGTACCATTCCTTTACACTTCAATATACTATCGATTGCTAATTCTGACTCTGGACCTGACTGACCTGTCTAGACTCCTAAACAGCTTCAAATTGCCAGTCATATGATTGGTACAGTCACTATCCACCAGCCATGCATCATTCTCAACAGAAAAGCTAGAATAGGAAGCTACAAACAAGTGTTCTTCCTCAGTCTCTGCTACCTGTGTTTCTCCTGCTTGCTGGTAATTTCTCTCTTTGTAGATCGCTTCCAAGTGACCAAACTTGTGACATTTTCTGCACTTAGCATCAGGCTTCCTCCAACATCTAAAGGACTGATGATTAGTTCCACCACAGTATTGACAATGCTTCTTGTTCTTCTTCCATTTGTAAACCCACTAGAATTTCCTTCTTTTGCTACAAACTTGGAGTCACCAACATTTCCTTTAGACTGATTCCATTTCTTCCTTTTGCCTCCATCATTGAACTTCACTCTAGCTTGCAACGCACCCTGTACAGGCTCTTCTCTTCTCATCAGTCTTCTATGCTCCTGTGCCTGCAGGGCATTTAACAATTCTGCAAGCTTTATGTCAGCTAAGTCTCTTGTATTTTCCACAGAAGCTATGGTGGCTTCAAACTTCTCTGGAAGAGACTCCAGGATCTTCTGAACCAGCCTTTCATCCTTCAAGTCAGTCTGATTTTTTCAGCTATCTCAATCAGTCTATCATAATATTCCTTCACTGACTCCGGATCCTTCATCTGCTGTCTCTCAAACTCCCTCAAGAGATTCAGCACCTTCATGCTCCTTATCTTCTCATCTCCCTTGTATTTTTTTTTTTTTTTTTTTTTTGGTGACCCAGGGGAACCTCCGCTCTCGCTTCAAGAAAAACCCGGAGCTCGGGGCCCCCACCGCCGGCCCCGTACGCGGGTTCGCGCTTTGAGCATTGAAGAATCAGTCTCGAACTCTTCCCCCTTGTATTCATCCTTCAAGAAATCCCATATTGCCTTTGCAGAATCACATCTCATAATCCTTGTGAAAATAGGGGGTGAGACAGCAGCATACAGGCAAGACTTTGCCTTGGCCTTCCTTGTGATTCTCTCTTTATGGTACTTTATTTGATTCAAGGTCGGATTGTTTGGAAGTGGAGCAACCTCATAATCATTCTCCACAGCCTTCCATAGATCATGACCCTCCAAGAATGCTGTCATCTTAACAGCCCAAGCTTGATAATTTTCCCCAGTAAAAACTGGAGCAGCCATTTTTGAGAATCCACTCGATCCTGCCCCCATCAGCCTTTTTCTTTGCAAAATTGGAAGTAGTCTTCACTCACTTACCCTCACTTCACAGTCCCTTAAGATCCCACAGAAGCTCTGATACCACTGTTATTGCTGATATAATCAACTAAAAGTAGAAACTTCTCTGTTACACTGAGAGAGAAGGAAGGAAGCAGAACATTGAACTTCATACATCGTTAAATAAAAAAACTGTCAAGTACAAGCTAAATAAGAACCTGTTTTGAAACCGCACACAAATATGCAAAACATAACTGCACACAAACGTGCAAAACATAACCGCACACAAACGTCTTGTTACACTTCCTAGAAAATAGCTAACAAACCAACTGCATAATAAATAAACTTGACTGAATAAAAAAAAAAAAAAAAAAAAAAAAAACGATAGAACATCAGCAGCACTGAGACACATCTCCAACAGAAATATGGGTTCGAATAGTTGCCAAAGTGATTTAATCTAGTTTACGCATCAAAAAAGAGAATTTTGAATGATAAGATATCTTGGAATCTAGGGTACAAGCATATAGGTCCATTTTGATAAATCAGAATCATTTTTTATTTAATCAACTCAACTCCTCCATTTCTCTTCTTGCAAAAAGCGAAGCACCATTACTTCTTTAATCCGCTTCACGAGTATCGGGAGAATTGTTCTCTCTCCCTGTGAGAGTTTTCTCCTCTATTCCATGGTGATTGTTTTTGCAAAACCTTACCCGACCTTAAACCTCAGAATTTACCCAATACCCATTTCCTGTTTCGTAGCCATACCGAAACCCTAAGCTCCCTGTTATCTATTCACTGCTCCATTCGCCTAATTTCATCATAATCATCCCCATTTTCCAATTCGTGGCTCCCTTTGTCCCCTTTCCGACCCCATCTAATCGCAATGACTCCCATCACTTGATTCTTCCATCCGCTGTTCTATCCCTGTCTACTTTCGTCGTGTTCTTCCATGTCTTCCATTTCTCACGCAGATATTACCACTCTTACATCAAATCCCATTTCTAACAGTCTTCATCCTCGTCCCTATGTGTCTCGCCCTTTACTGTGTTCATGCTGAAGTTGAGGCTTCCCACCCTGTTTCCAGACGCAATCCCAGCTCTGGCTGACTCGTGAGCTTGGATTTGGGGCTGTCTTCGACAAGCCCTTTCTCTGGGTATCTTCTGGCTAGTTTAATTGCACCTTGTGGGAGACTGAATTGCTATTTTGGCTGAGGTCGCGGTGGAAATGAGTAGCTGCAATCTTTAAACCCCATCCTGCTTTCTGACCTGCCCACAATATTCAAAATGGAAGGTGAGTTGGAATTTGATATTCGCCTGGCCGCATTGCGTAGAAAGTTCGGTGATTTGCGAACGGAGGAGGATTTTGTGCTAGTGGAGTTGCAAAGCACTCCTACACATTACTTCGATGAGGAGCGGATATTGGAAACCCAGGTTCAGCTAGTTAAGGATGTGAATAAGTAGACTTTGGTGGCTAACCCTAATAAGCTACAGGATCTATATGAAACTTTTGAGCATGTCAGGGTTTGGCCTCTCCCCTTATGTACCAGCATCTTTGAGCCTTAGTGGCTCAAAAAAAAAAGCCCAGTCTACTTTTTTCTAGTAGAAACAAAGAATAAAGAACCTAATGTTGATAGGGTTCAAAAATGGTTACGATTCCAAAATTTAGTGACAATTAATCCAGTGGGGATCGCGGGGACATTAGTGGTCATGTGGAATGAAGAGGTGATGGTGGAAATGGAAAATAGTATGGGTGAGTTCATTGATGTGATTTTCAAGGATTTCGAAAGTGGTATGACGATGAGGATCGCCTTTTTACATGCTTCGACAAGCTTTCAAGAGAGACTTTCCTCATGACAGCGACTATACTTTTTTTCTCCACCAATGATCTCCTATGGATTTGTGTTGGTGATTTTAAAGAGATTTTATATAACTGGGAAAAGGCAGAGAAAAGGATCCGTGAACTCTCATATGACTGTGCACTTATGGATGTTGAAAGCAAAGGGAGTGCCTTTACTTGGGCTAATAATAGGGATGGAGATGCCTTCGTTAAAAACGGCTAGATAGAATTCTACACAACTTCAACTGGAAAGTCTTGTTCCCCAATGCATAATTTTTTGCGCTGCCTACGATTGGTTCTGATCATAGTCCAATTATTCTCTCACTATCCCCACCTTGGACTAGAAGGAAGAAAGAGTTCAAATTTGAAGCCTTTTGGCTTGAGGACTACGAATGTGGCGAGATTATCAAGAATGTTTGGAATAACCAGCAGCAAATTCAGAAGGATTTTGTGAGCAAATTACAAAAGGTTTCTTTGGCTTTGGCGGAGTAGAGCAAAAAGAAATTTTCTAATGCTTCTAAAGAGATTGAGTCACTTAGAGGGAAGCTTACTGAATTTACCAACAGAAAAGAGAATGCTCTTAGCAAAAAGGCAACACAGCAAATCATTGATCAAATTGATGAAATTATGAAGGCAAGAAAAAATGTATTGAGGTATGAGATCATGAATTGATTGGCTCAAATAGAGGAATCATAACACAAAATACTTTCATGCCACTACCGTTGAGAGAAGACAAAGGAATAAGATTTCCTTATTGAAAGTAGATGATCAGAACCGGTGCAGGGAATGACATCAGTTAAAGCAACATATTTCCAGCTTCTACCAATCACTTTATGAAACCATGGGCCCTAAGAACTTCCAACCGATTCGTAATGTGTACTCAGACTACAGTTGGTGCTGCTATGAGTAAGTCATTAATGGCTTTGGTCTCCCTAGAAGAGGTGAAAGAAGCAGAATGGGAGCGAGGAAGGCAGCAGGATCGGACGGTCTTAGTGGACAATCTTATCACCACTATTGGGAGTGTATTCAGCAAGACCTGCTCCAATTGGTAGTCAACTTTTTTGATACAGGTATTCTCAATCCCACCTTCAATAAAACTGATATCACTCCTCCCCAAAGTCTCTAGTCCAGAAAGTGTATCCTAGTTCAGGCTCATTAGTCTTTATAATTTCAACTATAAGAATATATCTAAGGTTATGGCAAATTGCCTTAAACTTTGACTTCCTAAACTTACTGCCATGGAACAAAGCACTTTTTCGGTGGTAGATAAATTCAACATGATATCTTTATAATTTAGGAAGTCCTACACTAATTAAGGATATGGAAAAGGAAGAGGAAATTCCAAACACTTCTTAAACTTAGATATGCAGAAAGCGTATGATTGGGTGGAGTTGGATTTTCTATGTGCGTGCATGTCAAAGATGGGGTTTTGTGATAGGTGGAGTTTCTCTGGTCAGACAATGTATATCCACCATCTCTTTAGCGTAAAAGTCAACAGAGAACCACAACCTTACTTCCAACCGACTCAAGGCATAACGCAAGGGGATCCTTTATCCCCTTATTTGTTTATAATTATGGCTAATGTTCTCTCACATCTACTGAATCAAGCCCTTGGGATGGAAGTATCAAGGGGATTAAATTGAATAGACATTGCCCTACTCTCTCTCACTAGTTATTTGCAAATGAAGCGATTTTCTTTTTGAATCAAACAATTAGGAAGTGTCACCCCGAAAATGCAATGACGTCTCTATGCCGACACCAACCGCACGGGCAAGGCCCGCTTAACAATGCTCAACACTAGTGAGAATGATTGAAATTTTCTCCTATCATCTGACCAAAGCAGGCTGTGGAAAGGATGTGCGTCACCTCGAATTTAACTTTGAGTCATCCGTAAGATTTTACCCTGTCTTTCTAATCCTTCCTTGCGTTGTTTTCCTCTTCTCTTCATCACATTCACACACATCTCTTTCTCTCATTATCACCGATCTTTGACTCAGAACTGAGCAAATCTTTTGAACCAATACTGTTTTGCCTCAAGTCAATCTATTAACTTAAATAAATCAAGCATATACTTTAGTAGTGGTTGTCCCCATAATCTCATAAGGAACATGGTTGATGAACTGAGAGTCCCATCATTAAGAAAATAGGGAAATATCAGATGTTTGCTCGGAATCCCCCCAGAGTCAATATAAAGTTAAAGGCTAGAAAGAGAAGCTGATGTTGAAAGCTGGTAAGGAGATTTTGATTAAAACTGTAGTACAAGCCCCGCCTCATATCGGCCTCCCCGTGCCCTGTGGACTACTATTTGCGGGCTTAATACCCATCCAAAATTCGGTTCTTTCTATGGTCCATGTATCAAAACACACTACCCACGACAGAAAACTCGTGTAAAAGAAAGATGTTACCTGACCCACTTCGTCCCTCGTGCCAAATTGTTCCTGAATCGGTAGAACACCTCTCACTTTGTGCGAATGGACCAGGGTTATCTGGGCAGATCTGAGAATTAATATCACTACTTCACCATGGAATATATCTAGAATAGACAAATGGCTCCTCGAAGCGATGACAGCGGGAAATGACTCTCCTTCTACAGAACTGGTTGCCGGCGTCATATGGCTGTGGAAGACCCGAAATGGCTTCGTCTTTCAAGCGCGTAAGCCTTTCGCGGAAGCGATTGTCGATTAAGCCCCCGCCATGAACAGGAGCTTCGCAATCAGGGCGTCAGCTTTGGAGAAGCTAGTAAAAAGAGGAACTTTCTTACCGCATCTGAGGGAGTCGTCGGCCAAGAGATCCCTGAAGATGAACGTTAACGGGTCACGGGTTGACAGCTTCTCGGAGGCCGCTATCGCCGGTAGCTGTCGAAACGCCCACGGTGTCATCGTCGCTGGGTTCGCGAAGAGATTGAGAGCTGTGTCGGTGTTGATGGTTGAAGCTGTAGCTGTACGGGAACCTTTGAAGTGTTAGACCTGCTGAATGAAAGTACAGAAACAGAAACGTGCGTGCAAGTGCTCTGCGACAGCAAGTCGGTCGTGGAGCTCCTCTCAGACGATGTTCCCAGCCCATGGGTCTTTCGTCACTTAATCGAGGATTGCAGGAATTTCTTGGCCCATCTAGATAATGTGATGGTAGTCCGTTGTCCACGAGAAGAAAACTATTGTTCATACTGGACAGCTAAAGCCCATAGACTAGTCCGTTGTCCACGAGAAGAAAACTATTGTTCATACTGGATAGCTAAAGCCCATAGGCTAGGCTCCCTTCTTTTTCTTTGGCTTTCTGAGCCTCTCAACCCCTTTGGGACCTGGTATGCTTAGATGTAATTTGCGTTTGTAGTTCGAGTTATGCTAAAAAAATTCCATCTCACGAGCTCGGCCAAACGATGCAGGTCAGGATCTTTATTCCCATGTCATCTCTCAAGCTCGAGTCTTCCTTTTTTGCGTTCCTTGTACCTTTTCTTCTGTGGCCCAAAAAGAGAAAAAAAAAAAAGAACGTCACTAGATTTATACGTGGTCCAGGTTTTTTTGTCATGGAGCGGAAAGCTGTTCTGAGGGTGGAATGGGCTAACGAAAGGGAAAGAAAGAGGGCCATGAAGATAGTCTCTGCATATGAAGGTACCCCACAAAAATGCAAAACGATGATCTCAGATCTCGAGCTCCGTAGTTGAAACTAGGGTTGAAGGTTCAATAAGAATGCGTAGCTCTTTACCGGCATATTTTTATACTCTGCAGTGCTCGCGTTTAACTAATCTGAAGTGGCTTGAAGGATACAATCGGTGGCCATGGACATGGACAACGAAAAGGTGACGGTGATTGGGAACGTGGACCAGGTACAGTAAGCTGAACACTTGAGGAAGCGATTTGACATGGTCATCGAGTACGTGGGACCGAAAGCGATTCCGATCAGGGAAGAGCCCAGAATTGGAGAGCCTAACGCCGACGACAACAACATCAACAGCCCAAACAATTATTACTTGGGAGTCGCTTATTACCCCTACTACGCACCATACACATCTTATTACACCTCAAATCATTATTTATAACTTCTTGATGAACATGTATAAGCCTTATGTTTTGTGATGCTCAAATTGTCGAGACCCATCTTTTTATTTATCTTTGACGTTGACTTTATGGGTGTGACAAGCGAAATTTGGACCTTCAATGCTTCTTTTTTGGTTGGTACGAATATGCACTCCATGGAAGCTTGAGCGACAAACAAAGAAACGATCCTCCTTCAGAAACAGAAACAGCTTAAGCCATCTCAAAATTCTGGACAATAGGTCCTCGAGATATAATAAGGTACAATTGCAACATAACAGCCCATTGTTTTATCGAAATAGAACTATAAGAGTTTTCTTAATGTAGGCTACATTAATTGATATTGTAATTTACCATTTTATGGGTTTGGTTAGTCTAAAGTGAGATAAAAATTTTCTTAATTAGTCTAATATGGGGCTAGTTAGTGTGGACCGAATTAGGCCTAGCCCGTAATGAGAGGGCCTAGTTGGAAACTCTATAAATAATGCTTAAATCTCTCTTCTAACCCTAATTCTCACAAGTATCCTCACATAAGAAGCGTTTACCTAGCATTAAAGGGTGAGGCGTCTCATCGGTTAGCCGGTGATACGAGCAATAGAGGAGAATGACTTGTAAGTGGATCATCGTTTTTCCGCTTTCGCATCAAGAATAATGGATTCCAAAACATGTGCATTAATCTTTCTTCTTGATTGTCTATATTCTTGTTTTGGTTATAGAGATCATAGAATTGCGCGTTTTGCATCTAACATGTGGTATCATAGCAATCATAACCTAGAACTCGTGCATAGAATTTTCGCCCTATTTTTGTGATTTTCGTGATTTTTTGTTCAATAAAAATCAAATTAAATTATAAATTCAGACTAGGCTCGTCGAGACGAGCAAATCCGTGGGTGGCGCGTCACCGAAGGAGGCGCCACGCGGCCACGCACCACCAGGGCGTCGAGTACGCACCGTACGCATGGTCACACGCGGGGTGCCGCTCGCGCGTGGGCTAATGTCACGATGACGTTAGCAACTTGGGGCTCGACCCGACCCTACCGAGTTCGGACCGGTCAACTGGTCGGACCAGACGGTTGGACCGAAAGGAAGAGCCGGGAGCCGGTCGGACCGCTACCGATCAGACCGGATTTCATGGGTTAGTTCGTCCGCGCGTGACCTCCACGTGCCGCACATTCAGGCGACGCATGCAAGCGCGTGGGGCATCAATTTGGCGTGTGGTTAGCAGCCACAGGTTCGTATAACCATTCTCTATCTTGTGGTGTATTTATTTTACATATTTTATGATTTTATGAATGTGAAAATACATACGAAATCCTAAATACGTGTATTTTTAGTATATTTTTCACATATTTTTCTTGTATTTTTCTGTGATTTTGGAAATACAGGTTTTGGTTTACAAGTATGTTATCACATAATTATTATAAAAGTGTAATTCATTGATTATATATATAAAGTTTCACTTTTATTAATGAATAAAGCAGTGTAATTAGCATGATATGCGCTCATATCACTAATGTTAAAATCACATGTATATGATGTATGTGAGGAGTAAAGTTTATATCATTGAAATGAGAGAGTTTCAAGTAGGGGTGAGCGCGGTTCCCGAGTAGAACTGGGAACCGGAGTCCGGTTCGGTTCCCCATTCTAAAGAGACCGGTTCCGGTTCCGATTCCTGGTTCCCTTTTTTCTGGGAACCGGCGGTTCTCGGTTCCGGTTCCGGTTCCTATGGGAATCGAAACCGGAACCGGAATCTGGAACCGAACCGGAACCGAACCGGTTAGGGTTCCAAAAAAACCCATTTTTTCTACGTTTACCCTTCTCACTCCACAGTTCACACTTCATAGTTCTCTGTCCTCTCCCGTTCCTGCCTCACGCTGCATTCGACGAGTTCCTCTCCGACAAGACCTACATCTCCGGGTAACGCTTCAATCTCTCTCTCCCTCGCTCTCTTGGTTCTTCGCACGGGGATCGATCGGTCAATTTGGTATCTTGGGCCCCTTGCTTGTTTGGATGTTAATTGGCATCATTTTTTATGGCAGAGATCAGCTCACGAAGGACGACATCAAGGTGTACATCGCGGACCTCGCGGTTCTCGAGAAGCCCGGAGGCTCGTTCCCGAACATCGGCAAGTGGTACAAGTGTGTGTCCTCACATCTCGCCTCAAGGTTCGTTTCTCTCCTCAATTTGGCTCTTATGTTGCTAGGTTGCTCGGTTTTGCTTGATTCGGAACTTCCTGCTTGATTCGATGATTGTGAGTTTCAGATGCTGGTTCTTGCTACCATGTTTCGTGATTTAGCATCTTGGTACTGTTGACGCCTAAATTTCGTTTTTTAATTAATTAGGTTTTATTATTATTTATTTTGCCTTTTTCGGATAATTAAACAAAAAAAAAACAACAAAGCAAAACAAGCAAAAACAAAAATAAAAAAAGCAAAGCAAAAGCCCAGCCCATTCTCCTCCTTCTTCTCCCCCGGCCCGGCCCCCCTCTTTCTCATTTGTCTTCTTCCTCCCATCTTCTTCCTTCCTCCTTCTTCCGCCTCTGCAAGTCACGCACGGCGACGAAGACGCGCTCGAGCACAACCTACAATAGAGAGAGGAGCGTAGGCCGGTGGCTGAGAGGACGCGGCATTGATGGCGAGCGAGCCTCCGTGGAGGGGGAGGAACTGACGCCAGTTTGGCCGGCGAAGGAAGGCCGGTCGGCGCACCAAAGACCGCCGGTCTAGCCTCTGCCGACCGGCACCCCCGCGCCTATAAATAGGGTGTCGGGGGGAAGGCCAGAACACACAGCGAACTCCAAGATCTTCCCCTTGAGAGACTTCAAGGGGGAAATCGAAGAGCGAGCGAAGGGGGGGCGAAGGATCGGGTCGCAAGCTAAACGACCTCCCACCGAGAGACATCGGGGGAGGCCGGCGGCAAGCGAGCCCAGATCCGCGAGCAGGTGAGCTTGAGGGGGAGAGATCCAAGCATGTGGAGGCTGAGTGAGAGAGGAATCGGAGGGAAAAGTGCCAGATCTGAGAAGCCGAGGACCCACCGTCGTTGCCGTCCCTCCTGACGCCGTCGACCGCCCACGCCGAAACTCCAGTCAGCCGTTGTGCCGTCGTCACCCTCCAACGCTGTGCGCCGCTGCCATCCCCTGCCCTCAGATCTAGAAAGCAGAAGACCAGATCTAAGGAGGATCCACGAGATCTGGCCACCGCAACACGCCGTCATCCACCGCCGTGCCGCCCCCTACCGACGAGCCTCGGTTGAAATCCCTGAAGCCAGTGAGCATCTCGACCCCCCTTCTCGTCTGTCACCTCACTTACGGGTTGGCGACCGAGCTCGCGGCTATCGAGCTCACGGAAGCTCCGACTGCCGGTCGCGCTCTATCCGCCGTGCCCCTCTGCATCTCCACCCGTCACCGCCACCGTGCCGCCACGCCGCATCAACCTACAGCTGCTGTCCTCCAGTATCGCTGCCGTCGTCGACGCCGATCTGCTGTCCCAGCTCCTCCGTCAGCGTCGCGTCCAAGCGAAAGAGGGAGGAGGCATCGCGTCCGGTCAAAAGTGGGTCGCGGCCGGGTAGGGTTCCACGAGCCGGGTCGCGGCTGTGAACCGGGTCAGAGAGCGGGTCGGGCGTGGGTTTGAACCGGGTAGGGTTTCCGCCTGGGGCGGGCCTGTGCACTTGGGCAGGGTAGCTTTTGGGCTGAGGTTTTTATAAAAATGGGTTTGGGCTTTTACATTTAAAAAGAAAAACAATCAAAAAATCCGAGTCGGGCCCGGTCAATGACCTGGGTCAGACCCAACCTGGGGATCCGACCCGGGTCACTTTTTTTAATATTATATTATAATATAATATTTTTAAAATAAAAATAATTTATTTTCCAGAAAAATCAAAAAAATCAAAAATATTCCTTATTTTCCAAAAAGGCCAAAGAATCAGAAAAAGTCAAAAAAGATTTATATTTTCCAAAAATACCAAAGTTCCAAAAAATGCTTTTTATGTCCAAAAAATGAGAAAAATACCCAAAAAAATGTTTTTCCTCCACAAATACATGGAAAATCCCTCAAATATCCAAAAAAGTCTCAGGGTTTAAACAAGATTAGGTACCGAAAGGGCATTAGTGATTAACTAGTGTAATCAAGTCCCCGATCCTAATTTCTCTGGTTGCGCAGGAGCGAGTATTTCTCCCAATACTTTGCATGGGTTTCTAATCAACCTACCCCAAATCGATTAGTGGCGACTCCGTTTTAAAAATTAACTTGCAGGTTAAAAACTTAGACTATTAAAGTCGTGAATTGGTGGACTTGGGAGAGTCCGGGCATAACTAAATTCAGCCGAGCCATTAGCCTCCTTTAAGCGCCCACCCCGATTGCGGGCACCGAAAAAAAAAAAAAAAAAGAGGTCATGACAGCTTGGCGACTCCGCTGGGGACTTTGAGGACTTAGGTCATTTTATCTTTGTTTAAATGCTTTGCTGACTTGGGTTTTTTTTTTCTTCTTGTGCAGGGTAATAGCTTAAAGTTTTTTTTATTCTATTAAATAAATTGTTTTGTGATTATAAACTGCTGTGCATCCTTAAATGTTTTAGCACTACACATGACACACACAACCCGGCCGCCGGACCTAGGCCGCCATAGGATTTCTAGGATGGTGTTAAGAAAGATACGACCTCGAACGCGAGACTGCGATGTAAAGGTTGCCTTTCTTTTCCCTGAATTTCTTAGCCGAGGTTAGAAGGGTATGCTGCTAACGCGAGACTGCGACGGGCGGATATCCTTTTAATCTCAAACAAACCTTCTCAGTTAGAAATCGAGCCGCGCATATCATGCGCATGTCTATGTGATTGCCATCAATGTTCTCGTGTAAAGTAAGTTTTTATTTCGTGTACTTTGCAATTTACTTACCTTCCTGTATATATTGAGTAGTCCATGATTAGTGTAGGATTTAATATCACGGTCATCTAAATTTGGAAGTAATTGTCATAAAGTTTTTTTAAAGTTTAAAAAGAAAATTGCAAAAAATTTACTTTCAGTTGATGTTTTTATTCTCAAGCATATTACAAAATTCTTTTCCGCAAGAATTTTCATTTGCCTAAAAAAAAGGGGATAGAAATCTTTTTCAAAATTTGTTGCAACTCATGCTTTCTTCGCCTTTCAAATTGAATATCTTTTTAGCTCATGTTAGCATGTCACGTGCCCTTTTTCAATCCATGTTTAGGAAATCCTCTACCTTTTCATGAATAAACAAAAGGAGTAGGATTAGGTCGTCATCATGGACTGACTCCCTATCTACGCCTTGTCTTCACACATGCTTGTTTATTCATGGCAAGGTAATCACGGAACGTCAAAGTTCACCAGTCCAGAATCGCTCAAAACCAAGAGCAAGAATGGCTGAAGAAAATGTACCAAGCCGTATTGCGGTCGTGGAAAGTGAAATGAAGCAAGTCTTCAATGTGCTTCAACAACTTTCAAAGCAGATGACTCCATCCAGAGCAAGCTCACTCCCGCCCCGGCCTCAATCGAGGTATTGTTGCCACAATCATCTACTAGGGGTGATCAAGGTGGAGATACCGACGATAATATGCCTGAATTATAGGATGATCCGCACCAAACCGCAATTGAGAAAGCGAAGCCAGACAGTTTGTCTAAAACTAAGCATGACAAACGCCTCGAAAAGCTTGAGGAGAGGCTGAAACAACTGCAAGGCCTCCAAGATCCTATTTTGACGGACCTCTCCATTTATTCCAATGTCAAAATGCCGGAAAAATTCAAAATGTCTGAGTTTGAGAAGTACAATGGCACGACTTGCCCTAGGGCTCATTTGCAAATGTACTTGGTTCGAATGACCCAATACGTTAATAATGCACCATTAATGGTCCAGCTGTTCCAATCAAGTCTAATAGGCCCTGCCTTGAGGTGGTACATTACAAAGAACATGAATCTCCTCGAAACATGGAACGAAGTGAGTGAGGCATTTCTCAAGCAGTATAAGTTCATAATGGACATTACCCCTTCTCGTGAGGATCTTGAGCGTACCGAAAAGAAAAAGCACGAATCGTTCAAAGAATATACTATTAGATGGAGGAATTTGGCTACCCAAATCAGTCCTGAACCAACCGATTTCGAGCTGAGAAAGATGTTTATCAAAACCCTCCCTTATGAGTACCGCAATCGAATGGTAACCACGATAGCCGAATCATTTAATCAACTCATTCCAAAGGTGAGCAAATCGAGATAGGGTTAAGGGATGGTTGGTTCACCGAACTCGCATCCACGAGCAGGTTCAGCATGAAGAAAGATAAAGAACCCCTGGTAGATGTCAATGCGACCTACAATCATTCCCCAACAATTCAGACAAGTGCAAGACAGCAACAGACCACCAGCCATCAGCCATCCCAGCGCTACAATAACAGGAGACAATTCACTTCACTTCCCGGATCTCCATCACAGGTTTTGGCAATCCTCCGGAATAAGAACCTCCTCTCGACTGAGCCAAAGCGACCAAATGCCGAAAGCTTCTCCAGCTATGACCCGTCCAAAAAATGCGACTATCACATGGGAGAAGTGGGGCACTCGACTGATGAGTGCTTCGCCCTCAAGAGTCGAATCCATAACCTGTTAGACACTAAAGCTTTCTCATTCCATAGCAATTCGCTCCCTGATCACACCGACAAAGTAAATGCGGTATTCAGTTTTGAAGACAGTCAGAGCAGAAATGTCGAAGCACATACCGCTAACATTCATCAAGGGCTGGTGAAGGCTGGGTATTATTCAGGCAATGAAGTGCCACCCTTAGCAACAGAGAAAGAAGGGCCAGATGACATGACCACCATGTTTGGAGACCTTTTCATGGACACCATCAATGAAGGACCGTAAGGGGAAATGGGTGCAGGCTCGCTCGAGTAGAACCCTTTTTAATTTCCTTTCATATTCCCCTACGTGGGAACTTGTACATCTTTCTTAAGTCTGGCTTGTTTTTATTTTCAACATCAGTTCCGCTTGAGGAATTAACTTTTGAAAACACTTTTCCAAAATGTAAATCCACCTATTAAATAAAGTTGAAAATATTTTGAGAACATGAGGCGGTATCCCAAACCAGCCCGGTGATGCTATCCAACCATGAAAAAAATATCATCCAAGGAGAATACTGAGGGCTGGGCTTCCTCATGCTTTCTTTCCCTCGAAGATATATACTTTTGAAAACAAAAAATGCTTCATCAACAAAATCTTTCAAAAAAGATGATAAATTTAATCATGTTTGTTTTTCTGACTTATTCACTTCATGTCTCAGAGTATCTCCCCCACCCCCCTTCGACTTAGCATGACAGGGGGCATTTGAAGCTCACGCATCATGTGAACTCGCCGAATTCAAAGACACGCTTCCAAGAAGGCAGTGGGGCAAACAGAGAATATCATCCCACTTCAAAAAAGGTAAGTCCTATTCCCTGAACATAATGTCGAAAATGACGTCTTCTCTCTTCTATCTACAGGAGACAAAAGATGGGACATAATAGGCACAGGCATTCTATCGAACTTGAAGCATGCATAACATGATAGTCAAGGCAGGATGCTGTGGTTTCATCAATGGGATTTCCAGCTTCGACAAGCCCAGAAGCACAAAAAAGGAATTTCTTCTCTTCCTTTGAATTGACTACTATCAACAGGGAGAAAATCCAGACAATTGAAACGATCTCTAGTCCCTATTCAGATAATGACTTAGGGCCTAGAAACCTCACTTCGTGTTCCAGACGCATGCTCTCCCAAGAAGTGATTGCCATCAGAGAAGTGGAAGTTCTGATTGTCCATCTCAGATTCCATAGAAACTTGAAGTACATGACTTTGCCTAATGCTGCTAATGGTCATATAGTCAAAGACAAAAGAAAATTCCACAGAAGGAAGGCGTTGAAGATGAATCAATGACCATCAATCATGCATACATGGCCACGAATGAGGAAGGCCAATTGAAAGAAATGTCAAACTGCGTCAAGACGAAGAGGCTATCATCAACATTCAGAGATCCCTAGGAGTCAGCAAATATAAACTCTGGGGAAGGGTAATTTGGTATCGTTTCCAATACTCCCACTATTTGAACCCATTTTTGACATATTTTCTCCTATTGACAGGAAGCGTAGGATTCGAGAAACAAGCTTAATGGTTAATTTGGGCAAATCAAGTGACCCATATCAATTTACCTAACTGGGTATAAAAGGACGTTTCGTCCAAGAGCCGGTTCAGTTAAATGAAAAAAGCAGCGCCCTACGGACACCGTCGGCGCCTCTAGTCGAGTGGTATCCGGGAAGAAGCCAAAAGGTCCGAAGTCGGGGGTTCAAATCCCCGACGCAGCAATTAGCCGCTTGGTAAAAAAAATAATAATAATAAAAATTTTGCTTCTCTTGCGCTTGCAAATTACGAGAGAGCAGGTGACCTAACGAAGCAAAAGACATAGGACTTCGTGTCCCACTCGCACTTCAGGTTCATCCAATCATCTGCAAACCAATTAAGGGTAATGTTGTATCGCTCCCAGTTGTCCGACTCCTGAGAGAGTTCGTGACTAACACGTTCCCTTTTGTCTATTGCAGGATCACCTGGCCGTTAAAGATACAAATAACAAATCAAGGAAAGACATGTCAAACTCTGATAAGGTCTCCTAAACGAAATAGTGTCATGAGTAATCGCTAAAGCAAATGACAGAAACCTTTTAGGCCTCAAATCACGTGCGATCTTGGCCCTACTGATTGTTTTGTTTCCACATCCTCTCTTCTGCAGGGGCAAAAGCAGAAAGGCCCGTCAAATCAATGATCAGATCCCCAACCCCGGCTGATCCTTCTTGTGTCATTTCCCTACTTAATAGGGACAATCCATTGACACCCATTTGTGAATAGCCATTTGTGAATAACTCTTTTGATGTTCAAAATTCAACACATTTGTAAGTACAATACCACCAAGTAAACACCCCTAAAGCTGTTAATAGGGTTTCTTGAGTAAAAACCATTCATTTGTTTTGAGAATACAAACTTTCTCACATTTAAAATGCTGCATGCCTTTTCCAAATGGATTTTGCATGATGATTTTGTCTGTCTAAATCACTGATTCCATTGAGAATTATTAGAATAGACAGCTAATTGAAGAATACAAGATTGATCGAGCATGCTGGATAAGGTACGTCAGAATGATGAAAGGCAAGCCATATCCTACACACAGTCCCCCATCTATACACTTGTGAGATAAGTGCAGAAGATTCCATGACTGCAGGGTAAAGAGTTTTCTCGCGAATGGTACGATAACCAAAATAGTGAGAGGCATTTCATTGCTCACCCCATTGAGCCCCATACATTAGTGAAGCTTCTCTCATACCCCCATCAAGAACCACCCCACACTGGGGCAGATAGGAGGCGAAGCAGCATCACAAGGTGAGAAGAGAGATAGAATTTTTCTTGCTCGCACTTGCATCAATCTTTGGGTGTTCTTATTGCATATGAACACTCACGTTAATTTAAGTGCCCTAGAATGACGAAGAGCAATTCTTTCTCTATGCACTTGTATTCATTGTACAACCTAATTGAGTTTGTAATTTCACCCTCACATGGAGGCAAAACAGAAGTTACTGCCATTTAAGCAGCATAGCCCAAAGCGCCGACTGAAGATGAAGACTCAAGAGTCTAAATAACGGTGCTAGATCAGTTCCTCAAACAACAAAAATGAAAAAAAAAACTAGGGGCATAAAAAAGCAGTGTACCTAGTAAAAGCAAGGTCAAATGCCCATAAATGAAAAGTTGGGATAAAAAAATAGGAGCATGAAAAAGCAGTGTGCCTAGTAAAAGCAAGGCCAATGCCCCCAGCAAAAAATACAGTCAATTGTATTCCCCAGAGAAGTTGCTGTTGTGGTTCCATTGATAGAGCCTCCATCTGACAGTGAGAAGAAAGACTAGTGATAATTGCCAAGGCAATCACCAGCTTTCACCCTTTTACACATGAGTCAAGTCTACATTACATCCCATTGTAAAAGTCTCTTCAGACTAGGGGCACTTCAATTAACGTAGGATTTCATATGTCTATAAGCATCGCTCGAAGAAGTACGAGCAAGACTATTCTATCTCTTTTCGCAGGGTTCTTGACTTGCAAACCCGGAGATGATCGTGTGGCACTTCGTTCATGAGCCTTGACCTCGACGGTCCCATTTGATGAGCCGTTGACCAAGTCTTCATCACAATTTCAACAAAGACCTCTCACATTGGTAAAGTTGTACCATTTGCGAGAATATTCGGACCCCTATTGACATGATGACAGTGAGATAGTGTGGTCCTTATAAATCTTGCATCAATGGTCAGGATAGCATTTTCCATGAGAGTGAGCGGAAAGTCCTTTCAGACTGAAAGTCCCTCATCTGGCATACTCAAGGCATCTACATTCTAAATGAAGGTTGTCTTTCAAAATCTTCCCCAGTAGAAATCAGATGATACAAAACTGACAAAATTATCATGCATGAATCTCATTTGAACTCATGAATTTACAGCATATACAATCATGTGTGCATATTGTGCAAATAGCAGACACACTCTCAGAGATCAGAGATATTGCCAGGTAAGCATATCCTTATCCCCATTTGTCTTAAAGTACTTACCACTGTCCAGGTACTTTCTTCTTGACACTCGACCGAGTCATCCCTTGAGTTTGGATGCTTGCAACTGTCTTAGTATCCCATTGTCTTTGGGTACCGGCCACCGTTCGGATACTCCTTTTTCCTGACACTCGACCTGTTCGAGTTGTCTTTAAAGTTTGGATGCTCGTGACTGACCAAGTATCCCTTTATCGTTTAATACCTACTGCTGTATAGGTATCCCTATTGTCTTTGAGTACCGGCCACCGTTCGGATACTCCCTTTTCCTAACACTCGACCTGTTCGAGTTGTCCCCAAAGTATTGATACTTGTGACTGACCAAGTATCTCTTGGAATACCTACTGCTGTCTAGATATCCCCATATCGTCGAGTACCCACCGTTATTCAGGTACTTCCTTTTCATGACACTCAACCTGCCCAAGTTGTCCCCAAATAATATAGCAGTTGTTCAAGCATTACATTGCTTTGCTTGGCACCGCCATCCAGGTATGCTTTCTAGCACTTGGACCAGCCTGAGTGGTCCCAAATCATATCATTAAATACTTGTGTTCATCCAAGTAATCCAGTACTTTGTACACCTGTGGCTATCCAGGTGTTCCACCCCTTTTAAGTGCCTGCGGCAATCTAGGTAAGCCTCATACCACATTCAAGTTTATAATATCTCAGGTACGCCCTCGATATTCCCATTACCAGGAGGTGAGAGACCTTCACGAATATCTCAGGTACGCCCTCGATATTCCCAATTACCAGGAGGTGAGAGACCTTCACGAATATCTCAGGTACGCCCTCGATATTCCCATTACCAAGAGGTGAGAGACCTTCACGAATATCTCAGGTACGCCCTCGATATTCCCAATCACCAGGAGGTGAGAGACCTTCATGAATATCTCAGGTACACCCTCGATATTCCCATTACCAGGAGGTGAGAGACCTTCACGAATATCTCAGGTACGCCCTCGATATTCCCAATTACCAGGAGGTGAGAGACCTTCACGAATATCTCAGGTACACCCTCGATATTCCCATTTACCAGGAGGTGAGAGACCTTCATGAATATGCGAGGCACGTCCTCAATATTCCCAATTACCAGGAGGTGAGAGACCTTCACGAATATCTCAGGTACGCCCTCGATATTCCAATTACCAGGAGGTGAGAGACATTCACGAATATCCCAGGTACGTCCTCGATATTCTAGGGGTGAGCAGCGGTCTAGGGTCGACCCTGGACCGACCACTGGGACCGCCCAACCCCGCCGGTCTGGTCCGGGTTCCCAAGGGGGACTGGGTCAGTCCTTGGTCCTAAAATTCCAGGACCAACACCGTGCGGGTTGGTCCTCGGTCCCGAGTTTTGGGTCGGTCCAACCTGGACCAACCCCGTATATTATATTATATTATTTATAATTCTTTTATATATTCAAACCTAAGTAAAATATCTGTTCAAAAAAAAAAAAAAAAAAAAAAAACCTAAGTAAAATGATGTTAAAGCTGTTGACTCCTCAGGCTCACAGTCACGGACATACGGCATCCAATTCCAAAAGGCGTGAAGTTTACGCCGTCAAGGTCTTCACGGCGTCCTCCATAGTCCAGAGTATGCTCTTCAATCTTCACTGTGAGGACCAAGGAGTCCTCACAGTCACGAACTTGCGATGTCCAAAATGGCGCGAAGTTTACACTGTAAATCTCCTCTGGCTTCCTTCCCCAAAGTACGTTCTCTTCCATTATGTCTTCCTTGTTCTTCAATTTGCCAAAATCAAAAGTAGCAACATCCCGCTCGCCTCTGGTTGCCCACGCCGCTCACCTCTGACCGTGTGTGCCACTCGCACCGCTTGCCGCTTGCCGCTCACCACTCGCCCTTTGCTATCGTCGCTAGCCTCACTCAACACTCGCCACTCACCACTCGCCACTAGCCTCGCTCAACGCTCGCCGCTTGCTGCTGGCCTCGCTCAATGCTTGCCGCTCGCCAGTTGACGCTCGCCCCATTCGACGCTCGACGCTTGCCACTCGCCACTCACGTCGGTTGCCTCGCTTATCGCCGAGTAAATCAGAAGGAAAAAAAAAAGCCCTAACTAGAAACCCTAACGCTCGGCTCACCCTTGCTTTCCGAACACAACTTGGCTAGTGAGTTCTACTTTGTGTTTCATTTGAGATCTTCAATGCTCTTGATTTGTGTTGAATTTTTATTTTTCCACGTTTGCTTCGCGTACGTGATCAGTTTGGTTGGGTATTAGTCCCCATGACCTCCCCTTTTGGACCCTCGATTGATGGGGGCGATTGCATCCGATGTGTTCTTTCTGGGCTTTTCTTTCCTTTTTTGGAGATGGGTTTTAGCTTTGATTGGAGAACCGAATCGTGCTCATCATCCATCGTGATTTTAACTGAAGTAACAATCAAATCGTATTGATGTCATGTTTTTAAAATCTAGATCGTTGCATGTTGGAACAAGAAGCTCGATAAAGACACGAGCTTGTAATTTATGAGCTGAAATTAGGTAAAAAATGCCAAAGTTTTGCTGAGAAAAGAAAGGAAATTTTGGTGAATATTTATTGGTATTTATAGTTCAGTTGCACAATGCCGCATTGTCGATGGATGTGTAATTTGAATTTGTAGGTTTGCTTTTTTAGGGAGTATAAAAACAAGACAAAAAAAATTATCGATCGGTCCGGGTTGACCACGAACCGGACCGAACCCATTGGGTCGGTCCGGTCCTTGGTCCCAGCTCAATAGGGTCGGTCCTCGGTCCTAAAAATTGAGGACCGACATTGTACGGGTTGGTCCTAGGGTTAGGGGGTGGCCCGGACCAACCCGGACCATGCTCACCCCTACGATATTCCCCTTTACCAGGAGGTGAGAGACCTTCACGAATATGCGGGGCACGCCCTCGATATTCCCATTACCAGGAGGTGAGAGACCTTCACGAATATCTCAGGTATGCCCTCGATATTCCCAATTACCAGGAGGTGAGAGACCTTCACGAATATCTCAGGTATGCCCTCGATATTCCCAATTGCCAGGAGGTGAGAGACCTTCACGAATATCTCAGGTACGCCCTCGATATTCCCATTTACCAGGAGGTGAGAGACCTTCATGAATATGCGAGGCACGTCCTCAATATTCCCAATTACCAGGAGGTGAGGGACCTTCATGAATATCCAAGGTACGTCCTCGATATTCCAACTACCAGGAGGTGAGAGACCTTCACGAATATCCCAGGTACGCCCTCGATATTTCCCAATTGCCAAGAGGTGGGACACCTTCACAAATATCCAAGGTATGTCCTTGATATTTCCAATTATCAAGTACCCCTTCGATGCTTGTGAATGTCCAAGTATCCCCCAAGAATTCATACTTGTGATCATCCAAATACCCCTTCAATGCCTATGATCAGCCAAATACCCATTTTGACGCCTGCAAAGGCCCAAATATCCTTCAGGTTAGTACTTGTGAATATCCAGGTACTCTTTGATATGCTTGTGAATGTCTAGGTATCTTCTAGAATCGATGCCCTGAGAAAGGTCGGCGCATCCTCCCGAGAAAAGTCGGGTACCAGCTGTTGTCTTTGACAAAGGTCAGACACCCCCACAAAACAGATGCCCTGAGAAAGGTCGGTGCATCTCCCGAGAAAGGTCGGTGTATCTCCCGTCAAGGCGACCGAAGAAAGGTTCGGGTCCTAGACAAACCACTAATTGTTTTAACAGGCGACCGAAGAATGGTTCGGGTCCTAGAGAAGCAATTTCCCGTCACGGCGACCGAAGAATGGTTTGGGTTCGAGACAAACCACTAATTGCTCCAACAGGCGACCGAAGAATGGTTCGGGTCCCGGAGGAGCAATTTCCCGTCAAGGCGACCAAGAAAGGTTCGGGTCCTAGACAAATCATTGATTGTTTTAACAGGCGACCGAAGAATGGTTCGGGTCCTAAAGAAGCAATTTCCCGTCACGGCGACCAAAGAATGGTTCGGGTCCGAGACAAACCACCGATTGCTCCAATAGGCGACCGAAGAATGGTTCGGGTCCTGGAGGAGCAATTTCCCGTTAAGGCGACCGAAGAAAGGTTCGGGTCCTAGACAAACCACTAATTGTTTTAACAGGCGACCGAAGAATGGTTCGGGTCCTGGAGAAGCAATTTCCCGTCACGGCGACCGAAGAATGGTTCGGGTCCGAGACAAACTACTAATTGCTCCAACAGGCGACCGAAGAATGGTTCGGGTCCTAGAGGATTTCTGTCAAGGCGACCGAAGAAAGGTTCGGGTCCTAGACAAATCATTGATTGTTTTAACAGGCGACCGAAGAATGGTTCAAGCCTTGGAAAAGCAACCTCCTCATATCACCAGGTAAGATGACGCCTTGATACTTGCCAAACTCGGGGTTCACACCCTATCTCACTCACTCCCGGTAAGTAACTACAGGTATCTTCTTATCTGTCTTAGTATATGTAAAGTTATATTGCTCTTTTTCTGCATAGAATAATAGGTCCCAAATAAAATATAATCTACTACGCATGCTAGATAAAATTTAGGCATTAGTTTGTCTTTGAATGCAACCTCTGCGAACTCACCTTCAAAGAAGGGCAGCTGTTGACGCCTAAATTTCATTTTTTTAATTAATTAGGTTTTTATTATTATTTATTTTGCCTTTTTCGGATAATTAAACAAAAAAAAAAAAAACAAAAAGCAAAACAAGCAAAAACAAAAATAAAAAAGCAAAGCAAAAGCCCAGCCCATTCTCCTCCTTCTTCTCCCCCGGCCCGGCCCCCCTCTTTCTCCTTTGTCTTCTTCCTCCCATCTTCTTCCTTCTTCTTCCACCTCTGCAAGTCACGCGCGGCGACGAAGACGCGCTCGAGCACAACCTACAACAGAGAGAGGAGCGTAGGCCGGTGGCTGAAAGGACGCGGCATTGATGGCGAGCGAGCCTCCGTGGAGGGGGAGGAACTGACGCCGGTTCGGCCGGCGAAGGAAGGCTGGTCGGCGCACCAAAGACCGCCGGTCTAGCCTCTGCCGACCGGCACCCCCGCGCCTATAAATAGGGTGTCGGGGAAGGCCAACAACACAAATAACTCCAAGATCTTCCCCTTGAGAGACTTCAAGGGGGAAATCGAAGATCGAGCGAAGGGGAGGCGAAGGATCGGGTCGCAAGCTAAACGACCTCCCACCGAGAGACATCGGGGGAGGCCGGCGGCAAGCGAGCCCAGATCCGCGAGCAGGTGAGCTTGAGGGGGAGAGATCCGAGCATGTGGAGGCTGAGTGAGAGAGGAATCGGAGGGAAAAGTGCTAGATCTGAGAAGCCGAGGACCCACCGTCGCTGCCGTCCCTCCTGACGCCGTCGACCGCCCATGCCGAAACTCCAGTCAGCCGCTGTGCCGTTGTCACCCTCCAACGTTGTGCGCCGCTGCCATCCCTTACCCTCAGATCTGGAAAGCAGAAGACCAGATCTGAGGAGGATCCACGAGATCTGGCCACCGCGACACGCCGTCATCCACCGCCGTGCTGCCCCTACCGACGAGCCTCGGTTGAAATCCCTGAAGCCAGTGAGCATCTCTGACCCCCCCTCTCGTCTGTCACCTCGCTTCTGGGTTGGCAGCCAGAGCTCGCGGCTATCGAGCTCGCGGAAGCTCCGACTGCCGGTCGCGCTCTATCCGCCGTGCCCCTCTGCATCTCCACCCGTCACCGCCACCGTGCCGCCACGCCGCATCAACCTACAGCTGCTGTCCTCTCAGTATCGCTGCCGTCGTCGACGCCGATCGCCATCCCGGCTCCTCCGTCGGCGTCGCATCCAAGCGAAAGAGGGAGGAGGCATCGCGGCGTCAGTCAAAAGTGGGTCGCGGCGGGTAGGGTTCCACGAGCCGGGTCGCGGGCGTGAACCGGGTCGAGAGCGGGTCGGGCGTGGGTTTGAACCGGGTAGGGTTTCCGCCCGGGGCGGGCTCGTGCGCTTGGGCCGGGTAGCTTTTGGGCCGAGGTTTTTATAAAAATGGGTTTGGGCTTTTACATTTAAAAAGAAAAACAATCAAAAAATCCGAGTCGGGCCCGGTCGATGACTGGCGTCGGACCCAACCCAGGATCCGACCCGGGTCACTTTTTTTAATATTATATTATAATATAATATTTTTAAAATAAAAAATAATTTATTTTCCAGAAAAATCAAAAAAATCAAAAATATTCCTTATTTTCCAAAAAAGGCCAAAGAATCAAAAAAAAAAGTCAAAAAAGATTTATATTTTCCAAAAATACCAAAGTTCCAAAAAATGCTTTTTATGTCCAAAAAGGAGAAAAATACCCAAAAAAAAATGTTTTTCCTCCACAAATGCATGGAAAATCCCTTAAAAATCCAAAAAGCCTTAGGGTTTAAACAAGATTAGGTACCGAAAGGGCATTAGTGATTAACTAGTGTAATCAAGTCCCCGATCCTAATTTCTCTGGTTGCGCAGGAGCGAGTATTTCTCCCAATACTTCGCATGGGTTTCTAATCAACCTACCCCAAATCGATTAGTGGCGACTCCGTTTTAAAAATTTACTTGCAGGTTAAAAACTTAGACTATTAAAGTCGTGAATTGGTGGACTTGAGAGAGTCCGGGCATAACTAAATTCAGCCGAGCCATTAGCCTCCTTTAAGCGCCCGCCCCGATTGCAGGCGCCGAAAAAAAAAAAGAGGTCACGACAGGTACCAGTACCCAAAAGGGTCCTGAAAAGCGAGGAATTTTTTTTTTTTTTTTTTTTTGTGTTTACGAATGCCTGTTATGCTGGATTTCTCGTTACTTTGGCCCAAAACAGCCAACTCTGTGGGGTGTTTCAAATTCCTTCTGTCTTCCCCGAGGCGGCGTACTTCATAGTTTTAAATTTCATAAGCTTCTAATCCTAAGTGTCCTCTCATGTTATCCTGTCCGGTGCCTGTTATTTTGGAATTATGAGATTGAGTTTTGCTATCATTATTGTCTTCTGGCAATGCATAGCAGCTTCATATTTTTGTCATCTGAACATATAATATATTCTTATGTTGGATGAGTCGTAGTGCATTATGACAAGCCAAAACATTTTTCCCTTTATCTGATCTTGCAATAAATTACAACTGTTGTTAGTCTATGTAAGAGAGGGAGAGAGAGACTGTCAAGTAATTCTTTCCCCAAGTTAAGAGTTCAAAAATCATTTACTCACAGTGGGATTTTATTGAAAGTAGATGTTTGTGAACATATTCTACCAGTCCGGTGAGCTTTTTCTTGGTTCATTATGCACAGAAATCCATTGCATCTCCTGGTCGTGGTATCCTTGCCATTGACGAGTCAAATGCAACCTGTGGGAAAAGGTTAGCATCCATCGGGTTGGACAATACTGAGGTCAATCGTCAAGCTTATAGACAACTTCTGTTGACCACGCCTGGTCTAGGTGAATACATCTTTGGTGCCATTTTGTTTGAGGAGACACTTTACCAATCGACAATAGATGAGAAGAAATTTTTTGACTGCTTGCGTGAGGAGAAAATTGTTCCAGGCATTAACGTTGACAAGGTTTGCTTTGAGGGGCCTTCCTGAATGTCTACGCTTCAAATAGAAACTATCATTGTCAACGTGCTTATCATCGGTACACTCTCCTTGTCCAAAGGGTTTGGTTCCTCTTCCTGGATCCAATAATGAATCCTGGTGCCAAGGCTTGGATGGATTGGCTTCAAGGTCCGCTGAATACTACAAGCAAGGTGCTCGTTTGCCAAATGGTGAGTCAGCTTGTGCTCCAATTTGTTCATTAAGATGTTACTTTTGGCCTTACCTTAATTTCTCTCTATGAAAAAAAAGTCCATAAAATATCTTATTACATGACTTGTAACTAATCTGTTTGCCATTGCTGAATATTCCCCTTGCTATTTGAATGCTTTACACTTGTGCTCATTAGCCTTCAATGCTTAAATTATTATGCAGGAGGACAGTAGTTAGCATTCCTTGTGGTCCCTCTGCTCTTGCAGTAAAAGAAGCTGCATGGGGACTTGCACGATATGCTGCCATCTCTCAGGTAACTCATCAACTTAAGACATCTTTGTTCTCATTTTACGAACTGTTTTTGGTGTAAGAACTAAATAACGAACTTCTCGACAACTGTTACTTCTTGATCACTGTTTTTTATTTTGGAGCTGAAATTTGAATTGACTGACCATTCAACAATATGTCCAATTTTATGCCTGCTTGACTTGTCAGCTCAATTTGGTCCTTGAAAATGCTTTCTTTTTGGGTGATGCCTTCTATTTAAAAATAGAGTAAATACTATTTTAGATTATTATTTTACTTAAATTTTCTGATAGGCTGGAATTTTTCAATTCAGTAAACATCTGTCTAAAAGGTTTTAAATAGAACGCACTGCTTTCATTTATGGTGTCCCTTAGTTGTTATATATTGTCTAATGTGCAGGATAATGGCCTTGTGCTCATTGTTGAACCTGAGATTGTTCTTGATGGAGACCACCCTATTGAGAGGACTCTTGAAGTGATAGAGAAGATTTGGTCTGAGGTCTTTTTCTATTTGGTTGACAACAATGTTTTTTTTTTAGGGTATCCTGCTTAAACCCAGCATGGTAACTCCTGGAGCTGAGCATAAGAAGAAGGCTTCTCCTGAGACAATCCAAGTACACTCTTACAATGTTGAGAAGGAGAGTTCCACTTGTTGTTCTAGGAATCATGGTATGTTTATGTTAACATTTATACATCTTTGCAGCCTATTGTAGTACATATAAGCCTAATGATTTGGCGGGCTGGTGGTGTGTTGTCATTCATTCTTATTCTAATGTTGGATGGCTTTTCTTGTTGATTTCTTTTTGTGGTACATGTCTACATGATGCATATATGTTTCTGCTGAAATAGGCACCAATATATGAACCCGAGGGTAAGTTTGGGCATCTAGGTTTGACTACTATAGATATACTGATGTGGGAGGGATTCTTATTAATATATGATAGTAATTGCCGCTGTTGGGGAGGTTAGCATGATAGCAGGTAATTGCATAGTTATGATCAGAGAGCATCAATTTCAATAGAACCTATTAGATAATTAGCATTTTTTTTTTCTCTTTGTTTCCAGTTTTTGTCAGGAGGACAATCTGAAGTTGAAGCCACCCTGAACCTTAATGCAATGAACCAGAGCCCCAACCCTTGGCATGTGAGAGCACTCTTACAACTACTTTTATTTTTTTTTTTTTTTTTTTTTTTTTTTTGGATCTTGCACTCTTACAGCTACTTTAAAAAGACACTTTTGCTAAGAGATAGATAATGCACTTTGACATGAATCGTGACTTTCAAAATCAAAGGGGGCTGCAGTCCTACACTTCGACATGCTTGGTCGAAGTTTGTTACTTGCATCAATGATTTTCTTGTGTTTGTCAATTGTCACAACAAAAGTGGCTAAGTTGCCATCCTTTTTTTGATCTTGGCTTGAGCTGACATAGAAGCTTTGGTTTGTCTCTTTCATTCTTCATTATAGTTCAAATCTGAAAATGAAACAAAAAAAAAACAAAAAAACCTGTTGGAACCTGGAACCGACCTTGGAACCTGTGACAGGGTAGGTTCCAGGTTCTTGGTTCTGATGGGTAGGTTCCAGATTTCAAAAAATGAGAAACCTGTACCCAAGGGTAGGTTCCAGGTTCCAGACGGAACCTGTAAGGAACCGGGAACCGCTCACCCCTAGTTTCAAGGATTCAATTGAGTTGTAACCACCAAAGTGGCACACTTGATTGGGTTTGAGAAATATCGGTCTTGTATAATGATTGGGATGTCTCCTGATCTAATGCTTTGTCATACTCCCAAATGAGGTGATTGTATATTAGTTCATGGAGGGATATATGATGGTGTGGTAGATGAGTGACTGATCATAGTGATTCATATGTCCAAAGGTGATGAATTCATGAAGGTTAAAATATATTCTCATAACAGCTATCATGTAAGGAGTGTACAACTGTATGTCATGTATTCTGCCCAAAGGTGATTATATGATTTTGCATATACTCTTTGGATGTGTACTTGTATGTCAAGTTACACAGTGCTTACATGATGCTAATCATATACATTGCTTGTTTTTCTGTCACATTTTCCATAAATGGTAATTCCGTTAGAATTGAGGTTCTTACTAGTTCAAATTTTAAGTAGTGAAAATATGATTTTCTATTTAGTAAAAGAGCGATCGGATTTGTCTGTTATTCATGAAGCATTTCATTTAAGAACATTTGAAAAATAGTTTACCAATTGACTGTACTGCTGAAAGATGATGGAAGCCTTAGTGGCTTGAAATTATGTCTTATTCAATACCGAAATTAGGACACATCTGCAAGAACTCTTTAACATAAATAAAATTTGTATTCTTTAATTCAAATAAGGTTGAGTACTATATTATATCAAATGAATTGTACAAATTGCGTTTAACTCCTAATGATATATACGTCTTGTCTATGGTTGAAAATGATGTTTCCAAAAGTTTTCTGTCTAAAGAATAATCTCACACATGTCTAAAGAAAGAGTAGAAAATACGATAATGCTGATATTCTATTTACTCTTAAGAGTTATCTAAAGACTTCTAATAAAAAATTATTGAAATAAAGAATAAAATAGTTAGAATTAGTCTTAAAGATTGTCAGGCCTAACCGTGGCGGTGAGTATTTTGGCAAGTATAATAATACTGAATAGCTTAAAAGGTCAATTGTCAAATACTTGGTAAATTTTGGGGTGATAACTTAATTTACTATGCTTAAAAATCATGACAAAATGATTTGGCTGAGAGGCATAATTGCACCATAATGAACATGGTGATGAGTATAATTAGTAAGACTAATTTATCCGATCTTCTATGAGCTGATATTTTGAAAACAACATCTTCACATACAAAAACGTGTTTCTTACCAATGTTGTTCTCTAAACTTCTTTTGAGTTATGGACTGATTGTAAATTTAACTTAAATCATATAAAATTTAGAGGTATCATATAGAAGTGATGTTATATAATTCAATATTAAGTGTGTTGGAATTCAGATTTACTCAGAATTATTTTGTATCTTACCTAGATTGTTCAAAGGGGTATCGATTTTATGACCCTAATGAAGGTACAAGAATTATGAAATTACAAACAGTAAAGTTTCTAGAGTTTGTCGTAGTTGTAGAGGATAACTGCTCTCAGACTATTAAGGATAATAGTATGATTGAGATCACTGTGTCTTTGTCTTTGCTTATACAGACAATTGTGGAATCTCCTATACTATAGACTAAACTTATTGAGGTTCAATGTACTATTATTGATATAGTTTATGATGAAATTTCTCAAACCTCTCAAGTGCAGAAAGAAGTGGTTGTAGTTTTACTCAAAAGATCTGTTAAAGAAAGACGTTCAGTTATACCATCAGACTATATAGTCTATCTGTGAGAGTATGATTGCAATATCTACTACATGGTTGATTTAGCGACTTATATAAATGTTGTTTCTTATCCTCAATTAAGTATGTGATTAGATATCATAAAAGACGATATACAATCTATGAAATATTATAGTGTTTGGAAACTTATTGATTTGCCTAAAGATCACAAGCTCATTAGTTGCAAATTGTTGTACAAAACTAAAATGATTTCAAAGAAAGATCATGGAGTTTAAAGCTAAACTAGTAGCCAAAGTTTTCACTCTGAAAGATGGGTGGACAGTGAAGAAATATATATATTTTTTCTAGTATTTTTTAAAGATTCTTTCATAATGAACATGGTATTAATAGCTCTTTTAGATATGGAGTTACGTCAAATAGATAATATCTTTTCAAATGGACACGTTGATAATAAAATCTATATAGTGCAATCGGAGGATTTTGCAGCGGATGATTTAAGTAAACTTGTGTGTAGATTGAAAAGTCTTATTCATGGTTTTAAGTAAGTTTTTAGACAATATTATTAAAGTTTCTTAGTATTATCATTTCGTTTAGTTGAAAACAAAGTAATTTAGTATATATATACCGCAATGTTAGTGGAAGGAAATTTATTTTTCTCATACTCTATGTACATGATATTTTACTTACAAGTAGTGACATTGAGGCATCTTTTGTCCTTTGCACTGAGGTCCATAAGGATTGTTCTCGTCATATATATTGGATTTATCTCAAAGAACATTTGCTGGAAATATTCAATATACATCACTGCAAGCTGAAAATTGCTCCTGCACATAGATATATTCAAATTCCATGTAGGTTCAATTATTTATCCTTTTTTATTAAATTCTAGCTATTCGTTCATACACCCTTTAATCTGGAAGGAAGAAGACTTCCCTGATCAGTTAAAATGGTTATTATGGTACTTAATCAGTAAGTACTTAATAGCTATCGAAATTCCAACCATAAGATTCATTGCCAGCTTCACCAAGATATTCGAACTCGGACGAAACATTAAAAAGGAAAGTGACATAAATCTCTTAGCTTTCCTCAATTGGTTTTACCCTCCCACTCACTGGAAGCAACTCCTACAGCAAGAGCTGAGAACTGTCCAACCAGACCCCAAAATCCACATTGTTCTGTTCTTTCAAAGACCATTGGCTTTTGTAAAGAACAATGGCATCATCACTATTGCTCCACAAAGCATAGGAACTATATCCTATAACCTCAACCGCACCTTAAGGAAGCCTGGATTTACAAAACCTTTCCAGGACTTGTTGGTTGTTGTGAACACCAGTATCGAGAACTCCAAAGAGTTTTGTGCCAGGAAAACAAAACCATTCCTGAAGATGTATGGAACTATAATGTACCCACTGCATGAGATCATTATGACCTTATACCAAACGCCAATGAAGCACTTGAGGAATTTAGACATGCTACATCATCACAGGAGCAAGAAATGACAGACATAGATGACCCTGCACAGTCATCTCAAGAGCCCTATGCATAATTGGGGGTTCTCTCTCTCAAAACCCCTATGATCACGGACCCCTGTCCTTATCCCTAAGAATGGACACATCTTACTATGCTCAACCATCCAATTGGCCTCATCCAAACATGCCTACCGACACTACAGGGTCCTCCAGGAATCATGAAGAAACATCTTCGTCAAACGAGACAAATATGTGGCATACTCAAACTCCCTCTGAAAATCCACTTGTAGGACTTGACCAAAAATACGAAGAACATCTTCTAGCAGAAATGCATAGTTCTAATGACTCAGACTAAGACTACAATGCCCGTGACGGATGAGACCACTAATTGTAGTAGATCACTGTAGCAATTACTGTAGCAATAGGCTAGGGAAATCACTGTTCATTGTCACTGTTCATATCTCCGAAAATAAATCCCCACCGGATTTTCTGGAGCCTCTGTCTATTTTAGGACCCATGAGCTTGGTTCTTGTTTGTTTGTGACCTCCTAATGTCTATAAAAGGCAAGGATGATGTAATGTGTTGAGTAGAGTTCATTGAAGTAAAGTGAGTGTTTTGTTAAACTCTCAATGTCTTTCTAAACATTTCTTCTTCTCCGGCCTAGTAGTATCCTCTAAGAAATGTAGCTCGGATAGTTAGAAAGGTTACCATCTTAGCATCTCTGAGTGTCTTTAGGTCATGAACTAAAAGCTTGAGTAGTTTTCTACTAAAAGGCTATCCCAGAAGGGCTTGAACAAGAGGTTCACTTATTATGGGGAGGCATACTTGCAGAAATCTGACTCTGTCTTCCCTAGTTCTAAGCTTAGGTCCATTCATGACCGAATCTATTACATTGTCCTTATTTAGATATTGAGAAAATCTAGTTCAATTGTGCACCTTGTGTTAGTGCACTTAAAAGTATAATGTACGCTCAAATTTGCACTAGACTAAATATCGCCTTTGCAACGGGACTTCTAGGCAGATATTAGTCAAATCCAGGACGCAATCACTGGGTTACTGCCAAGAAGGTTTTAAGGTACTTAAATATGACAAAAGATTATATGCTGATTTACGGACATGTTCAATTCTTGTAGCTAATAGGGTATTTAGATGTAAACTTTATTAGCTGTTATGATGACATGAGATCAATAACGGAATACATATTTATGTTAGTAGGAAGTGCAGTAAATAAAGTTCTATGTCATCTTCTACTATGTAAGTAGAATTTATAACATTCTTTTAGGCTATTACTTGTGCTATAGAGTTCAGAACCTCATTAAGGAGTTGACCGTTTTTTACTTTATGGATAGACCCATACGGTTATATTGAAACAATAAATTTGTAGTATTATTTATTAACAATAGGGGTCTCAAGGGGTCTAAATATATGGCGATCAAATTTTTTATCATAAACAAACGATACAAAAAGGTGATATTATAATATAGCATGTTTTCACAGATGATATGGTTGTAGATCCACCAACTAAAGAACTTCGTTCGACATGTCATTAACATGAGCTTAAGAGCATCATGAGATGCTGTTGTTTAGTGGGAGCTATTTTGACTTTATTTTAATAAAATTTACTTATGTGTTCGTTACACTTAGTAACGGTTTGATATGTATCAATTTTCGCATTAATAAAATATTTTAAATGTGTTGTGTTGATACCTAAATTTCGCCATTTTACTTAAAACTTAATCGCATACAAAATTAGGAATTAATTGCCAAAAAAAATAAACAAAACAAAAATACAAAAAAAGGGGATGCGTGAGGGGCCGGGTCAGGCCGAATCTGGCCTTGGCCCAACCCGGCCCTCCTCTTTTCCCCTCTCTCTCGCGCGCATGGCCCGGCCCAGCCTCCTTCTCCTTTCAGCCCGGCCCGCGCCCCAACCCTTCCTCCTATGCCCATCTTCGCGTGAAACCCTACAACAAGACGGGGGCAGACCTGCAGGAAAAAAAAAAAGGGAGAACAAAAGAAAAAGAAGAGGAACACAGCGCGGAGAACCAAAAAAGAGGAGGAGAGGGAGAGAACTCGAGAGAGAGAAAGCTCGAGAGGACAGCGACCGAGGAGAGAGGAGGCCTCGCCGCCTTGACCCGACGTCATCTGACGCCGCCCTCCTGCCCGTCGCCGTCCGAGCTCGCCGCCTCAACCCAACGCCGTCCGAGCCGCCGTCACCATTCCTACCGTGGCTACCGCCCAACCAACCGTGACCGCCACTGTCTCTCCGGAACCCGGATCTGGAGCAGAAGTGCCGTGTGAAGAAGCAACGCAGCAGAACCGAGGAAGGGTTCGAGCGGGAGGAACCGAGGGAGCAACTCACCGCCAAAGCCACCCGCAAGTCTGCCCTGGCCACCGGCAACGTCAAGAAGCCCCACCGCCAGGCCACACCTCTCTAGCAGCCACCCGTCCCGACGCCGTCGTTGCCCATTCTCCCCAACGCTGTCCACGCCGCCGCTGCCCTCTGAGCGTCGACCTACAGTACCCGCCGTCGCTGCTCCCGACGCCGAACCCGCAACACCATCACGCTAGCAGCTCGACTCCTCTACCGCCGTCGCAATACCAATCCGGCCCCGTCACAGTACTAGCACCGCACCATTGCCGCCCTTGCCGCCGCAACCCACCGCGTCGCCACCGCCGTCAAGCCCGTTGCCGCCGCCGTCAGCACTGCCAAGAAACCCCAGGGAGAGGAGGTACGAGTCGGGTCGCGGCCACCAAACCGGGTAGGGTTTTGATCCGTCCGGGTTGGGCCTACGTGCTTGGGCCGATTTATCTATGGGCCGAATTAGGGTTTGGGCTTTAGGATTAGTTTTGATTTCTTCCTGTTTAATTTTAGAGGGCCAGGGCTTGTCAATTGGGCCTGCGGGCTTTTGTTAGGGGGGTTGGGCCCGACGGTCAAGCCCGAGCAGGTCGGATCCAGGCGAGTTTGACCCGAAACGGGCCCGACCCAGTCCGGCCCCAAAAAAATTATTATTTTATTATTTTAAAAAAATCGAAATTTAAAAAATGTAGTGTTTGGTTAGGAATTGCCATATTTTACCTTCTTAGTGTAATTAGGCCTTTACTTGCTCGTATTTTGATTATATCGTATGTTTAATTTACATATCTAATTATGTTTAATTGTACGTGTTTAATTTTATGGCAATTAGGATCTTGGTAGCTATAATTATTATTTTAATAATTGCGCAGCCGCATGATTACCTCACATGTTAGTAGATAGGTACAAAATCAATCCAAACTTCCTGCCAAAAAGAATCATTGTTAAAATGAACAAGATTAGGTACCAAAAGGGCACTAATTAGTCAATTAGTGTAATCAAGTCCCGACCCTAGATTCTCTAGTTGTGTAAGAAGTGAGGTACACTCCCATGCCTCACTTGGTTTCTAGCCGACCCCAATAGGCTAGTGGTGACTCATTTTGTGTAAAATTCCTAAAAAATATCCCAATGTCACGCGGGGTATGGGCTTGGGAGAGCCCGCACCTAATCATGGGCCTTAGGCCAGTCCTTTAGGCAGTACCCCTAAACCTATTCCCTCACCCCGAGGGTAGGTCGCGACAGCTTGGCGACTTCACTGGGGACTTGGTTTTAAACCTTAGAGGACTTAGGCCAAAATTAATCTTGTTCAAAATTATTTTTGTTTGACAGCGAGGATTCCAAGTACACTCCTAACATTGAAGGTGTTAAATGCTTTTGTAGTTTGGAGTTATAAGAGGAGGAGTGATTGTTAACCTTTTGTCTTGTAGGTGTGGAGTTGGGAACGGATGTTTATGTTTTGAATTTATGAAGTGTTGTTTGCTTATAAATTGTCATGCATGCGTTCCCTGCATTGCACTACACCATGGTACACACTACCTGCCGCCAGACTTGGGCCGCATAAGATCACCTAGGATGGTGTTGAGGTGGATACCACTCTGACTACAACCATGTAATATGAGTCGCCCATCTCAACTCCGAAATTTCTTTCTTGATGTCAAAGGTCCCCATCCTGGTTTGCAACCACACGACACGGGTCGGTTCTTTGACGAAGCCGGAGTCATGGGTAACACGACCTAGTCGCGATCTTTCCGGTTCAGTTCGGTGATCCTATGGCTCCATTTTGAGCCGTATAGAGTAGAAATCAAACCACATCCCATGTGCATGTCAATGTAATTGAAAAAAAAAAACAGAGACAAAGGTCAGCACCCATCGTAAGTATCATTTTCCTTTTTATTTGCTCATTTTGTATTGAACTTCCATCTTGAAATTCACGAACATCAATCGATTGCCCTCGATGCTGTAGGCTTATAATTGAAAAATTGGCAATTACTTTTGACAAGTGAACATTGAATGCAAGTTCTAAACACTTTGATTTGGCCCTGTTGAACACATGATTTTGTTTAAATTTCTAGTTATGGGCTCGAAATCATTTTAAAAAAAACTTTCAAGTTGTGATTTTATATTGGGGCACAAAAATTGAAATTGTATTTTTTTTTTTATCAAATTCTCTCATTCTCACATTTTGGGACTAAAATGCAAATCATCTTGTGTACAAATTTCTCAAAATAGAAGTCACTTCATTTTTCTAGGAGTAAAATCACAAATCAATCTTTCAAAAATCAATGACACTTTTGCATACAAAACTTTGGGAATAAAAGTGGACATTTGATTGATGGCCGTGGATTGATTATTTTAATGATGTCTTCTCTTATGATAAAATCTTGGTGAAATACTAAAACCCCGTAATAAGGACTATGGGGCATGTACCGTTGCCTCAATTTTATTGTAAGAAGCGACCTCATTGAGATATCATTTTCTCTCATTCACGTACTGACATTGTCGTCTTTTTGCAGGTTATGCGTGATGCTCCTTGACATTCTCATGGTGACCACATAAAAAAGTGAATTCTAGAGTTAGGACGAGTTGATTTTTACTCTCATCTGTGCAAGAGTTTCTTGTATTTTATCATTGTCTTTATTCTTGTTAAGAACCATGTTTTCCGTTTTGGGTTTTGATTGTGAATCCAATTAATGCTTTTGTAAATCATGCGACTTACATTTTTTTTTTATGATGGAATTCAATTTCGTGAAAATCATCCTAAAAAAAACTCAGAAGTGTTTTTAATGAACCTTTACGTCTACCTTCAAAATGTTTTGAAAATGAATTTCAAGAAAACTTTATTTAAGGCCCTCTCTTCACGTGGTCGCTTTCTCGGGTAGAATGAGGAGTTTATTTAAGACCGGCATCTGCCCCTTCTAAAAGATAAAAGTGTAGGCTCGTGGAACTTGAGGAGTAAGCATGCGTCGAGGCATCGTCGGCGCCAATCTTCCAATAGAGGCGGAACGAAGCTGAATTCCGTTCTAGGAAGTTTCTTTATTTGGAAATTGGGCATCACCATCACCAGATTGTTTTTTATGAGTTTTATCAAGAGCCACATCATATGTTACTAATAGGCTAGCATTAGGGCTCTTGCGCATTTTGGCAATTAAAGCATTTGAACATTTGGCTGCAAGAGTTTTCTGTAATCAACATTAGAGATTGGTGTTGCAAAATGCTACTTTGTTATATGCTTTATCGCAAGGA
Source organism: Eucalyptus virginea (assembly GCA_014182375.1). Lineage (NCBI taxonomy): Eukaryota > Viridiplantae > Streptophyta > Magnoliopsida > Myrtales > Myrtaceae > Eucalyptus > Eucalyptus virginea. Next base: position 38,470,364 of record CM024514.1, read on the forward strand.
AATGAAGCAAATGCCTTAGGCGCCAAAATAGCCCATCAATCTCATTCACTTTGCATGATGAGACAAATGAAGGGAGTTGCCAAGCATCCAAAAAGGCAAATTCGAAGGAAGAGTAAACTATATCGATTCCAATTATTTATTTTTGATACCGTTTCTAACACGACTTTCTTTTCATTGTCAAGGAGATGTTAAGAGTACCAAGTTTTGTAACATTCCAACAAATGCAATGGAGCATTATTAAATCATGTTCATCTTAAACAAAGAAAGATTCAAATGAAACAGATGGGCAATATTATCCCTTCCTCCATAAGAGATACCTTGGGATGTTGATCACCCGACTTTGGAAAATGATGTATTTCATTCCTAAACTTGATTCTCTTTAGCATAAAAAATGACATCATTTTCTTTGGTACAGGATACACTCAAACAGAACAAATGTTTGTCAAATAAAGAGTGGGAGAGCAACGTTTGATTTAGAGAAAAATCTCTCATTCATCCACCAATGAAGTGTGCTGGAACAACATTGTCAAATTCCTCAAGAATGATGTATCGTTTCTCAATTGAACCTAAGCAAGAATGGAGATAACTCATTTCATCTCCCCTTCTTATAGGGTGATAAATGGGGAAAAAGTTGCACCTTGACCGTAGAAGCGGCGCCTTCCACCAAGGAATCAAGAAAATATCAAACACTTAAAGGCGAATGCAAGGGAAGGGTATTGTCGAGTTACTAAATATCCACAAAGGTGAATCCAAGAGATGTTAGCACTCAAAGGATGAAAGCGAATGAAGGGTAATAATGTATCGTTTTCGACATTTCAATCCCTAAAGATTTTTGGACTAACATATTCTTTTACATTCTTTACAGGGCTACCAGGTCACCATGCCGCAGGTAAGTACTCTTCTTCTATAAAAAATGGAGAATTTCCATTACAAAAAAGAACCTTTTGCACTTTCCTAAAGACAAGCACAAAAATGAATAATTGAGAAAAAAATTCTACAAACTTTTTTAACATCCTTTTTATCTAAAATTGTTTTCTCGTTTGATGGGTTATTCATTTTGAATCAAATTTTCCCATGGAGATTGATCTACTCAGATGACCTCGGCAGAGTGAAAGGTAAAACGTTAACCATGCCAAACAAGAAGTGCTTAGGATGAAGAAAGGTAAGTTATTTCCAAACACGTCCTTCAAACACTTTTGAGAGTTGAGTGAAAAGCGACCTTCTTTTAGGACGAAGGATTCATTCGCATTGAGCGCAAAGATCGAAATGATAAAGGTGTTTCCTTCATCAAGTCCAAGCATTACACTAATCTCTTGCTACCCCTTTGGGCTGAATAAATATGATCCTTCAAAGTACCCATGTCGAGAACGACCTTACACCGGGGCAGCATAGGAGGTTACAGTCGTGTTGTAGAGTGAAAGATTCTATTACTTTCACTTGCATCAATCTTCTGGTGATAGTTTCAAAGGGATTCTCATCAGAGCTTGACTTGTCCCAAGGTGAAGAAGAGCATTTCCTTCTCTACCCAAACACCGATACCCATTGCTTTAACCAATTTGGGCCTGATTATTCATTTCTAAACCCCGAGCGGTGATCATCTCCTTTCACTGGGGCAAGGTATAAGGATTGACCACATACAATTGGCATTTACGAGAAAACATAAAAAGCATCTCGGAAATCATAAGAGCTCCAAAGGTTCAAAGAGCAAAAAGTTCGACAAAATTAGGGGGCATGAAAAAGCAGTGTGCCTGGTTAAAGCAAGGCTGATGCCCGTCAAGAAAAAGAGCCGAAAGGCTGCATCTTATGTGAAAGAAAAATTATCAAAGTTTGAGTGCCTGCGTATAAAAAAAAAAATCATCGCAAGAGCAAAGGAAATTAGAGAAATGGACTTTTGAGATGTGCTACGTTCACAAGCCGAATGGTTTCGAAAGATTGGGTGACCTGGTCACGATGCCATGATGATCACCGACTCCTAAAACCCTTTTGAAAATTTTAAGCCTTTCGAGCCTCTCCCGAGCCAACATCACAACCCTCTTCCAAAGTCTCTTCTTATTAGGATGGTTTGAGTGAAAATGAGAATGCCACAAAGAAGCTACTGCTTGAAGGAGTGGAGGTAATTTAATCTTATCTTATCTTCCAATGTTCTCGACTTGTAAACCCAATGGATAGCAACAAATATTCCTTTGGCATTAAAGCAATAATTCCTTTGTGTAAGCCCTAATTGAGCCTATATTGCGGTCTTTTCAAAAGACCCTTTTGATCGATCAGATTGTGCTCATCGCAAATGTTTCTAAAGGCCTTTGACATGAGTTATATGAGATACCCTTAGCAATCAGTTACTTCCCACGCGAATAGATGGGATCAAGTAGCCATTTTATCAAGAGTGTGTGAGAAACCCTTTCTGACTAAGAAGCTCTAGTTTGGTATGCTTAATGAGCCTTTTTCACGAGTAGAAGCCATTCATATAAGAACTTGACTCCCGGAGAATTTGATGATTAATGATATATCCCCGAGCAAGATAACAGTTTTGCGTGACATGATGCTGATTGACATTGGATGTTCTTCTAAAGTAGTCAGACTTAGCTTGATTAGCTTGTTCAATTAATGCTGCAATATTGCCAATACGTCTCTTGATGACGTCCCTAATGACATTTGCTCAAGTTGAGTTTGACAAGATTCCTCAGTGAAGACATGTAGTTTTCAAGGGGTTAGCAGGTGCTTCCCTAAAAACCAAAGGTTCATGGTCAGCCTCAAACCATGTCATCACAGGGTTCATGGGTCTATCGTTAAACCACAAAGTTCGTGGATCTATCCTTAAACCACAAGGGTTCGTGGGTCTATCCTTAAACCACAAGGTTCGTGGGTCTATCCTTAAACCACAAAGGTTCGTGGGTCAATCCTTAAACCACAAGGTTCGTGGGTCTATCCTTAAACCACACGGTTCGTGGGTCTATCCTTAAACCACGAGGTTCGTGGGTCTATTCTTAAACCACATGGTTCGTGGGTTTATCCTTAAACCACGAGGTTCGTGGGTTTATCCTTAGACCACGAGGTTCGTGGGTCTATCTTTAAACCACAAGGTTCGTCGGTCTATCCTTAAAACACACAAGGTTGGGCAAGGCCGAGCCTCGCCAGATTTGGCAAGGCCTCGCCCAGCCAAGGCGAGGGTCGACCTTGCCAGTGGCCGGCGAGGCTCCTCGCCGCCATTGCCGCCGAGGCCCAAGGAGGAGGAAATCATGGTTGGGAGAGAGATCTAGAGAAAAGAGACTTCTCAAGCGAGAGAACTAACCCGATCGCCGTGCCAGGTGGGGACACCTCCGACCATCCTTTGCTCCTTTCTTTTCACAGTTCGCTCGGCCTTTTCTTTTGTTCATATTCTGGGACTCTCGTCGTCGCCATCGTCGTGGCCGTGCGGTGGGGGAGGCCGGAGGCCAGCAGCACCACCGTCTCGGCCGGCCGGATCGCTAAAAGTAGAGGGCAGAGAGGGAGAGAAATCGAGGAGGCCGAGCCGTGTCTCGGCTAACGACCGGCCAGATTTCCAACGCCCAACCCTCTAAGAGTTGTTTGACCCCATTTCATCTTCGCTTTGCAAAATCAACTCCGATGGCTTTCCGCACGCTGCTGACCAGGAAAACCCTAGCCGCCTCCTCAAGCCTCGGCGGCAATGGCAGCGAGGAGCCTCTCCGGCCACTGGCGAGGTCGACCCTCGCCAGATCTAGCGGCCTCGCCCTCGCCGGTGGGACTCGCGCGACCGACTGCCGACCCTCGCCCCCGCCGATGGGGGTGAGCCTCGCTAGTGGTCGGTGAGGCTGACCTCGCCGTCCCTCGCCGAAAGAAGAAGGTGGGAAAAAAAAGAATTAAAAAATCAAAAATATATATTTAAAAATTGCCACATCAGCATCGCCGGCCGGCTGTCCCCCACCAGCGTCCACATCAGCGCCGGTCGGTTAATTTTGACTGGATGGACTGAATTAACACAATTGTAAAAAGTTTAGGACTAAATTAGCCCAAAAAAAAATTTTAAGATTGAATTGGCACAATTGCAATAGATTTAGGCATTTTTTGGTAATTCTCCCGGAAGATAGAGACCACTTGTTTTTTCAGTTGTTCCGTCTCAATAAAACAGTGGGCTGTTATGTTGCAATTGTACCTTATTATTGACTAGAACACAATTATGACTCTTCTTTCATTACAAATACTGATACGATGGTATTAAGGATTAAAATAGCTGTTATGGTGAGGCAACGTTATTGTCTTGTGTTCAAGACGAAGGCAAATGGTGATACTCCTTGGGATCTAACTTACTGGTGTCTAGCTTCTTCAGCATGTAGCTGGCTGCTCCTGCGTTCTTGTCCCTTTCCAATAAACTAAAACTTATTGAACAAAAAAATCGTAAAAGGCTGAATGTTTGCGATTAGAAGCTAGACAGATGCTCGGATGAGAGGCAAACATAATTCCATACTTGAAAGTTAACGCAACCGCCTACACAAGCTTGATGACATGAGAGCTTATGACCTCAAAGCGATAACCGAGACAACTAGAAGAAGTCGTGTCCAATTCCAATAATGAATCCAACCTAACTACTTGCCCTACCAAGATGTCAAAAGAACGTGACTTCTTCCTCTGCTATGACCATGAAAGAGGCTTGCGACTTTTCTTTTATTAATAGGTCGAGAGAAAATCGCCATAGCTACTCTGGCCGAATGATACCGAGCATATTCCTTCCCATCCGTACATACTAAAAGACGCAACAAGAAGCCTTTAAGGTCCAAACTTCGCTTTGTCACGCTCATAAAGTCGACATGGAAAATAAACAAAAAGATGCGTCATGACAATTTTGAGCATCATTAAACATAAGGCTTTTACTGTTTCACATGTTCATCAAAAAGCACTTCGTTCAGGGATGAACCCTCTTAAAAGGGATTCTATTAATAATGATTTGAGGGATAATAAGAAGTTATGGTGTGCGGTAGGGGTGATTATAAGCTACTCCCGAGTAATAATTGTTTGGACTGTCGATGTTGCTGTCGGTGCTAGGCTCCAGTTCTGGGATCTCGCCTGATTTGAGTCTCTTTCGGTCCCACTTACACGATGACCGTCTCAAATCGCTTCCTCAAGTTTTGAACTAGCTGTACCGGGTCCATGTCCCCAATCACCGTCGCCTTCTTATTGTCCATGTCCACGGCCACTGGTTTTATCCCTTAGAGCCACTTGAGAATTGAGATTAGTTAAACGGGAACATGGTAGGGTAAAAAATATGCCGGTAAAGAGCTACGCATTCTTATTGGATCTTCAACCCTAGTTTCAACCGCGCAAGCTCGAGATCTTAGATTATCGTATTGCAATTTGTGGGGTACCTTCGTATGCAGAGACAGTCTTCATAGCCCTCTTTCTTCCCCTTTCGTTGCCCCATTCCAGCCTCAGAACAGCTTTCTGCTCCAAGACAAAGATCACAACGACGTACCGTTCTCAATAATGTTCGTGTTTATTTGTTCCGGACCCCGTGGAGAAAAGGCACGACTCAAGCTTGAGACTCGACATGGTCATAAAGATCCTGGCCTGGATCGTTTGGCCCGGTTCGTGAAGTAGGTTAAAAAGTCAAAACGTGCCTTCGCTCTTTGCAAGAAGAGAAACGGAGAGAGTTTTGAGTAGAAGAAGAGAAGTGCGGATAGATTAGATAAGAATCTTGGGAACGCGATGGGGTCGCAACTTGCAATTATAGAGGGCCCCAGTTGACCTGAGTCAAGCAAGAAAATATTAGTCCCGTGAATGGAATTATGCCACGATTTTCAAATTCCCTCGGTCTAATTCACGTCCGGACATGGTCCACCCACATAGGAGTCGAGCAAGTTGCCAAATGCATACAAAAGCAGCATTAAAAAAACATGATTTATTTCTAATTATAATTATACTGGTATAGAGACTTTTGCATTCCAATTTTAAAGACACGACTATCGACTATCAATCAAGTTGCCGTGCAATCTGAAAATATATTGAATCATCTCACCTCGCTTGACTTTGGGATTTATATACTTTTTGTATATACATGATTTCTCATCTTCTAGTAACTTTTTAAGTTTCTTGATTGCACATTCAAACGTGATATCAAAACCACCGTTGAGTTTATTTCGCACATGCCGCCCTTTTTTTAATTAATAAGTAATTAATTCAAGTGGGTATTGTGCGAGCGCAATCTATTAGCTAACGGATTCAAATATAGACAAGCGGCGCCTCTTAATGATTCCTCAAACGGCGGCTCAGTTTGTGTAAGAAGTTAAGAACCTCCGAGGAAGCTGCCTCCCATGCTTGCCAAGCATTGGGAACATTTCCCATTACGCTAGCTAGGTCGCTCTTTAGGTTTTATTTTTCTAACACCTCGTTTGAATCAATTCACGTGCAGCTCTTTTAAAATTCCAATATATCACCCGAAGCTACTCAACTGATGATGAAACCTACTGAAAAAGATAGTTATTATCGTAACCCCCGTACAACGGCGGTGTGGACGGCTCTTGTGGCGGTGCCTCGGCCGCCCTTTGGTTCATGGCAACAATCTACGTCGTCGGGAATTTCTTTCTTATCTTAATCACCAGCGATACTGGATCCATCCTCCCATTCAGCATTAGCTGCTTCTTCTCGTCGTCCACGGAAAATGATTCCATGTCCACACTGCCACATGAAAATATATATACACACGCACACACATACATACTCAATCAAAAGGTTTACTTATTTTCATTCAAAATGGACAGTCACTGCACCGCCTTGATTTTTGGAGACCATCTCGAGTGCCTTCTTCTTGCTCTTCTCGCTGGGCCAATCCACCTGGATAATAACATCCGTGCCAAAACCAATACCACATCAACATAATGCAACACACCCTAGATAAAAATTCACCATACATTACTTCCCATGTCAATCTACCTTCCTCACGTTTCGAAACCTACGAATTATCATTCTTATCTTTAGCAGCTCACTTCAAAATGCAACTCTCACCCACCCACGCATAACTTTATATGAACAGAATTCCATCACGAACGAGTTCAAACAATAAATTAGGCTCGACCCGATCCTCCTATTTGTAAAAGGGCATTGCACCTGCATGGTTTTTGCCAGAGTTTCGAAGTAGATAGAAGAGAATACTGCCGGCTCTTCCCCAGCTCGAGTAAGCTCGGACAAAGCACGTGAATTTTTGAGTTTGGTGGGAATGTGTTGGAAGATGTTGGCAGGCTTTTAATAGAGACCTAAGTCCACCGCAGTCAAGCGGAAAATACAAATTGAAGAAGAAATTGGGTGCCAAAAGAAGCAAAATCCCCTCAGCCTCGCTCACGGGTCCCTCTCAGCGTGACGTCATTTGGTGACGTCATCATATGTCACAATGGGATCTTTTATTAGTAGAATATAGTAATATGTCTATTGGAAGTCTTAAAATTTGTCATGAAAATACAATTGAATTCTAAAACTCGCAAAAAAAAAATGCAATTAAGGCTCCGTTCGTTTCGCGGAAAATAATTTCTAGAAAACGTTTTCCGAGTTTTCCGATGTTCATTTCATGGAAAATAAATTTCTTGGGGAAAATGTTTTTCATGAAAGGAAAAAAGTCTTCTAAATTAGGGAAAATGTTTTCCGCTCACTTGATCTCTCTTATCTCACACCTCTACAAATCATCACTTCCCCCTCCCCTTTCTTCTTCTTCTTTTATTTTTTTATTAGAATTCTTTTTTAATTTTCTTTTTCTTTTTTAATTCGAATTATTTTTAATTTCCCTTTTCTTTGCTATTTCTTTTCTTTTCTTTTTCTTTTTCTTTTCTTTGTTTCCTATCTTCTTCTTTTTTAGTTAGTCGTCGGCTGTTGCTAGGCGAACCTCGAGCTCATCAATCTCAAGCTCACGCTCTGCACTCTTGCTTATTATTTTCTTTATTTAGCAGTTGTATATTGCTCAAGCAAAGGGTTCTACATGCTTTACTTCTTTTTTCTTTTGTTTATTAGAACACAAAAGACACAGAGGGAGAGTAGGCCACTCAACTGGAAGATTCTCATTAGGGCTGTACATGTTTTTTTTTTTTTTTTTTTGCTCCTTTTTAAAATCCATACGAACATTTTTTAGAATAGATGAGCATTTGGCGACAATGAGGGAACAAAGATATGAATTAAGTTTGCCTGAATTTAAAGGCAAATCCATATTTGATGGATTTATAAGTTGGTATGTGATGCATGCCTAAGTGGTGAAGTCTTAGAAAATATTTTTTTACCGAACATCGGAAAATATCGGAAAATATTTTCCGAAACATTTTCGGGTTTTAGCCGAATACCAAAAAATATTGTCATTTTCTTGGAAAATGACTCCTAGGAAAATATTTTCCGAAAATGACTCATTTACCACGAAACAAACGGACCCTAAGTCTTAAAATTTGTTAAATTTGTTCAATCGAATCATTTCATTAACTCCGTCTAATTTGACTAATGGAAAATACTGACGTGGCTTTTTTTAATATTATCTTTCTTTAATGTGGTGATGACGTGGCTAAATCATAAAATATAAGACTTAAACAATGTTGTTTGGTCTAAGTTCAATTTTTAATATTGATGTTATTTAAATTAAATTTTTAAAAAATAAGCTAAATTCAGAGAGAGAGAGAGAGAGAAGTCGGGCAGGTACGGCTGGCAAGCCCTTGCCGATTGGGGAGGGGCCGGTGATGGCTTGAAGCCCTACCTGCCTGATTTCTCCTCTTTTTTATTTTATTTTTCTTTTTTTTTAATTTAGCTTATTTGTTAAAAACTTAATTTGAAGTCGGGCAGGTACGGCTGCAAGCCCTTGCCGATTGGGGAGGGGCCGGTGATGGCTTGCAGCCCTACCTACCTCATTTCTCCTCTCTTTTCCTTTTTTTTCTTTTTTTTTAAATTTAGCTTATTTGTTAAAAAATTAATTTAAATAAATCAATATTAAAAATCGGAAGGTGTTCCAGGACAAACACTCTTAAACGGGTTTCTATAGATAATGATGTGAGGGATAATGGGTATGGTGTGTGGTGGGGGTAATTATAAGCTACTCCTGTCTAATAATTGCTTGGACTGCTGATGTTGCCGTCGGCGCTAGGTTCTTTAGTTCTGGGATTTCGCCTGGTCTGAGTCTCTGTCGGTGCCCGTCTCAAATCATTTCCTCAAGTTTTCAACTAGCTGTACCGGGTCCATGTCCCCAATCACCGTCGCCTTCCTGTTGTCCATGTCCACGGCCACCAGTTGTAGTAGGGTATAAAATATACTGGTAAAGAGCTACGCATTCTTATTGAACCGTCAACCCTAGTTTCAACCACACGAGCTCGACATTTGAGATTATCGTTTCACAATTTTGTGGGGCACCTTCATATGCGTCGACAATCTTCATGGCCCTCTTCCTTTCCCTTTCGTTGTCCCATTCCAGCCTCAGAAGCTCTAAGACAAAAGATCACGACGACGTATGAACCTCAATAACGTTCTTGTTTTTTTTTTTTTTTGTTCCGGACCCCATGGGGAAAAGGTACGACTCAAGCCTGAAAGGCGATGTGGTTATCAATATCCCTGACTGGCACCGTTTGACCGGATTCGTGAAGTGGGTTAAAGAAGCAAAACGTGCTTTTGCTCTTTGCAAGAAGAGAAATAGAGTGAGCTGAGTAGGAGAAGAGAAGTGCGAATAGAATAGCTAGGAATCTTGGGGAAGCAATGGGGTCATAACCCCAGGCTGACCCGAGTCAAGCGAAAAAATACTAGTCAAATTAATGGAATTATATCATGATTTTTAAATTCCCTCAGTCTAGTTCCGTCCGTAAGTGGTCCGCCCGCATTGGAGTCGAGCAAGTTGGCTAATACATACAAAAGGAGCGTTAAAAAAACATGATTTATTTCTAATTATGATTATACCGGTCTAAAGACTTTCACGTTCCAATTTCAAGAATAAGATTGTCGATCAAGTTGCCGTGCAATTTGAAAATACATTGAATTATCCCATGTCACTTGACAAAGGGGTTTATGTGCTCTTAATATAACATGATTTCTCTTCATTTGTTAACCTTTTTAGTTTAAGTTTCTTGGTTTCAAGTTCAAACATAATATCGGAATCATATTCCGTCAAGTTTTATTTTGCGTATGCATCCGTCCCTTTTTTTAATTAATAAGAAATTAATTCAAGTGGGTATTGTGTGTGATCTATTAGCTAACGGATTAAGGGATAGACAAGCGGCGGCTCCTAATTTCTCAAACAGTGGCGGCTCAGTTTGTGTAAGAACCTCCGAGGAAGCTGCCTCCGATGCATGCCAGGCATTTGGAACATTTCCCGTAACGCTAGCTAGGTCGCTCATTAGTTTTTTTTTTTTTTTTTTCTAACGCCTTGTTTATATCAATTCATGTGGAGCTCTTTTAAAATTCCAATATATCTACCGAAGCTACTCAACGGATGATGTAACCTTTGCTAGCCAGGCCGAGATCACACCAAACCAAACGGTACATCAACATCCATGCAAACTTACAAAGGATAGGGCAGAGCGACACAGGTGAAAAGTTGTACAAAGTAGAATCAAAGGACTTGTGAAGTCCACATAGCCGTGAGCATATTCCCACCGAGGAGGATATTAACGAAGATAACCCGGGAGCGGTGGCGCAGACGGCTCCCAGTTACGGGGGTGACTCTGCCTTTGTGAGGCCTCAAGCATCCTTGAGGCCTCACTCTCCATGTAAACAATATCCGCTGTCGGGACTTTCTTTCTCATCTTTTTCAAGAGCGATATGGGATCCATGCCCCCATTCACCGTAAGCTGCTTGTTCTTGTCGTCCACATTGAATGATTGTACTTCTACACAGCCATACGAAAAAATAACTCCAGATTTTTACTTATTTTCTTTACAAATGGACATATTAAAGTCGCAAGTCCCATACCTTCATTTTTGGAGACTAACTCGATCACCTTCTTCTTGTGCTTCTCGCTGGACCAATCAACTTTAACAATAACCGTCTATGCCAAAACCAAAACCACATCCACATAACAAAAGCCCTAGTTAAAAATTTACCCTACTTAACTTCTCACATCAAAATACCTTTCTCACATTTCAAAACCTACAATTATCATCCTCATCTTTTACAACTAACTTCAAGATGCATCTCTTGCCCACCCCACGCATAATTTTTTACAAATGGAGTTCGTCAGGAGTGAGCTTGGACAACAAACTAGGCTCCGACCAGACCATCCTATGACTCTCTAAGAAGGGCCCCATACCTGCATGGTTTTTGCCGGAGTTTCAAAGTAGATAGAAGAGAATTCTGCCGACGCTTCCCCCGCTCGAGTAGGCTTGGACAGCGCGTGAATTCTCAAGTTCGATGGAAATGTGTTGGAAGATGAGGCCTTTTAATAGAGACCTGAGTCCTCCTCCTCTTCCCCCCGGGAGTCATGGGGAAAATACTAATGAAATGAAGGAATTGGGTGCCCAAAAAAAAAAGCCGAAATCCCCACTCAGCCTCGCACTCGGATCCCACGTAAAGGTGGGATCATCATACTTTTGCAGCACGACGTCAAGAAGGGCTGATATATTACTAGAAATTATGTGTGGAAGGGAATAAATGCACGATGGATGTGCTTCTAGAAGGTGTGGCTGCTACCAACTGATGTTTGCACTAAAGAAAGTAGCACCTAATATCACAGAGTATGAAAATAGAGAGTTATCAGGAATACTAACAATATGTCCGCCACTTTTCTTCTGTTTGACTGGAAAATTCAAAAAAGTCAGTAAAAGCAAGAGAAAATCCACTTTTTTCGGCTTCATATTATAGATTGATTCGCAAGTCTTGAAGTATGAACAATGAAAATAGTGGGGTCATTAAATATGAGAGCAGATATTAATTCCATAGAAGTGGATGATTATTTGATAAATCGATGAGAAGAAAAGAAAAATTAAATTATGATTATCTAACTTTGTGTATTTACCTTTCTATTTAGACCAAAAAGAATTTTGAAAAGTAAGACCAAAATTCATGTTTTTTTTCTAGAGGTATATTAGATTGTTAATGTTATCTCGTATTAGGAAGCAAAGACGGTCAAAGATTCCCTCCGGCATTTTCTAAAGAACGGTTCTTTTTGGTCGGTCGGCCTCATTGGAGGGAGCACTAATGGCCGGAGAAAATTTCTTCAAGCATGTGCTCCCCTTGGAGGTCCCCTATTCGACAATTTGATTGGAGCTGACAAAGCAAAACCCTCTTTCTAATCGATGCATATCCTCAAAGAGCCGTGTACGACTCTCATAGGGACGCGAGACACTTGTCATGTCTTTAGAGGCTATCGATGGACGGGTGGGCTAATGTCTAGGCCTAAGAGGCAAAACGCAGGTTTGGATTAGATCCTTATGGGAGGAGGGCCCGACCAGCCCAAGTTTGGTCATGGGCAAGAAGTTCATTTAAAATTTTTAGGAAAAATTGTTTGAAAAATCTTAAGCCTATTGAAATTTTATCAATTCAGTCTAAATCTATTAATTGTATTAATTAGGTCATAAACATTCTTACGTTTTGTTAGTTAAGTCCATCCGGCCAAGTTTAATAAGAAATCATTGACATTGACGTCAATTGTCTTACATAGTACGATTAATACTAACGTGGATATTTTTAACTATTTTTTAATATGTTTTTGGATTTTTTATTTTTCCTTTTGCCAAAAATCATTGGGGTTTGGTGATGGCCAGCAGAGGTCATAAGCCTAAATTAAGGGTCACTCTCACTTGGGAGAGCATAGCCCACCCTCATCAACCTCGCTCAAGGCTGACAAGGGCAGCCCTCACTCGAGGTCGTTAACCATCGATAGTGCATGAAAAAGGGAAAACATAAAAGGAAAAGAGCAAATAAAAAGATTCAAAAAAATATTTAAAACTATATAAAAATTATCCATGTCAATTCTAATTGTGTCACGTAAAATAACTAGTGTCTACGTAAACGATTTTTATTCAAAATTAGTTGAACAGACTCAATTGGCAAATCAAAAAAATATTTAAGACTGAATTAATAAAAGTGCAATAGATTTATGACTTTTAAGACAATTTTCTCATAATTTCCACGTGATGGGCGGGTTCCCCAACTCATTAGGCCCGACCTTTGTCGAAGTGAAAGGGTAACTGGCCAGCCTTCAATGGGCCTTCCTAGGTAAGGAAGCTAACCTCTAGTTGGGCCTGGAAGTTGATTCAAGCCCACATACTTTCACAACGCATCGTGTGAAGCCCGAAACTTACTTTTTCCCTGATGATAGAAAGCGCCAGAACCTCTGCCTGAAGGGAAATGGATTTGCAATGAGACCACTCAATTCACTGCCCGCTATTCCTCTCTCGCTTGAGAGCTCTCTCTACCTACTATGGTAGCCAACCCTAAACCCTAAATAAAATCCCTACGGCCGAAATCCCCAAAATCTGGTACAATGCGTGCTTTTACTGGTCAGATCCATCCTGTCTTCTTCTGGGGACGATGGGTTGTGACTCCTTGCTAATTACTTTGGAAAGGAATCTTCGAGACCCACTCTGGTCTTGCTCTCTCTGTTTGGGGGAGCCAACGAAGCTTTGTCAATCCCGAGGTTTGGCAAATGTGGCTGCAGATGATGTTCGTGTCTCCTTGCTAATTACTGGAAAGGAATCTTCGAGACCCACTCTGGTCTTGCTCTCTCTCGTTTGGGGGAGCCAACGAAGCTTTGTTAATCCCGGTTTGGCAAATGTGGCTGCAGATGATGTTCGTGTCTCGGAACGGCCAAAGATGAAGATAAAGCATCCTTCCCCACCCCCGTGTAAGTCCTCGGTTGACAATGATCTGGTGTATCCTTTAGTGACGAAAATATATTTTGATTAGGGTCATCCGGAAGAAAATATTTGAAAGGGAAGGTAGTTATAAAATGGGTATTACCTGGATTTGAGCTCTGGCTTTCTTGGCGTTTATCTATTGCTGTTTCATTGGGAATTCGCTATGGAAGAATCGGGAGAAAAAGACTATCGCCTAGCCTTACTGTGTAGAAGGTTAGGGAACCTGAAAACCGAGGTGGATGCACCGCCACGAGAAAATGTCATTTCAGCAGAAACTCTTGAGGAATGCAAGCGTACGGTATTCGGGAAGTTGTATTCGGGAGGAAATATAAATTACCAGAGCTTTATCTCTACTATGAAGTGGGCTTGGAAGGTTGATTCCCTCAACTTTGCACAACGAGAAGCGGATATCTTATCCTTCACTTTTGAATCTGAAAGGGAGAAAAACAGAATATTAGCCAACAGCCCATGGTCTTTTTCAAGTAATTTACTGATATTAAAGCCGTGGGTACCAAACAAACCAGCACAATGTTACAAGTTTACAAGCTGTGAATTCTGGGTTCAAGTGCATGGTCTTCCAATTGAATGGTGCAGTGAAGAGATAGTGTCTCTTATTGCCCAACAACTTGGTGGGGTGATGGAAGTAAAAGTGGAGAAAAAAGGAGTGGCGTTTCACAAGGTGGGGAGGGCTAGAGTTGATCTGGAATTGGAAAAACCTTTAAAACCAGGTACCTTATTTAATGCTGGGAGAGGAGAAGGTCCGGCTAGACTTTAAGTACGAGAGGCTACCTAGATTCTTTATTCATGTGGACGGGTTGGGCACTTTACAACTAATTGTGAAGAAATCCCGTATGATGTAGACAAAACCGATGACAGAAAAATAACGAGGTTTGGTAGTTGGCTGAAAGCCGAGGTAAAAGAACATAGTCCCTTTTGGGAGGTATTCTACGATGAAAAGGTGGCTGAACAAGAGGCGGAATCACGGGAGGACAAAGTGTCATATCTTCTCATGATACTCAAATTGTAATATTCTCGGGAGGGCAAACTGAAGTAAACAACCCAGAACTACAACACTCCCAAAGCAGGGCACAAATGGATGTAATTTTACCTGACATCCAACTGGATCAGAAAAAGGAGAAAGGCAAAGGTATTCGAATGCTTTGCTGAACCAGCAATGAAGATGCAGCAAGCTGAATTCTCCTCTTCATGGAAAAAGAAAACGGTTTTAAAGAAGGAAAGTCGGATTGTGAAAAACTCTCCAGCAAAAAAATTAAAGAGATATACTCCTTACCACTCCTCAGCTGTTGACCTGGCATGCTTGGATGAAACAACTTTGCAGGATACTCCTATAAGTCTTTCTGAAGAGACCAGGGGTAGGGCTTTGGTGGCTAGCCCAAATAAGCCACCGGTTCACAAATGAAAGCTATATGTTGGAACTGTCAGGGGTTGGGCACACCACTGACAGTCCAGAATTTGAGAGCCATGGTGGCTCAGGAAAGGCCCAACATAGTCCTGCTCATGGAAACAAAAAACAAAAAATCAGTAGTGGATCGTATTAGAAGAAATCTGAAGTTTCAAAACAGTCATGTAGAGGACCCGAAAGGCATTGCGGGGGGAATGGCGGTGTTTTGGAATACAGAGATGGAGGTAGAAGTGGAGTTCAGCTCTCAAGAAATGATCAACATGATATGTCTTGATTATGAAAGCAACATAAAGATGCGGCTTAGCTGTATACATGCCCCAAACATATATGGGGAGAGACAACAACTATGGGAGAAATTAAGACAGCTTGCATCATCTAATACATTCCCATGGGTGTGCATGGGAGATTTTAATGAAATTCTCTATTACTGGGAGAAAAGAGGCGGGAAGAATGGCTGACAATTATAGAATGCAGGCATTTCAAAACTGCATCCATGACTGTTCTTTAATGGAAATTGACT
The DNA here is from genome assembly GCA_014182375.1 of Eucalyptus virginea. Classification (NCBI taxonomy): domain Eukaryota; kingdom Viridiplantae; phylum Streptophyta; class Magnoliopsida; order Myrtales; family Myrtaceae; genus Eucalyptus; species Eucalyptus virginea. Next base: position 38,486,097 of record CM024514.1, read on the forward strand.
GTAAAGGATGTGCATTCACATGGTCCAACAACGAGAGAAGGGGTTGATCTGGTTCGGAGAAATTAGATAGAGTTTTCTCGCTCAATGGATTGGAGAGTAATGTTACCGGAGGCTGAAGTTTTTGCCCTTCCAAACTGTGGGCTCGATCATAGCCCACTCCTTGTGGTTAGCAAGTGCCGGACACATTAAAAAACAAAAAGCTTTCAATTTTGAAGCATTTTGGGCTGAAGACAAAGTGAATGTAAGGAGGTAGTAAAACACGCATGGCAGTCTCAATCTTGTATCCAGGGAGGTTTGGGAGAGAAAATACGCATCACCAGCAAAGCCTTAATCACATGGAGCAAACAGAGATTCCCCAATAATAATGTTCGCATTATTGCCTTAAAGAAGGAGCTCCAAACCATTACAAACAGCCATCGAAGTTGTCAAGACAAAAGCGAGAATCAAGAGTATCAAAGAAGAAATAGAAACTTTATGGCGAAGAGAAGAAATGTTTTGGGGTTTGAAATCCCGGATTAATTGGCTTCGTTGGGGAGACAAAAATACGAAATATTTCCATGCAACCACGATCCAAAGGAGACAAAAGAATAGAATCCATATGCTGAAAAATGCAGAAAATCAGTGGATCAGGGAAAACAGCAAATCCAGCACCTCATTCTGTCTTTTTTCAAGGAGCTATACACCTCGGAAGGCCCACGCAACTACATTCCAGTTTTAGATCAACAGCCTACACTAGTTGGAGATGAAATGAATGAATGTTTAGTAGCGGAAGTGACTATGGAAGAAATTCATGATGCTGTTTTCCAACTAGGAGCTCGAAAAGCACCGGGCCCGGACGCTTTAAATGGACTTTTCTATCATCATAATTGGGAGATAATCAAACCCGATATATTAAAGGAAGTCCGAGATTTTTTTCTACATGGGCTACTAGATCCAGCCACGAACAACGCATATCACTTTAGTTCCGAAAGTTCCCCATCCGGAGACCATCGACCAATTTCGCCCAATCAGCTTGTGTAATTGTGCCTACAAGATCATTGCAAAAATATTGGCAAACAGACTGAAACGATGGCTTCCTTCACTGATTTCAGAAGAGCAAAGCGCTTTCATTGGCGGTAGACAGATTCAAGACAACATCTATGTTGTTCAAGAAGTGTTGCATCAATTGAGGAAGCGTAAAAGAAAGAAGCATTTTCAGGCAATTCTTAAACTTGACATGAAAAAAGCTTATGATAGGATTGAATGGGATTATCTAGAAGGTTGCCTACTGAAGATGGGGTTCTGTTCTCAATGGGTACATTGGATCATGCAATGTGTTACCACAGTCTCTTTTAACATAAAGCTAAATGGGGAAACACTTCCGGCTTTTGCTCCAACTAAAGGTATACGACAAGGAGATCCTCTTTCACCCTACCTATTTATCCTGGTAGCAAACAGTTTATCCATGTTGATGAAAAATGCACTACAAGAAGGAAACATAAAGGGGATCAAACCGAATAGATACTTTGTCCTACTTTAACCCATTTATTCTTTGCGGATGACTCAGTTTTTCTTAGATGGATCTATTCGGGAATGCCAAAGACGTTGCGGCTGTCATTAACCAATACTTGCTATGCCTCGGGACAAGCCGTGAACTTAAACAAATCGGGGATCTTATTCAGCAAAGACTGTCCAGCTTTATTGAAAGATAACATGAAGAGCGAACTTAGGGTACCGAGCTAGAAAGATCGGGAAGGTATTTGGGTCTTCCTTCCGACCGGGGGCATCTAAAAGGCAAGTTTTTGGGTGGATCTTGAACCGGATCAATATAAAGTTAGAGGGATGGAAGGAGCAACTCATCTCAAAAGCAGGCAAAGAAACTCTCCCGAAATCGGTAGTACGGGCGATTCCACAATATGCGATGTCGCTTTTAAAATTCCAGTCTCAATTTGCAAAGCTATAGAGAAAAAAATAGCAAATTTCTGGTGGAAAAACAGTGACTCAAGGGCTGGTTTGCACTGGAAACACTGGGAAATTATGAAGAGGAGGAAGGATAGAGGGGGAATGGGCTTTAAAGATCTGATCACTGTGAATAAAGCCTTATTAGGAAAACAAGCCTGGCGGATGATCAAAACCCAAATGCTCTATGGTGTAAACTATTGAAAGGGTTGTATTTCAATCGAATGGACCTCCCGCATGCTGAAACTGGATGTAATCCCTCATGGGGTTGGAAAAGCTTACTTATTGGAAGAGAAGCCATTGCGGAATCAATCGATGGTCAATCGGAACTGGAGATTCGGTTCAAATAAGAACAGACATGCATGGCTGAAACGAGGCTTAATAGGAGGACCAGCAAATAAGGAGGATCCCCAGAAAGTTTCAGAGCTAATATTACCGAGTACTCAGACTTGGAATGAAACTTTGCTAAGAAATCTCTTTGATGAGCAGCAAACACAGGAGATCCTTGCAATTCCAATTAACGGTCCATTTTTCAGAGATGAGTTGTTATGGATGGGAACAAAACATGGTTCATTCACAGTCAAGAATGGATACAACTTGCTACGTGACACGCTTATAGAAAAAAAGCGAGAAAGAGCTCCCTTCATCTTCACATCAAACCCCTACAGCCTTATGGAAAGCAATTTGGCGCATGAAAACCAACCCCAAAGTAAAGTTATTCGTATGGCAGGCTTGTCAAAATGCCCTACCAACCAAGGAAAATCTGTGGAAAAGAAAGATCCTACCCGATCCGATGTGTAATCTCTGTCAAACCAAGGTAGAAACGGCTGAACACACCCTCCTCCTTTGTCCCCGGGTTGCTGGAGTTTGGAGTTGCAAGGACACGACTGCGAATTGATGAACATGAAGTTACAAGACTTGATGAATGGTTGCTCAAATTTATAAGCAAGCGAGTCACACCTACCCTCCTTGGAAACCATCGGCTATCTCTTGTGGCGAGGTTTGGAAGGAGCGCAACAATTTTATTTTCCGAGGAACAACCCCGAGGTATGCGAGTTGTAGATCTAGCAAGATCTCAGCAAATTAGCTACGAAGATGGGGATTTGGGGAAGATCAAGTCGAATCGTAACCGGAACAAACGAATCCACCTACCTCGGCGAGCACCGAAGGACGGATGCCTTAAGCCGAACGTGGATGGGTCGGCCGGGAAAGACTCGCCGGAGGGAGCGGTGGCTTGCGTTGTCCGAGACTCCTCCGGCGTTCTCATAGATGGTTTTACCAAAACAGTGCAGGCGAGAATCAGCTCTTCAAGTTGAAACCCTTGGAGTCCTTGAAGCCCTAAAATTTCTACGAGAGAAAAGAAAAAGCCGAAGCCGTGGTGGAAACAGATGCTCAACTCGTGATGGATTACTTGCTTTCGAACAACAACCGGAGTCTTCGCACGTGGAGTTTTGAAGGAAACTAAACTGTTACTCCAGAAGTTGTCGCACGTGAAGATGGCCCACTGTCCACGTTCCGCAAATTCGGTGGCCGACTGGGCCGCTACCCATCACCGCAAGAAGTCCCTCCCTTTGAACTGGCGGGCCTCGCCTCCCTCTGCCCTTTGGGCTTTACTTTGTATAGATGCCCCGGAAGCGGGCCTCCGCGGTTTCCGCCTATAATATAAATAAAAATCCCACCTTTCGACAAAAAAAAAAAAAAAAAATCAACTTTATCGAACCAGCAATCTCGACTCGATCTCTTCGAATATCTATCGCAAGTAGCTCGGTTGGCCCAAATGGAGCAGTGGCAATGCATTTCTGGCTATGCATTGAGAATGAATGCTTATTGAAACACACACTTTCTTTGCCCGCCATTCATCCAAGCCAATTGCCACGCCCCAAATAAAATTGATTCTCATGATCGCCGAATGGGTGATTGATTTGAGTAGATGGAAAACGGACTGAGGGGATGGCAAAAGGAACATTGGAAGGAAGGCTGAAGCTCGAGAGGCGACATGGACATAGAGATCCTTGACCGCCACCGTTTGGCCGGATTCGTGAAGTAGGTTAAAGAAGCAAAACTTGCTTTTGCTCTTTGCAAGAAGAGGAGTTGAGTAATTTTTTTTTTTTTTAGTCGAAAAGACTATTTCATTCATTATTGCAAAACATTGAAACACAATAGATGAATCTCAGAACACAATATAAGGGGATAACATAACCAATTAGGAATGAGGGATTTCCCACAATAGGCTTTGGCAACCCAATCAACTAGCTAGTTGGCCTCGCATGGACAATAACTTACTCGTACATCTTTCATTTGGCCTAAGTACAACCCAAATATGTAAAATGGCTGACATCCACGTGAGCGATTTCCAACTAAAATTGGCTGACAGACTTAATTAGCAAAATTAAAAAACGTTTAAGATTAAATTGATAAAAATGCGAGGGGTTTATAACGTTTAAGACAATTTTCCTATAATTTCTATGTGATGGGCGGGCTGCGCGACTCATTAGGCCCCGCCTTTGTCGAAGTCAAAGGGTAACTGGCCAGCCTTTAATGGGCCTTACCCCCAAGTGAAGAAACTAACTTCTAGTTCTGCATGGAAGTTGGTCCAAGCCCACATAACTTTTGCAACGCATCGTGCGAAGCACCGGACTTTACTTTTGCCCTGAAAATACAAGGCTCCAAAGCCACTGCCTGAAAGTAAATGGATTCGCAACGAGACCGCTCAATCTGCTTTATCAGAACAGCAATCTTGACTCGATCTCTTCGAATATCCATCGCGAGCACCTCAGTTGGCCTAAATGGAGCAGTGGCAACACTTTTCTGGCTATGGATCGTGAATGAATGCTCATCAAAACACGCACTTTCTCTGCCCACGATTCTATCCAAGTCAACTGCCATGCCCAAAATACAATGGACTCTCATTATCGCGGGATGGGTGATTGATTTGAGTAAATGGAAAATGCACCGAGGGGATGGCAAAAGGAACACAAAAAGGAAGGCTGAAGCTTGAGACGCGACGTGGACATACAGATCCCCGATCAGCACCGTTTGGCCGGTTCGTAGAGTAGGTTAAGAAGCAACCGTGCTTTTGCTCTTTGCAAGAAGAGAAATGGAGCAATCTTTTTTTTTTTTTGTCAAAAAGACTATTCCATTCATTGTTGCAAACATCGGAACACGATAGATGGGTCTCAGAATACAACATATCCAAGAGAGGCAAAGGGGGATAATATGATTAATTAGGAATGAGGGGTTTCTTACTATATGTTTTATCAACCCAATTGACTAGCTGGGTGGCCTCACGTGAACAATAATTCACTCACACATCTTTCATCTTGGCTAAGTACATCCAATAGTCTTCAATCACATTTTGCAAGGCCCATGGGCTTTGGCTTTCTCCTGAAATGAACGGCGCAATTAATAAGGTATCACTTTCCATCTCCACACTTTGAAGGCTCCACAGATCATTTATGCCCTTCAAGTACAAAAGATCCTTCTTCAATTGCAAAATCTTCGATTTGGCTTGTAGAGGCCACATGCACTATTTATGCAAAACTAGTAATCAATAATCCGTTCTAATCTCTATATATTCTAGCTACTAATAGCGCATTTGGTAACGATTCTGTTTTCGAGAACAATTTCTAATCAGAAATGATTCTTTTTTATTATGTTTCTGAAAATAATTTCTAAGCATTTTAATCCATTTTGTAACTGTCCAAAATTTATGATTTTGGAATAGAATTGTGTTTGGTACTGTGCTCAAAATTTCTACTCCAAATCACTTTCTTTTAAATTTTAAATAATTTTATTACTTTTTATTCCTTTTTCTTCTTTTCTTTTTTTTTTTCCTTTCTCTCTCCTATTCTTCTTCTTCAAGTGGCTGATCGCTGACTCGGCAACTAGCCAGATGAGAGCCGACAACCTCACCGGAGTGTCGCCGGCCCTTGGCGAGGCTGGCCCTCATCGACCGAGTCTCGCTGGTGGCCAGGTAGGGCTCGCTGGTGGCCAAGCGAGCCTCGCCGGGGCTAGGTGAGGCCTGCATGGCCACTAGCGAGGCTGGACGAGGCCCGCCTGGCCACCGATGAGCTCGTCGAACCGGTTGCGGCGACGACGCGGCGGGCGGCGAGATGGCAATCGCGGTGGTGGCGGTAGATGAAGAAGAAGAAAAAAATGGCTTAATTCTTAAATTTGTTCCCGAGGACAAAAATCAATTTATTATTATTATTATTGATTCTGTTACAAATCTATTTCCAATAACAAAAAAATAGAAATTTGTTATTGGGAACAAAAATTTTACCAAATACGATTATGTTCCAAAACTACTCCCGGGAACAAAAAATCAGAATCTGGCACTGTTGGGATGGTTACCAAATATGCCCTAATCCTTCAACACTTCCTCCTCCCCAAGAGCTGTCAACGTTGAGCTTGATGGATTTACTTGCTAGTGGAATCCATCGAATCGGCGGAGGAGGTAAGTTTTCATTTCTTTGTTTTTTCCTCCTCGATTTAGGGTTCCGCATATGGTCATTCGTGTTAATTGCAAGTGTGATATCAACAATCGAGCAGGGATCCGGAGAAAAAGGAACTTCGAGATTTCCAGGTTTGCCATGGGACACCGACAATGAGCTCCCAAAAAGATTTAGTCTTATCCATATCAAAAAATTTTGACAACCATTTGTCCATTCAAGTAATATTTCACGAGCATATACTGATTTTCAATCTTTGATCAGCCTAGATTTCGTTTGTCCACATATATAGGAAAAACATATGTTCAGTCGTCTTTAGGGCTTAAGAGCAAAATGGGCACAAAGAAGCAGGTAGCTTCTTTCTTTTATATACATTTTCACAAGTAGTGAGGGCATTTTGGCATATGCTCCACATGAAGTTTCGTATTTTGGGAGGAGAGTGTAGCAACCAGTATTTTGGGAGGAGAGTGTAGCAACCAGATTTGTGTCCGTAGTGATTTTGGTGGTTGAAATGATAATGAGGCTTGGTTTGTGGGATACTATTGTTATGTGGTATATATGTTGTGGTAGCCATTTTTCACATTATAAACTCTTGTTTTAGCACCCTTCCAAATAAGCTTATCATCCCTCGAGGTTGAACTGATTGATTGAGATGGTGAGTATTTCCTTCACTATTTCTTAATCAAAGAGTTCAATCAATTTCTATTCATTCAATTGGTTTGATTTTGATTCAATAAGCTAAGCCACAGTTTCAGAGTCTTCTCGGTTGATAGGTTCATCAATCAACCTAGCTGAAAGCCACTTATCTTTGTGAACTTTGATCGATTTTCCATTTCCCACCAACCACACCATTTTTGGATATATCACATCTCTTCCTTCAATATGCTTTTTCCGGCCTTATGAAGGCCAGGAACCTTTTCCTGCATTCCAGAAATCCCCTTTGGGGAAATAGATGCCTTTCATGACTTGACTTCAAAGGAATGTTGGAGATTATGCTAGTCTCTAAGCTTGTTTGCTTAACATGGCTTGTTAAAGGAGATAAGGTATCTAAAGTCAAGTCCGCCATTGTCTTTTTTGATTTTTAAGATACCCTACTTCTTCCAAAGAATTATGGCTTTGCCTTATTTTTGTTTCATCAAAAGAATGCAATTTTCTGCTCAATAGCTCCAAATGAAGTGAGTATAAGTAAAGGAAGAGGGGTGCGAATAGAATAGTTAGGAATCTTGGGAAAGTGATGGGGATATAGAGGATCCCAGTTGACCCAAGTCAAGCAAAAAATATAAGTCTAATTAAAGGAATTATACCACGACTTTCAAATTCCCTCAATCTAATTAGTGTCCGTAAGTGGTCCACCCACATAGCAGTCAAGCGAGTTGCTTAATGCATTCAAAAGAATGTGTTAAAAAATATGATTTATTTCTAATTATGATCATACCAATCTACAAATTTCAATATTCCAATCTTTAAGACAAAATTGTCAATCAAGTTGCCATGCAATTTAAAAATACATGGAATCATCCCATGTCGCTTGACCGTGGGGTTTATATGGTCTTTATATGCATATGGTCGCCCACCATATATTGACAAGTTAAGTTTCTTTGTTGCATATTTAATGATGATATCAGAGCTAAATTTCGCTGAGTTTATTTTGCACACATGTCCGCCCCTTTTTCAATTAATAAGAAATTGATTCAAGTGTTTATCGTGCATGCAATCCATCAGCTAACGGATTAAAATACAGATGAGCAGCGGCTCTTAATGATTCCTCAAACGGCTGCTCGGTTTGTGTATGAACCTCCGAGGAAGTTGTCTCCGATGCATGCCGGGCACTTGGAACATTTCCCATGACGCTAGCTAATATAATCTTTGTTAGACTGGACGCTCACACCAAACCAAACAATCCATTAACATCCATGCGAACTTACGAAGTGTAGGGTAGAGCGATAGAGGCGAAAAGTTGTATAGAGTAGAATCAAAGCACTTGGGAAGTCTCCGTGAACATGTTCCTACTAAGGACGATAGTAACCATGGTAACCCTCTACAGCGGCGGTGCCGACGGCTCCCATAAAAATGGTGGATGATGGTCATAAAATTTTGGTGGGGCGTTGACCGATGGCGGGGTCTCGAGCTTCGTGGTGACAATATCCGTAGGGAACTGCTTTCGCATCTTTTTCACAAGCATTATGGGATCCATGTCACCATACATGGTCAGTTGCTTGTTCTGGTCGTCCACTTCAAATGATTGTACGTCTACACAGGCACATGAAAAAGTATGCTCAAAACGTTTACTTATTTTCTTTCCAAATGGACATATTCAAGTCGCAAGTTGTGATACCTTCATTTTCAGAGACCATCTTGATGGCTTTCTTCTTGCGCTTCTCGCTGGACCAATCCACCTTGATGATGACTTTCTGCACCAAAACCAAAACCACATTGACGTTATATGAATCCTGGATAAAAATTTATCGTACTTTACTTTTCATATCAAAGTACCTTCCTCATGTCTCAAAACTTACATCCTCATCTTGTGCAGCTAATTTCAAGATGCATCTCTCATCCACCCGCACATAATTTTACACGGACAGAATTTCGTCAAGAACGATTTCAGACAATAAATTAGGCTCGACCCAACCCTCCTATTTCTCAAAGAAGGACAGTGTACCTGCATGGTTTTTGCCGGAGTTTCGAAGTAGATAGAAGAGAATTCTGCCGGCTCTTCCCCCGCTCGAGTAAGCTCGGACAAGGCTTGTGAATTCTCAAGTTTGGTGGGAATGTGTTGGAAGATGAAGCCTTTAACAGAGAACTAAGTCCACCCGCGTCGAGCGGTAAATGCAAATGAAAGAAGAAATGGGGTGCGTGTGTTGGGATTGTCGGATTCCCAAAAACCGGATTCGACACTAAATCGAACCCCTAAAACGAATGCGGAAGACAAGCCCGGGAAAAATCACGTATCACCAATCCTAAAACACACCACGGATTCGAGCGTACCTTGTTAGCCACAGATTAAACACCAATGCCGGTAAGAGGAAGAGAAAACCGATCATGTTCGATCCGATAACGTCGATTGGCCTTGAAGGGAAGACAGATTCGCCTTTTGCTTACTGTTTTCTTTTTGGAGGGAGAGAGAGAGAGGAACGTACGTACGTTATGCGCCAAAAGGTGTCTTCATCTCTCTCTTTCATCCCTTATATACGTTCCCTCAAAAATATAAACGTACCCCTTCATCCATGGGTCCTAATCTCGTGGGCCGGGCTTTCAGGCCCAACATGGGCGGACGGGCCTTAAGCCCATCACATAAAACCATCATCTCCCACTCGCACATGGTGGGCCGAACGGGATTCTCTTTACCTCTCTACAACATTCATACCGGTGAATAATCCGTGCGACCAGCATACTTTGAGAGCTCATTGCCATACATCTGTTAGGAATATATAGCAGCTCATAATGGGCATCTCACTCTGAGTAGATTTAGTATGCAGTACCCTAGATCAATCGATCACATTTCTATCTCTCTTGATTTCTTTTAAACAAAGATATATATATATATATATATATATATATATATATATATATATATATATATTGTATTCACAATTATGATTATCCCAAAAACAGTCATAATTGGTTAACCGGTGAATACAAAACTACAATGTGATTCTCCAAATTCGATCTTCCTCTTTCCTTCAAACTCTCAATTTCAGTTCAGCTTGCTTTTCTAGAAATGTCCCATTAGATCGAATCAACTCATGACCATTGGCAACATCCTAAGATAGCAAACACTAAATAGAAATCTTGAGAATAAGTAAGAGTCATAAGGGGACTAAAAAATTGAGGAACTCTTTTCCTCAAGAGTCTCACACGGCATAAAAGTTGAGATCAAACTTTTGCCACTCTTATTGGTCGTCTCATGCATACGTAGTATGAAATACGTATTACGGTATTAACTCATTTCCCATGGAGCGTATGTCTACACCTTCAATACCGTACAGATGATAGTTCGACATACCCAATGTCTAACTTGAGTTCACGTATCTACTCATTCATAAAATTCATCGAACTCACATCCGGCATCATAGACGATAAAGTAAAATATGTGGGCTATTTTACTTTCGGACATAGTAAGTATTATGTCCTCATCTTAACACCCAGTTAAGGTGACATACGTGTTTTAAGCTTGAGCTCTCGATTATCACCTAGATAATAAGCTTAAAAATAGTCTCATCTCTATTTATCACACAGTAAATAGAGGCGATTACCCGTGTGAGTGGGCTAATCTTATATCTGTCCGACATACTTTCTCAACTTAAAGTAATGCACTGAGCATTAAGATGCATAAAGATCAAACAAAAATTCATAGGCATTAATGATGAAAACACAAATTCATCAAATGTGAACATTTAGGGAAATTACAATATTCAGTACATCAGCCTCTACGCAATCCTAGAGATTTCATATGGTCGCAAGACACATCTCTAGGTATTGGCTTTGTCATAGGATCTGCTACCATTCTATACGTAGATATGTACTGTAAGTTCACATCCTTTCGTGCAACCATATCTTTGACAAAGTTATACTTGGTATCTATATGTTTGGTCTTGCCATGATATTTTGGATCTTTGGTGTACGCTTTCGCTGCTTGGCTATCACAGTTAACCAATAACAAATCTGCAGCACTTCCAATAACACCTAAATGATCCAATAATCTCTTAAGTCAAACATCTTCTTATACTGTTGCTGATAATGCCACGAACTCAACTTCCATCGTGGACAAGGCTATACACTTTTGTTTCTTACTGCTCCAACATATGGTGCCATTATTCGGTAAGAAAACAAAGCCAGAGGTAGATTTCCTTTCATCTAAATCTCCTCCATAATCAACATCAGAATAGCCTTAGAATCGCAGATCCTTTCCTTAATAACTCAGTGTATAATCAACAGTCCCCTTTAGATACCTCAGTATTCTCTTAACGGCTTTCCATTGTACTGGACCTGGATTGGATTGGTATCTACTCACCATTCCAACCGCAAAACATATGCCAGGTCTTGTACACATCATAGCGTACATCAAGCATCCCAATAGCACTAGCATAAGGAACATCTTGCTTTTGTTCATTCTTTTGTGGAGTTCTTGGACACAGTCTATGGCTCAATCCTTCACCTTTTGTAATAGGAGTGTCTATGGGTTTACAATCTTGAAATCTTAACTCCATGAATGTATGCAACATCACCCATGTCTTTCATCTCATAGTTGGAAGATAACCAATTCTTCACAGTATTAACAAACTCCATATTACTTCCGACAATTAGTATATCATCAACATATAATGATATGATCACAAATAGATCCTTGGATCTTTTGATATATACACAATGATCCTCATCTATTATTGTAAAATCATATGCCATTATGACATTATGAAAACGTATATACCATTGTCTTGACGACTGCTTAAGGCCGTATATCGATTCCAAAAGTCGACATACCTTTTCTTCTTGGCCTTTCACTATGAAACCAGCAGGTTGTTCCATATATATTTCTTCCTCTAATTCTCCATTGAGGAAAGCAGTCTTTACATCCATTTGATGTAACTCAAGATCCATACTTGCCACTATTGCCAGAATAATGCGAATCGAGGTAAATTTCACTACAGGAGAAAATGTATCTTCATAATCAATTCCTTCCTGTTGATTATATCCCTTCGCCACAAGGCAAGCCTTATGCATTTCTATCAAGCCATCAGCTTTTCGCTTTATTTTGAGAACCCACTTGTTCCCAATAGCTTTGCGTCCTTTTGGAAGATCAACCAATTCCCAGACTTAGTTTGATTTCATTGACTCCATTTCCTCTTCCATTGCATGAATTCATTTTTCCTTACTAGGGTAATTCAGAGCCTCATTAATATTTCTTGGCTCATCCTCATCTTGCGGAGCAATCATAAAAGTTTCCCCTTCAATGTCAAAACGTCGACGGGAATACTTTGGCGACTTGTTTGCCGTATGGGAGATTGTACACTTAGCACATCATTCCCCCATTATGCTCCCACTTGAATTAGATAATGACGACATCATCTCATCATGTGGTTGTAATTGCGAGTGAGTTGAATTAGATTCATCACTTCTCATGTTACTCCCACTTGGACGAACTCCACTAATATCATTATCTTGATCCAAGGTTTCAAATAGGGAGTAGTCTTCCCCTATTTCGCCCTTCTTAGAATATTCATCCACTAAGAATGTGACATCCCATGATTCAAATTCAGTTATACTCTCACTTTCCTGCTCACCCACGAACACATACCCTTTCGAGTGTTCGGAGTATCTCATTAAAATACTCTTATTTTCTTTGGGACCCAATTTCCCAAACTTGTGAAAGGACTCATGAATATAGGCAGCACAACCCCATGGCTTAAGAAAACTTAAGTCCGGTTTTATACCTGTCCATAACTCATATGGAGTGGAAATAACTGATTTGGAAGGCATCCGGTTAAGTATATAGGCAGCAGTTAACAACGCATCACTCCAAAAAGTGATAGGTAAATTAGCATGCGCCATCATGGACCTAACCATTTCCAGTAGGATTCTGTTTCTTCTCTCTGCAACACCATTTTGTTGAGGAGTATATGGAATAGACAACTGTCCTTCTATTCCTTTTTCATCACTTAATTTTCTGAACTCATCAGATAAATATTCTCGACCTCGATCGGGTCTCAATGCTTTTATTTTCTTGTCTAATTGATTTTTTACCAAGTTCATAAACCTTTTGAAACAACTCAATGCTTCAGATTTATGATGAAATCAAATAGACATATCCAAATCGAGTATAATCATCTATAAAAGTGATGAAATAAACAGCCCCATGCCTTCTTCTCACATTCATTGAACCACAGACGTCAGAATGGATTAAATGCAGAGGAAATTCAGCTCTTTTACCTTCTCCAAATGGTTTCCTTGTCGTTTTCCCTACCTGGCAATGCTCACATATGAGCAAATCAACTTTTTCAATGTTGCCCAAACAAGCCCTCTTTGGTTAGTCTATTCATACGTTGTTGGCCAATATGACCAAGTCTAGCATGCCACATAATCACATCATTATCATATAAAGTAGAAGACGTGAAACAAGGGAATAACAAATATTGACATCACCACAGTCAACATTTAGTACAATAAAACCATCTAGAAAGTGACCACAATTATAGTAGTTTGTATCCAAATACAAATCTACATCGCTATTACGGAAGTTCACACTAAAACCAAGTTTAACCAACACCAAAACAGACACTTAAATTTCGACGAATCTCCGGAGCATATAGAACATCATGTAGGAACAAAGGTTCGTCCACCACGCATGTTCAATTGGCAGGTGTCAATCCCTTTAACTTCAGCTCTAGAGTTATTTCCTACATAGATCCACTTAGTTCCAGTTGGTATCGTCGGAATTCCACGAAGGATTCTCTATTCTTCGCTACATGGTCTGTCGCTCCTGAATCTATAGTCCACAAAGGATTGGATTCAACTAATAATACAGAACTTGACACATAAGCAAAGTTCTCAAATGTACAAGAGGTGTATACCTTCTTTGGCTCACGACAGTCGCGAGCATAGTGACCTTTCTTGTCACAATTGTAACACCTCACCTTTGACATTTTCTTAACTTGAGGACGTTTTCCTCTCTTGTGTTGGTTAACTCTTGATTTCTTGCAATAAGGACTTGATCCTTTGCATTCCCACATATTGAACGAATCAATACGCTTGCGCTTAGAGCACAAAGCCCTTTATGAGCTAGAACCAGCATTGCAAATATCTATTTTCGGCTCAAATGCCGTTAGGCGGTCCTCTACTAGCTCAAGGTGGCGCATGGCATCCTCAAGATCTTCTATAATATGGTCAAGAGCTTCTGTGCTTCTTACTTTTCCAGCACATATTGAATCTTCATATTCAATATTTCACAATTGTTGCCGTTCATATCAGCAATTACGTTCTTAGTTGATGAAACCATCAATCTGAACACATCAGACATACATGCACGAATAATTAATGCATATCATTTATGCATCCACTTTACACAGACCCATTATATCAATGAACAATTTCAAGTAAGGTTTCAGAATCAAAATGTCACTATGTTTCCAATCATCCTCCAAAAATCCTAATTCAAAATTATTATTAATATAATTGTCTTATGCAAAATAAATTCTATGAAATTACAAAAACTTCTATGAACAACCCACAGCAGTCAACAATGACAGAAAGCAAATAATATCTAACATCCAATAGAATAACAATGCTTTCACATAATACAACTATCCATTACACTAAGCAATATATACGAAGAATAAATATCAACATAGAAAGATATATTCACACCCAAAAACATCTCAAACTAATCTAAGAAATAAATAGGGAATGTCCCTTCTAATCTATCAGTCAAAATATTTGAGAAATTTGAAGGCACATTTGCCAACCATGGAAAAACTTTTGGAGAGCTTTCATGTCGCCTCCAAGACGCATTCACTCTGCGCCATGTGGCGCTCATTCTAAGGGTTGAAGTTTTGGTCAGCTCAATCCTATAGTACTCTCTAACAAAAGCTACCACTAGCCTCTTATAACCCGGGACCACGTTGACCTCCCATAGCCGATCTAACACTGCTTGCCATTCAGGTGGAAGAGTGTTCATTAAAGCCGGCACCTTCTCAAAATCCGGCATAAGATAACCATTCCAGATGATTTCCTATATCATCTGATTGACCCTGACCACATGTGATACTAAATCACCGTCATGCCACCGATAATTAGCTAATTCTGTCATAAGCCTTTTAAGTCTTGCACTTCCCTCGTCCGTTCTCGGGATTGCAGGTATCCGTGCATAACGCATCATAGTTCTTGCAACAAATGCAGAACTAAAAATGGATCACTTATAATCCATAATGAACATAAGGGAAAATACATAATTTTCCACGATTCATGCAACAAATGCAGAATAAAAATAGATTATTTATAACCCACATAAACATAATCGAAAAAGAAACAAATTCTTTTTCCTTCTTTTTTTTTTTTTTTTTCCGGTCAACGGTCGCCGGTCAACGGGTCAACGGTCGAGTCGCCGGTGGTCGGACCGGGCTGGACCGGGTCGGACGAACCGACCGGCACGTGCCGCGCGCGTGCGCGGGCCGACGTCACACGGCGTCGGCCGACACATGCGCGGCATGCGCCAAGCTTCCGCGGTCGGGTCGCCGGCCGGCCAACGGTCGTCGGCGATGACGTCATCGATGACGTCATCCCGGCGGTTACCGTGGCGTCACGGTGACGTCGGCATGCGTCGGTTCGCCGACCGGCGTGTGCCGGTTCGCCGCCGGGCGCGCGCACGTGCCGGTTCGCCGACCGGCGCGTGGAGCGCACGCGCCGGCCGAGCCCGCCAGGGCGCGTGGCGCCCACGCGCAGCGGCCACGGCCGCGCGTGTGGGCGCGTGCGGCGTCTCCTGGCGGCGCACGACCCATCGACGGACTCGTCTCGTCGAGCTCTTTCACCCTATGCCTTCGAAATTGATTTCGACTTACGAAACTCGAAAAACGGATGAACAAGGTGCTCGGGTGTCGGGATTTCTCGCCCCAATCCGTGTCGGCCGAATATTTTCACGAAAAATCAATCAAAAAATATGAAAGGGGTCGGGAAAACATGAACTAGGGCTCTGATACTAATGTTGGGATTGTCGGATTCCCAAAAACCGGATTCGACACTAAATCGAACCCCTAAAACGAATGCGGAAGACAAGCCCGGGAAAAATCACGTATCACCGATCCTAAAGCACACCACGGATTCGAGCGTACCTTGTTAGCCACAGATTAAACACCAATGCCGGTAAGAGGAAGAGAAAACCGATCATGTTCGATCCAATAACGTCGATTGGCCTTGAAGGGAAGACAGATTCGCCTTTTGCTTACTGTTTTCTTTTTGGAGGGAGAGAGGGAGAGGAACGTACGTACGTTATGCGCCAAAAGGTGTCTTCATCTCTCTCTTTCATCCCTTATATACGTTCCCTAAAAAATAGAAACGTACCCCTTCATCCATGGGCCCTAATCTCGTGGGCCGAGCTTTCAGGCCCAACATGGGCGGACGGGCCTTAAGCCCATCACATAAAACCATCAGCGTGGAAGGTAAATATGGAGCTTGACCTCAATCGGTGCATATCGCGTGGGGCTCGTTTATTAGTAGAAATTATGCGTGGAGGGGAAGTAATACGCGGTGGATTTGCTTCTAGAAGGTGTGGTTGCTACCAATTGGTGTTTGCGCAGAAGTAGCGCCTGTATAAGAAAGCGTTTCAAGATACAGAGTTATCAGAAATACTAACCGTATTTTCGTCATCTTTCTTATATTTAGCGAGAAAATTGGGTAAAAGCGAGAGAAAAACCTGCTTTTGGCTTCATATTATAGGTTGATCCGCATGTCTCGAAATACGAAGGGTGAAAATTGTGGGGTCGTTGGATCTGAGAGCAGATAGGAATTCCATAGAAATGGATGGTTATTTCACTACAGCACTTTCTAAAGAAGGCCAAAGGGTTCTGACTTCTATCTGGTCGGTGGGGCTCGATGGAGAGAGAGAGCGATGATGACCAAAGAAAATTTCTTCAAGCACGTGATCCCCTTGGAGGCCCCATATTCGACATTTGATTGGAGATTATGAAGAAACCTCTTTTTCTAAGTCATGATTAGCAGAATCTCTGATGTGTTTTAGTCGATGCATATCGTCAAAGGGCCGCGTATGACTCCCCTATAGGCAATTGTAGCGAAGTCGAGGCATGCGAGACCCTTGCCGTGTCTCTAAAGGCGATCAATGGCCGGGTGGGCTAATATCTAGGCTTGAGAGGCGAAACGCGGGTTCGGATAACGTCCTTACACGAAGAAGGCAAGAAGTTAATATGTAATTTCGAGGAAAATTGTCCAAAGGTCTTAAGTCTAATTGACTTTCACCAATTTAATCATAGACTTTTTAAGTGTACTAATTGAATCATAAATATTTTTACATTTTGTCAATTGAGTCCATCTTGCCAGTTTTGGCAGATGCTGATTGTCCTACGTAGTAAGGCAATGTTAACGTGAATATTTTTAATAATATTTAAATATCTTCGAATTTTCTTTATTTTTATCTTCTTTTTCATTTTCTTCTTCTCTTTTTTTCCTTTTCCCTTTTTCCCTCCGCATTGAGGCTTGTCAATGGCCAACGAAAGTCGCCAGCCTTAGTCGATGGTCACCCTCGCTTGGGAGGGCATCGACCTCCTCGCTCGAGGCTAGCGAGAATGGCCGTCGCCTAAGGTCATAGACCATCAATGATGCTTCGCCATGCCCACTAGAGGGAAAAAGAGAAAAAAAATGAAAAGAATATTAAAAAAAAAATTTGTCCGCATCAACATCAGTAATGTTAGTCTGCATTTATGTTATCGATTTTCGGTTAAAATTAATTGGATTGACTCAATTAGGAAAATAAGAAAATATTTAAGATTCAATTTGTATAATTAAAAATTTTATGACTAAATTTATAAAAGTCACGGGCGGGTTGCGCAATTCATTAGGCCCGACCTTTGTCGAAGTGAAAGGGTAACTGGCCAACCTTCAATGGGCCTTCCCCGAGTGAGGAAACTAACTTCTAGTTGGGCCTGGAAGTTGGTCCAAGCCCACGTAACTTTTGCAACGCATCGTGCGAAGCACGGGACTCTACTTTTTACCCTGAAAATGGAAAGCTCCAAAGCCTCTGCCTGAAAGAAAATGGATTCGCAACGAGACCGCTCAATATGCTTTATCAGAACCAAAAATCTTGACTCGATCTCTTCGAATATCCATCGCGAGCACCCCAGTTGGCCCAAATGCAGCACTGGCCACGCTTTTCTGGCTACTGATCGTGAAAGAATGCCCATCGAAACACGCACTTCTTTGCCCGCGATCCATCCAAGCCAATTGCCATGCCCAAAATACAATGGATTCTCATGATCGTGGGATGAGTGATTGATTTGAATAGATGGAAAACGCACCAAGAGGATGGCAAAAGGAAATACTTGCTTAAATTGTATGTCTTGAAAATCAGAATAGTCAATTCAATGAAGCCTCAACGCAATCTCTCGAACTTTCTTTCATTTCGATGTGGGCAGGTTTAACTTGATTTTACCACACATCATTTTTCGATATCTAGTTGTAAGAGCCTCATTTTAAAAATTAGCCTTTGCACAAACATCAACATGATTAACCTGGTGAATGAAGGAAGGATCCCAAAAAGTGGGCTTTTTGTCCACGGGAGGAAAGAGGTTTTTATGAATCTTCGGAAACGCAAAAACCACCAATTCAATACCACCGGCCATGGTGGCTCCACTGAATAAGAACTTCGCTCATCCTTGTCCAAAGTTGAGGGGTTCAAAACTCAATAGAGGCGCTTGGTGTCTTACACGAGACATTGGGGTGGTGGGTCCTCCACTAAAGCCCCTCAGGGTTTGTTCTTGGCCATCTATCAATTATACGGGTTCTAAGTCATAAAAAAAAAAAAAAACATCAATTCAATAAAATAGTCATCTTGGTTCGTTAATTGAAAATGTTCCATACTTTTATATATTGTGACATTTTGCATAAAAATTTTGGCAAAATTGACATAAGAATATGTAATGTAGTTTTTAAAGTTTTAATTTATTTAATGTGATTTTTGAACTATAATTCCAAATAATATTAAATATTTTTATATAAAAATATGTATAAAAAGTTTAAGGATTATAATATTCAGTAAATTAAAAATCTAAAAATTACATATTAAGTTAGAATTTATTGATCATTTATATTATTATCCTTAAAAAGATCGAGCTTGGTTGATTGTGATCGAGCAAGGGTCGGGGACCGGCCGTGGGGAACATAAAGCGAGAAACGAGGGAAATAAAAAATATCTGGCCCTTTACACTCGGAGTAGGCCCCATGGAAAATATCTACGAGGAGATTGTGGCGTTCGGGGACGGGAGGGGCCACCGCGTGGCGGTTCTTTACGGGCTACGCAAATGGGCGTGGAGACGCGATCGGGGCTGAAGGGTTGGGATGTCCGCCACGTATCGGCCTCCGATTGGGCTTTGAGTGGTGGACTTCACTTCACTTTGCTCCTCCCGTTTCAGCCCCTTTTCCGTTACCCACCCGACCTTGCTTCGGAGGTGTAATCACCTGCTTCCCTTACCCACACTACTCCCTCGTGCTCCTTTTCGTTAGGGTCTAATTTCAATTTTTTGCATATCTCTATCAATCAACACAACATAATACCCCTGACAATCATTTATTCATTCATTTATTTTTTTAAATAGTACAAAGAATTGTCTATAAAAAAATATTTTTCAAATCATTTAATTTCTATAAAACAAATATATCAAGAATTCATTTAGTTATTAAACTTAAATGGCTTTCTTGCATGTCGAAAGAAGTCTCTCCATTTTGATTCCATTTTTCGCTTGCTTATGATATGTACGTATCATGTAATACTAGCACTTCCCTTTCATAACCATGAAATACATCAAACATTTTGAGTCATTTCTAAGTTTGCATGACTTTGACTGTAGATATTTTGCATTTTTTTCTTATACTAGAGCTAATATGTGAGGAAAAACCATAGTGAAAAACTCAACATTTTATTGTCAAGGGGTATGGAGCTTGAATTTGCTCATAAATTTCTTCTTCTTCTTCTTTTTCTATTTATCTTTATGTATGCATTTTGTGCATATCTTTGGAAAGCAGCCTTTCCACAGTACAAATGACTAAAAAGTCATAGCTAGATAGCTTTTATTCGTTGTATTGGATGGTAAATGAATTGTAATCTTCACGCTTAGTAGTTCATAGCAAGCGCGTTAATTAGCATGAAACTCTAAAAAAATTATTGGATGAAATTTTGGAATAGCAATGTATAGGATTAAATGTGACGAATATATTACATCTTCAATTTCACTAATAAATTCAAGACATTTACCTCCAAATATCCTAATTACCTAAATTGCGTACTTCTCGCGCGGTTACTCCGATTTTCACTGAAAATATCAGCGACTAAAAAAGGTCTTCCCTCGTAAAAAATATCCTCGTTTTTCACTGCGCCTCCATCGGAAACGGGGTTGCAAAAACGCTCGAAAAGATGCGACGAGATGGAGCGGAAGTACGAGGATTTTATAAAGGGCGGTTATGTTCCCGCCCTCGGATCACCCCCCAGAAACCGTGGCGACCTCTGGTTGGGCCGCGTGTGGCGGACTACCCAACGCCGGACCGCAGCGGAGAACAGCCCGGGCCCTCCCTATATATGCTCCTCGCGTTTACGTCTCTGCAACGAGCCGCAAATTTTTCCATTTCTCCCTCCTTTCAAAAAAGTCCCCACTGAAGATTCCGTTTCTCATGGTGTCCAAGAACCCGAGCCCGGCCGAGGGATTCTACCTGGATCCGAACGGAATGGCGCTCCCGGGCTTCGGGCCGTTCTCGGCGGCGAATGCGGCGGCGGCGGCTGCGGCGGCGGCGGCGGCGGCGTCCGCCACCTCGGCGTCGTCGGAGGATCTGGCGAAGAAGGTCCGGAAACCCTACACCATCACCAAGTCCCGGGAGAGCTGGACGGAGCCGGAGCACGACAAGTTCCTCGAGGCGCTTCAGCTGTAAGTCCGATTTCCGAATTGCGCGCGCGCGCGCCCTCCCCCCTCGGCGATAGGGTTTCGGCGCGTGAGAGCGCGTGGGGGTGTTTGGGGGGCGGGTAGCTTGAGCTATTTCGCGGGTTGGTTCCGAGGTGCTCTTGTAGTGGATGCTAATTGGGCGGGTGTGGTCGAATGTATTTGAGCTTATTAGTAAGATAATTGACTTGTGGAGCGATGCGATGCCTTGTAATGAGTGCGAGAGTTGTGTCGTGTTGATCTGGACTTGAGGAATGGCGGTGCCTGGCTTGATTTTCGCATGTGCTGTTGTCTGTTGTCCAGGAATGGATGGAAACCGAGTGGGGAGAGAATTTTCATTTTCTGTCTGTTGTTAAGGGTCGATTGTTGTTTCCGGTTCAGAGGAGAAAGATCTGCCCTTCCTCAGAATGTGAACGTGGCTGGCATGTGGCAATTAGATTACCTTATATGGAAATTGCTATTTTGTGAATTTTGAGCCGATTTGCCTACATATCGGATGACTAAAAACGAACTTTGTGTGCTTATTAATTGAAAATGAATCCATGTGTATAGAGAGTTGTGGAGGAAGTGGGATGTGACTTGTGAGTGGCTTGACAAATCAGCTATCTTACGTGCATGATTGTAGATCTACTTTATGAATCTCTGGGTTGATGACGATGTTCAACTGTCTATGGTACGTGAAGGTATACTTATATGAAGACTTAAACATGCATTTCTCAAGAACGCATTGCTTTATCGGCTTGTCGATGCTACTTAGAGACTGCTTTGTTAAGGTCGAGACTTGTTTGATTATCTGGAAGACCCGTCTACTTTTATGATTATCCTGGTGTATAGGCTAAGACTCATATTCTCTTTCAATGCTTTCACAGCTTTGACCGTGACTGGAAAAAGATTGAAGCTTTTGTTGGGTCAAAGACAGTCATCCAGGTAGTGCTCAGTGCATTTACTCCTTCAGTGTATGAGAATATTCATGAGATTACTGGTCTAATTTCAGAGAAGTAAGGTGTTTGGTGGCATAACTAACATTATCACAATGATAGTCTGAATCGTAGCCTTGCATCTCATCAGTCTTCTGTTAATTGTTGATATGACCCCTATGGATCTATTCATGAGTCTAATGGAGAGTGATGGTTTTGTGATTGCTGACCTTTTGGTTGTGAAAAGACTTACAAGATATCAATATTAAAAGTTGCTCTGATCCATATTTACATGTCGGGTGCAGATACGCAGTCATGCTCAGAAGTACTTTCTGAAAGTGCAGAAGAGTGGCACAAATGAACACCTACCTCCCCCTCGACCAAAAAGGAAGGCTGCTCATCCATATCCTCAAAAAGCATCAAAAAATGGTTAGATTAATGGATTGATGCTGAGTTGAATGCAGAAAGAGCTTTTGCTTATTTTTGCTATGACTAACGAGCCATATATGGCAGCTTCGGTTCCGACACAAGCCGCGGGGGCTTTTCATGCTTCGCCTGCACTGCTTGAATCTGGATATGTTCTTCGGCCCGATTCCTCTTCAGTTCTCAGAAATCCTGTTAATAATGCTCCAGTGTCTTCCTGGACGAATAAGACAGTGCAGACTGTCAGTTTCTCCCGCCCAACAAAAGGTTTGTGCATCAAATATGCTTGTCCAAAGCAGACTCCATCGTCCAAGGAAGTGACCTTGGCAACTTTCTGTGTTATATAAAAAGCTCTTGCATTATATTTCCATCAATAATGATGTGTGTTATCAGGCACGAATGTGATCAATAACTCCTGTAGTAGCACTGACAGCACTCCGAGAACACGGCCGAGTTGTGAAACAACTGACCAAGGTCATAATGCTCCTGCACTGAGAGGTATGGAATCCATCTCTTCATCCCTTCTGACCCTTCTCGACTAAAAATTGCTTCAGGCTAATTTCAATACTTTGGGTACTTCCAACTTCCTTGTAGAGGTACTAGTTGGCAACTCAGTTGATCTATATGATGTAGCTCTCGGTTGTTGACAGTCATCTTAATTTAACATCATGCAAGTTCTAGATGATAGTAAATCAATTTTTTCTTTTAAATAAGCTGTTTATGTGCATATCATGTGGATTTGCAACAGTTGTCCCTCTTCTCTTTTTAGCTCAGTTAGTAGCCCCTGCCAAATGCCTAGTCAATTGCTGATTGTTGATTGCTGATTTGTGTGAGCTTCTTGGACATTCAGCTGGATGGCTGCATCATCATTTACCGACTTTTGGTTCTATTTTCTTTTCATTTTCTAAGAGTCATTTTAACTACCCCCAAATTCTCCTCTTCCATACACATCAATTCTGTTACTATTGGAAGAGATATGTTTGCACAAAATTTATGTTCTGAATTGACTTAGTTTCATTAAGAAAGTCAGGGTTGGTGCTAAAATTTAAAATTCTAAAGCTGCTGAGTGGCTATAGGATTGTCATGTAAAAAATTGCTGTCATATGTTAATTCAGTTTCGGAGGATGTGGTGCACCATTCTGGACTCTGCATATTTTTGCTTCTTGTTTGGTGTTGACTTTTCACAAGTTGGTGCTTGTGCTGGGGTAATCATGTTGCATGTACCATGGAATTATTCTTCCCCAGTTGATTAGGTGAATGTCTTTTGTTGGGAGTTTCATTCATCTGCATTTATACTAACTAAAAACATATTTTTCTTTGTATGTGGTGCAGTTTTACCTGATTTCGCTCAGGTATACAGTTTCATTGGCAGTGTCTTTGACCCGAACACCTCTGGTCATGTGCAGAAACTGAAAAAAATGGATCCTATTGACGTTGAAACAGTATGTTCCCCTCTGCTCTTCCAAATTTGTGAAACTCTTTTTTTGGTCACTTCCTCAACCAGGGGTTACGGCTCTTTTAGTAATATGTCATGTCTGTATGTATTAGAATTAGTGTCTTAATTACTCATTGGATGGTTTCTGAGTTTCATATGAACTATAAGATCTCTAAAATTTAGTGAGAAACAGCGAAACTGTCAAGGTTAAAGAGTGACTTTGTGTTATGTTTGAATGTGTGAAATGGATTAGTTCAAGGCTTACAGAGTGTAGGATAAAATGGGGGGGCATCAGTATGAGAATTTTAGTTTCTGGTATCAGCAGATCTTGAATTGAGAAAACAGAAACAGCTTATCAGTTTATGGTCAGGATCCTCACCCTAACTGGTCTGTCTTTGAGCTTCTTATCCTGGAGTACTCATTACTTTCGATATTGTCTTTTGGCTTCAAACATTTGGACTGAGCAGCTGTATGCATAGCTATATCATTTATGCAGTTTTGCTTTTTGCCCAAACAAATGAAAACAATAGCAATATTTTAGTTTCTATAGGATTCTTTTGCTCTGAGTTCATGGGAGAAATTTCTTTTCCCAAAACTGCTCATGCCTCCCATGCTTTTCAAACTTATGTTGTCACTTACTTTGTTACAGGTGCTTCTGTTGATGAGAAATCTATCCATTAATCTGACAAGCCCAGATTTTGAGGATCACGTGAGTAGAACCTCTCTCTCCCTCTATCCCACATGTGCACAGGGCACACACAACAGGCACAGACAGTTGACTATACTGTTTTTCTCTTGCCTGGGGTAGTTACTGATGAATGATCGTACTGTTTCATTTTTTATTTTTCTGGAACTCATGAGGTGAAATTATCTTTTTCTATTAAAAAGCCTCTTGGGGGGTTGGGGTGGGGGTGGGATGGTTAATGGTACCGATGAGTTTTATGAACTGTATGCCTTCTGTTGGCATAAGATTTTGGCTTACCTCTGTTCATTGATTTGTTTCAGAGGAAGTTGCTATCAACTTATGAAATAGATACGCCAACTGGCGGGGAGCACACACTCGTAATGATCGACCCAACAATGTCATGTAATTATGGTAGAGAGATGTGAAAAGAGAGCAATTGGTTCTTGCTGGTGGTGGATCGCCAGTCGCTTGATACCCATGGCCTCAAAATCAAAAGCGCCGATTCTCAGGCTATAAGATTGTTGGGGCAGTCTTTTCTTTTGTCATGGGGCTAGATAAAGTTAATCCCAAGGTGGCCTGTCGCAGTCATTGTCTATTTATAGTTGCATACAAGGTCTGCTGGGTATATATTACCGGAAGGAAATAACTTGGGGTTGTATAGTCGCCAGATGGGCAGTGCTTTGTGCAGGAGTCCCCAATTCTTGGCCGAGTTTTACTGATTGAACAGGAGCTAAGTGTAAGTTTGTACAGTTGTAGGTATCTGTGTATTTTAAGTTTTGCTTCCTTGATAATTAGGTTATCAATCGCTGTCATTGCCACTGCTCATACCCTAACCGGGCTCGTTCTGGTCCGGATATTCTTACTTTGGTCCAAGTTATTAATCCTGAAGACCTCGAGTGAAGTAAAGAGGTGAAGAAAACAGATAACTTCATGGAACGATGACACATCAACCGTTCATAATTATTTTGCCCATTGTATGTGTTCATTTAGTATCTAAGACAGGTTATGCCAGAATCTTAAAAGATGAAGCTGAAGATGCTATTGACGTGATAACAAACGATTAGTCACGTCCTCAGGCAAACAAGCGGAGGAAACTTGAGTGAACTTAAGTTATTATACCACTAAACGTTTTTATGTCGCAAATGCACTATTAATTCACAAGGTGGAAGACAGGTAGAACATCAGACAGACGGTCATTTATCATGCATTACACCACTCGTCCGAAAGGAACACACTTACAGGAATACCTCACCATGAAACATCGGCTGACGCCACCTAAACTATTACGAGAGGGAAACCGACAAAAAAGTGCAGACCAAACTTTCATGTACTGTGTTTAACTTTGAAGGCCAACTCAGTCCACTTCCTCCATCTTGCTCTCCTCGGCAACATCCTCCAACGGAGGCATATCAGCATCATCGCCTTCCGCTTCCTCCTCGTCAATGCTAAGACCCAATTTCAACATCCGGTGAATCCTGGCCGCAAAAGTGTTGGGATCGTCGAGGCTGAAACCTGAGGTCAAGAGTGCAGTCTCAAAGAGCAACATTGTAAGATCCTTCACCGACTTGTCATTCTTGTCAGCCTCAGCTCTCTTCCTCAGCTCCTCCATGATTCCATTGTCAGGGTTAATCTCCATGGTCTTCTTGCTAGACATGTAGGAGCCCATGCTGTTGTCCCTGAGGGCCTGAGCCTTCATGATTCTTTCCATGTTTGCCGTCCAGCCATACTCTCCCGTCACCAGGCAGCAAGGCGAGTCCACAATCCTGTCAGACACAACAACCTTCTCGACCTTGTCGCCAAGGATGTCCTTGATGGTCTTGCACAGGTTCTCGAAGGACTGTCTTTTCTCTTCTTTCTTTTTCTTCTCCTCTTCGGTCTCTTCATCAAGTTTTAGTCCCTCCTTGGTGGCAGAGACCAGCTTCTTCCCGTCATATTCCTTCAACTGCCCAACAGCATACTCATCAATGGCATCAACCATGAACAGCACTTCATAACCCTTCTTCTTGAGTCTCTCCAAGAACGGTGAGTTCTCAACAGCTTTCTTGCTTTCACCAGTAATGTAGTAAATATCCTTTTGGCCCTCCTTCATTCTGGTGACATAGTCCTTCAAGCTGGTCACCTCATCGCCACTCTTGGTT
Organism: Eucalyptus virginea; assembly: GCA_014182375.1. Taxonomy (NCBI): domain Eukaryota; kingdom Viridiplantae; phylum Streptophyta; class Magnoliopsida; order Myrtales; family Myrtaceae; genus Eucalyptus; species Eucalyptus virginea. The sequence goes on from CM024514.1 coordinate 38,512,732, forward strand.
GAGTGGTAGCGGAGCAGGTCAGCCAATTTGGCTCTGTTCTGGCTGTCCTCATGGATACCCAACTTCAGGTTCTTGGAGAAAGCCTCGTAGAACTTGTTGTAATCCTCCTTGTTCTCTGCAATCTCATTGAACATCTCGATGCACTTCTTCACAAGGTTCTTCCTGATAACCTTCAGAATCTTGTTCTGCTGCAGCATCTCACGGGAAATGTTGAGTGGCAAGTCATCGGAGTCCACAACTCCCTTCACAAAGCCAAGGTACTCAGGGATAAGTTCCTCGCAGTTGTCCATGATGAACACCCTCCGACATAGAGTTTGATATTGTTCATCTTCTTCCTGGTGTCGAAGAGATCAAATGGAGCTCTCTTTGGAACAAAGAGTATCGCTTTGAATTCGAGCTGGCCTTCAACAGAGAAGTGCTTGACTGCAAGGTGCTCTTCCCAGTCGTTGGTCAAGCTCTTGTAGAAGGCAGCATACTCCTCCTTGGTGATCTCCTCCGGCTTTCGCAGCCATATGGGTTTCTGCTTGTTGATGAGTTGCCACTCGTGGGACACCTCCTTTATCTTTTTCTTCTTCCCTTTCTTATCTTCTTTGTCCTCATCAACCTCCTCAACTTCTCCCTCCGCTTCCTTCTTGCCTTCATCTTCATCTTCATCATCGCTGATTTCCTTCTCAGTTGTTTTCTCGGCCCAGAGGTAAATGGGGTAACTGATGAATTCGGAATGCTTCTTCACAAGGTCCTTGATCCTCCTCTCCTCCAAGTACTCCAACTGTCAACAGAAAGCCAAACATCAGCAACCATAATCAGTGACCAGTTCAGTCCATTACCAACAGATAAAGTAGACTCTCCGAAATGAACACAAATGCAGCATCATCCAGTTGGAAGTCAAAAAGTATCCTACCTGGTCCTCCTTGAGGAACAGTGTGATTTTGGTTCCTCTTCCAAGTTGCTCACCACTGACGTCCCTTGTGACAGTGAAGGAACCTCCAGCCTGCGATTCCCAGATGTATTGCTCATCGTCATTGTGCTTCGTGGTCACGATAACTTTCTCAGCCACGAGGTAAGCTGAGTAAAACCCAACACCGAATTGGCCAATCATGCTAACATCAGCACCAGCTTGCAATGCCTCCATGAATTCCTTGGTCCCCGACCTCGCGATTGTACCCAGGTTATTCACAAGGTCTGCTCAAAACAAAGAACCGGAATTACGCTCTGTCCGAGGCAGATCATTTTGATATATATATACAAAAAAAAAAAAAAAAAAAAAACACACGAGAAAGCTCATTAGGGAAGTAAATCTCACCTGCTTTGGTCATGCCGATACCACTGTCGATGATTGACAGGGTTTTGTTAGTCTTGTCCGGAACAAGCCTGATGAAAAGCTCGGGCTGCCCATCGAGTTTGCTCTTGTCCGTGAGACCCTCGTAACGGATTTTGTCCAAAGCCTGCATTATTTGCGCGACAAAGCCAATTTCAGTTCTGTTCCGACAGTTACCGGTCATATTCCACAACAGACGGACATATCAAACCATCCAAATCAACCCCCCGAACCTTCTGTTACTACATATTATTAAGAGATCATTCAAGGCCTAGTATAAGAACAGCCTTCAAAGTACTAGCCGATAGCTATATAACAACTCGGAGATTAGCTCAACGGCTCGAAGATGCAGGGGACAACTGCGTCTTAGTCTATCACTGTGCCACAATATTTAAATTAATAAATAAAGCCTTCATCTAACGACTTAGACTTTCTCACAATGCATAAAGCAGAAAACTCATAATTCGAATACCTATAGATCAGAAGATTCTGAGTTTGAATTTTTCCAAACCTCACAATTGAATATTTCCATACCTAGTACTACTTACAAAAATTGGATCTATAGCTTAAGCTTAAAATTTTGTCCCAAGCCCGCATTTGTCACAGAAGTACCAGTTTTGAGTATCCAGCAGCTCGAAGATGCAGGGGACAAATAATTGAATATAACGGCCTCCCAGCATCAATGCAAGTGAATCAACCCTATAGCGAAATTGACCGATCTACAAAATGTCGATTCTAGGCATGACCATTTCGCCAACTTTCAGCCTTTTTAACTCGTTCCCTAAGCGAGCACAACGCGATGCAAGCAGCGCACACACAATCGCGGACAAACACTCGCAAAACAAACACGGGGGAGCAGAGAGAGAGAGACGTACGTCGGACGAGTTGCTGATGAGCTCCCGGAGGAAGATCTCCTTGTTGCTGTAGAAGGTGTTGATGATCAGGCTCAGGAGCTGGTTGATCTCCGCCTGGAACGCGAAGGTCTCCGCGTCGGCCATCTGCACATCCGCCATTCTCCGCACACGCTAGGGCGAGGAAGCACGAACGAACGATCGGCGAAACGAGAGCGCTAAAGAAGACGAAAGCAATGCAGAAGATCGTATCGAGCTCAAGCGATCAGTACTCTGCTTCGCAGAGGAGAACTCGAAGCTTTATTTATTGGCGCGAAGCAGAGGGACCGCGTGGGTTCTGGAGAGTTCCATGCAACGACGTCGTTGACGAAGACGGAGATGCCTTAACCCGATGCGAAGTCGTCGTCATCTTTCGTGGTTTGGACTGTGGAGGAGCGGGAATCGAGAATGTTCGTCCAGGTCACGAGTCTCGAATGTTCTCGTCAGGTCTTTGCCCGTTGACCGTGACTCCGCACCGGGCCGAGCGGTTCGACAGGCCTGCTCCAGGCCCGAAGTCCGGACCAGGCCTAGTTGGGCCCGGATTGGCCCGCTCGAGCTTGGGCCTATGCATGGTCGGCCCGCCCACGGTCAAAATGCGAGTTCCAGACCAAGACTACGACAACAGGAAGTTTATGAACAAATTATCTGAATAACGAGAATGAAAATCACGAGGCGATAAGATGATTGCATCTAAATTAAATCGTCACGGTTTAAATCTTACCAGATTTTTAGTAGAACAAGACTTCTTCTAGGGTATGTGAGAAGTCGTGGCTAATGGGAAAATAATTAAATTTTGAAATCGACAATCGATTGATGAAGTTGGTTCTCTAGTCCATTGAATGTTGCCATCTCTTACGGTTTTAGATCTTGACAGCCTTGTTCTTAATTATTTACGGCATATAATGGAATCTAACAAGTCTAGCACTCAGTTGATTTTGATGTGGATTCAATCTATATTTCTACCTTTAGATTATGGTGGTGGTGATATGTTGGTTTATGACAAATTTTTTTTGCAATTCTTTTATCGTTAAAAAGAGCTTATGAACTGATTTCGCATGACATCAATTACCTACTAATGACTTGTGAAGTTTAGTGTGCAAATGGGATGGATCGCAAAAGATCAAATGCCTTTTGTGGTTATTTTTCATGGGCGCTGTTTACTTTGATTCCTTTTCCACTTCTCGTCCTTCACTCGTGATGTGCACAAGTGGTTGTTGTCTCTATTAAAAGAAACTGACTAGTCACTAGATTTTGGTGTGGGTTGTCAGCATTTTGGAATTGGAGGAACAAAAGATTAATTTAAAGTTCAGATAGACTTATCTATTCTCAGTATACTTGTGAATCGGAATATAGATTGACTTCTTAGAAAGAGAAAAGAGATAAAAATTATGGGCTGGACCATCTCTCATTTTGATTGGCTCAAGCTTAATCCCGACGGGGTCTCTAAATGCAACTGGGGTTTAACTTCTGTCTGTGGGCTTCTTTGTAATTAATTGGGCAACTAGCATGCTAGGTACGTGCAAACTGTGTCTATGCGTTTTACACTCAAAGCAAAACTCTGGGAAATATTTTTATTTTTTGAGAAATAAAAGCACTTTAAGGGAGAAAACTGATGTACAGATTTGTTACTAATTAGGTCATTCGATCCTATGTAATCGAGCACCGTTATGAGATAAATGGTCAACCTCGGCCTTGTCCCCCCTCTCCCTGTTCAGAAGTCAAAAAACGATCATCCCCTAGATCACGCCGAAAGCTTCCCCGGCCGACGAGCCTCCCGGCGCCGCCAACTCTCGGCTCGCGATCGGCTTCCTTCCCTCCTGGTTTCCCGATGAGATCCGCAGCGCATGGCGGCTAAGAAGAAGGTCACCAGCAGACGACCGCCCAAGCTCAAGCCCGACGGCGGCGGCGGCGGCGGCGGCGTCGCCTCCCCCATGCCTCATCCGCAGCGCCCCGATTCCGGATACCGGCGGAGGATCGCCCTCCTGCTCCCGGCGTTCCTGCTCTTGTTCCTCGTTGGCTTCGCGAGCGTTTACCGGAACAGGTCGGGAAGTTTCCCGGTCGACGAGGTGTCCCCGGCCGTGTACTCGATCGAAGTGGTGCGCGAGTTCCCTCACGATCCCCAAGCCTTCACTCAGGTGATCATACTGATTTCTCGCTGGATTCTTTTCCGGCATTTTCTTCGTCATCGAATTCTCCATTCGCTGCCTTTTCATTACGTGAATTTTTCAGTGTTCGCTTGTCGTTCTGATTTTCTTGACATAAATAAACTGCAATTTATTTATTTTATCGCGATTTAGTTGACGACTGCGGGTCATTGCTTAATTTCGTTATGCAATTTTAGTTCTTTGCGCAATGAAGAAGTCCTTGTTACTGATGACAAGTTTATGCACATCTTCTTACGTTGCATGTTGCGGATTTGGGGGCTGTTTTGTTTTTACCTCCTTTTCGATGGTATATTGCGTGCTGTTTGTTTATGTCAAAGCGGAAAGTCAGTAGGATAGAAGTCCTGATGCGAATTTAATGTTGCAATTTGAATGAATTTGCTTCCTTTTGCAAATTGTGATTATGCTTCTGATTTGGGAATTTCAGGGGCTTCTTTACGCGGGAAATGATACTTTGTTTGAGTCGACTGGTCTCCATGGGCAGGTAAGTCTACCGTCTTAGGACATGAATCAATGGGGTTCTCCTTCACTTTTGTTCTCACTTTCTTCCATCACATATAAGTTATGCAACTCTGTAGTTTTGGCATATGTTTCATCTCTCAACTGTTTGCTTTTGTTCCAGTCATCAGTTCGAAAGGTGGCTCTCCAAAGTGGGAAGGTATGTTGCTATGCTATTTCTCTTTGACTGCCTGAATTTTACTTTAGTGTGCAGCTCTTTGAGTTAGATACAATTGAGAGTCTATGAAATATCAGGGACAGTTTCATGGAGATTATTATAATGAAATGAACAAGGTAGTTGAAAGTCGAAGCTTTCTTCAGTTATATTACAGAATTTCCATGAGTATGTTGCATTGAGTAGATTGCTAATTACCGATGTTCTTATGCCTTCCTCAGCACTTCTTAGATTGAATCTGGCTTCACCAGTCCATTTGTCCAAAAATTTTATAGGTTGAGGCAATGCAAAATATGGATCAGTCTTACTTTGGGGAAGGTTTGACTCTTCTTGATGAAAGGTATGTCAAAATGTCAGTAGCATTAGTTTTATGCATGAGAAAATCAGCAAGGTAAAATTGATGTTGGTGTGTGAGTATTGGCATTATGTCGAGTATAGAAGGAACTCGAACTTATGTATGAGTATCTTTTTGGCTGAGCAAATCACCGAAAGGGATATACATTGTCCTATAAAACAATGGGAATCATTTGGACTTTCCAAGACATGCAGCTTAAAAGATTGTGCTAGTGCCACTGTGAATGTATAATTTTTGATTGATTTAAAATGGCACCTCTTCTAATCGAAGGGTCTTCTAGTTATAAAATTCAGGAATTCAACCTTTTCTTGAAAAGAATATAGAGATGGAAGTTGCATTTTAATAGGATATGAAAATTAACTATGGTTATTTTTAATCTTCGTTTTAATCAAAGTTTTTTCCTCGCGATATCACAAAAACTAAAGGTTAAGACATGCGTGGATTGTGCATACAGAAACAAAGAAATAATTTGTCATCAGAAAATATCATAAGCAATTGAACGGAGAACACCAGCATCTATATATCAAAGTAATAAGATATAGAATTGAGGGATGTTAGGAGTAGCAAATTATGAAATTCGAAAGCTTAACAATATAGAATCGAGGGATGTTAGGAGTAGAAACTTATGAAAGTTGAAAGCTTAACAATATGACTATTTGAACCTAAAGTATGACCGAGATTTACTCTTCGTAACATTTCCTTATTCTGAGAAAGCAGAAAATTGGTTTGTTGCACTGAATTAGATAGTTAATAATGGAGTAGCAAAACCCCTTATCTTTCTCTGGAGGAGGATCAGTTTTAAGACTTCCCTTCTAGTATGTTTAGATTTTTAGTCATTGAACTACTTGGAAAATTACCGGAGTGGTCTAGCAGGATCCTGTTTAATGAAATGTTTTTTTTTTTTTTAAATAAAAAATCACTAGAAAATTGTTTGTGTCAGGAATGTGGGCTTTTTCCCAACATGATTCAGCCAGTCTTTGCTTTTAACTGAATCGCTGTTGCTATTTCTCATGTTTCCATTTTTCTTTGTTATTTGAACTGCTCTTACTTCAAAGATCCTACTCCGCATGCTAATTTTGTATCTTTCATCCTTTTGTGTAGGCTGTTTCAAGTAACTTGGTTGCAGAAAACTGGTTTCATATATGACAGAAATAATTTAAGCAAAGTTCGTCTCTTACTTTTACATAGTTCCGATGATTAAGTTTATTGTTGCTGGTATATTTAAATAAGTTTTCTTTTAAGAAGTGAGCTCTCTGAAATGCTCATGTGCATTAGTGTTCTTCTGATTGTCATTAATATCAATCTGTGTACTGGGTTCTTCTCAAATTAAGAAATAGCTCATTCCTGTTTACAGGCTATTCTGTACACCCAAGGTCTTTAATAGAAGGATAGCCATATGCTCAAAGTTTCTCATCAAGACATGTAACCATTTAAAAGTTGCATGACCACTACTGCCTTTGTGCAGCTGCATGTATGCAGTTGTGAATTTTATGTAGATACTGCAGTTATTGAGAAGATTATGAAATTTAAGATGGCATCTGAATGGAAGATAAGGCATAGTGCTAATATGAATCTAGACTGTTGAATTTGACTTAACAGAGTCTACACTCTTAAAATAATGAATTTTGGCAAAAATACTTCCTCTTTGCAGTTACGGTGAAAAAATAACTTCTCTTGTTTTCCCATTGCATCCGGCCCTTTCAGATTCACTTTCCCAGAAGATTTAGTTTTAGTTGGTTATCATTATTGTTGCATAGACTCTTGTATTAGGTGATGTTAGCTTTCAACTTGTGATGTTTTATTGTGCTCTCTCTCTCCCTCTCTCGCCTACTGCCTTGGTGGCCGGTCATTGCCATTGCCATCTCTCTCTATCTTGCCTTGCTTATTCGTGGTATGCCATTGGAACTATTGATTGGGGTTCTTCCTGGATACCAACTCATTCATCATTTTTTGCTCAGTGCAGTTTGAAGAATTCACTCATGAGATGCAAGATGGTTGGGGACTAGCAACTGATGGCAAAATATTGTTTGGAAGCGATGGAACTTCAACATTGTATCAAATTGATCCTCATAATTTCAGAGGTGGTCTAACTCGCCCTTTCTTCCACCCAGCCTCCGCCGTCATTGGGACCTTTTCCTTTAACAGAGAGGGTTTTTATACTGATAGGTGGCAATCTTTGTTGCAGTCATTGATAAACAGGTTGTCAGATACAGGACTCATGAAGTTCACAACCTTAATGAGCTGGAGTATATTAATGGGGAAATTTGGGCAAACATATGGCAGGTAAACATTCAATTCTCGGAGTATTGTAGGCGGGGAGAGATCCTGACATTGGAATATGGCAATCTTACCTGGCATGACAAATTTCCTCTCTGCTTCAACTCCCAATTTCTAGGGAAGAACAGTCACGGTTTGAGTTCCAAATGTTTGCGTACTGTTATTCTTTCACTCATAACAAAGCTAATATGGGTGCAAAATGCTATCTGTTACATTGTTGGAATATCATAAGTTGATGATTCTACTATTATCATTCTGCCCAAATGAAGAGATTGTCCTTAAAACCATGGCCTCATATCTCTTGGATTATCCTTTGTGTATTGTGCAGAGTGACTGCATTGCGAGAATCTCTTATAAAGATGGCAAAGTAATTGGCTGGATACTTCTTCCAAATTTGAGGTGTCAATTCTTTCCTTGTAAATGAGCCTTGGATGCTTTTTCATAAGCTGGAAGTAATTGAGTTTGCTCATAACATTATTAACTTGCTGCATTTGTCTCTATTCTGCAGGCAAGGATTGTTAACAGCAGGATATAAAGTAAGCTATAGAGATGAAACAATTGAATCCAATTTTATTGAATTTTGCCAGCTTTGATACTGTACACGCTCTATGTGGAGAATTCCAATAATGCTTGGCCAGGCAAGCATGAATGCTTGTGTCTGAATGAGATGACCTTTTGTAAATCTGATAGTGTAGTTGGTCCATGACCTGCACGGGTTAAGTCATTTTTTTGCGACAAGGGACGCCTATCCACAACATTTCATCTAAAAGTACCCTCGTTTTTGCTGTATGAAAATTAATTATTTTGTCCGTACTCTTATTTTATGAGAAGTTATTGTCTATTTAACTTGTCTAATTCATGTGGGCATTTTGTGTTCTGCCAGCAAATTGATGTATTAAACGGCATAGCTTGGGATAGCGAAGAGAAGCGCCTATTTGGTGAGCTCTCATCTTCGACCTGCATTTTCCAGCATGTATTCTTCATAGCCTCAATTTTTTATTTCTACGAGCCACTCATTTGGTGATCATTTACTGAAAAGGTCGGATGCTCTTCTGTCGTGGATGGGTATTCACAGGCAATGCTTTGAGATGAGGCTTTGTGATAGTTTTCTGCCCTGGTTTATGGTGTTGCAACATACTAATCTGTATTTTCTGTAGCAAAAGTGCTGTGGTCAAAATGCTGGTCTCGAGCATACTTGAGGTCATGCTTCTTTATAGGCCACATTATTTATTTGTCGATGTTTTGTGTGCAGTAACTGGAAAATTATGGCCAAACCTATATGAGATCCAGTTGCATCCTGTAGAAAGGCGGTTTGACAATGGAGTCATCGAGCAACTATGTCTGCGGATGCCTGTCAATTTTGGAAAGCCATAGTCTGACGGAGGAGTCATTTACGGCATGGTTATGGTTAGTTTTGCTACAAACAAGGTGGCATGATCGGGATTATGATGTTCGGATATACTGTGTCCATCGCTGAGAAGCATTCAATCATGGAAGGGAAGAAATAAAGTGGCACAAAGTTGAAAGAAAATGAAAGACCTTTCCACGTTGATAAATTTGATCTGTCTGTCTCTCTGTGTGATGCGTTTTGTTGAGTCTCGTCTCGTCTCTTCCATATTCCATCTCGTGCGGCTCACCAGGAGTTCACATAAAAGGACTGTACATATTCATGGGCTCAAATCTTTCTTTGAGTTAAATGGATTCGAATGGATGGAAGCCCACCTTCAGAAAATCGTAACAAGTGGAAAATTTATATAGACAAATTACGCTTTTATTGCTTTATTCGTTCTGGGAAAAATCAATTATAGAGTAGATACTTCTAAATGTCAGGAAAATAGTCTAAAAAGTCCAAGATTTATCGTACTTTTATCAATTAAATTCTAAAACTTTCAATTTTATTACCTTAGTCTTAAACTATTTACTTATTGTCAATTGTTGGCTAGAATTTGTTGACGTGGATGGCGTTGATGAGACACGTTTTTAATAATATTTTAATTTTTTTGGATTTTTTATGGTTTTTTTTTTTTTACTTTTCTTTGTCTATTTTTTTTTGCGCGGGGTGGTTTGGTTGGAGTTTGGCTGGTGAGATGGCCGGTTGACCCTTGTAGGCCCTAGCTTAAAAAAAAAAGAAGCAAACAAAGTGAAAAAAAGAAGAAAAAAACCATAAAAAATCAAAATATTATTAAAAATTATCACGTCATTATCAGCCGTTCACATTAGTAATTTTCAACCAAAATTATTTGGATGGATTTAATTGGTAAGACGTGAAAAATTTATGATGGAATTGGTAAAATTGAAAAATTTAGAATTGAATTAATAAAAGCACAATAGGTTTAGGATTTTAATAATTTTCCCTCTAAATGTTTTAGATTGGCGAGACTGTTTTCATCTGCTGCATAAAATGTTTTAGGTCCAATTTCCCACTGAAGATTGGATTTCTATCTGCTATTATGAGTTGTGAAATTATATAATCACAATAAATAAATTGAACAAAAATTATTTTTTTTTTTAGGGTTATTATTACAAAAAAATCCTTAATTAATATATGTGACAAATTTATCTTAAATTAATTTTTTGACTACTAAAAATCTCATATTGATATACTTGTATAAATTTATTTATTAGTTTTCAGTTTTTTTGTTAAATTTTGAGTTAGATTAAATTATATTAATTTAAGAATTAGATTATAGATATATCACGTGATTTTTGGTGGTAGTAGAGTTCGAACCCTCGTTATATTAATTTAGTAGATTTTACTCTCTATTTATTATAGGTATATCAATTTGTGATTTTTGGTGGTACTAATCTTATCTAACAAAACTAAATAAGGATAAATCTAAATTTAAAAAAATCTTATACCGGTTTTGAGTTTTTTGTAACAAAATAAAGTTTAGTTTTTGAGATAAAAAAATCACAAATAAATACCTGCAAATATATTAATCTGAGGTTTTCTATAATAATCCTTATCCTGCGAGTTTCACTGTTTAAAAGGTATGGAGACCCTGTTTTCGCATACGGAACGCCTAGCAATAATCTGTTGTATGGTTGCTATTGCCGTCGAATATGGAACATGGCCCCCCTTCATAGTCCTATTTGAATATGAAACTTAATGGTTCGCCCTCCTTAACCGCCGCGAATTTTCTACGAATTATTATCATATTTTCATATTGGCTCCGGATTGCTACTGTCTCCGTCGTTGATGCTCCTGCAATTCGGTTCACCGAACGCGTCCTGTCAAAAGGACGGATAAGCTCCGTCCTATGAATTCGTTCCCGTACGATGATGAACCACCGAACACACTGAACGACAACAGTCTCCGAGGTCAGCGACACCTCAGCGGCCGTTGGAAAAAGAACCGGTCTTCTCCGAGATGATCGGGAACGAAGATTTCATTAATTACCGGAATCTCGCGCCGCTGAAAAGCAAACTAACGAACTAACAACGTTTGAACTTCAATCTGTCTCTCCACTTCAACTTCAAGCTCTGTTCATCTCCCTCTCTCTCTCTTGAAGCCACAGTCAAGTCATGCCATCAAACTCGTCTCATTCTTCCGCTGATCAGTTCTCGAACCACGCCTCGCCGCTCTTCGGAACCCAGTTATGGATTCAAATACTGGCGTTCTCGGCCACCGTCGTGGTTTTGTTCCTGCTCCCCATCCTCTTCATTTGCTGCTACCGCAGAAAGCCGTCTGCGCCTCGCTCCCGGCTGTTGAACCCTGCCGCGGCCAAGAGTTGTTTCGGTCCAAGGGCTTCGTCGTTGGATCACAGACTGCTGTCTTCGTTCCGCCTCTCTGACGTTGAGATGGAAGCCGTCCTGTTCAATCAGTGGAGGGCGGCTCCGGCTCGTGAGAGCGGGGTGTTCCGGACGAGCCTTGTGGCTGATCCGGAATCAATTGTGGGGAAGACGAGGTTAGCGCTCGATGAGATCAAATTTGCGACGAATGGATTCGCCTGCGAAAATGTGATTGGATGCGGAGACCATGCAGTTGTTTACCGGGGGGTTTTGCTGAACAATGTAAGAGTGGCAGTGAAGAGATTGCTGTGCAGCAGGTACTAAACAACTTTTGTAGCTGGATACATCTAGGCACTCCTGAGAAACTAGCTTAAATTGAATCTATGCAACGATCAATGGTAGGTCTCGGAAATAGATATCGGAAATTAGTAGCGTCAGAGCGTTGCCTCATGATTAAGTTAGTAACCGCAGGAACTGATTTAAAGTCCGGATGAACACGTTCATTTTGATTCTGTGGAGATTGGGCTTTGTTACTAAGGCTTCTGTGGTTCCTCAGTCTGGAAGATGAGGAATTCAAGCGAGAAGTGGAGGTTATATCGCATGTTAGACACAAGAATCTCGTGAAGCTGCTTGGATACTGTGCCGAAGGAGATTACAGGTAACATCTAGGTGCACGCTCGTCAAATATTGCTTTCGATAGAATGTTGAAATGTTGAGTTAAGTCATCATTATATCAGGGCGCTTGTCTATGAGTATGTTGATAATGGCAATCTGCATCAGTGGCTCCATGACTGTAGTGGGAAGGCCAGTCCTCTAACATGGGGTCAAAGGATAAATGTTATCCGAGGAACGGCAAAAGGGTGCGTTTGCTGAACTTAAACTCAATTTTATGTCATTTATAATTGATATCTTGAGGAGCAAGTTCTTGTAGATTGGCCTACATTCACGAGGACACTGAACCGAAGGTTGTCCATTGCAATATCAAATCTAGCAACATACTTCTTGATCATCAGTGGAATCCAAAAATTTCTGATATGGGGTCGGCCAAGCTCTATGAACCGGAGCCAAGTCACTCGTCAAGCGAACAATCGAGGTAAAACAGTTTACTGATCAAGGATGGGTTTTTGATCTAGTGAATTCATGAAACTCAGTTATTCATATGACTGACCGAAATTCCTCGGGTCCTCAGTAATGCAGCACCAGATTATGACGTCTATTGCTTCGGAGTACTCGTTATGGAGATAGTAACAGGGAGGCTTCCTGTAGATGAAAGTCGACCCCAGGTAAGGCCTATGGAACTGCAAATCAATTACGTCTCCAACTGGGACAGATGGTAAGATCAAAGGATGCACTGACTTAAAATTTGATATCTGCTGACAGGCACATTTGATTGATTGGTTGAAGTTCATGATTGCAAATCAGAGAACCGTACATGTGGTTGATTCTAATATACCCGAAAGGCCTTCTTCAAAGGAACTCAAGCGCGTTCTTCTGATTGCTCTAAGATGCGTCGATCCGGATTTAAATCACAGGCCTAGAATGGGGGATGTAGTTCACATGCTAGAGACGAGGGATTTGCTAATTGGAGATGTTAGATTATTCGCAGATTAACTGTGAAACATTATGTTTTTTGTGTTTGCAAATTATCCGTTAATTCAATCATGTAGCCCCCATTTGGTTCGGTTTGATCTAGAAGCAAGGCATCGGCAGAAGGCAATTTCTTGTCCTTATGCAGAAAACATTCATAGAGCTTTGCTGGATCATATAAAAGTCTTTGCCTTATTCCAAAAGGGAAAAACACCATCATGTACCAGAAAATGACACCAAATTAACACGATGATCATGCAGAGATGGATAGGACGAACATGATTTCAGGTCTTAAATGATTAAGCTTAGATACAGTTTTCCATCTCCATGGTACTTTTTTATCCTGAAATCTCTTAGTTCTTGGCTCTATAGTTCTTTTCATTCTCATCCAATCTTATATGGGAAAATGAGCATTGCGGAAGATGAAGACTTATTGTTCCATCCTTTCAAAAGAGCATTGTCCTGTTTCTTATTGGTGGTTACTAGGTAAAGAGACAAATTATCCTGCTACAATCTTCCGGTAGATAATATCTTTTATGATACTGCACAATTGCACAGATCAAAGGAAGACGGAATAAAAACAGAAATTCAAGATTGTAGCAATTCCAGCGCATTGGCACAGAGTTTCTTGGAAGCATCACTCTTAAAACTCGACAAACACTAGTGAACATAGTTTTAAGGAACTGGACACGTCTTCAACTCCACGTTCTCAATTGGCAGCGTATCCTTAGGAAAAGGGCAGTCTATTGCTGGTTCCTTCACGGGCAACAGATCACAAGCCACAGGAGTCACGTTGCTTGTAACTCCTGCTATGTCCGTGCAGTTCCACTGTATTTTTTCTGGTTTTGGGCTCAATCCGATATGGACATTCGAAATGCAGATCCCAGTAAAAGGATGTCCTTTTATTCCTTCAAGTCTAGCCGAATAAGTCACATTTTCAGCCACCATGTCTCTGTAATTTATTCCTTGAATCACAGGTAGCGCCTTGGGATCGTACCCAGGGTAGGGGTGGATATTAAAGCCGCCACTCGTCCAAAACATGTAATTCATGGTCTTCATGATCATCGACCTCATGAAAATGTCCTTGATATACCCTCCCCTTCCAGGAGCGGTTTTGATTCTGATACCCGATTGGGTGTTGATGGGCACAACATTCTCGGCTCTTATGTCCTGGATTCCACCAGACATCTGGCTGCCGAGAGCTATTGCGGCACCATTCGGAGAAGTGCACGTAATCCGTCTTATAATGACATGTTGTGTCGGCATTCCGAATGCAATCCCATACTGGTTCCAGCCACTCTTGATTGCGACACAGTCGTCTCCAGACACTATATAGCAATCCTCAATCCGGACGTTTGTGCATGAATCTGAGGATTGGAATTGACCCGCGATTAATCAGCTTATATTAAGGAGACTGAAGGTTCACTGATAAGAAGTAAACTAATAGCTAAGAACTTATGAGCTGCATTCGGAAACAAGATAATTTCCAAGTTGTTCTCCGTCTAAGAGCAGCTACTGTAAACCGGCACTTGATAAGCATCAAGAAAGAACATAGCAATTAGTTATGGAGTAATAAAACCAGAAGGCTAACCTGGGTTTACTCCATCAGTACTGGGAGAATCAACTGGTGCGAGAATGGTTAGCCTCTGAACCAAAATATTGCTGCAATCATCACTATACTAGTCAATAGCAGTCTCAAACTAACACAAGATTAAAACACATTTTAAAAATTAATTTCGCAGTTCCAAGCATGACATAGAAGCGGGCAAACCTGCTGTAAATTGGATGAACGAACCACAACGGAGAATCAACCAAAGTAAGATCAGATATCTGGACCCAATTCGAGTACATGATTTCGATAAGGTAAGGTAGAGTCCAGTTCAGCTCTTCTTTCCTGAACTTGTCCCACCAGTAAGCACCCTGTCCGTGAATGGTACCGTTGTTTCCTGCAAAATCATCATTCAGAAAAGTTCTCGACCAGAAATGTGTATCAAAATCAGATGATTAGACCTTACCTATATGTGAACTCAATTACAGTAACAAGCTGAAGGGGAGAAAAGCCGAATCTTGACTAAATATATATATACCTGTGATCACTACGTCAGTGAGATTTATACCGAAGATTAGACTGCTGAACCGTCTGCCCAGAGTGTTTCTTCCTGGCCCGTATGACGGCAAGATAGCCACTTGAGGCCATTCCGATTCATCCTGTACGACAATATAATACACATATCCCATACTTATCCGCCACGGTGCATGCGCACATTAAAATATTCAAAGTACATTGTGTGCACAGACAGACAAACGCAAAGAGTTTAAGTACAAATGCCTAAAAATTTACAGTAGCAAAACCAGCTGTTAAGAATAGGAAACTCTTTTCGTGTTTGAATCTAAGAAGAGACATCACAAGCAGATGGAACAGAGGCTTTTCGTTACTTATCATGTTCCGACAGTAGACTTTGTCAAAAAACATGAGATGAATCATGTTTTTCTTTATGTTCCAGCTTGGATGCTCTGCTTTACGAAAGACATGATCTATCCTCAGACCATCTCATGAAGAATCGGACGTGAGACCTTGCGGTCGGCGAAGTGATTCCACGGATAAACCACGCAAAGAGAACGACGTTGTCTTTTGTGCTTTGTAAAGCGTTACCACCCACACGAGCGTGTACCTGGGATGCGAGAATAGTGGCGTCTCGGTCGAGGTAGAGCGTGAAGTGGCTGGTGAGATTGAAACTCCCCGTCAACCACTTCCCCGCTGGCACCACCAGCTGCGCCCCGCCGTCCAGCGCGTACTCGCTCAGGTTCGCGACTGCCCGCCTAAACGCCTCCGTGTTCGACGTCCTCCCGTCCCCGACGCCTCCAAAATCCACCAGCGATGCGGTGTGCTTCCGGCAATTGATCGCCGGGTAGGATTCTCCTCCTCTCGCCGAGAGCAGGGACAAAAGGAGGAGCAGCAACGCCGAGCGACCCGGCAACCGCACGGTCATCTGTTTCGAAACGAGGTAGACAAAGAAAAGGAAGAACGCAGAAGATGGTTTAGGCCAAACGAAAAAAAAAAAAAAAAAAAGAATCACGAATGAGCAGTGATCGAGAAGATTATCGCGTGAAACTAAAAACAGACGGGAAGACAGAGTACAACGAACGAAGCAATGAACCTTAGAACCCAAGGGTTGCATCATCATCGTCAGGATGAGGATGAGGATGATGATGATGATGATGATGATGGTGATGGGTGATGGGAGTGATTGAAGATGGTTTTTTAACTTTCCAAATGGATATGCATTTAAGTTCTTGGTTACCATAATGGAATCAAATCTGGGACTGCATCTTCTCTCCAGGATTCTTGATTGGGGTCTCGAGTTCAGGTTCTCTTCTGTCGGTCTTTTGGTCAGGAATCAGACGTGACATTCTGAGGAACTGGAAGTAGAGACCAACCTCTTTCACGACGGATCGCATGCAACACCATTTATGGGTAGGTATTCAAGTTTGCTCCGCATATGCGAAGAACATGGAAACCTTAGATTGTGCAGTCAAGTTATTGCTAGATTTTACAGCGACTGCTCTCTTACTTTCCGTTTTCTTTTCACCCTAAAATAGGAAAGGCGACTCCCTTCCATCCAAGCACCATCTGGTATTGCTCCTATAAATTTTCCTAGATTAGCGTTCCAAATTCCATGCGCGAATTTGGAAACTCTGGGTATGGACATGCGATTTTGCTGCTTGGCTGAGGGGAAAATCACCCAAAAAAAAAAGTGTCCTAAACATATTGCCTTTTCACCGATTTAGTCCAATCAGTTGAGTTCAAACATTTTCATGTTTTGTCTAATTGAGTCTGTTTTTTTTTTTTTTTTTTATCGGTCCTACTCTATTCCTACTTTAACTCTCACTTTCAAACTTTTGTCCTACTTCCTTGTAGGGCGTGCGAGTTGAAACTCACTCCTAAAACTAAATCATCCCCACCCTAATCCTTTGAGAAGGTGGGGATTCCCACCCTAATCCTCTGAGAAGGTGGGGATTCGAACACCCCACCTTCTCCTTCCATGTTGGAAGGGTGACCACTGGAACAAACCCCGTGATTGTCTAATTGAGTCTATCCGACCAATTTTCTTTTATATTTTAATTGGATAAGTCGACGACAATTTTCAATTGGACCATGTCGACCAGTACTTCCCAAAATTTATCTAAACCCACTTAAATTACTACGTGTAATCTATATATATCGACTGCATATGAACCTATCTACACCACATGTGACAGAGAATATTGGGCTTCTATTTTGAGGGAGGCTCCACCGTTAAGAAGTTATGGAGACGCTGCTTTTGCATACTGAATGCCTAGCAATAGCCTGGTGCATGGTGCTATTGCTGCGCAAGGTGCCACCAAAGCCAACACGTGCTTGCCGACCGATGAAGACATGACCAGCCGACATTGAAAACTTTTGAGAACAGGGGGACTCGCCGGCGAAACTGTGATAGGATGCAGAGACTATGCAGTTGTTTACCTGGGGGTTTTGCTGAATAATGTAAGAGTGGCGGTAAAGAGATTGCTGTGCAGATGTTACTAAACAACTTTTGTAGCTGGATACATCTAGGAACTCCTGAGAAATTAGTTTAAATTGAATATATGCGGTGGTTAATGGTAGGCCTCGAAATGGATATCGAAAATTAAAAGCTTCAGAGCATTGCCATGCTATAAAGACCATGAGTAAGTTGGTAACTACTGGAACTAATTTAAAGTCCGGATGAACTCAGTTCGTTTTGGCTGGTCAATGGCAAAAAAGTGGTGTCTGGGCTTTTATTACTAAAGCTTCTGTCGTCCCTCAGTCTGGAAGAAGAGAAATTCAAGCGAGAAGTGGAGGTGATATCGCATGTTAGACGTAAGAATCTTGTGAAGCTGCTCGGGTACTGTGCCGAAGGAGATTACGGGTGACATCTAGGCACACGCTTGTCAATTATTGCTTTCAACAGAACGTTGAAATGTTCCGTTAAATCATCATTATGTCAGGCTGCTTGTCTATGAGTATGTTGATAATGGCAATCTGCATCAGGGGCTTCATGACTGTAGTGGAATGGCCAGTCCTCTAACATGGGGTCAAAGGATAAATATTATCCGAGGAACGGCGAAAGGGTGTGTTTGCTGAATTTAAACTAGATTTCATGTCATTGATAATCGCTATCCTGAAGAGCAAGTTCTTGCGACACTGAACCGAAGGTTGTCCATTGCAATATCAAATTTAGCAACATACTGCTTGATCATCAGTGGAATCCAAGGATCTCTGATAATGAGTTGGCCGAGCTCTATAACTGGAGCAGAGTCACATGTCAAGCGAACAATCAAGGTAAAGCAGTTTGCTGATCAAGGATGGGTTTTGATCTAGTGAATTAAATTCCTTGAGTCCTCAGTTATGCAGCACCTGATTATGATGTCTATTGCTTCGGAGTACTTGTCATGGAGATAGTCACAGGGAGGCTTCCTGTAGATGTAAGTGAACCCCAGGTAAGAACAATGGAACGGCAAATCAATTACGTCTCCGACTGTGACAGATGGTAAGATCAAACGATACATCGACTTAAAATTTGATATCTGCTGACAAGCACATTTGAATGATTTATTGAAGTTCATAATTGCAAATCAGAGAACTGTACATGTCGTCGAATTTAAAATACCCAAAAGGCCTTCTTCAAAGTAACTCAAGTGGGTTCTTCTGATTGCTCTAATATGTGTTGATCTGGATTTAAATCACAGGCCTAGAATGGGGATGTAGTTCAAATGCTAGAGACGAGGGATTTGCTAATCAGAGATGTTATATTATTTGCAGATTAACCACGAAACATTATTTTTTTGTGTTTGCAAATTCTCTGTTATTTCATTCATCTAGCCCCCATTTGACTCGGTTTGATCTAAAAGCAAGGCATCAGCGAAAGGCGACCTCTTGTACTTATGCAGAAAACATTCATGAGTTTTGCTGAATCATATCAAAGTCTTTGCCTTATTCCAAAAGGGGAAAACACCATCACGTACCTGAAAATGACACCGAATTAACACGATGATCATGCAGAGATTGATAGAGCGAACGTGATTTCAGGTCTTAAATGATTATGCTTACGTAAAGTTTTCCATCTCCACGGTACTTTTTTATCCTGAAATCTCTTAATTCTTTGCTCTATAGCCTTTTTCGTTCTCATCCAATCCTGAAATGAGAAAATGAGCATTGCGGAAGACAGACTTCTTATTCCATCCTCCCAAAAGAACATTGTTCTGTTTCTTATTGGTGATTACTAGGTGAAGAGACAAATTATCCTGCTACAATCTTCCTGTAGATAAACATTATTTATGACACTGCACAATTGCACGGTTTCTAGTGAAGCATCGCTCTTAAAACTCAACAAACACTAGTAAGCATAGTTTTAAGGAACAGGACACATCTTCAACTCCACATCCTCAATTGGCAGCTTCTCCGTAGGGAAAGGACAGTCTATTGCCGGTTCCTTCTTGGGCAACAGATCACAAGCCACAGGAGTCACGTTGCTTGAAACTCCCTCTATGTCCGTGCAGTTCCACTGTAGTTTTTTCGGGTTTTCGCTCAATTCGATCTGGACATTCGAGATGCAGATCCCAGTAAAAGGATCTCCTTTTATTCCATCAAGCCTAGCTGAATAAGTCACATTTTCAGCCACTATGTCTCTGTAATTTATTCCTTGAATCACAGGTAGCGCCTTGGGATCGTACCCAGTGTCGGGGTGGGAATTATAGCTACCAGTCATCCAAAACGCATACTTCATGGTCTTCATGATCATCCCCATCACGAAAATGTCCTTGACATAGCCTCCTCTTCCGGGAGCGGTTTTGATTCTGACACCTGATTGGGTGTTGATTGCCACGATAGTCTCGGCTCTAACGTCTTGGATTCCACCAGACATCTCGCTGCCCAGAGCTATTGCAGCGCTGTCTGGAGAAATGCAAGTAAGCCGTCTTATGCTCACGTGTTCCGTTGGTTTTCCGAACTTAATCCCGTACTGGTCCCAGCCACTCTTGATTGCGATGCAGTCATCACCGGACACTATGTAGCTATCCTCAATTCGGACATTTCTGCTTGAATCTGAGGATCGGAATTAGCAAGCGATTTATTAGCTCATATCATGGAGACTGAAGGGTCAACAATAAGAATTAAACTAAAGCTAGAAACTTATGAGCTGCATTAGAAAACAAGACAATTTCCCAGTTGTACTCAGTCTAAGAGCAGCTACTGTAAACTGGCACTTGGTAAGCGGCAACGAAGAACATAGCAGTTAATTATGGAGTAATAAAACTGGAAGGCTAACCAGGGTCTATTCCATCAGTATTTGGCGAATCAATTGGTGCGAGGATGGTTACCCCTTGAACGAAAATGTTGCTGCAATCATCACTTTAATTTTCAGTAGCAGTCTCAAACTGACAAAAGATTCAAACACATTTTAAGATAAATTTTCGCAGTTCCAAGTGTGACATAGAAGCGGGCAAACCTGCTGTAAATTGGATGAACAAACCAGGACGGAGAATCAACCAAAGTAATATAAGCTATCTGGACCTGATCCGAGTACAAAAATTCAATAAGGTAAGGTCGAGTCAGGTTCAGTTCTTCTTTCTTGAACTTGTCCCACCAATAAGCACCCTGTCCGTCTATGGTACCGTTATTTCCTGCAAAATCACCATTCAGAAAAGTTCTCGACCAGAAATGTCTATCAAAATCAGCTGATTAGACCTATCTACATGTGAACACATTTACAGTAACAAGCTGAAGGGGAGAAAAGCCAAATCTTGGCTACATATGTATACCTGTGATCACTACGTCGGTGAGATTTGTACCAGAAATTAGACTGCTGAACCGTCCGCCAGGAGCGTCTCTTCCTCTACCATACGACGGCAAGATAGCCACTTGCGGCCATTCCGATTCATCCTGCACGATGATATAATGCATATATCCCATGCTTATCCAGGGCGCATATGCACATTTGATATTCAAAGCACATTGTGTGCACAGACACAAGACACGGACGAAGAGTTACGTACAAATGCTTAATAATCTACAACAGCAAAACCAGCAGCTAAGAATACGAAACCCTTTTCTTGTTTGAATCTAAGAAGAGACACCACAAGCAGATGGAACAGAGGCTGTTGGTTGATTATCATGTTCCAATCCAACAATAGACTTTTTCCAAAAACGTGAAATGAATCATGTTTTTCTACATGTTCCAGCTTGGATCCTCTGCTTTAGGATAGATACGATGGAATTTAGTCTGCGGACTCTATGTATCCTCAGACCTTACTCATGAAGAATCGGACGTGAGACCTTGCGGTCGGCGACGTGATTCCACGGACAAACCGTGCAAAGCAAACGACGTTGTCTTTTGTGCTTTGTAAAGCGTTACCACCCACGCGGGCATGTACCTGGGATGCGAGAATAGTGGCGTTTCCGTCGAGGTAGAGCGTGAAGTGGCTGGTGAGATTAAAACTCCCCGTCAACCACTTCCCTGCCGGCACCACCAGCTGCGCTCCACCATCTGCGGCGTAACTGCTTAGGTTTGCGATCGCCCGCCTGAACGCCTCCGTGTTCGACGTCTTCCCATCCCCAACGCCTCCGAAATCCACCAGCGACTTGGTGTGCTTCCGGCAACTGATGGCCGCGTAGGATTCTCCTCCTCTCACCGAGAGCAGGGACGAAAGGAGGAGGAGCAGCAACACCAAGAGAACTGGCAACCGCATGATCATCTGTTTCGAAACAAGATAAAAAGAAAAGGAAGAAAGCAGAAGATGGTTTATGCCGAAAAATAAAAAGAAACACAAGCGAGCAGGATCGAGAAGATTATCGCCTGAAACGAAAAACAACGGGAAGACGAAGAGGATAAGGAATGAAGCAATGAACCTTAGAAATCAAGAGCTGCATCATCATCATAATCAACATCAGGATGCGGGGGAATGAAGATGGTTTTCGAAGTTATAAATGGATGTGCATTTAAGTTCTTGGTTATTGTTATGGAATCAAATCTGGCTTTGCATCTTCTCTCCAGGATCATTAAATCGGATATGTTCAGATCCTCTTAATTTGTTCTTTTGGTCAGCAATCAAATGTAACGGTCTAAACGTGTCCGTACATGGAAGTAAAGATCGACCTCTTGCACGAGGGATTGCATTTGCAGAGATGCAGCAACACTTTATGGTAGGTATCCAGCTCCGTATATCAAGAAGAGAATATGGAAACCTCGGATTTTCCTGTCGAAGTATTTCTAGGAGTTAGATCAATTGCTTTATAACTGACCTTTTTTCTTTTCCCCCTAAAATAGGAACGTGACACCGTTTTATCCAAGCACTATCTTCTATTGCACCTATTCGCACGTGGGAATTTGCTCGAAGGAAAACTATTTCAGGAAAAACAAAATTCTGACTTTTTGGTGTTCGAACGATACAAAACTGATCGATTTATATAAAATTATTTTCCTTCAACCAAAAACAATAAGTTTAGATTGGGAAAAAATAACTTCTTCAAGTACGGAGGAAAACACTCTCCCTTAACCACAAAGCAAATGAAAAAGAATTGTTTTGCTAAAAAGTGATTTCTATGATAAATATTTTCTTTTATCATGAAATTTTTAGTAAAATAAAGACAACTGAGCATGTTATGAAGTCTACTGAATTTTTTACAAAAAAAAAAAAAAAAAAAGGCAAGAGAAATGTCATCAAGTTATCTCTTACCTTACCAAAAAAAAAAAAAAAATGTCATCGAGTTATCTCATCTTTGAGCTCATTATTCATCATAAGATATAAATAGCGTCGACACCAGCTATAGAGGCAAAGATTTAGGTTGAGGAGGTCGAGGCAAGTCAAGGAGACGGCAAAAGTTATTCTTAATTTTCTCTTTAGCGATCGGAATTGAAGAGACGACCACCATCATACCTCTTAGTTCCGACAATCGATCGAGATAATCAATCCAAGACTAGTTCCATCCATTGATAACATGCCTTTGCGTATCTTGAACCATCAAGCAATCTTTTGGGCATAATTACATAGACTTGATGTTGCTTTGGCATTGTCTAACCGATCGATCCTCATTCGACAATGACGTGGCACTACACACACATTTACCATATCTAACTCATGTTTACATGTGTCAAAATTGGTCATAAACATATTTCTTAATCCATATTTGATGGTTTGGATTAATAAATAGATTAGTCATATTCAATAAATGAGTCACAAAATTTAAAATGATAAGGCTCAAAACAATATGAGTATTAGGCGTTTGGTTCAGCATTAAAGGGGCTTTGAGCCCCAAAGCTCATGTTTGGTTCAACATTTTGAGATGTCATTTGCCCAATGCCAACATTTTTGAAATGCTAAATAGGGGTTTAATGATTTTTTTTCCTTTCAATATTGCCCTCACTAATAATTGTGTTTTCCTCTTTTACCCCAAAAAATTATTGTTCATCGTCTTCCTCCTTGGACTTGTAGCTCAGCCGGCGGAGCTTAGCCGGCTAGATCTAATCGTCGAGAAGGGTCCCCTCACCTCAGGTGACCCACGCACCGGCGTCGCCTGGGTCGCGCAACCCACGCACCTACATCGCCTGGGTCGCGCAGCCTCAAGCAGTGGCATTTGGGTCGCGCGACTTGCTGCCTCCCCACCACCACTGCCACCAACTGCCTCCCCCACCACAACCACCAGCTCCGGCTGCCTCCCGACCATTTCGCCCTTTGCTTCAACATCTCCTCCCTTTGTTTTTTTCTTTTCACCTCAAAGCTACTTTGCAAAATACACCAAAATGAGAGTATTCAAACACCATTGCCTTCTTCAAATGCCCATTCCTCTAAAGATAATTGGGGAAATGGTCCATTTCCCCAAAGTTGAACCAAACGGGCCCTTAATGGGTTCGCAACTTCCGTAGACCCAAAACTCAATACATCTCTATGACTATCGCCTTCGATCTCACGCTCCCCCACTCTGAGCTCTCACCTTGGTTTGGGTTTAGAATTGGTTAAACACATGAGCATTTTAACAATGTGGGTTGGATCAAGTAAGAATTGAGTCGAGTATAAGTAACCAGATTTGTATTTTATGAAAACGGGTCAAAACGGATTAAATTGATCAATCTGGATTAGATCATTTTCGATTGAACCCAATGCACTCGTTTGATAGGTTTACAAGCAAGCAGAAAAGGCACAAACGACTCGGGTGAAAAAAGATAATGATGCTCCAGTGATCATGCAGTTCAGTCTGGGTATAATTTGCGAGTGTCACAAAGACAAACAAGGGAACTGTTAAACCATGAAAAACATCTATATCACTAAGTGAGAGATATGATGAGCACACACAAATCTGCCTTAAGATAAGCACGTTCACGAACACCAACCTAAATTTAAAAACAAATGTTGCCTCCAACTCCACCGACTCCAAGATATGAAATATCACAGTAGCTTGCCGGTCCTAATGGAGGAACCACCCATCCTTTGTGGATGATAGCCAGTTTCAGGTCCACAAATGACCTTTCACGTCACCTACTTGCTCGTTGGAAGCAAGTTGATCAATTATAGGATGAGAAGATGAAATGTTTTGCTGACAAGAAATGAATATTTCACCTATACGAGTTTCTTTTGTGCATTTGTGTGAGTTTGTGCAGGTTTCAAAGGGAGGGGAAGGCTAAACTGAAGCATACCTTGGATGATCAATCTAGCATACACAAGAAAGTACCTCAAGTTAATGCAATAAATTCAACTTGATCCACAAGTATGCGATTATCCAAGCAACTCCTAATTAAGTCACAGCAAAGTGTACCTACTGAACCAACAGGGCTAAAGAAGAAAAGCCATTTGAACACCAATAAAAGAACAGGCCCTAGTCATCTAGCTAACAAGTGAAAAGAAAGGATCTCCCAACACAAAAATCATCACCTCAGATCCCAACTCAAAATCATTAACTCAGAAGGGATAGACACACTGACCCAAATTATACACAGCTTGACAATTTTTACTACTCTTGGACGAGTAACTGGTAGCCTTCAATCCACAAGCAGATACTTGTCCTTCAAAACGTTGCAACTCTGAGCCCACCAGAATTCATTCAACATGAATCTAAAACATCATCAACTCTATCAACACCTTAACTTCAGCCTCCAAAGAGGGAGAAAAACCCGCGCTTCTTCGGCTCCTCCTCCATCATCACAGCCTTCATACTATCCTGCTCAACAAGTCTCCAAGCAGCCTGCTCGAAAGCCAAACCTGCCAATGTCGGCGGCTTGTTCAAAACAAGAGGATACCCTCGATTCGTACTCCTAAGCACTTCAGAATCCTCCGGTATCACCCCCAACAAAGCCAAACCCAGCATCTCCTGAACATCGAGAACCGACATCATATCCTCCCCCTTTATCATGTCAGTCCTGACCCTGTTCACAATCATCTTTATATCCCTGATCCCGTCGCACTCCAACAACCCGGTGACCCTATCCGCATCTCTCAAGCTCGTTATGTCGGGAGTCGTCACCAACACGGCCTCATTGGCCGGGGTTATCGCGGTGATGAACCCGGCATCAATGCCGGCAGGACAATCAATGATTATAAAATCAGGAGACCCTTCTTGCCGAGATTTCAACGCATCGACAAGCCAGACCAATGCCTTCCCACCGAACCCAATCGGCAGCTTCGACCTCGGCTTCGAAATACACAGCAACTCGAAATTAGACCAGCGCTTATCCCTAACCAGAGCCTGATCGAGCCTACAGTCCCCGTTAAGTACCTCGACCACGGTGTAGTTGACGCGGTTCTCGAGGCCGAGAAGGAGGTCGAGGTTGCGGAGGCCGACGTCCGCGTCGATGGCGACGACGGAGAAGCCGAGGCGGGCGAGGGAGAGGCCGACGTTGGCGGTGGTGGTGGTCTTGCCGACGCCGCCCTTGCCGGAGGTGATGACGACGACGCGGGGGGTCTCGCCGGCCAGCTGGGGCTTCCGGTTCCACTGGAGGACGGACTGGATCGGCGGGGGGTGATTGGGACGGAGGGGCTTAAGGGTTTTGACGGGATTGAAGAAAGACGAGAGCTTTGAGGTGGAGGAGAGATTGGGCGGCGCGGCGGCGGAGGAGGGTTGCAGAGAAAGCATTGCTTTGTAGTGAGAGAGAGAGAGAGAGAAAGAGGATGAAGGAGGAGCAAAGCTGAGCAGGGAGCGAGCGACCGAGCGACCGACTGCGGACGGAGCAGGGTGAATGTTCAGCGGGCAGCGATATTTTTCTTTTTCTCTCTTGAAGGAAGAATTTGTAATTTTCATTTTTTTTAACTGAAAAACAATAACATAAAAAAAAGGAAATTTTCAACTAAATAGGTGAAGAGCTTTTTTTTTTTTTCAAAAAATGGTCCGGAGTAGCAATTATCTCAAACAAATGCTTTCATCGATCAATTTATTCTTAAATAAGGATCCCAACTTGCCAATTTGTCAAATCTTTATCGGCTAGTGAGTGAGAGAGCATTGGCTTTGTGCATTATTACCAACTTCTTCAAGCACAATATTTTTGACTTTATTGCAACATGAGACTTTGTCCAACATCACAATAAGTCTCTTATTTTTTAGCTTTTATCCATCTCTTTGTAATGTATAGCGAATGAATGCTTGTAATATTACCAACATGTGTCGAGATGAATAAAGTATGCCTATAACCGTCCTCACATTTCAAATAACTTACAACCGTATGTAATTGTTAAATCACTTGGACTAAAACGAATAACATACTTCCTTTCACTACTTTCGGTTGCCATGATATAAGTGCGCAATCGCCCATCAGTTTCCGATTTAAGAACATATAGAGACAAAGCATGCAAGAACTTAGCTTGGAAAATCCCTACAAATGACATGAGTGTACATATTTGCAGCATGTTTCAAAATTTCAACATTTTCAATCATAATTTATGGGTTTTCTCAAGTACACTCAAAATCAACAACAACTTTAAAATTGTGCATTTTTTCAGCTTGCCTCTCATAATGATCAACAAATTCAAACAAAGTCACAATCTCACACACCATATCTTGAAAGATATTATTTGTAGGGATGAGCATGGTCCGGGTTGGGCCGGTCCACCCCCTAACCTTAGAACCAATCCGCATAGTACTGGTTCTTAAGTTTTGGGAAGTTTTGGGACCGAAGATCGATTATATTGAGCTTAGGATCGAGGACCGAACCGACCCAGTGGGTTCGATTTGGTTTTAGGGTCAACTCGAGATCAACCGATAATTTTTTATTTCATTTTTTGTACTCTTTGAAAAAACGATTGAAGATCGGACCGACCCAATGGGTTCGATCCGAGTTCCAATGTCAACCTGGGACCAACCAATAATTTTTTTTTCATTGTTTGTATTCCTTGAAAGGGCAATTGAGGACTAAACTGACCAAATGGGTTTGATAACAAGCGAAGTCAACTAAGAAAGGCAAGCAGTGAGGATTAAGTGGGGTGAGCATCGAACAAAGTGAATATCGAGTGTCGAGCGGGGAGCAACAAGCCAAGCGAGTATCGAGCAACGAGTGGCATGAGTAACCCCAAAAGAGCGAGGCGAGTGTCGAGTGGTAAGCGAAAAAGTTGTTTCTTTCGATTTTGTCAAATTAAAGACTAAAAGGACAAATAAGACAGAAAAGAACAAGTGCTAGAGGAAGTTGCCGTAAGGAGTTGTTTATGACATTTTGAACACTGTGAGAACTCCTCACAAAAACATTTTCCTCATTCGTAAATTATTACTATTGACACCGTAAAATACATTAAAAATCTAAGTTATTAAATAATAATCTAAAATTACTTGAACTCATCACTAAAGAGTTATTTAATATTGTTGATACCGTTTATTTTAAGGTTTTTTCTATATAAAAAATTATAAATAATATATTATATATATAGTCAGGGTTGGTCCTGGTTTGACCAACCCTAAAATCTCAGAACCAAGGACCAACTCGCACAGTGCTAGTCTAGGAATCCTAGAACCAAGCATCGACCCAGTCTCCCTGGGAATAGAACCAAGACTGGCAGGGTTGGGTCGGTCCAAGGTCGGTCCAGGGTTGACCCTAGACCGATACTCATCCCTAATTATTTGTGCTCTCACTTCTTTGTATGAATCTAATTCCTATAACAAAAATATCATAGTCAAATGCACGACATCATTTATGACGCAATTGATACATGTTATTGAATCGCTTGTTGTCCCCTAAGCTCCATTATCAACATATAACTTTCCAAATACTTCATTTCAAATTCAGATCCACAATGATATAAAAGCTTATATTTATCGCAAAAGCCCAATTTTCTAAGAAAATGCCCAATATGATGTGTAGCATTTTTCTAATGTGTCAAACACATAAATGATGATTAATATTCATGAGAACAATATTAATGGCATTTGTCATGGCATGATTTTAATCAGTGAAAGTCTTGGGTGCTTTATTACCTACTGATTTTAAAAATAATTGAAATGTCCAAAAAAAAAAAAAAAAAGCAATAGTTTCAATCAATAGAAATGCATAACCATAGTGAACATTCTTCCAATGATGTTTAAGCCAACGAAAGATACATTTATCATATTGTTCTTATTTGCATAGTAAGTTATATCAATATCGACATATATCCACAACTTTCATAGACCAGTTTAGATACATCATCAAATAAAAAAAAAAGTTGGTCAATCTCTATTCCTTATCCGATTGAAATGTGTAAGAAAAATTGCCTCCCTTTGATTGTAAGTAATTAAAATGGTTATAATGAGACTTTGACAATCATATGCACTAATCAAGTCCATTCTTTTCGATTGTAAGAAATTTTGACAATTACCTTTAAGTAGAGCCAACATTCTCATCTCCTCCCACTTCATCACTGAGGTAGAAATGTGTTTTCGTAAACCTTATACTAGCTCTGGCCATAAAAGTCAAAATACTTTTATTAGTATATATTATATGTTAGTATGATCATATCAAATGTTTCTATATATCATCGATAAAAGGATGATTATGTAGTTCCTTAAACTTGTTGACTACCCCAACTCCTATATTTGATTTTGAATTTTATGCAAGCTTGACATATAGTTTTCTTTATTGTCCTATAAACATCTTCTTATTCATGAGGTGAGATTGATGGAGAGCATCATTCACAATTACAAAGAAATGTGCATGTTCGTAATATTCTTTTACTATTATTTGCTTTTGTCATCTTTTCACTCCAAATCCCTTACAAATTGTGTATGCATTGTATGTTTATGGGTTTTGTCCTTATTAATAAACGTCATGTCGATTTTAAATTCAAATTCTTTATGAATGTTATGCATGATGATCTTATCCGTTGCAACCTCCATAATTTTTTTAAAGAAAGAAAATCTAATTCTACAAAGAAGGCAAATAAAGTAAAAACAAATTTTAATTTTAAAAAGATGAGTCATACCCATATATCCCAAAAATAAATCAAGCTAGCAACGAAGTACTACAAATAATCAAAAATTTGTATAAATGTAAATTAATGACTTTGAAAGATTGTGCGTGTGCATATTTCAATCACAATGGAAAATGCCACACCGACTTATTTGTTGGCCTATGTTCTCACTCTTGGTTTTTCTAAAAACTACCTTATCTGCTTGAAGCCAATTTCAAGATAAATGTGAATGAAGGGAATGAACGTTGATGTCAATAAAGGGAGACAAATTAGTGAGAGTTGAAAAGACGAAAGAGGAAAAATAATTGTTAGTGCTTTTAGCTGAACAGCTGCTACAAATAAAATGTGAAACCCAAAACAACCACGACTCGAGCAAGAGATTCATTTTTCGTAGAACCATAAGAAGCTAACAAATCATATCATAGCTTCCATTTATTATTTTCAAACCACATCCTGCTAGAACCCTCCTTCACTGAATTTTATCAGCATAAGACTAGGAGATGAACTGCACTTCATTCACTCACAATTATCTTGCACTCATGACAGTTAAACTTCAAAATCACAATCTCTCTCTCTCCCTCTCTCTCTCTCTCAACATTCGCAGCCTCTACGCCAAACGAAGATTTTGAGGAGAGGAAATAAAAACCATCATAGAAGATTGAAAAACTTTGAAATCTCAAATTTGTTGTTCTCTTGTTATCAGCTCGAGAATCGCACCTCGTTGGAAAGCTACGTGAGAGCACCTGCAGCTGACAAATGGATTTTGTCGAAACAGAGAAACGAGCTTTGTTGATGGAGCTACGAAACGTCAAAGAGGACCTTTTCACCTTCTTGGAAAGCCATGTGAGAGCACCTACGGCTAAGAACCGAGTTTTGAGCTTTGTTATAAACGAGAAATGTGATTCGTTGAAGGAGCACCGAAACGTTGAAGGCAGGGGACCTCAAGTCATCTTTTCTTTTTTTTTTTTTTTTTGAACAAGACATCAAGTCATCTTTCGAACGAAATAAGTTTTACGATGGAGTAGCAACATAAAAGAGGAAAGAGAGCAAGTAATAAATGTCAGTATTTATTGTTGTTCGTGCTAGGTTCTTTTTCATTATCACCACAGCCTGTCAACTAGATGAAAGAAAGTCTGCGATTTTAATAATATGTTTTTGACAAATTTACCCTCTATTAGTTTTCATTAAATTTTACTATCAAATTATTAAGTTAAATGACACATGATAATACCAATTTGAGATTTTATGCTCCGTTTGTCACAGTTTACAATTTTTATGATTTTTTTGTAGTATTAATCCAATTTAATTGAGGGTATATTTGTCTCAAATTTACCAGTTTTTGGTTTTTTGAGGTTGAATAAATTAGTTTTGGGTAAATTTGTCATAAATGTACTAGTTTATAATTTTTTATAGTTAGTCGGGATAAATTTGTCACAAGTGTATTAGGTTTGGGATTTTTCATGGTAAAAAAAATAGTTTGTAGTAAATTTATCATAATATATCCTAGTTTGGGGTTTTTCAGGATATTAACCATAATTTAAAATGTGAGTCGTTAAAGGAGAGCCGAAACATGAAAGTAAGGGGACCTCATTTTCCGAATAAAATGAGTTTTGTGATAGAGTAGAAACATAAAAGAGGAAAGAGAGCAAGTACTGAATGTGAGTATTTATTGTCTTTTTTTTTTTTTTTGGTAAAGAGTATTTATTGTCGTTTGTGCTCAATCCTTTTTCATTATCACCACAGTATAAACGAAAGTCTATAGTTTTAATTTTTTATTTTTATCCAATCTATATCAAAAGACAAGTGTCACCGTTTAGATGGAGTCGACTAAGCTCACACACATCATATAGAATAGTGACATAGTGGTCACTAAGCAATATAATAATAAATTTTTTTGTATATGTTCAATTTAGTCTTTGAAAATGAATAAAAATGTTCGATATTATCTTTTAATTAATTTAAATTTAATGATAATATTGAACATTTATATACAATCTAATAATTAAATTGAATATGTTTAAAAAATTTATGAATTATATTGAATAAATTAAAATTTAAGGATGTTATTATGCATATTAAGTTAAATTTCAAAAATCATATTGGATAAATTTAAACTTAAAAATTATATTATATATTGAATTAAAATTTATGAATCATTTGTATCATTTATTCTTATTAAGAAAATTCGGTATCCAAAAGCAAAAAGATTTCGACCATATACTCGCGGAAACAAAGAGTTTAAAAAAAAAAATGTTATTTAAGATTTTTTGGTAAAAGATGGTGGTGGCCCACATATGCGTGTTCTCTTATCTTGATAGGATGGGGAAGTAGGAGGAAGGAACTTCACGAAGCTTCAAACCCCACGATCTGCCACGTGTCACAGTACAAGGCTGACCCACCATTAACCCTGTCTCCAAGGGAGAATCTTTGGTACTCCGCGTATCCATGGGCTCAGCGAATCTCGCCCGTTGAATCTCAGGAGTTCTCTCGGGGCCCACGTGATCAACGGGCGAGACATACTGGGCTCACGTGTACCGGGTCCACGGAAGCGCGGCCGCCCCTCGAGGAGGAAAAGTCAGACCATCCCGGATTCCGGACTGACTTTACCCTTCCCCTCCGCCATCACGATCAGATCACGCCCCTCCCCGGGGTACACGTGTCCCGTCGGCATTCGTGGTTGACACGACTCCCGCTTCCCCCCATCTCCGTCACCTCTCTCTCTCTCATGTGATCAGTTACTTTATCGCTTTCGCTTCCTCCTCCCTTCCTCCTTCATATATTTCTTTTCTTTTTCTACACCCTTCCTTCTCTCTCTCGATCTGAACTCCACTGACCGAAGCCCCGATTCGCTCCGCTCCGCTCCGCTTTTCCGTCCACGGAGATCGCCGGAGAATCGCCGCTCGCCTCTCTCCACAAAGTCAGGTGCGGTCTCTTCTTCTTCCTCTGCTCGGATTCGGGAACTGTTGTTCCTTTTTGCCGCCGGCGGTCGCGATTCTCGGATTTCCGGGGTCGATTCTGCCTTCGTGTTGGCGTTTCGCGTCTCGCGGTCCGGGGGAATTTCGGATCTGGCGTTGATTTCGCTTCGGAATTGTTGCCTTTTTTGCTCGTGTTTCGAGTCCAGTAGAGCTTGGCTTCAGTAGGTGAATGCGCCTTGCTCGGAAATGGAGTTTGATTTAGGGTTCTGACGCATAGTCTGAGTTAGATCTGTAATTTAGCGTTGGGATTCCTAGTGTGAGTGATAGCTTCCGGTAGAATTCAGCGCAGGATTGGGGTTGGATAATTGGGAGTCGATTAATTGATCCTCGATCTGGATATGTTGATGTACCGAGATTTCATGAGGACGACAATCTCAATTCAAGATTCTACTGATGAAAAGGTGTCATTTTTTGTTGTATTCTTAAATTAATTCCGCGTGCAAGTTGCACTCCTCTCAAGCCTGGCCTGTACGCTAATTGAAATTGTGGGTTGAAATTATTAACTGCTTTTTAAAGTATTAAGATATCAATTGAGACATTAAAACATACATAATGTTTATGGCTGCGAAGGATCTGTCTCCTGAGGATCTTACATCGCAGGATACTGCTTTTAGTGTTGTAGACTAGGACTCTCTCCCCCCCCAACAAAAAATAAATAAAAATAAATAAATAATAATTGTTTTGTCCTCCCTTCATCCTCTCATCTAGGTGTCACCTTGTACTTATTGGCAGATAGAGACGTATCAAGCTTATCAGAGGCATTCCAGTAAATCTATAGTCGTTATTGTGCTTGTGTTTCTCACACATGCTTTTCTTTTATAGGATCGAACAGTTTGAAATTGTTGTTTCATACTTTCTCTTGTTCGGTCTAGACATAGCTGAAAATCTTTCTTGGAAGTTGCCATTAAGGCAGGCTTATTCTGGCACTGTGCTTCATTACCATAATGTGCTTCCTTCATGTGTGCTGAGCCATATTCTTTTGATGGTTGGCTGACCCTGTTTCTTTCCCTCATGGCCTTATGCAGTCCAATGTGAGCTTTCTAAATCTGGACAATAAGAGTCTCCTCTGCTGTTCAGTTCATTGGTCTTTACCTATTGTGGACAATGGGCAAATGCAAGGGCTGTGGAAAATTAGGAAGAATGATGCCAAGGGATGCGGACTCAAGTGCTTACCTTTTTGCTCTTATGCTCTCGCCTGTTGTTTCCGTTTGGGAATGTGTCATCCGTAAGATGAGGTATTCCTACAGACCTGAGTGGGTGTAGTTTCTGTACATTTGAGCGTTACATTAGGTTACTAAACAGTAATTTAGAGTTTACATACTTCAGCAAAAGGAAGACTTGTTTCAAAGAATAACAGTTAATTGGATATGTTTTAGAGGAATCTCCATTTGAATAGTAGTTATAAACACTAAACTTACTAGAGTCTGGTAGTTATCATGGATAACTTGGCACAAAACAAAGGGCAACCTGTTGTGAGGAAAGTAAAAAAGAAGCAGGGGAAGGATGAGCTGGATCGACTCAAACAGGCTGAGAAGAAGAAGAGACGCCTGGAAAAAGCCCTCGCTACATCTGCAGCTATCCGTGCTGAGCTAGAGAAGAAGAAACTGAAGAAACAAGAGGAACAGCAAAAGCTTGATGAAGAGGGTGCTGCGATTGCCGAGGCTGTTGCCTTGCAAGTTCTACTTGGTGAAGACTCGGATGATGCATGTAAGATCGTCCTAAATGAAGACAATGAGGGTTTTAATCCTTGGGACTCTAATGGCCATATTAACTTCTTTATGGGTGGAAGGAGCGCTGATGTGCCTTATCACCATACCCTGAACTATGCGCTTGACCCAGTTGGGTGGATCTCACATTCTCAAGATTCTAGAGTTGAGTGGGGTGGTGATTGGGGATGTTCCGGTGGAACCCATGGACGTGATCTACATGGTCAATTCATCAAGAATGGAGGTTGGACATCTGCAGATCTCTCACCTGGCCTAATTGCAGCACAAGCTGTTTCGTCTCTGCGGATAGGAGAAGATGGGGATGTGAACACCATTCTTCTGAATGGGATGCTCAGAGGGTAGGCCATTGTCTGAGATATCATTGCAGTCTGAAAGGGGTGCTTTAACTTGGGTTTTTCATGATGGCTTCCTTGTGTATATATCTGTCAAAGTTTCTGCATTTGCTACCTATCAGATATGGAACTCATTAAAGTAGTATCGCGGGGGTTCTTGAGCTATTTTTAAGCCTTTACTGGAATTATGATGTTGGACAATCAGACACATGTAGACTCCTGTGGTGTAATTTCTTCGATGGAGAAAATTATCAGCTGTTCATCCTGGTTTCGGAATGTATGATTTTCTGTAACTTGATGTGCTTTGCGAGCTTCTGGTGCCGCCCTTTCTCGATTGTAATAGGGTGACCGTCTGTCTCTGCTCAATGGACCATATAAAAAAAGGGTTCTTTCTTAAAGAGGTTCTTGGTTTCTGGTTATTCATATCATATTTGCATTTATAATGAATTGATCGGGTATAATACGAGAAAAACTGTTTTGAAGATGAGAAAGTTTCTTTATTTTAATGTCTAACAAGTGTTCCCTAGTTTTTCGACAAAAATAAAAAAAATAAGTGTTCTCATCCCACGAATCATGTAAGTTAAATTGTCTCTCCCTCTCTCGTATGCAAAAGCTCACACGCATCACCAAAAAAGGTTTTTTGTCCAAATTTGCGAGAATGAAAGAGTCCCCAATCAACCATCGCCTGCGGTAATCCAGTTGGATAAGAGCTCCCATGATCCTTTGCGAAATGAGAGGAGTTCGAATTCCATTGGTCGCACGGGATCTTAAGTGCGACGTCAGAGTGGTGGGTTCTCCGCTAGTGTCGCCCCAGGAATTATCCCCCGTTACCCCGAGTTTGTCGGGCTGTCCGTGTTGGTACAGTGCGCGGGATTCCTTGGATCATTAAAAAAAAAGAGTCCCCAATCAAAACCCACAAACGGTGGGCGAGTTGGTTTAGGGTGCACACTCGTCACGTTGCACGACTTAAATGGAGTGCCGTAGGTGGTGGGTCTAGTTGCTCTCCTGGGTTTACGTTGCCGGTTGCCGACTATATGACGATTCCTGAGTTGCCAAAAAAAAAAAAAAAAGGAGTCCCCAATCAAGTTTTATTGCAGAGAAAAATTATATAATATGTAGTTAGTACATTAAGAGGTAAGTGAAGAGCCGGCGCAACTGTCTACATTGTTTTAAATTCAAAGTATTAGTTTTTACCTAATTGTCACTCAAAATTCAATCCTAGATACGATATGTGGATAAATAGAATGGTCCAATAAATAGATCATACACGAAAAGTAAAATTATATTGACACGGTTTGAATTTAAAGGACATTAATTTACAGATGAATCAAAGTAAAAAAAAAAAAAAAATTTGCACATGATTGGATTCCACCCATAGAGTATTAATACAAGTAGATACCTCAATATGGCTAACAGTGTCTGACTTGTCTGGCTAAATGGCATCACGTCACGACAAAACATCAGAAACAACGCCCGGGACAAAATATTACGAACAATGCCACTGCAGGCCAACGGATTTTGATAAAGAATCTCCAGTCCGTTGATGAGCTCCTCCGAGGCGGTCGAACGTCGCGCCTCATCCACCATCGATGGCGTCCTCCGCCGCAGCGGTGGCGCTCGCGGCGCTCGCGGCGCCTCTCTCTCGGTTTCCGCCGCCGCCTCGACGGTTCCCTCGCCGCCCGGTGGCCATATCGGCCGCCGACGCTCGCTCCACCTCCTTCGTCGCTCCCGGCGGCGAGGCGCGCGCGTCCCCATTTAGCTCCGTCGTTTCGCCCCCGACAACGCCGCACACATCGTTCCGGAGCTTGAACCGGACGTGGAAGGTGAGGTCGCTGATCAAGCATCAGCAGCCTCTTATCTCCGCCGATGATCAGTGGGGCATGTGGACCGCTCTCTTCGCGACCGGCGCTTTTGGTCTCTGGTAGTGGCATCTCTCCTTGCTCTTCATCGATCGCACTGTTCGCAGTCTGATTTTAGCTGCTCAACGATTTTGATAGTTCGTGCAATGCAAGAGAGCGAGCGAGAGAGAGAGAGAGAGTGATTTGGTTCGTTAACTTGCTGCAAGGTCTGAGAAGACCAAGATTGGGAGCATGGTGAGTGCTGCATTGGTCAGCACTTTGATTGGGCTCGCGGCGAGCAATGTCGGGATCATTCCTTGCGAAGCGCCTGCTTACTCGACGGTGCTGGAATTCCTGCTGCCATTGACCATTCCGTTGTTATTGTTCCGAGCGGACTTGCGCCATGTGTTTCGATCCACCGGGAAGTTGCTCTTGGCTTTCTTGCTCGGCTCAGGTAATTGCAGTAGCTTTAAGAAGGGCATATGGTGAAACTCGCTCAAAGATTGATTGCCACATCATGGATGGAATAAGAAATACTCGCAATCGATTTTACCAATGACCTCCTTTTTTTCTATGTTCTCGAGGATCGTTGCTCATTTCTTACCCTGCAATGACATATATTCCAGCACTCGATACCATTCAACAGTTTGTTGGAGCTCTTTCTTCTGCAAGTTAATATAATAAAGCAATTTAATTGTCCCAAAATTACATTAGCTGACCGTAGCCATCTCTTTCTCAATTATCCACTGTAGATTTTAGTAATCATGTTGTACTCTCTCTCTCTCATGTGACTCTGCATTACTCTTTGCAATGTTATAAAATGATCTTTTTGCTTGGACTACGTTGGAGTAATACTTTCTTTTTTTCCAATTATCGCAGTTGCCACTGTAGTCGGTACTGTCGTGGCATTTCTGCTAGTGCCAATGAGATCGCTTGGTCAGGATAGTTGGAAGATTGCTGCTGCTCTTATGGGAAGTTATATTGGTGGATGTGAGTCCTAAGCAAATGTTGTTGCAGATCTTTATATATAACTGAACTCTCCAAAGAACAGATCTCTCTCTTTACTATACATTCAGTTTGCAGCTTTTGACTGTATTATCTTATTTATTGGATCAATCCCATCTCTGTGATTCTTTGTTCATTTTCTAGTCTTGTCGCATTTATGGTTCATGACCTTAAAAAAGTGGATAAAAAATTTCTGTCTTCTTGTTATCTCACTCTCAATTGAAAGTGTACGTCCCTACTCAACCCTACTCAACATTGAAGAGAAATTGCATAATGATTCACTTGATCGTTTCCATAGTCGAGTCTCCTGTTATTTTAGATTTTCTAGTTATATTGCATTGTCTTTCTTTACAAACAATATATATCCAGTTTGATTATCGACTTTTATCCAGTTTGATTATCAACTTTTATGTTTACACTTTTGTGTATATGAGTTCCCCTTTCAAGGGCTAAGACATGCCTGAGCTATTGTGTGGTTTTGTATCCGAGAATTACGTTCACTTCTTGATAATTTAATCAAACATGTCCATTTCTTTCACGAAGTTGATGTCATGACTGACAGATATTTTCTCTTCCCTTATATTGGGCCCTTGATGACTCCTGTAGCTGTTAATTATGTCGCAATCTCCAAGGCTCTTTCAATTTCTCCATCAGTAGTGGCTGCTGGGGTGGCTGCAGACAATGTCATATGTGCTGTATACTTCATGATATTGTTTGCCTTGGCCTCCAAAGTACCTCCTGAGACTTCAAAGTCACCCAGTGGTAATGCATTATGTAGCCTTCTCTACTGTCTGGTCTTCATTATCTCTTAGAAATTATGGGCAGTAACATATCTGTATTTAGTATCCTCTTTTTTGATGCATATAACTCCTTGAATCATATACTTGTCAGACAATATTGTTCATGAGTATCACATTGGAGCACAAGCTGATTGATCTTCAATTTCTGGAAATTCCTTTTGCAGATGTTTCAGTATCTCTGGAGTTGGATTCTGGAGGCAAGATCCCTCTTCTACAAACTGCTACAGCCGTGGCTACAGCATTTGCCATTTGTAAAATTGGAACTTATATAACAAAGCTAAGCGGAATTCAAGGAGGAGGTCTGCCAATTATAACAGCTCTAGTTGTCATTTTAGCAACTATTTTTCCTGCACAGTTTGGTTCCCTTGCACATTCCGGTGATGCTATTTCGCTGGTTCTGATGCAGGTAACAGACTAAACAGGGTTATCATTAATGTTGCCGCTAGGCAAGATTTGATTCTTCCTTTCTTGCAGTCGACCATCTCACATCTTTTCTGCCCTGTAGCAAAACTAGTACTAGGCATCATTTTAGTGCAATCATAGAGTTGTTGGTGTTCTGCATCCTAAAGTCCATCATAAGCACTGGACAACCTGCAAGGTTTAATGTGACAGCATCTACCCTATTTTTTGATGAAACAATCTAGTCGGCCCTATTTAAAACCAGTTTCGAACCCAGGTTTTTGTCAGGTTTATATTCTTGAGAATATAACCTAATGGCCCAGGAATTCTTTTGAATGGGCAGAAGTTCCCCCAGCATAAGCTTTTGAATCAAAACATCTAAGCTTTGTGTGACTTAAAGGATTTCACATCCTAAAATGCAGTATCTGGCTTGGTTACTCTCATTTATCATCACTTCCCCTGGATAGCTTTGTGAAACTTTCTTTGATCTCAAGCTTCAGTGTTGGATGTAACTTTAAATGGAATTGGATAATTCTTTCTGCAGGTTTTTTTTGCTGTGGTGGGAGCTAGTGGTAGCATCTTAAATGTCATCAACACAGCTCCTAGCATCTTCATGTTTGCTCTAGTTCAAGTGAGCATCCATCTAGCTTTGATCATAGGATTTGGAAAGCTGTTTCGCTTTGATCTGAAGCTTTTAACTTTGGCATCCAATGCCAATATTGGAGGCCCAACGACAGCCTGTGGGATGGCCACTGCCAAAGGATGGGATTCTTTGGTTGTTCCCGGAGTTCTTGCTGGCATTTTTGGAGTCTCAATAGCTACTTTTCTAGGCATAGCTTTTGGATTTACTGTTCTAAGATACATGTAGAAGAACTGCAGCATCTTATTTGCCAAGCCTGATGTGATTAACTTTTCTTTAACTCCATTTAAAGAAGCAAGAGTTTTCATGAATACAGTTAGTTGGGAGATATATATATCAGCTTCCATCCTCCTGCCCCCTGCATCATTTGTCTCTGTGCATTGCCTCCTATCTGCGCTTGCATGCGCATGGATGTGTTGTGGCAGCACATAAATGTGGGATTTAAGTGCCAAGATCAGCATCATATACACAATGGCTGCAATAATTCACAATTCAGAAGAAACATTCGCAGGGAATGTAAATTGACTTTTTTTATTTCATCTCATTAGTGACATCCAACTTTAGACTCTTATTTAGAATTTTTCCTATTCCTAAATTTGCTTCCAAGTTGCTATTTAGAGTTTACGGTACCAGTTCAAAATGCAAAGTCAACTGTACTTGAAGTGCCTCAAAAAAAGTCAACTGTACTATCAATGAATCAAATATGTATACTGTGCATCATTGTTTAGATAATCAAAGCACAACCAAGAGAAGAAGTGAAAGGTCAACAATCGGATAGTCTTAAGCCAAAAAATAGCTCGACATATCCAAAATTTCTCAAGATTTTTGTAATATTTTCATAAATATATTTTCATTGTATAAATATAGTTCTCCTCATATCGATCTGTTTAAACTCTGATTTGGATAGCGAGATAAAGCATCATATCCCGTTGCTATTACCAAGTTGAGAGGAGTTTAACGTTTTAACTAACATCCTAATCAACTAACAAAAGCTTCCATCAGATCTAGTCAAGTGGACATCACCTTCACATCGCTCCTTTGTTATCTAAAGAAATCAATAAGGAAAGTTCAATTCTTTATTTTAGGGTTATTCCATCATGACGACAGACTACATCCAAGAGAGGCAAGTTGGAAGGAAGTATAAAGATCAAGATTAAGTCTGGGAAAAGAACTGCATGAATCATGCTGCAACCTTTTCTGTGGCTCAGTACGTGTGATGTTGATGTTCAAAGGCAACTCTATATATAGGAGCACCCTCATTAGGTTTTAAAAAGAGCACGAATAGCTGAACTCAGATCCTCACTCTCAGTGCTAGATTCCTGCCATTTTCCATTCCTTCTGCTTCATCTCTCGGTGATTAGAGGATAGCAAAATGATTATCCAGAAAGTCCTAAAGATGGTGTTTTTTATGGTCTTTCTTGGGTGGCTCATGATTTGGATAATACTGCCAACAAAAACTTACAGAAACAAATGGACTCCCAATCTTCGGATGAAGCTCGATTCTACTTACTTTGAAGGACAGGGTACGGTCTCTGGCTTTTCTTTCTGCTCATGTTTTCTGCTTCCAATTCACCCGCCCATGCTTATGGCACAACAATTATATGCATCTATATCAGCATATACTTATGAAACATGACGAGATTTTCTTGAACTTACTATTTGGATAACTAACTTTCTTGTGCACTCCATAGTTTGGTTTTTCCTGATATTCTGTCTCTTTTTCTCATTTCACTGCATTGCAACTTCTGTTCAGGCATAAATCTTCTGCTCCTAACGTTCCCAGTAATGTTCATTGCTGGTTTTGGCTGTGTCTACCTCCATTTACAGAGGAAATCCGAGAAACTTTACACTAAAAGGTTAGAGCAATTTCTATTATATTCACGTGCCATCTTATATCATTATTCACATACATCGGAGTTTAAAAACATTGGCTGTATGACAAAGTTGCCTCGGTATGGTTTTGCAGTGCCAGCAAAACTGGACGTTTGGCCTTCTTGCGACGACCGGTTCTGGTCATGCCTACTCTGGGGATTGTCACGCTGACAGAGCTCGCTTTTGTAGCCATGTTCATCGCTCTCTTGATTTGGTCTCTTGCCAATTACATATATGTCAGTTATACTGGCCACCTTCATATGGATAAAGGGGTGGAAGTGTAAGCAACTGAGCACAATTTATTCAGCTTTGTTTTCGCTAATCCTAACATACACCAAAAGCACACATTGTGTTCGTGTTTTGTCAAAGTTCAAAAGCAAATGCTGATAAGAACTCGTCATTTAGCTTGTGTTGATCGCTCTCTCGGTGTCTGTGCAGGTGGCAGGCCAAGTTCAGGAGCGTGTCGCTGAGGCTCGGGTATATTGGAAACATCTGCTGGGCATTTTTGTTCTTCCCAGTGACAAGAGGGTCGTCAATTTTGCCATTAGTTGGACTCACATCAGAGTCAAGCATCAAGTATCACATCTGGTTGGGCCATCTCTCCAACCTCCTCTTCCTCCTCCACACCATTGGCTTCATCATTTACTGGGGCATCACCCATCAAATGTCTCTGGTATACATTTTCAGGCATCCCCACCTTTCTTTTATTTGCTTTGTCGTTTTCTGTTTCCAAATATCAGTTCTACTTCAATATCTTTCGTTCCTTCTTTCTTTCTTTTTTTCGTTTTGGTTACCACAGAACTGAGAGAATTATTGGCCTCGACAAGTTCCATCCATACAAAAATGAAAGTCTTTATGTCCTCTGATCATGACATAAAGATGGTGCAGTGCCACTTTATTCTTCGTCCTTTTCTTCTCTTTTAGGTCGAGCAGACGGGCTTCCTTGCTTCTTGTCCTTTTTGTCTCCGAGAGAAAATATGGGATATCCTTCATTGACCCGTCTTTTGTAGGAAATTTCCTCAATGAAGCATTGCTGTCATGTTATAGTCAAGAAGTTAGATGATCTTTGAATCACTCTTTCTTTTGTTGCGTCAACATTGAAAAATCCACTATTTTAAGAGAAAAATAGAAAATGAAAAAAGAACAATCAGATAATTAGGCACGTGACTAAAGCATGTCGGCTTGTCATATAGCTTAGATATATTATATATACAAGATAAGCGAGATATTTATAAGGGAATCAAGAAATTAAACGTTAGAAAATTCCACTCCAAAGGTTAAAATACTTGTCAGAGGACATAAGACCACATGTATACAAAAACTGGCATCGATTGTCAATTGTGATGGCCATTCTGTTTAGTGGGAAACTTTTCTTTCTGATAGTTACACGCTTTAGCCATGCTGATAATCAGTGGGATGACATTTTGTGGTTGCAGTGTCACCCACAGAGATGGTAGTAGAAGATAAGATTAGAGAGAGATTATCAGGATAAATTAGTGAAACTAAACCCAAAACTAATTATATTTTATTTTAAAAAAAAAAAATCTGCTTGTTCGACTGTTCTTTATTTTTTCTGCGCAATTCGAATAATTTGGTGTTGTTCAGATAAGTAATAGTCGTGATCTCGTCATGAATCCAATAATCTGGATAGGAAGTGGTATTAGTTGTTTTTCCCCAAAAGAAGCTGTTTCCAAAATGCGAGTCTTTTCTAACCATGCCACGGAGTCGATACTGAGAATCTTAATTTACGCACCAGTTGCATATAATCATGGGGCTGGGATTGTCATTGCAGATGCTAGAATGGAGCAGCACAGGGGTATCGAACGTGGCCGGAGAGATCGCCGTGGTTTTCGCGGCGGCCATGTGGATCACGAGCTTCCACGCCCTTCGCAGGAAAATGTTCGAAGTTTTCCTCTACAC